>OZ017760.1:0-600000 GCA_963969365.1 Asterochloris sp. CNOR1
CCTAAACCCTAAACCCTAAACCCTAACCCTAAACCCTAAACCCTAAACCCTAAACCCTAAACCTAAACCCTAAACCCTAAACCCTAAACCCTAAACCCTAAACCCTAAACCCTAAACCCTAAACCCTAAACCCTAAACCCTAAACCCTAAACCCTAAACCCTAAACCCTAAACCCTAAACCCTAAACCCTAAACCCTAAACCCTAAACCCTAAACCCCTAAACCCTAAACCCTAAACCCTAAACCCTAAACCCTAAACCCTAACCCCTAAACCCTAAACCCTAACCCTAAACCCTAAACCCTAAACCCTAACCCCCTAAACCCTAAACCCTAAACCCTAAACCATAACCCTAAACCCTAAACCCCACCCCCCCAGGTCACACAGGCTGAGGCGCAGTGCATACAATTACGGGTGCTAGGAACGTGAACTTTTATGATGAATGAAGCAATGCAATGTGCCGCTGATAAGCAATACTCACAAACAAATGGAAGCAAATTCAGAGCCAGACAGTGAAGAGTGGATTGCCAGTACTACAGATGCTAGAGTTCACTCCTTTATGTTTGATACTAGAGTGGCAAGCCTGAAATCATGCCTTCCCAGCCTTGCGGTGCGAGTTTGTGGCATCAAATTTGCTCAGCACATAATGATACGTGTCCAGCTCCCCGGCGCCGCTAGGCACCTTGGAGCCTGGGCTGGGATGCATGAAGAAGGGAACGCTATAGCGATAGAGGCCCTTTGGACTGTTGTACTGAACCCGGTGGATGGTGCTTTTCAGAGTCTTGTCTGTCCACAGCGAGAGCAAGTCCTGCAACACATCAAAGCTGGTGTTCTAGTGCTGAATGAAGGCCTCAGCATGCAGCAGCATATGTCTACGCAACAACACAACAACACTGAGGCAGGGCGTCTGTGCCAGCATGGATGGTATGATGCTTACCCCTAGGTTGATCACAAAGGCATCAGGGACAACAGGCACAGACTGCCACCCTGCCTCAGTGTGGATCTCTAGGCCAGCATCGCCCGGAAGCAGAAGGGTGATGCACCTGCAGCAAATTGAAGCTAATGTTATGCAGCTGATTGAGGGCTCAGCATGCAATACAGCTTGTGCCCATGCAACAAGACATCAATGTAAGTAGGAGGCGCTTGCCCATAATCAGTATGAGCATCGGTGTTGCCATTCTTGGGTGGGTACTTCAACAGCTTGAGCATGTAGACTGGGTCCGTGAGGTAGTCCTGCAATCAACGTCTATGCCTTCAGATCAGCTTGGCCTCATCGAAGGCGAGAGCAGTGAAGCAGCTTTGCTCCTGTGCTTGGAAGGGCATGTCACAGCACAGCCATGGCAAAGGACGCCCATGTGCGACAGGAGCTGCCAAGAATTGGAATAAAACACAATACCAACCACCTTCACAAATGTTGTGGGGTCAACATCCTTCATCAGCCCGGTAGCCACCACGGAGGCCATCACATCGGTGCATACTCTTTGGCACTGGCGCATGTAGTCCTCTACCTACACATGAGGGACGAGGCAGGGCTGGGTGGCTGTGGATAGGAGGTGTTCAGCACTTGGCTGGCAGTATTGCGCTTACGGCGCATGTGCCCATGTGATTGCTGTAGCATAGCAAGGGCCACGACTTTGCAGATTGGAATTGCGAGATGCACAATTAACTCTCACAAGGTGAGGACCAGACAGGCCTCTGCAACACACCTCAGGCAGCACTGCATCCTGACCCTTGGGGACGAGGTTGCCTGGACTGATCAGGTTGTCAGAGCCAAAGAACAGGCCTTCCTTGTTTTATTTGATGTGTACGCCCTGCAAGGCATTGGCAGAACCCTCGGGTATGGCAGATGCTTAGCTTGAATCTGCAGCGTCCTAGAGGGGTCTTTGCCTAATTGAACACAACAGGGCAAGTATGCCTCACCTCAGGATCTTGATTGAACTCAGAGTAATCCACACTGCTGAAGTACCCCCTGTGGTTCTTGGAGTTCTTCACATGTACCTGGAGCTTAGCCTCAGGAGACACGTCAAATAGCTGCTTGGCAATGCCCCAGATCCGGTCTATCTTCTCAGGCGCAATGTGGTGTCCACCGCCAGGCTTGGCATTTGCCAGGAAGAAGAAGCCTGTCAGAGGGCAATGGGACATGAATTAGCTGTCAAAGACGTTGGGGTCAGGGGTTTATCTGCAAAACACAGAAGCCCCATACCATGCTGCAGGCAGGCTGCTCTGAGAGCTTCCAAGTTCTCAGGCGTGGTTGTGTCCCCAATCTGGATGACAGGCAGATCAGAAGCCGCCAGGCCCGGCATGTTGAGCGAAACCCCTGTCTTTTGTGCCCCAATAAGAGTTCGTACTTCGAATTCGCGACTTGCTCGTACTTGTGCGTCTCCACAAGCAGCAACGTCAACTGGTTCTCCGTTGGAAAAAGTTGAGGGGCCTGAGCAGCAATTGTGGCTAGGTCAATGTTTAGATTCACATGCACTGTTCACCTTACCTCATGGCAGCCTGCCAAGGGAAGGTGCCTGGGGCACAGAGTACCAGGTGTAGTATAGTGGGGATTGGCCATGTTTGGGATTTTAATGGGACAATGCATGCAGAACAGCCATGTTATCCACATGAGGCCAGCTAAGCCTGGACACCATGTTTGCACAGCGTGCAATCATAAGAAGCATACAGTTGTTGCAGAGCCCCCTAGCATTGACATCTGTATCAGCAAATGTTGCAGTCCCTGATGTCTGCAGCGTAGTAGAGCAAAGATGCTCAGCCTCTGTCTGAAATCCAGCAAGTGCCGGTCTGATGGGAGTTTTGCCCAACATCGAGACATTGCACTGCACACGGCTTGCTGTACAGCATGCCTTCCCACAGCGATGACCTGCAGGGCAGACGCCCGACCTTCTTGTGACTCTGGGCAGCGTCACGAGTGCCCTGCCCTTGCCCCATGTCAGATGCAGAACAGCTTGCGCCTGGAATGCAGGGTTTGGTGAGGTGTCAGACAGCTGCAGCAGGGGCTGGGCAGCCATCATGTTTTCTGCTCCCCAGCTGAAAGTAGGGGTACAATGGCTGAGCCAGCTGTGTCTTGAGCCCCTCATTATGCGTATACCTGAGAGGACGCAAAGCGGCCATCCCTCCTAGCTGGCGGTATCACCTGCAGCCTCTGACAAAGCACAGGCTGTCCCATTTCTGTTCCATCTATAGGTCCCTGAGAGTTCATGACTTGCCCAGCCAGCACTCTGAGCGAGCCATTGGGGATGGCTTGGCCAGGCCTGGCCAACAGCCCCTGACAGCAAGCAATGTTGCTGACCATCGGATCCCTGCTTGAGGGATGGGCTGGGGAAAAGTATTTGCCTTTCATCGAGCAGTCAAGCTCTTAGGCTGGCTCTTGTCCCATGCCACCTCTGAATTCATTCCTGGTGAACAAAGCAGACCTCAACACAAACGAAGTCCGGGAGGGTCAGAAGGCCCAAGCCCTGACAAGAACCCTTATCTGACGATTGGGCGTTGTGGGCAGGCAGCCAATCAAACACTAGTGGTGTCCACCACTGCTGTCCATCAATCCGTTAGAGGTTGCTTTTGGACGGCAGCCTGATCATCCGCTCAGACAGGTTCGGCCCAAGTGCCAGGTAGGCCGCAATCACAGCCTGCTGTTGCATGTGCTTGATATTACTGCACGTATTCAACGAATGTGCCCACAAGAATGTGCTTTGCCCCCAGATCTACAGGCCATGCTGGTTTGATGAGGAAGTGCTTGATTGCAGGCTGACAGCATCACAGCAGGCAGCCAGATAGCACAGCTGCATTGCGAATGCTGCGGCGCCTGACAGGCCCAGCCTCCCGCCTGCCTGGCTACATGGCCTCTGTCATGCAGAACTCTGCAGTGACATACACAAGAATGCAGAGGCTGTCAACAGGCGTGGCTGACCTGGACAGGAGCGCCGATCGTACAACCAGCAGGCGCCCGCATGCATCTCTCTGGCTGGCGTGCATGCCTTCCTGCGCAGGATTTCAAGGTCAGTCAGGTGCTGCACTCGCAGCTGTCAATGCAGCGCTATTCCATCCGGAGCTGCGGCCTGAGCACAAGCTGCGCACTTGCCCTTCGGCCAGTCAGGTGCACCACGTGCAGGGGTCAATGTAAGCGTTCTGTTTTTTTCTGAAGGCTGAAGCGTTGCCCAGGACTGGGCAGGTTGGTGGCCCCCATCCATCAGTACGCCATTATTACAATGTGTAGCTGAGCAGGGGGTCAGCCAAGCACTTTTGTTCTTGTGCTTTGATGACTCACTCTTGCAGAGTTGTGCACCATGAAGCGCAGGACATGCCAGTTGTGCTGACAGACATCCCTGAGACGACATGGCGCCAGGGCAGAAATGTCATTGCTGCTTTCGGAGGCGCTGTCTCACACTCCACGCTGTTGACGCCCTGCATTCAGGGCCTGGCTCTAGAGGTTGCCAGTGTACACGACCTCAAAGTCTTCATCTGCACACGCACTGGCAGCCAGGCACCCCCCTGACAGGCCAAATTCCTGCGCACATGCAGTGGGTTCCCCAAACATTGCAGACTCCCAGGGTCAAGGAGCCAGGTTGCCCTCTACCAAAAGTGCAACATCAGGCTTCACTGGTTGTGCAGCTGGACGCTTTCTGCACCACAAGCAGGCCGGCAAACTCACGGCTGCACCAGTCCAGTCATTTGACGTGAGATGCTGGGGCTGTGCAGGTGGTGGGCACTACCAGCACCACAGGCGCATTTTCTCCACTAGGAGCGAGCGCGGTGGCAGCAGCAGCTCTGGCGCTGGCAGCAGCGAGGGGAAGGCCAGCCATGTGGCTGCCAGCTCTGCCTCCACTCCAGCTTTCACCGGTAACAGGGGTGGGCTGCAGCCCTGATGCAAGCAGTGTGCTTGGTCCAGCAATCCTCATCCTGACAAATGCCTGCTGTGCTGTTGTAGTCTGTCTGAGCTTTGGCCGCGACTGCATCTGTATTATGAAGTGCAGTGCCTGGACGCCTGCAAACGCAGTGTGCCTGCGCTGTGGCAGCAGCTTGCATGCACGTGTCAGCAACACACCTCACAGGGTGCGCCAAGGGGCATGCAAGCCGAATGTCCGTTTATGCCCTGTGCTGACACCGTGCACCTGCTGGTGCAGACAAGGTGCAGCAGCAGAAGGGGCCGCTGGGAAAGCTGCTAGGCATCTTTGGATGTGAGTGCCCTCTGGTTCTGCTCCATGCTGCCATCCTCTGTGTTGAGAGCAGCTCAGGCTTGGATCATCTGGCAGTCATAATACCAGCAGCAGTCCCCCTTGAGCAGATCTCTGGTGCCTGCACCACTGGCAAGGTTCTCCTGCCTTGCCTTTGAGGTTTCCTGCAAGCAGCATGAGGGAATGCTGCACAACAGTGATTCCTTCCTGGGTGTGCAGTGTGCACACAGAGTACACACACACTGGTTTTGGCTCTGTGCAGTGCAACCCCTGGACCAGGAGGACAAACCAAAGGTTGCCTGTGAGTTTGTAACACAGGTGAGTTAAAGACAAAGTCAGTCTGGTGGCCTGAGGTTGTGTGATGCATATGGGGATGCATGTGGGCCATAAGCTCAATGAAAGTTCTGGTTCTGTGCGTGTGTGACGCATGTGAGTGGGAGACTTGGTGGCTTGGGTTGCAGCTTGCCTGCTGCCCTGCGGGGCTTGCAGCAGACAGGGGCATGCTCAAGCCCAGGTCTATGCAGCTTGCGTGCTGCTGTGAAATGTTGTGATGACTGGGAGGGAGGTGAGACAAGGGTGTCAGCGACCCCAAGCAGTCAACTTGTGGCTGACGGCGCCCACCTGTTTCCGGTTAGAGGGTCACCAGCAACTGGGCAGGGCGCTGTCAGGACCCCCAAAGCTCAGGGCATCTGCTCTGCCTGCCTGATGATTTGTATGGCAACGCTACAAGATATCTTGCGGCTGTCGTTCTGAGCTTGACCAGCGACCTGGGGCAGCCTCTCCTAGGCTGGCAGCTGCAGTCAACTCATAAAACGGGCAGTGTGCGGCAGCCGGGCCCAGGGAAGTGGCTGTAGCATCTGTTTGTCAGTGGCGGCGCACTTTCAGGTCCTGCTGGCAGGGCAGCGGCCAACAGGCAGGGGCGCCATGCATCATCCTGTGCCAGTGCAGCTGTCTGCTGCACAACGATGTGAAACCCCCATCCCTGCTGATGCAGGCTATCTTCAACTTCATGTCCTGCTCAGCAGTGGCCATGGCCAAGATGTATGGAGGCAGCAATGCGCTGCTGGTCACAGGCCTCATCATGGTGGCCCACATGGTGAGCTGCCCGGGTAGCCCAGCAGCAGGCATCCTGTTGCATCTTGTGGCAGATTGCACCCACATTCAGTAGGCAGCTCTACACTGCACGCTGCTGTGCAAAGTGTACCGTGCTGCATCTCAGCCCACAGACTGACTGCCACAGGCGCCAGTCCACTGCACTGTGCACATGCCTATCTATGCCCACATAGGCAGCACAACACTGTCCTGCTTTGGTGAGCACAGCCTGCAGTCGCCACCTGCAGTCAAGATGTCAGCTGTGCATCCCATCAGCGGCACACCCTGCACAGCGATTGCCAACTACCTGCACATAAGTGAAGTGCTGGATGCTGTCTGCAACTGCTGCTATAGACACTGCAGGCTCCATCAGCGGCGCCCGCATTTGAATGAATGCCTTCTGAAATCAGGCAGACCGACTACCGGCCATGGTCTGCAGGTGCTGCTTCCCATTGTGATCTACACGGCAGGCCCCATCAGCGGCGCCCACTTCAACCCCATGGTGACCAGCGTGTTTGTGGCCACGAGGTTGCTGGTGAGCTCAATCTAGACTTGCCTGCGCCTAAGCTGAACTGGCCTGTTGCCTGTCTGAGCTGATGCCATTGACAGGACCCCCTTTTGGAGGGTGTTTGCTTGGCCACCAGGGTGCTGGTGAGCTGTGCAGGTCTTGTTTGACGCAGAATGGCTTGCATGGCCTGCTGGTCGGCCACTCAGTTGCCTGCCCGCATGCGCTGCACCTCAACAGCTGCCAAGCTGTACTTGAGGAGTGTGGCCATCAAGTCGCTCACCAGCTCCTGGTGGGGGAGCCAAGACCTGCACGCATGCTGGGTGGAAGTGGCCAGCTGGGTCCTGGCCAGGTGCCGGATGTGGGCACTGCAGCTCCTCAAAACCTGCCGACAGCTACGCTCAAGGATGGGCTGAGGCTCCCCACTAGTGATGTGTGGTGCAGCCTTCTACTGATCCTGTCTTGTGTTGCTGCTATGCCTCACACCATCCCTTCCTGTGCAGAACGCCACCACTGGGGCCTGCTACATTGTAGCCCAGTGCTTGGGAGGGATCGTGGGAGCAGCTGGAGCCTACTTCAGCTTGCCAAGTGAGTGCCTGTCGAAACCTTGTAAACCAATGAGTCCTCGGCTTGTATGCAGCGTGCTGTATGACGCCAGGACTGGCTGAGGAATAATGTCCTCCTACAGCCAGACCATTGAGCATTGACAGTGTTTGGGGGCCCCTCCAAATTGAGTGCAGTTTGGTTTGGCCATCCAAGCCTGTTGTCGTGGGGCGATGCCAGCGCTCAGAGAACACAGTGCAGGCTCTGCCTACTCTCCAAGCTTGCTGTTGTGCTGTCTGCAGCCTCCATGCAGCAGGTGGGTTTTGCTGGTGTTCAGGGAGTACCCATGGACCACACAGTCGCCCAGGTGAGCCACCTGCATCTGTACCAAATTAGTTCTGCTCTTTATGAATAGCCATTGGGCCTGCCAGGCGATGACATCAGTGCAGCCAGCCAATCTGCGTTCAGAATAAAAAGGGGAGACCTTTCTTTGACTGCTGCTGCAGGCTTTCATGGGCGAGATCTTTGCATCATTCTTTTTCATATTTGTGCTCTTTGGCATGGTCATTGACAAAAGGTGGGCCTGTGCTGAGCTTGAAGGCTCTGCAAAAGGAGATTGACGCGCTCATACTGGCTGCCCGCTGCCGTTGTGGATGTTCTTGTTCAGAGTTGCAAGCCGCGCATCTCTGATAGACAGGATCTGCGTTTCTCCAGTGTGCAGCTTTCTGTGGTTCTCCTGTGTTTTTCAGAGCTGTGCTTCCCCGCAAGCCCTTGCCTTCTGAGCACTGAGCTTAACTTACATGCTGCCCTTGAGAAATGCTGCTGCCACAGTGACCTGCCTGTGCTGGCATGCAGGGGCTGGGGCAAGTTTGGGCCCCTGGCAGTGGCTCTAGCCATCGCATTTGACATGTGGGTGCTGGGCCCTGTCAGCTCCATGTGCATCAATCCAGCCAGAGCCCTCGGCCCAGCTGTTGTCAGCGGGTGAGCCTCTGCATGTTCATGGCACTTCTGTACAGGTCTGGGCCCTGCGTTCACGGTGCACCTCCTGCGACCTCGCGGGACACCTCCTTGGGGGATAAGTAATGGGTTTAAGTGCCAGGAGTGCTGGCAGCAACAGAGGACTTGATGAGCCACAGCTGCGTCAATGGTCCACATGCATAAGCACTTCGGCCTGCACAGCGGGGTGTGTCCTGTCTGCTCACTGCAGGTACTGGGACCACCACTGGATCTGGTGGACGGCCCCATTCATCGGAGGCTTGACAGCTGGCAAGCTTTACAAAAAGTTCTGGCTGCCCAAGGAGCAGCTGGCAGGACTGATCCCCAAAAATGTAGCCCGTCACTTGAAGTCGAAGTGAAACCAGACAGCGCGAAAGTCTTGCCCCAGAACGTTTGGAACCACCGTGAAGTCTTCTGAATAGTTGTTTGAATACCCACCTGTGAATTGTGAATTGCGTCCCTCGCCCTGACTTTCATTCCCCTGTGTGTTGACGCAACGAGATGACTTACAAAGCAAGACTTAGACACGCAGGCTGGAGTTACACTCACTCCTCTGCTTCAGCAAGGCAGCTGGGGCTGATGAATTGCCCTGCAACTGTCTCGCAAATGCTGCTGATAACACTTCTGAAGTGTCCACCCAGATGTGGATACGCATGCAGAACAAACAGAAAGAGGTTGGGACGGGGGTTGCCATCAGGCTTGGTGGGGAGGAGCTTGCTGATGCCATCATCCCAAAGGGCAGCTGCCTGCAGCTGCCTGAGCGCAACATGTAATATGGGAAAGGCGATCCCTTTCCAGAGCCCACGCTTGCCCAGCTGTCCTAGTAATGCTCTGCAGGCAGCAAAGCAAGGGGTAAGACACACCAAAGGCATCTTTGCCATGCGACCAACACCTGGAACTAGTAGCACAGGCTGATGAGCGGCCTGGGGACTGCAGTACTTCTCAGCAGACCTGATGAGCTGCAGGTGTAGCACCGCTGGCAGCAGCACTCATCACAGGTAGTGCTCTCACTCAGTCCCAAGACCCAGCCCGACATAGAGACCAGACTAAAGCTTAAGAAGCACTGTAGATATGGTGTTGAAGTACGCTTTAAGCCCTTGTGCATGGCCAGCAAGCACATGTTCAAGCTTGTATGAGCAATCTATCAATCGAGTGGCCAAAGCTGCGTGAGGTACTCCTGACAACAAAGTCAAAGTTCAGATAGTCACTTGCTCAACAGCCAACTTTGGTAGCTGCAGTTCTCAATCTCTGCCTTGACACCACAGTCACAGCCCAGGTAGTCATTCAGGCGTCAATTCACCTTGGTGGTCTCCCTCTGCAGGCGGCGCCACGAAGAAGCCGGCATCGTGCGCCATCAGCCTGAACTTGGTCCTGCGCCGCCCCCTGGGCCCCCCACCCCTTCCTCCGCGTGCACCGTCATGGTGGGATTCTTGGCCAGAGCCAGAGCCTGCAGGGCAGTGAACCAGGATCGTGACACAGCAGCAGCAAGCACAAGGTGCCAAGCTGCAGGCAGGCGTCACGAGTCGTCCAGCGCAATGTTTCAGCGAGCAAATGAAGGGGCAGAGCAGCAGACAAGAAAAGGGTAAGATTCCAGCACCCCCAAGGGACCTGAAGCAGTCACCATGTGTGATGCAGCACTGCCTGTAATGCTGGCCATGGATTGCCAGGAGCGCAGACAAGCAGCCCGCTGCCAGAAGCTCAGAGCAGGCCGCAGCTGCCCTGGCAGGAAGCAGTGGCAGGCTGTGCTGGTTGTGAGCCTCCTGCAGACCAAAAGCTGGGGTTATCAGCATTGGCTGAGGCTGGCAGCAGGCAGCATTGACACTGAGCCGCCTGCAGGTGCAAGAGGTGCTGGGGCAACCTCAAAGCAAGGAGCAGTAACAGGCAGCACCAGAGATGACCCGACCGCACTCCTGTGGGACGCCAAGGCCAGTACCATAAGGCAGGCGACAGCCGCAGGCTGCACCTGTGGGCACCTGCCTGCTGCTGTGCCACCTTCACATTAGACCATGAATCATAGCCCTGCAGGGTGGCTGGCCTCAGATCCACTCATAGCGGCAGGCCGGGACCAGAACGGTGCAATACAGCTGCAGCTGCCATATCCCCTCCCTGAAGCCCTCTGCAAAGTGCTCAATCAAAGCAGGTGCAGGCTACAAAATTGCTGGCACCTGCAGGTTGACACAGTTCCTCTATTTGCAGCGTGCTGAGGCTGACGATGGGAGCCTGACAACACGAGACTTGCCAGCAGCTCACCATCACAGCCACAGCAGTCATTGGAGTTGCAGCGAGCCCCGGGGTCGCCTGGGCCATGCCGGTCTCTCAATATGCGCCTAGGCTCAATTGCATCCTTGGCCCACACGAGCACATCACAAGCTGTGCCTGACATCTCACCCTTGGAGCTGCTGCAGAACCCGGCAAAGCATCTCAGTCCTGCCTATCAGCCAAGTGCCATTATCACACCTGCCGGTGGCTGACTGCGTGCAAACAAAAGCATCGCCCAGCAGCTCACCATCAGAGCCACCGTGGTCGATGGAGTTGTTGCGGCCCCCAGCATTGCCCAAGCTGCGCTTGTCGCTCAAGTTGCGCTTGCCGTCTGTAGACTCGTGAGACGATCGCTGGCGCTGTGGGTCCTTGGCAGCTGCGTCTATGCTGGGGAAGTCCTCCAAATTTATCTTGACTGCAGGGGTGTCCCTCTACAGGCACAGGCAACATGTCTGAGAGGAGCTTGAGAGCCCCAGCGCTCTGTGCAAAGCTCAGAATGGGGCAACGTCGCTGGTCTAGATGCAGACAGGGAACATGGATGCCTAGCTTGAGCGTGCTGGGGTTGGAGCGATCTTGCTTGGCTGCCTGCAGGTAGAACATTTGGGTGTCTAGAAAGCGGCTCTCTGTGCAGCAGCAGGTCAGGGCAACGTTGCTTCTCTGCATGCAGGCAGTAAGGGTGGATTTTTAAGAGAGGCCCTCTGTCCAGGCTCAGGTCAGGGCAGCGTTGCCTCTCTGCATGCAGGCAGTGAACGCTGGGACCCTTTGATGGCCTGAGACCTCAGCACCTGAGCATTCATGCTTGGTGTGGAGGTCCTTTGGGGTTCAGATCAGTGAGAGGGCCGTCTCTCGATCAGAGCCAGCAGTAGGGTTTGTCATGCTCTGCGACGCAGTGGGGGGGCCCCAGAGGAAATGGGTTCTTAATGACGTCCAAGCATTGCAATGACGTTCAGCACCCTATGTGCCACCCAACACAGGTCTGAGAGATTAATCAGGAAGGACACGCACCTCAGCTGTGGCCCCACCCCCACGCGCCACCCCTCCAAAGGCATCGTGCCGCTGCTCCAGCTGGAGCTGGCGCTCGCGCTGCTCCTCTCTAAATATCAGATTCTCGCTCTCCTGCAGGGACAGTAAAGACAGGACATCAATAGCTGCAGGCAGCGTGAAACTGCTCAAGCTGGGTGTTCAAGAGTCACACTCTCCTGGAGGGCAGCGATGCAAAACTTGCCAGCAGCAGCACTTTGCCAAAGCATCTGGCACCAGTACAGTCGCTCTTGCAAGGGCAGCCTCTCAAGGCAGCTGTGTCAGCAGCTAAGGCTGCTCCTCCTGGGACACAAGATCTCATCTGCCAACCCGCATCAACTGCCCAAGCTACCGTTCACAGCGCAGCAGGTAGCCTCCACAGAGCACCAAGCTGAGGGGGGCTTGTGGCAGCTATTTGCAGGTGCGCGACAGGCTCGGCCTCCGCATCAAGCTGCCCACCGTAACACCTGCTGGACAGCAGAAGGCCCGTCCCCAGGCTTGCAGCCCATTTCATGTCTCGCAGGAAGCTGGCATGTTTAAAAACCCGTCTCGGGGCCCCTTTCCCCCTTGACTGTGAGCTCCGTTTGCTGGCCCGACAGATGCGCAGCAGGAGGGTGAATGTGG
Source organism: Asterochloris sp. CNOR1 (assembly GCA_963969365.1). NCBI lineage: Eukaryota > Viridiplantae > Chlorophyta > Trebouxiophyceae > Trebouxiales > Trebouxiaceae > Asterochloris > Asterochloris sp. CNOR1. The sequence continues at coordinate 12,214 of OZ017760.1, forward strand.
CATGTACCCCAAGTATATTATTCCATATGTCCACCCCCAACCTGAAGGCGCGCACATCAAGCTCTGCATTCCATCTCTGCTGCCTGGTAGGGCGCCAGCAGGCAGCCAGCATGTTGATGACATCTTTGTGGTGCCCCCACCTGCAGGCGGGCGGCGAGCTCTGCGTCCTTCTTGTGCTGTCTGGCATCACGCTCGCGGAGGGCTGGCCGCTGAGTTGGCTGCGCCTGCCTCAGCCCCAGCTCTTCCTCCTGCAGGGAAGCACAGGCATTTCACAAACGAGATCTTGCGATGTAGTCTTTGAGTGCCAAAGCCCTTTGAGGTGGCTGCAGGGTGAAGCAATGCATCATTAGACACACAGTCAGAGGCCTCAGCCTTGCTCTACCACCTGCACACGAGCGCAGGCATGTCACAGGCAGCGTTATTCAATGACAACTGGAACGTCAGAAGCGCTGGTTGGTGCCAGCTGCTGAAGTGACATTTGACTTCTGAACAGATGCAGAAAAATCTTCCATGTCTGACCTGCAGCTGGCGCGCCAACCTCTCATCCTCAGCGGCCTGCCTGGCACGGCGCTCGACGTCTGCGCTGCGCCCCTGGCGCCTGCGCTGGTCTTCCTCCAGCTGGAAGGCATTTGCCAGGGCAGCATCAGCCGCTGCCAGGGGGTCTGCAAGTAGCAGCACTGACTGAAGGGCAGAGCCCTGCAGCTGCAATGTAGTTGCTTTGGCTAAAGGTTTCACTCCGCGCTGATCATCGTGCTGGAAGGCACAGGCCAGGGCAGCCCTGGCAGCGGCATGGGAGTCTGCAAGCAGCATGCAGCCACTGGTGGGCACAGCTCTGCTACAGCACCGCAGTGAACTTGGCTTGAGCCTGTGCTGTTCCTCCTTCTTATGGAAGGCGTGGGCCAGGGCATAGGGTTGCAGGACAGCAAGCGGTTGACATTGACATGATCTGCGTGAAGTGCTTGTGTGGAGGCCGCGCTGTCAGGGGCACAGGTAGCACCAGCCGCAGCTTGTGCTCCTAGAGTGTGAGCCACCACAAGCAAACGCAGTGTTGCCAGCGTATAACCAGTCAGGGCAGGCAGACACTGAACCTACCCTCGCCCCTTTCGTAAGCCTCTGCCAGGGCCTTGGCATACGCCTCGTCTCGGCTGGTGTCAGGGCGGGCCATGTACCTGGCGTGCAGCTGCTCATTGGTCACCGCACTTTGCTGAGCAGCTGCCAGCGCCTGCAGTAGGAAGGGCCTCAGTCAGCCACACTTGCTGGCCCATGGCATGAGATGCAGCAGACTCAGGGAGTTAGCACCTGCAGCAGACCACTGCACTTGCCAACATGTGGCAAGGGGTGCAGCAGGCCATGGAGAGCCTGCAGCGCAACTGCTCAAAGTCTGTCACCCATCACCCAGTGTAGGACAGTGCAAAACATGCAGAGGGGAATGAGGCCATGAAAGGCTGAAGCAGATTCCACCTTAGTGCTGATATTGCCACCTGTGGCTGTTCACATGCAGGCAGCAAGGTCAAGTCACTTGGCAGGACTGTCAAATCCTGCAAACACACCAGGCCAGCCTGCTGCTGCCATCTGTGGCCGACCCTTGCAGCTGCCAGCTCTGAACAGCCTCCAGCCAGAACATGTTTGGTGCCCACCCCTCTCGCAAACGAGGTGACATTCCCTATGAAATCATCAGGAGCACACCTGCTCCTGCCGAGCTCTGGCCGCCCGCAGATCTGCTGCATGCTGCTCCTGTCGACTGCCAGGAGCCAGTCCTGGGCCGGCAGCTGGTGGGGTGAGCTGCTGCTGAGTGTGACCCTGGGACGGCACATGCTGCTGGGGCAGCTGCTGCTGAGCGTACAGCTGCTGGGGCGGCGGCTGACGCTGAGCATACGGGGGCAGCTGCTGTTGCTGGGGCGGTGGCTGCTGTTGCGTGTGCCCCTGCTGTGACGGCTGCTGCCCCAGCGGCTGGGCCTGATAGGAGGCTGTGTAGCCTGACCAGTCCTGCAAAAGTAGGGCCAGGATGCTCAGCTGTGCACTGCACCCCTAGCACTGCAGAAGTTTCCCTGCAGGAAGCACAGCAGAGTGCAACTCAAAGAGTGCAAATGCTTCAGCCTTGGCTTGAGGGATGTGCTATTGTAGCCATGCTGTTGGGCAAGGATGCACGGCGCAAAATACACAGGCACACCTGTGCCCAGAAGGCAGCAGGCTTGGCTCATGTCATTCAGGGAGGGGCCCGTGACAGTGAGGCAAAGCAATGTTCTGGGCCTGCCTGGGTGTCAGGGGCTTGAGGTGGCGGCTGCTGCACCAAAGTGGCACCAGCAGGCATTGCAGGAGCTGCTGCAGCATCACGAGGCCGGGGCTTTTGCAGCTGCTGGGGAACAGCAGCGCCGCCTGTGCTCTGCAGGGGCTGCCGTGTGGGTGTGGCATAGCTGATGGCAGGAGCCGGACTCTCCTGCTGCTGCTGGCGCCGTGGGGGAGTGTCATAGGTGGTGGCAGGGGCTGGGCTGTCCTGCTGGTGCTGCTGCCCTGGGGCCGCAGCATGGGGAGGATTGGCGATAGGGGGAGCGGTGCTCTCCTGCTGCTGCTGCTGCTGGTGCTCCCTTGGGGCCGCAGCATAGGCCGTGGCAGCAGGTGGCCCACCGATCTCCTGCTGCTGCAGCTGCTGCTGCCGCTGGTGTTGTGTGTCGTAGGCCATGGCGGCGGTGGAAGCGGCACTCTCTTGCTGCTGCAGCTGCTGGTGCCGCCGGTGGGGTGCGACATAAGCCGCAGCGCCGGGGCCACCTTGTGTGCGTGCCCGGTCGGTGGCATCATCTGGCAGTGGGGTCCAGGCGAGCGCTGTCTGGCCCGGCCTCTGCTGAGCACCCGGGTGTTGTGCTGCTGGAGGCTGGCCGCTGGACTGGTATGTTGCTTCTGGAGGCGGGGCCTGCCTGGGGGGGCCAGATCCTGGAGGCGGGGCCTGCCCCTGCTGCAGGTACGGGGCCTCTGGGGCAAGGGACTGAGCCTGAATCTGCTGGCAGCTGCGAGCTCCAGGGCGGGGGGTGCGGGCAGCATGACCTTGGCCGTGCGGCGCTCCGTACGGAGCCTCCGGGACCTGCGTATGGGGAGCGAGGATGGGGACTTCCTGGCTCCCCTTGGGGATGTGCAGAGGAGCGGGCAGCATGCGATTGGGCTGGCTGGTTTGCAGGGTGCTGGACAGCAGGGCGGTGAGGTTGGGCATTCTATGCTGGGGTGAAGTGCACCTCAGCCTGCCCTTGCTGGTGGACAGTATGGGCTGGCCCCTGGTGGCTGGCCCCAGGGTGCTGAGCACGGAGATGCTGCGCATCAGCGTGCCAGACACCCTGCAGCCTGGCATCAAGGGCTGCGCCATGATTTCTCGTGCATGCAACCCTCAGGGTTCTTGGTGCCAGGAGCCTCAGAGTGGGCGTCACTACAGGCTTGGCTCCCCCGGGCCCCTACAGGCTGAAGGGTGGGCCTGCCATGTGGGTGGTGGGCAGCCTGTCTGGGCTGCAGCGGCAGCTCGTGACCCTAAGCATGCAAGGTGGCACGCGAGGACTGAACTTGACTTGCCTGGCCGGCCTGCTGCCACTCCTGGATTCTGGCATAGTCAGCTGCTCTGTAGGTCGCAAACCCTGGGTGACCCTGGTAAGTTGGACGGCGAGGCTGGGCTGGTGGCGGGTGCTGCCCAGGGAAGCCAGATTGGGCCTGCTGGTAGGCGGCCTGCAGGTGCAGCTGACTGCGTTGATGATGAACATGGCAGCAGCCTGCATGTGACTGCTGGCTGGTGGTGCCGGGGCTGGCGGCGAGGCTTACGGTAAGTCACATGCAGATGCTCAACATGCCTGCGCTGAGCACAAGTGGGCCCGGTAGCAAGTAAGCGGCAGTTGCGCCCAAGCTTGCCCTGCTTCGGCGCACGCGGAGCCAGCTGGGCTTCAGCAAAAGCAGAGGCGTGCTTCCGGTGGTCATGTGGATGGCATACTGCAGCGCAAGCCACCTCCTCTTCCCGCTGCTGTGGAGCAGCTGAGGTTCCTTTCATGTCGCTGGCCGCACTCAGGGCATGCAGGCAGCTTGACCACATTTGTAGGCATGCAGCCTCAGCACAGACACACCAGACATACAGGGTACATGAACCCAAGAGCAGCACAGCCTCATCTCCCTTTGGCTGCTTGACGTGACTGAGCCAGGGCTGGGCAGACTAGTCCTGCCTATCCAGCACAGCATTCCTCAGGGACAGCAGCGTTGCACCTGCTGGGGCTCTCGCTGGCTTGGCCAGGAATGGGCGAATTCAATTTGACCCTCCGAAATGCAAAATGAGTGCGCAGCATCCCCAACAGAGCCGCCACTGCAGCTGTGGGGCCTCTGGCTGCATGGTCTGGCTGGCCGCAGATGAGCAGGCTCACATGACTTCTGCAGCACATGCAACGGGACTGCCCACACCCCACCATGTGCAACCCTGCCTCGCCTGTCGGGTGTGGCCATCACCAACTTTGAGGCACACAGCTATGGAGGATGACCTAGATGCTTCGCCATCATGAAGATGAGAGTGCCTTTTGTCAATTGCTTATCATATTTGCTGTGTTCAATTCAGGCATTTTGCTGTGAGCGTCTCAGGCAGCTCCCCAGCACTGTCACACCCTGATTCAGGAGGCAAACCCAGGCCTGCACCTGCTGGACCTCTTGCAGCCTCGCACCCACCTGCCTGGCAAGGTCGTCCTGCGCAGATGCAAAGTCTCCCTGCCTTCTCTGCGCAGCCTCCTGAGGGTGAATTATGCTTTCAATGGCCACCTCCTGCTCCAGCCACTGCTGCTGCTGCTCAATAGATCCTGCAGTGCAGGCAAGGAAGACTGCAGCCCCACCTGAGCAGGAGGCTGCCTCCAGCTCCCAAAGGTTGGCAGCTGTGGGGGGGCTTGCGGCCCAGGGACACACTAAATCTGCCGCGTATGCCCAGCATTCACATCCTGCCAAGGTGCAGTCCACTTTCAGGTCTTAATGCCGGCGCAACCTCACCTGCTGCAGAAGCCGCCTCCAGCTTTGCCAGGTTGGCAGCTGTAGGCGGCTGTGGCCCAGGAGATGCTTCACTGGAGGGGGCCCCCACAAGCTCCTCCTGGCGCCAGTGGCCTGCAGCTGACTGTGCAGCATTGTCTGCTTCCCAGCCGTCATAAGCAGCCGTGTGGGCCATATGCTGAGCAGCTGGCTCACCCCAGCCGCCACCAGCAGCGGGTGTCTGCTGGGGCTGTCGCTGCGCTGGCTGAGCAGCAGCAAGGGGGGAGGCAGGCTCATCCCAGCCGCTGCCACCGGCAGCAGGCAGCTGCGCATCCTGCCAACTGCGCTGGACAGCAGACTGGTGGGGCGGCTGAGCGAGCTTGGGGGAGTCCCAGCCGCTGCCATCAGCACCAGCAGCAGCAGGCACTGCAGGCCGGTGCGGGGCAGCCTGGGCTGCACCAGGAGCACCCTCAAACTCCTCTGCATCCCAGGTGCTCTCTTGCGGTGCAGCGTAAGCTGGCTGCCCATTCAGCCATTCACTGGTGGCCGGCCTGGCTGCAGCAGGTGCAGGCGGCTCCACTGCACCCCAGTCTTGCTGAGCAGTATGGGCAGGAACCCCTGTCTGCCAGCCGCCACGGCGGGGAGGCTGACGGGGGGCGGGCGCGTCGTCCTGCTCATACACGGCGCCAGCCGCCAGCCGCTGTTGCTTGCCCCACGCGTGGGGCTCAGGGGCTGGCAGCGCTGTCTGCTGCTGCCGCTGCTGGGCCGGGGCAGCAGGTGCCTGCCCCGCGAGGTCGCCTGTGTATGGGTCTATTGCAGCTGCAGCTGGTGGCCACCCAGCGCGAGCAGCAGGTGCTTGCCCAAGGGGGGCACCTGTGTCCCAGCCACTGCCAGCTGCCGCTGCAGCAGCAGGAGGCTCTAAAATGGTCCAAGCCTCCTGGCCTGGCGTTTGAGCTGGGCTGATGTCATCGTCTGACCACCCACCGCCGTCTCCACCGATGGGCGGCTGTGCAACAGCAGGGGCAGGCTGATCGTCCCAGCATGAGACTGCTTGTGGTGCAGCCGCAGCCCCTGCAAACTTTGTTGGTTGCGGAGGGCCCTGCAATAAAGGAAGGGTATCACAAGTCTGGGCCGGCAGCTCATAGGTCATCATTCCTGGCGCGGTGCTGGTTTGCAGCTGTACAGACATGAAGTGCAGTTGTTGCTTGGGGTGCAATCGAGCCCAGTGCATTGCAGTGGCAGCATTGAGTGCTTGAACAGGGCAAGCGCCATTTCCAGTCTGCTGCAGCTGCTTGCTCTTGGTGCCTCATGCGCCGTGCAGCAGTCCCACTGCAGAGCAACTGAAAATATTGGGGGCGGCGCTTGGTAAACTGCAGCTCATGGTACAAGCACTTTGGGCAGCTTGGAAACTTCAGCTTTCTTCTGCCCAGCCACAGCATCACCTGTATTGCAGGAAGCGGCTGCCATGCAAGACTTGAGCTGCCGCACTCCGCAGACCTGGTAGGGCAGAGAGAGCGCCGTGACACGTACTTGCGTCCAGTAATGCTGGCAAAAGCATGCTGTGCCACATACCTTGCACTCTCCCATCCAATGCTGGTCTCAGCTTAAATGAGCTGCTGCACAGGCGCTTAGTTATCCAGCAGCCTGGAGGGTACTCTGCGTCGGACATGCCGGCAACATCTTTCTGTTAGATTCACACAGTTTCACATGTCATCCAGCAGTCTGCCTCACCTTGTGATTAAACTTGGGAGGTGGGCGGATCCTTTCAGGGGCAGCCAGGGCCCCTGTCTCTGTCACGTTGAAGTCGGTGGCCTTGCGTGCAGCTTGTACACCTGCAGGAACAGCGCTTCTGTGTCGAAACCAGCCTTCAGGCTGTTGCTGCATCCCAGAGAGAAACTGCCGCCAGAGACTGTGGAGGGCCAATCTTCACAGCTGTTGTGGACTCACAGCTGTGAGGAAGCCAGCACCACGTTGTCTTCTTTGTGTGCCAGATTGTTCCTGTGCCAGCTTGGTTACATGCAGGACATGTTTCCATGTAGGGGCAACACAAGCAGAGCAGGCAGCGCTTGCTTGACTTCTCAGCCCGTGAGGGGCTTAAGCCATGACATGCACGCGAAGCACTGCAGCCGGCAGCTCACCACCTGACGCTGCCGGAGTGACCAGTGCGCCCCAGCCATCGGTGCTGCCAGCAAACCCGCTGACAGGTGAAACGTCCACGGCCGCTCCAGCAGCACCCCTGCTCTTGCCACCGGCACCTCTGCAATCATGGACAGACTCTGCGGACTTCAAAGTGAGAATTCAGGCAAATGTCAGTCACACAGCTTAGCATGAAGCAAAAGTGAAACAAGCTCGGAATTCATGCCAGCTACTTATGCTGACAGGTCACACACCTCCCTCTGCCCACCTGACACTATCACGTTCCTCAGTGCAAGCAACAACAAGCTGTACTCCATTTGATGGGTTCACCCTCCCTCCTGGGCCTGGCAGGAGCTGTAAGCTGGCTTATTCCCACTACGCAAGAGTGCCTGCTGATGGCTCGCTCATGCAACAGCAACTGCCACCCAACCTTTAAATCTAGTACCTGCCACCTTGACCTCTGTCGCGGCCGCGGACACGACCTCCGCCCCTGCCGGTGCGCGCCTGCAGCTGCGCAGCTCGCTGGCCCTGGGACTTGCGCTGCTGACGCTGCCACATGTCCTCTGTTACGGTCACGCGGCTGGTGTCCACACCTGCAGGGAACATCATGAACTGTGGTGTGTGCAGCAACTAGAGCACAAGAGGCTCATGTAGATAGGGATCAGGCCTGACAGGGTCAACTGTGGCTGGTTGAAAGGTCAGAGACAGTCATCCTTGGTGTCTAAGCGGCCGCTGTCCATGCCTGCAAGGAACAAGTGCGTCACCACCACAGCAACCTAGATTTCTGTGAGGGACAGGACCACAGGCTGCTTTGATGGTGACAAACTTTGGTGCCTGGGCTTGTGAGTGATGGATAGAGCTCAAACAAGGGCTGACAGGCCCCATAGCAACCCAGCTGCAGCAGGGGACATGCACCGGCCTGCAAACTGGGCCATGCAGATACATGGTGGTGCACCAGCAGTGATGCGACAAAGATGCAGCGAGGGGCACAGTGCCTCTTTTGCCTGACGCAGCTTCTGGATCGCAGAACAGTTGTCCTTGCTTCTTGGGCACCAAGGCCTGAACAATCTTTACAAATGAAGCCACAAGCAGCATCAGTTCTCAGATGTTGCAGAATGGTGACCACAAAGCCCTGACAGCAGTCAATGCAGCCACTAATCGAACAACACATCCATGGCAAGACTGATGTGATATGATTTACTGCTGTTCCATGGGAAGGGGCACTGTGCAGCTGACAATATTCGCCACAGGAAAAGCCTGCAATAGCAATTGGCTGCAGAGCTAGAGCACTCTGCATGTCAGGCCATGGTGCCACAACTACTGCAGACACACATCAACACCCAGGCTGGCATTGCCACCAATGATGAGGGCATCAGCAGCAGAGTTAGAGTGTAAGGCATCAGGTTTCAATATGTCTGGCCTGCTCTGAGCGAGTGCGTCTTTGGCAGAAGCTGTTACTAATAGCGCCCTTGCTGCACTACTTGAACAGCCTGTGCCGAATATGCACTTTTGAGCAGAAACACCAGCTGCTGGCCTGCACATCTTGCACACCAGATATTTGCCCTGCCTCTCGGTCTGCAGCATGACTGCCCCGGCCCAGATGGCTTCGCGAATGTGCAGATGTTATGAGAACCACCAGCTATACACGATCACCTCGGCAAAGCAGCCTTGCCGCCTGACATTTGGCAAAGCAGCGCATCAGACATCATTGACATTGCGTGGGACAGCAGGTGCCCTCTTCCTGCAGTGCGCCGTCTGCTGAAGCTACACAGCCTGAGTTTTGAAGCCCAGGCAAACTTGCCCTCTGATGGCTGCTCAACAGTGCCAGCAGCGCAACACCTTTCATGTGACCGTGCAGCCATTCACCTGACTTGAGCGTGGCAATGGCAATACATGGCAAGGGCCAGGATGCCCGCCGGCCAAAGCTTTTTGAGCAGCAGAAACTGGCCCCGGCAGCGTACTGACCACTTAGCAAGCTCAGAACAACTGCTGAGGTCTGACATCAGCGTGGCAATATGCAGCAGGAGCCGGGCGGCCTGCTGGCCAACGACTGTTGGGCAGCAGACACTCACCCGGCAGTGTGCTGACCGCTTGATCAGCTCAGCATGACTCACAAGCGCTGATAACCATTGCCCAGATCCGGCACTGCATAGTGTGGCAGGGTAGGCTTCCGCGGAATATTGAGATGGCAGCCTCACTGTTGTTGATAAGTACAGGGTTCCAACAGAGAAGGCAGAGTGGCAGGGTAGGCTGCCGGTCGAACTGCTTCCTCTGCATCTTCTGCATCTTGAAAATGGCAGCGCAAGGCAGGGGGGAGTTCCCAATGGCCAGCACATACTGGACAACACGAGCCGCCCACCTGCGCAAGACATGCTGCCTACAGTGCATTTCTGACGAGTCTTGCCAGTTGTGCAGATCTGTTGTACAGCATCTTTGCCAGCTTAGATGCTCACACCACAAGGTTGTGTGTGCAGTCCACAACTCACCAAGCCTGGCATCCCGATGCCTGGCATCCCATGCACAGGCCATGTATATGTACACACACGTATACGCCCTACAGGCAAGCTTGCAGCCATCAACCTGACGGCCCTTGCTGCGCCCACCTCAGCTGGCGGCTTCTGCTCAAGACTCCCAATCCTGATGTTCCCACTGCCATGCAGCAGGCTGAAGATCCCACCAACCATGCAGCAGGGAAGCCCCATACGGCGGACTGCCTCCTCTATAGCCAATAAGAGCCCTCCTCTTTGCATGGCCATCATGCATGGACTTCCCCAGGCCACACAGCTGGCAGCGCAGCCTTCACTGTTGACGCCTCTCCACCCACCTGCCCAGTGCCATGCAGCAAGCCCATGCCTCCCACCTACCTGCCCTAAAAATTTCAAAGGCCATGCAGCAGGCCCAGGGTCAATCCCACCTGACAGCAGGCAAGCCTCAAAGGGCGGCGCAGGTGCCCCGGCCAGGTCAAAGTCAACCGCCACCAGCGCCCCGCTGGCCTGCCCGTGCCACGCGGCTGCAGGGCTGCGCATGAGGGCTGCCGCGTTCAGCTCGTCAGAGGCGTCCGGGGGAAGAGGGGGGCTCAGGCTGCCCGCGTGCAGCAGAGACAGCACGCTTGCAAAGCGGACCTCTGCAGTGCAGGGCAGATGGGAGTGGTGGTCAGAGGAAAGATGGTGCGTAGGGCTGCCTGTGTGACAAGGGTTCCTCAAGAAGTGGAACGCTGGAAGAGCGCCCGTCTGCATGTAGGGCACAGACAGAAGCAACAATGGGGCGTTTGGCTGTCCCTGAACACCAGAGATAGGCTGCTGGCACAGCGTATGTCAGCAGCACAGTTTACACGGGGTGAATGATGAGAAGCGCATCAAACATGCAGCAGGTTGATATTTGCTGCCAAAATGCACAAGATACAGCTTGCGTGCAAGCGGACCTCTGCATCAAGGCACAGCATGCTGTCAGACAGAGGCAAAAGCACCAGCACCTAGATCATCCGCGGGCGTGCACCTGAGATCGCAAGCTGGTACGGCTGCCCGGCTTCAAGAGCAGCTGCTTGCCTATGGCATGACCAGGCCCATAAGCATGATGCACCTCGGCACATCAGCCAGTAAGGCCAAGGAGGATAGGCTTTGGAGGGGCAGGCCACGTTTCTCTGCCCTGCATGACCTGCAGGTCTGCCCCTCTCCTGTCTCCTGCTTGGACGAGAAGTCGCACACTGCAGCAGCTGTGCAGGCGCCAGAAGGCACACATCCAAGATTCAGCCAGCGGAACCACGCAGGACCCCGCAGCCTCCATTCATGCCCTCACCTAGACGCATGTGCAGATGCTCAGGTTGAGCAGGCTTTCCTTCTGGCCCCCTGCTTGCGACTCCAGGCAGCCAGGCCCTAAGGGTTGCTTTCAACTGACGGAGGCTGCCCCAGTTCTACAGGTAGAGCAGGACTGTTGGGACGCAACCTGCAGATTGGCTTCACACAAACCCCACACACCTGCACTGGCTTGGGAGGCGCCTGCTCAAGCTCTCCAGCCTATGCTGGCAAGGTTGGCCGAGCAATAAGAGTACTTCCTTGCCTGGAAGCACTTTCAGATCGCTGGGCAAAGCAGGCCCCTCATCAAGCTCGTCAGATGCTTAGGCGGAGAAGACCCCTGTTGCTGCTGTACAGGGCTTTCCCCACCTGGGCTAACTTCAGATGCTCAGGCAAAGCAGGCCCCTCACCAAGCTCGTCAGGGGATGGGGCCTGCCTCTGCGGTACAAAGCTTCATCACCTGGGGCTGAGTCAGATGCTCAGGCAAGGCAGTCCCCTTTTGTGGCTTCTCGGGATGAGGGCTGCCTCTGCCGCTGAGAGCTTGCTCACCTGGGGGCAAGTCTAGGTGCTCAGGTGGAGGAGTCTCCCGTTCTGGCTCCTCAGGGTTCGGGTCTGCCCTGGGTCCGTGCTGCCGCACCCGCCCAATGCCGTGCTGTATGGCGCTCTGCGCAATGCGTGCCAGGATCGACTTGCGGCTGCAGTACCTAAAAGAGCAGGCCGCTTGTCAGCTGCCATGAATCAGAGCATGAACGTCACAGGTTTACTGTGACAGGCCAGGTGCCGCACACCCAGCTGCTACAGCACCTGCAGGACGACCTGAGCTGTCATCACGAGTTTGTGCTGAGGAATGGCACTTGAAGGCTGCTGACCAGACAGGCCTTCCATACTGTGCGCTGCCCGCCAGGATCTCAGCATCAAAGGCTGCTTCTTGCAGGATTTCCCCTGTGGGTCACATATTATCAGCAGCCCAATGCAACCCCCTTCCCATCGACTTCCTCTGCGGCATGGTGACCTGGACTTTCTGGATGGACTGGTTAGTTAGAGAGCGACACACACGCACGAGTGTTCCGCGGTTGTCAGCGACGTGGGTGTTCGGAACCAGCAGCCGGGTCGCTGGCCGTCCACCACTAGTTCCGCACAGAACATCAGAGCGGCGGGCGCTGTTCTGGCTGTTTGTTCTGAGAGCAAGCGCCATCGGCAAGAGCAAGTACAACACGCCCGCCCAGGTTCAGCCACACAGGGCTCTCTCTCAAAGCTGGTCTGCAGAGACGGCAGCAGGCAGTGCTCACTGGGGTTCCTCCTCCGGAGTGCTGCCCTCTGCAGCCTCAGGGCCCGCCTCTTCCAGCTGGGACCACCCAGCAGCGCCCCAGCCTGGCTGCTGCTGGGGCTCTGTGCACTCCCCTGCGCCCAGCACTGCCATGCCTGAGTCAAAGCCTGCCACGCCAGGAGCGTCCGAGCCCTCTGACACAATTGCCTTGCTTCTGGACTGCACGCTGACTGCCACCAGGCTGCCTGAGGGGCTGCGTCTGCTGGCGGGGCCATCCTGCCGGGGGGTGGCGGGCTCGCTGCCACCGCCAGAAGCACTGTCAGTGCCCCCAAGCGCAGCAGCCGCAGCGCCACTGGCCTTAGCGGCAGTGTCATGGCCCTCAGCAGCAGCAGTGCCACTGTCAACAGCAGCATTGCCACTGGCAGCAGCGTCAGCAAATTCCCCACCCTCCTGAGCAGCAGCCTCAGCCCCGGTCTTGATCCTGAGCAGCCGAGCATCCCTGCTGTGGTTGGTGCCTGCCGTACCGGGCTCGTTCAGCCCCTCGCCAGCACCTGGGCTGACATTGCCTGCCTCAGCCAGCGAAACATGTTCAGCAGCCTGCCCGCCCTGACTGCCGGACCTCTCCTGACGGCCAGCGGCAGGGGCTGCGGCCTCAGCAGCTGCCTGAGATGTTGGGCTGCCCGACTCACCATGGTCCCTGCAAGCAACAGCAGTTTTGGTGTGAGACAGGCCTGGCCAGCAAAAGTGGCATGGGCCATGCCAGCTGGGCTTGGGCCGCCTTATGTAGCCAGCCAGGCTCGTCAGCCTTTCTGTTGGTGATGTAATCCTGGCCTTCTGGGGGAGGCGCCAGGCAGCCCTCTGAAATGGCCATCATCAAAATTGCACCTTGCTGTTGGTGATGTACCCTTGACCTCCTAGGGGAGGCGCCCGGCACCCCTGTGAAAATGGCCATCTTGCTCCCCCACATCTGCTGCAGGGCAGCGGCTCCTGTGCCCCTGCATGTTCTCTTGCTTGCACACCGCAACCAAACCTGTGCTGCGCCGCAGAGCCCAAAGCTGACAGCCAGGCCATGGCTCGTCCACCACTGCGCTCCTGCTCAGCGCTGCCGTCCCTGACCAGCGCCTGTGCTCTGTCAGCAACTGCGCTGCCCTGCTGCCTGCTGGCACCGCTCAGAGCAAGTGTGACTTCACAGCAAGCATGTGCTTCCCAGCATGCACCGACCCTGCCTGACCCCAAAACCTCTGACTTGTGCCCATCAGCCCAGTTCCTACAAGCAGCTGTGGCCTCTGAGCCACATTGCAGCCATTCTTGTCTTCATTGCTGTGCGCAGCCCAAGAAAGATCGGCACGAAACCCCTATGGTGCCCTGGAGTTTGAAAGCACTCACCATCCCTTTTCCTCGCCAGTCGGCTCTGCCTCCTGCTCTGCGTCGCTGCCATGTCCTGGTAGCGCTTGAGCAGAGGCAATGCCCTGAGGGTTTCTGGCCTTGTTGATGACCTCCTGGGCCTGCAGGGCCACTTCCTCGCGGCTGAGGGTGCCGGTGCCCACAGCTGTGGCAAGGCCAGCCCCCGGGTGGTCGCTGTGCATGAGCAGCATGCCGCCGTGGAATTTGTTGCGCTCCTGCAGGGCAGAAAACTCAGGACTTGTCAGACATGGCCACCTGAAAGGCGTGCAGACTATCAGTTTCACCCGCATAGAGACTACAGGAGCTGCGCTGCTGCACATGCCAGACAATAAATATGACATGCACGGAGATTGCAGCAGCTGCAATGCAAGCCGACTCACATGGTCACGCTGGCCTATCTCCTGTCCATCTGGGTCTGGCTGCTGCGCCGCTGTGGCAAGAGACTTGACCTCCGCAAAGGGCAACTTGACCACTGCCTGCAAAACAAGTGGGAGCACAGTGACACCCGACACCATGTAACAAGCCAATGGCATCTCAAAGTGCAGACCAGGGCAGAAGGAGGGGGAAGTGGTGGCTTGGCCAGAGCGAGCTGGCAGCAGTGCACATTACAAAGACATCTGTGCTGACCCCTGCGCAACCTGTCCTTCGAGCAGACTGCAACCCACCGTGTGTGCCCATTTCTTGCCGGACATATCAATGAGCGGCCCTACGTCGCCGGGGAACATGTCTGCCAGTGCGGCTGACACGCCAACTTGCGACAGTGGCCCGGACGTCGTTTGGGTTGCCAGGATCAGACCAGCTAGCTTGGGAGGCAGGGCCAGCTTCACACTGCAACAGCAGCACGGGCACAGGTCACAACCCGATGACAGAGGCAGCACTGCAGACCAAACAAGTGGGCTTGGATGAATCAGATGAGCTTCTGGCTGCAGCAGTGGGGCCAACATTGCCTGCACGTGGAGTGACCGCAGTGATTTCACACAAGATGGGAGGCAGGCCAACTTTTCCTGATGATCAAGAAGCGATGCCAAGGGTCGTGAGTTCCTCAATGACACAGGCAGCAGGGCGGATCATGTTGGCGGCAGCAGCGACCTGACAAGGCTGTGTAGCTGTTGGTAAGCAGCACCAATGGCCCACTGCTGCCACTGAATAAAACCTAGGCCAAACCTCCACCTTGCAACATGGGTGATGAACCCTAAGCCTCCACCTGGCGGGCGGTAGCACGGCCATCAGCTGCACCAGCGGCCTGACAGGGCCATGTGGCGGCGCCCAGCTGCCAGGCACGCTGTCGTCCTCCTCTCCGATGTCTGGGGCCTCCTTGGCCGTGATGCCCTTGGTCTTGGCAACCGTGGTTGCATGCTTGGCCAGGTCTGACACCAGGGGGGCATAGTAGAAGGGGTAGAACCTGCAGGCGACAAGTTTGACGTGGGGGCTGGCATACTTCAGCAGCACATGTTGTGACTATGTTGCTTGTGGTCTGGTACAGAGGTTTGCAGCGGAGCCACAAGTGATGTGAAGTGCCCTGGGTGGGTCATGCAGGACCAGAACAGGAGATGATGCTCATGCTGGGGCAGATCATGCAACCGCAGGCCTGGCAGACGGCAAATAGCGAGCATTTTGGTGACAAGAGACTTTTGGGCCACGACCACTTCAAATATGCGTGCCGCAGAGCACGTGCAGATGCAGGTGCAGTTCAATTGGCTGAGCCAGCAAAGAGCATTTCAGTCAGGCCCTGCCTCAGTAGCGCCCACCTGAGGAACCTCCTGACCCCTTGCAGAAGATGGATAGCATCACTGGGCTGCAGCCTTTGCACTATGAACAAGTCCACTCAGCCGTTAAGAGCCACTGTGATGAGGTGAGAACCTTTCAGTCATACTCTGCACCCCTTTTTCTGATCCAGGTGATTTGTTGTTGTGCAAGCCCTACATTGACAAATTGGGCTGCTGTGCCTAGCTTGAGTGCTTGTACTATTGAGCCCTGCCAGCCCATGCCAAACACTGCAATGCCTCACGAGTCTAAGCGCCGATAGCCCGACCCCTTGATGTAGCGCTGTGATCTGCGTCGCTGCACTGAAGCGCCACCACAGACCAGGTCCGCCTCTGTGGTCTGCCCAAATGCTATCAGTCCCCAGTGCCACGCAGCGCACCGCGCCAGCCCCTGGTGCAATGTTGTGCTCTGCGTGGCTGCACTCAATGCCATCGCTCTCATGACTCACCAGTCCCAGACGGCACCCAGCCCCGGCCCCTGGTCCAGTGCGTGCCGCCGCAGCTTCCTGTTGCCCCCTGAGCAGGTCTTCTCCAGGGCTTTGACAGCCTCCAGGTGGGCAGAGGTCACCTGCAGGAGGTGGCCCACCTGTCAGCAGCCACAGTCATGAATAGTAACTGTGGGTGCCCACAGCTTGACCGTGGGCGGGACTGGCTTGCAGGACAGTGACGTGTTGTGACAGCTGCACATGACAACAACGCACTGGCAAGACTGCTGCAGCCGCAACGTGGGCAGCAGCCGCTTGAAACAGGGGCGGCGGCCAATGGGTACTGCCCATTGGCCAGTACCACAGTGACATGTGTTCTTCTGCACAGCAGTTGGTGGACGTCTCGAGCGTGAGTGGGGAGAAGCGGTGCAGGCCTTGCCACTGGCCATGACTTCCTCTTGTATTGACTGTCCCAAAAGCAGGGGGCTCTGAGCACAGATCAACAATACAGCTTTTGGTGCATCTGCATCAGAGCCATGCACCGTCATGGCAGCTGCTGTCAGACAAGCAGCGTCCAGGGATGTGCTTGGTGCCATGTTCTGGCAGGGGGGCGTCAACAACAACAAGCAGCAGCACAGCAAGCCTTACTGCAACTGGAGCTGTGCCATGGCAGTAGTAGGACAGCACCCAGGTCAGTCCCTGAGCATAGGCCTGCGAAACCTTGCGGGCTGTTTTTTCAACACCTTCGCCTGCATGAGAAGGGGGGGGAGTGGCTACGGCTCTGGCAGGTCGCAGAGACAAGAGATGTCACGCTGCATGCAGCAGCATGGTGGTCCAGCCACCCCTCTGGCTGCCTGTCAACACCCTTGCCTGCATGAGAAGGAGACTACTATGCTGTTTGCTCACACCCTTTTGATTGCACAGGCACAGGACCAGAGTAAGGGCTCAGCAAACCAGATAGAGCTGCACAGGTGGTGCACGGTGCAGTCTAGTGGCTATGTTCTGCATGGAACTGCCATTCTGATAGGCCCCTGCCCGCATGAGCAAGGGCCCAGGAGCACGCACAAGGCATGCATAGAATGCCTGCAAACCCTATGACATGGCTTCTCAAAAGCCCCTGCCTATAGGGCTGGGGACAGTGGCAGGACAAGCCTCCTCCTCCTCCTCTACCGCCTCAAAGGTAAGCCCAGCCCCCTGGCAGCATGTTCATCACCACTAGCATGGCATGCTCCTGTGTGACGGTCGCCTGGACAGCTCAGCAAAGTTGATGCCAAGCCCAGCAAGGACTGCCCCATGCATTGCAGCATCACAGCAGCCAGAGTGCGCCCTGACCCAGCAGACATCAACTCAAAGCAATCATCGACCTGGGCCTCCGCTGCAGTTGCAACAGCACCACCAACAAGCTCGTGGGGCCTAAGCCTGCCGCAACAGAATTGCAATGTGCAAGGTACGAGTCTGCCCTTTAACCTCATCCTGCTGTCCCAATGCCTATGTCGCTGCAGCTCAGCGTGAGACAGACACTCACAATCGCACCTGCACTTGCCCCAAAGCGCTGCTCGTACCACCTGGCCCGGTAGCCCGGCAGGGACAGCCTGACGGGGTCCGCGTCTGCGCCAGCAGCGATCTGCATTGCCAGGCGCGCCCTCACGCGGGCAGCCAGCTCCTTGCGCAGCTCTGCGGGGGCCGCTCCCCTGAGGTCCACCTGGCGCTGCTGCTCCTGTGTGGGCAGGTCTGCAGCCAGGCAAAATCGGATTTCTTGTATTGTGAGCTAGCCCTTCATGCGTATCAAGCCTTGTTTGTTGGTGTGACTGGATGCTTGCAACACACTTGCTTGGGCGAGGGCAGAAGAGGCATCTGCGCTTTGCAGCTGCAAAGCGCAATTTCTCCTCTTGCCACTGCCTAAGCAAGCGGCCAGGCTTTGCAGCCACAACTCTGCCCTGTTGGTGTCCAGCCAAGATGTCTGCAGGTGGTGTTGGGGAGTTCACTCTTGTAACAAAGTGTTCATTTTTCTATTCCCCTCAGGTGCCTACAATCTTGCGTGAAGGCCAAGCGTTTCTGTAAATTGGCACTGCTGAGCATGCTTTAGCAAGCTTGCATGCAACAGCAGAAAGAGAGGTCGAGGACTGAGATTCAGAGCTTTGTGGCTCATGCTATGCCCCGTGAGCGTCTCTGTGAGATGTCTGCAGGCAGCAGGTGAGGCGGGGAGGAGTTGGGTGGTATGTCGCAATAGTTCCAAACCAAGTCACCAGCATTTCTGGCAGCAGCACGGCGGAACTAACTGCGGAATATGCAAAGCAGTGGCTTTGCACATTCAGCACATGTCACACAGTGCTGCTCTCTGAAGCACCCATGCTAGCGCCTGCAAACATGCTCAAGAGCACAGCGCACATGCGGTGTTCACATTTCAGCTGTGCTGTCTAGCACTATCAACTCTCTCCTGCTTGCCCCTCCATCCAGTTGGAACTCAGGCACTGCTGGCCTGAAGCTTTCTTAGATGCCTGATCAGATGTAGTTTTGGCCAGCCATATGTGTACAGGAAATCAGCAATGGACATTCTTGAGCCCGCAAGTAGTTCCTGCATCACTTGAGCATGTCCCAGCTTGCAAGGTGATTTCAAAGCAACATGACAACCATGACAACACAGCAAAGAGTCGGGCCAGGTAAGGGAGCCACCGCTCAGCATGCACACATGGCATTGATGGTCCTGTGTGCATGCGCATAACAGCATTCGGTGTTGCACAACACCGGAAGCTACAGCCCTCACATGGTCATGGAAGCCTTGTGTGGCATGGCTTCTTCATCAAGC
The DNA here is from genome assembly GCA_963969365.1 of Asterochloris sp. CNOR1. Classification (NCBI taxonomy): domain Eukaryota; kingdom Viridiplantae; phylum Chlorophyta; class Trebouxiophyceae; order Trebouxiales; family Trebouxiaceae; genus Asterochloris; species Asterochloris sp. CNOR1. The sequence continues at coordinate 30,771 of OZ017760.1, forward strand.
CTGTACGCACAGTTCAGCCATGCGGCCCCAGGAGTGCCAGACAAACGAATTGCTCAAAGGCAGCAGAAACCTGTGCTGCTGCAGGCTCTGTAGTAAGATCAGCTTATGCCAGACAGACATGTGCTCTGGCAGTAGGGGCTGCACTCTGCACTACACAAGGGGCCTCTCACCCTGAGACTGGATATGCATGATGACTTGCTGCCAAGACCTGATGTGGCCCAGCCAGAAGGATCTAAGCAGACATGCTGGCATCCAGAAAGGGCTCTGAGGGCAGACTGCAGGTACAGCTCTGCAACAGGTCGGGTCTGCAGTTTTGCCCATGGGCCCCCCTGTAGAACGCATGCACATCTGACACTGAAGTCACATCAGCGAACACGCAACAGGAAAGGGCTCTGGTGCTTGGGGCTTCACTCTGCACTGCACACGCAACACTGCTTCGAAGGGCACCCTTCAAATCAGGGTCTCTTGTGCACTGCAGAGTGCAGTCCTCATCACCAGAGCCCTTTTCTCCACACCCACGCTCGCATCAGAAGGGGCCCTGAGGGCAAACGTGCAAATTTAGCTCTGCAACAGGTCCCACACTGCACTGCTGCCCTGAGGACCCCTTTGGATCGCATGCACAACTGCTGTACGCTACAACCCATTCAGCACTACGGGCTGCCAGGGTTGACTGGCTGGCGCTAGCACCACAAGCTGTTGTGCCTGCTGATGTTGATCTGTGCTGATGCGAACGTTGAGGCAAGTTCAGCATATATGTAAAGGACAAGAGCTCTAGCACTAGGGGCTGCACTCTGCACTGCACCAGAGGACCCTTGGACTCCCATTAGGAGAAGACGCAGACATGCTCCACTTCAAAAGGAGCCCTGAGGGCAAAAGTGCAGCAATAGCTCTGCGATAGGTCTATATCTGGCACAAATTGACATCATGTCTGCTTTGGAACGCGTGCACATCTGACCCTGAAGCAAGATTAGCTTACACGTGGCAGACAAGGGCTCTGGTAACAGGGGCTGCACTCTGCCCTGTACAAGAGACCTCAAAGACCCTGGATTCTGATATGAACATTGAATGGCCGCAATGAAAAGAAGGTGCGGCTCAGCCAGCAGGATCTAGGCAGATATGCTTGCATTCAGAAGGGGCCCTGAGGGCAGACTGCAGCACTAGTCCTGCAACTGTGTGCAACAGACCTAGTACTTCTGTGCTGCCCCAAGGACCCCTTTGTAGAGTGTGCCGATCCGCCGTACTCTTCGACCTCCATGCAGTGCTTTGCGCTGCTCGGGCTGACTGGGTGGCATGCTGTTGTGCCTGGCTGGTGTTGACCACAGCAGCTCATCTTCATAGTGCAGGGTGCAGCACCAAGCACCACATGCTTCTTCCTGCTGTTTCAAGCTGTATCCTTCTGCAGGACTGTGAGCCCTGCTAGCCCAGCGTTCTTGGCCACACACACCCTCACCTTTGCTACTCATCCCTGACAATGCCTTCATGCATCGCCCAGAAGTCTGTCTCAGGATCTGCCTCAGGTCAGAGTCAGCTGCAGCTGCTGCTGACACAAGGCTCAATGCATTTGCAGCTGCAGAACAGGCTTGCAATATGCACCTTGCCAAGCTGGACAGCATAGGGCAAACATGCGCCACACAACACTCCATGGATGAGGTGGGCGCATGTGTGCGTACAGCACATCTCTGCAGCCTTTCTGTGCAGCTTGACCAAGCAGGCGGCTTTGGCAAGCCTGCCACATAAGAGAGGCCCCTGAAGCTGCAAGTACATGGCAAGACATGTTTGCAAGTGGTTCTCAACCCCTGACAAAGAACTCCTGGCTTCCCAGACGGGTGAATGCTCTTGATTGCGCTGTCACCCATCGAGGAAGCCAGGAGTTCTGACTGCAGCCATCTGGCTTCCCACAGTGATCAGCAGCTCGATCTCCCACACCAAGCTACTAATGCAGCATGGTGTGGCAGACCCGTCTGTTGAGCAAGCCAACTCAGCTCCGCGTGGCAGCAAGTCTTGAGCAGCAAGAAACGGTGGCAATGCTGGGCTCTGAGATGTCTCTGACCAGCACATGGCCATTGCCCAGCGCTTGTGCTCAGAGGTGGAGCCACTTGGCGACAGGCTTGAGCAAGACAACGACATGCTTTGCGCATGCCATCACCATGCTAGCTGTGCGGCAAATTGTTGAAACTGTGTACTGCATGAGTACAACCCTGCAAGTCCTGCAGTAGCTACTTTAGAACATCTGCTGCACAGCTAGCTTGGTGATGGCTTGCACAAGGACATGCTTGCATTTGGAAGGGGCCCTGAGGGCGAACTGCAGGTCTAGCCCTGAAGCACGGGCCCAAGGACCCCTGTGTAACACATGCACATCTGCTGTGCTCAACAACCCCAGGCAGCGCAAAGCGGGGCCTGACTGGATGGCGTAAGAAACGCATGCTGTTGTGCAAGCAGCCAGATGGCTGGCCAGCACACCCATGCGTGGCAGCAAGTCTTGAGCAGCAAGGAATTTCGTCCATGCTGGGCTCTGGATGCTCTCTGACCCTGCACATGGCAGCCAACTGACTTCTCCCAGGGATCAGCAGATTGCTCTCCCGCCAAGCAGCACTGGAAGCTTAGTGTGGGAGATGAGCTTCTGATGAATGGAGGTAGCCAGATAGCAAGCCAGTCCTCACCCACGCCTGGCATTAACCCTTGAGCAGCAAGAAGCAATGGCCGTGCTGGGATCTGGAATCTCTGACCCAGCTCACGGCACTTGTCCAGCATCTGCGCTGAGAGGTGGATCGGCACAGCAACAGGCTGGAGCAGCACCGCAACATGCTACTGCAGCACTCACTTGTGCTACATGCACTGCACGACCAGCATGGTGCGGCAGATGTCGCAAAGTGATTAGTGCACAAGCACAAGGATGTCTCGCTCAAGGCGCGCCGGTGGCATAGTTATGACCCATGAGCAGCAGCCCAAGAACCACTTCCCTGGGCGCGTGTCTGAGAGCTTGCACATGCAAGCCTCTGGGGCACAGCCTCGTCCTGAGCTCACATGACATGAGTCTCTGGAGCATTGCAACAAGCTGGGGGGGTCTGTAAATTCGTACAACTCGTGCATAAATACATCATCATGATGGCTTCTGAGCTCTGGCGTTATGCATCTGTCCTTGACATGACTGGATGTCCTTGTGCAGCAAAGCAAAGAGCATATTACCCACACTCATTGCTCCAGAGAGGCCTGCCCCAGGAAATGTGTTAGGAGCCAGCTTGAAGACCAACATGCTGACCTGAAAAACACACCTCCACTGATATCACTGGCAGATGTGTTCTTCAAGTCCACCATGTTGGTGGCCTTTGAGCTGGCTCAGGAGCCACATGCAGCAAAGCAAGGAGCCATCTAGCCCACAGTCATTGCTCAATGAGAGGCCTGCACCAGCTGTGCAACACAGTCTGCCTGCTGGCCCCTCGCTCTCACCACTGTCATACAACGTCTGGAGAGAGCAAGGGCCGGCCACTGTTTGGCTGGCACTCCTTGCAAGGCGCCACATACAAGAGCAGAAAGGAAGTGGAGCAGCTCAGATGCCATCAGTCAACCAGAGGCAACTCCCATGGAGTACCATTGGTGCCCCGTGACCGTAGTGGTTCCCCTGCCTGCTGCAGCGTGCAGAAGGGAAGCCCCCACCAAGACAGGCCAATGGCGTAAATGTCATTCATGAGGCAGCTCAGCAGGTCGTAGAAGGCCACTGTGGCGCAGCCCAACCTTTAGCCCGAAAGTTGCACCCCTCGGACAGCCTATGGAAAAAGAAGTTAGTACTGTTGACGTCACCTGCATTCTCTGACTGCTGTAGCACAACGAGGTGCTCAAGGGAGCTGCATCTCTGCATTGCACACTAGCATGCTGAGGGCAGGGCAACACCCCTGCCCCCAGCAGACACTGTGCAACGCAGAGCTGCACCTCTCCTTATCAGGGCCTTCACTTTCCCTCCGCAGACAAGGTGCAATGCACGTCTCTGCGCCATGCACTCTCTGTCATCCTGTGATGTTCTGAGGAGTCAAGACAGACTGCTCAAAGCAAGCTCTCCCCTGAGCGTGCTGCATCATGAAGCAGGGCAAGGCTTCTGACACCGCTGAGAACACAAGTATATCACTCCAGTATCTCAGGCCCCCAGCCTGCAGGAATGCACCAGATGCCCACGCCCTGCTGCACAGCTGTTGCCTGATGCAGCACGCATCAGGAAAATAGTTGAACAGCAGAACTAAGGCACAGTTCAAGGTTGTGAGAGCTGGAGGCACCAAGACAGTATGGCCACCACTGATGTGTAGCACCAAGCTTGGTGCTACAAATGAGTGCAGACCTCCTCTGCACTCCAACCTGTAGGTGTCATTGCCCCTTCATGCAATTGCACATGAGTGTCGAGTGAGTAGCCCTGCAGAAGACGGGTATCTTGATGAGAACCACATGTGATGCAAATAACCTTGCTCACCAACACATACCTGATGGACATCACACAAGAAATTTTACAATAAATCCCGGTGTGATCATCATGTATTGTTATTCAGAGCCCAATTGCACCACCTGATCTGCCTCAGCAAGATACCCAGCTTCATCATGATGAAGCTGTCTGCCGCAATTACAGCTCCCTTCAGTGCTGCAACATCAACTGATTTCCCTGCTGGGACAATTTTGCCATGTAGCAGTTGCCACCTGTAGCTGAAAAATGCACCTGGACCATCTATGGCACCCCCTTGCTTGCCTGCTGGGCCCATGTACCTGCTTGAGCTCCTCAAACAGCTACTTGGCACCCAATAGCAACTCATCGCTGAGGCTTGGCCCACATCAGCAGATGCCAGGCCCACATCAGCAAGGCGCTCTCACCACTCTCGAACACCCCAGCAGCTTGCTCTGTACGCTATGCATCACCTGGTCACCTGCGCACCCCCTTCCAGCTGCCAGCCCTATGAGGCTGTGCCTCACAAAGACTTTGGACGATGCTGCCCCTGAACTTGGTGTACCATACATAGAGTACAACCCTGACCCACCTGCCAGACCCATAAGGGCATCGTCCAGGGCCTCTGCCCCTAGCTCCCCCACGCTGACCCACTGGTTGAAGCCGTCAGGGCCTCTGAAGCTGCCGGCTTCGTCGGCCGCGGCCTCTGCCTGCTTCTGGTCATACTCCCGGCGAGCCTCCCAGGCCTTCTGAGTCTGCAGGGCAATAGGGCAGACACTTAAGATTAACTGAAGAGCGTGCATCGCAGATGACAAGTATGACCAACAGGCTTGACCCAGCAGGTGTCAGTGTCAGGTAAAGTGAGCTTGCCAGGCGGCTTGGGGGCTGCAGGTGTGGCTTGAGGGCTGGAAAATGGTGAAGGAGCCTCTGCAGGCAGGAACTGTCAACAGGTACGAGGTCATAACTGTGCTTTGTGTACAGATGGCCTCCTTCAGGGGCATGCGACTCTGCTGTGCGCAGCGGGGTGCAGCAGAGAGACTTGCACAAAGCATGTGGCAACGTCCCACCCTGCAACACATTGAAATGCAGAGTCAACAGCAGGGATGCTAGCTGATGAGCAAAATCCTGTTTGTCCCATGGTCAGCTGCTTAGCGTTTCAAATGCTCTGCCAAAGTTCTCGATTGCATCTGCTGGTGCTCACAGTGTTCTGGTTTGCTGGTCCAACACCTCACAGGATGGCAGGCGGCTGCCTGGCAGGCAGCTGTCTAGAGCCTTGCTTCTCCATTTTGCTCAGGGCCCGTTGCAGTCAGCGGGGCAAACATGAACAGGCAGCAGGCTGTGGGCCTCGCTCAGAGTCATTGAGCCATCATGTGAGCAGGAGGCAGGGGCTGCACAAAACAGAGTCGTGGGCAGGGGTCCTCACTGCTCTGCGCTGAAAGGAGGCCTCCTCATCTCGTGCCAGGGTTGCCAGGATGGTCTTGAACCTGTCGGGGTCGATGCTGCTGCCACTGCTGATGGTGCGCCCCATACCCGGCAGCAGGTCTTTGTAGACCTGCAGCAAAAAGTAGTAGAAGTCAGCTAGCTTGCCTGGGCCGCTGGCCATCAGACAGGACAGCTGGTGGTCAGCCACCCAGATCCCATGCAGGGAGAGACGAGGAGCTGCTAACAGGCATGCTGCACAAGCACCGCAACGCTGTTTGACAGCTGCAAAAACGGCAACTCTGACCACGACCACTGCCTGTGTACAGGGACTGCCTACTTGGCAATACAAGTTCTGCCGTCCCTGCTGTCGACCAACCCTCATGGGTCGGTAACACAGCCAGGTGGGAGGATGCTGCGCTATGGGTGCATCAGCACGGTGTTCTAGGGCTGTGAGGGCTCTCCAGAGGCAGCAGGGTACCAGAGAGATGCAGGATGACAAAACAGATAAAGTGGGAGCGCACAGTTTGGGGCACGCCACAACGCAGACAGATCCACACTCAGAAGCAGCAGAGGCAGAGGGCAGATCACAAAGACGGTGTGAATGTGTCCCACCAACAGAAGTCGTAAGCATGCATGTGACACAGCTGAGCTTCCGCATGCCAGCCACCAACCCTCAGGGCATCAATGCATGCCTTGGGCATGCCCGGTCCCAAGTCAGCTTTTCAATGGGCCCCATCTTGGCAGACTGTCCAGGTCTGAGGGGACTTGGCGTCGTCTGAAGCGCAGCTGAACCAACAAACCGGCCACCAACAGCAGCCCCACCTTCAGCAGGGTGTCCAGGCCTGAGGGGCGGTCGTAGATCTCCAGGCTGGGGATGTTGGGCAAGAAGTCGTTGCCGGCCTGCAGACGCAATGGTGGGGGTCATGTCACAGTGTTGGATGCTGAGCAGGGTGCATGCTGGGGATTTTCACTCTTGCTTGCCGCTATATAAGACTTGGGATGTGCCTGCAGGTGCAATGAGAGGGGGTCAGGTAACAGTCTGATCACATCATGATATTTTGGAGACGTCCCAGCATGCCAGGTGTCATGAGCCACCTGCAGAGAGGAATTGAATGACGACACTTTATGGCTGGCAGTGCCCATGTGAGCAGATTGACTTATCTCTGATGGACAAGCTAACGTGACACAGCTGTCAGGTCCAGGTCAAGAACACCAGCAGCCATGTCAGCACACTTGGTACCTGTGCCATCAGGCAGCCTCAAGGCGTGTTGCACAGGCAGTGTGGCTTTGGCAGCCCAGACTCATTGAAGAAGGATGAAAGCTTCCACTCGTGTCTCCAGAACATGGCGCTGAGGGTAGCACTACGTTGCATGTGAGACTCAGCTGGCCCTATGGCCAATGGAGCCTCTCAGGCAACTCTACACTGTCCTAGCAAGTTTCAGGGCCCTGAAAGATGCTAGATGGCAGGGCAGCACAGCTTGGATGCATCTCTGCTTTCACAAAGATACATTGCCATAGCCAAGTTGAACAGTGAATAATGAGACAGCACACCATTGTTATGGTGTGCATGGTGTGCTGCTGCATCTACTCAGGCTGCACCACAAATGGACGGTGATATCCTGCACAGTGCTATAAGGCCCAATGGTTCACCAGAGGCTGACCAGGGACATTCCTGCCACTGTTGGACTTTGGAGCTTTGGTGCAGCCCCACCTGGTCCTTCCTGAGAGTGCAGTGAGCCATTGCAGCTGCCAAGCAGGTTGAGGGCATCGAGCTTCTTGCCCTTGACCTAGGTAGAGGGCAATGAGCTTCTTGCCCCTGACCTGTTGAGGCGGCTTCAGTATCTTCGGGCAGCTTGCTGGCAGACCGCATGCCACACGTCTGAACGCTGCTCAGAGGCCCCCGTGCTACCATCAGCCTGCCTGTCAGGTTTGATACCCTGTAAAGACTTGATACCCTGTAATGGAATGTTGAAAGCATGGTTTTTGAGCAGGAATCTAACACTGCGTTGTGCTTAGGGACCCTGTGGCAAACTGCAGCGATCTAGAAGTGGTGACATTCACTTTGTGACAGTTAGCACTTTTAGGACGCTGCAATGCGTCAGAGGCCTTCCCCGCACACAATGCTTTCAGCAGCAGATTGTTGCCGGACACTACAGCAAACCTGCAGTCGCCTGGAGGCCATGACGTCGGCTGCATGTCGGCATGTTGGCATACAGTACAGCAAAGCAGTCAGCAGCTCCACACAGAGGCACCAGGCACTGCAGAGCAGCTCACCGCTTTGCTTGGTGTGTGTGTGCAGAGCAGCCAAGTGGATTGCTGAGCCCTGACTGCACCTAGGTAGCAAGCAGAGGGGGCCAGCACAGGACTCACAGTAGGGATTGCCATGACCATGATGCATAGTGAACCTCAGAAAGAACACTAAGTTCTGACCTGACACACATCCATGCTGTACCATGACATGACCGCCATGCACTGCCCAGGGCTGCAAGGTCACAGCACAGTGCGGTACAAGACTTAAGGCCCAGGCATACACCAGAGGCTGAGCAGGGACATTCCTGCCACTGCAGGACTTCGGTGCATTGGTGGAGCCCGTCCAGGTTGCCCATAAAAGTGCAGTGAGACATAACAGCTGCCAGAAAGGTCAAGGGCAAGAGGCGCTTCTTGCCCTTGACCTGTCTGGTAACAGTCATGTTCGCCAGATCTCATGACACACGTCTGCATGCTGCTCAGAGTCTACAGTGCCAGCATCTGGCTGACAGTCAGGCTTAGCACCCATGCTGTGATGTTGAAGAGTGATGTTTGAGCAGGAAGCTGACACCGCAACCCTAAAGAGTTGACAAAAAGTATGCCTTTAGTGGCCTTGAGGCCATGACCTGAGCTGTATACCAACATGCTGCATACAGTACGGCAAAGCAGTTTGCTATCAAGCTCTGAAGAGCAGCCAACTGCTTTTCTGAGCCCTGACTGCATCTTGGCATCACAGCAGAGAGGGCACCTGAGGGCTGCGCGGCCAATCCCAACCAACAGACCAGGTGTACCACTTTTGCGAGGCAGCCAGTGCAACACCAAACTGGTGTTGACATGGGCCATCCCTTTGGCTTAATGCCAGCATGTTGGCATACAGTACAGCAGAGCAGTTGTCTGCTGTGCACACACAGCACAGGCACTGCAGAGCAGCCCACTGCTTTGCTTGGTCTATGTGTGAGAGCAGCCAACTGCTTTGCTGAGCCCTGACTGCGACTTAGCACCAAAGCAGAGAGGGCCACCACAGGTCCCACAGCAGGGACTGCCATGACCATGATGAAGGGTGAACCATAGACAGCACACCAAGTAATGAGCACTCCAACTAATGAACAAGCGCTCACAAACTCCTGCTATACCCTAAATGACCGCTATACGCTGCCCAGTGCTGTGAGGCCCAGTGGTTCACCAGAGGCTGGGCAGGGACATCCCTGCCACTGCTGGACTGCAGTCCAGTGGTGCAGCGCGTCCTGGGTTGTGACCAAAGTGCAGTGAGGTATAGCAGCTGCCAGACAAGTCAAGGGCAAGAGGTGCTTCTTGCTGGCTTGTGTGGCAGGACTGCCATGTCTCAAGCAGCTCGCTGGCAGATCTCATACCACATATCTGAACGCTGCTCAGAGGCCCCACTGCTAGCATCAGCCTGCCCGTCAGGCTTGACATCCTGTGATGGACTGTTGAAACGTGACAGTTGAGCAGGAAGCTGACGCTGCAACCCAAGTAGTTGACAATCTGAAACGCTGCAATGCACCAGACATGGTTCCCAGTCACAATGCTTGTAGCAGCAAGGTGTTGCGGGCACACTCCAGCAAGCCTTTAGTGGCCTGCCATGACTCAAGTTGCATGCCAACATGTTGCATACAGTACAGCTAGCAGTAGGCTGCTGAGTGAGCTTGGTCTGTGTGTACTCTCAGAGCAAGCTCTGAAGAGCAGCCAACTGCTTTGCTGAGCCCTGACCGCATCTTGGCACCAAAACACAGAGGGCACCTGAGGGCTGCACTGCCAATGCCAACAAATGGAACAGATGGCGTATATCTACAGGGTGGCTACTGCAGCTGTGGTCAGACATGCAGCATTCAAGGAATACCCATGAGGCCCCAGAGCTAGAGAGGCTTCCACTGCCATTCCCAGTCTTCAAGGGAGCCACTTGCAGCCTGCACATTGGTGGGCGGTGCGGAGATCAGGTAACATGGCCTTCCCTCACCCTCATCACCGGTGCAGGTCTAGGAGAGTCCCTGTCTGAGACCAACTGGTTACCAATGCGACAGGTGCCCACATGGTGCCCAGTGAGCTGCTACTTGACTGCCATCTTGCCTCTTGCCAGGTTGAACACAGCGCAGGTTAACACATGCCTTAGCTGCACAATGCAAGCCTGTTCGCAAAGCAGGTCCAGGTCCAACACTGCTTTGCAGAAGGCATGCGTTGTGCAGCTTTGGCATGTCACCTGAAAGGGCACATCTGCAATGTGGAAAGACGTGTGCTGACACTGACATTTGAGACGTGTGCTGACACCATCAGCTCCATTGCGTCTTGCTGTCTCCTGTGATGAAGAGATAAGATGCTATGGAGTTGAGTGGTGTCACGTCACCTGAGCAGGTCACCTGAGCAAAAGAGGAGGCCTTCGGTGGCCTGGAGGCTCATGACATCAATATCATGCTGACACACAGACCATGCACTGCCAAACAGCCACCTGAAAAATCCAGCTCCAGTGCTGCTTTGCACTGGCCTGCATAAGGCAGTTGTGGCTTGTCGCCTGACAGGGCAGATTTTCATTGCCTAGAGACATGTGCTGACGCAGAACCTGACACCTTACAACTCCATTCGTGCCGTCTTTTGTGATGGAAACGGCAAGACGCTATGGAGTCGAGTGGTGTCCTGTCACCTGAGCAGGTCACCTGAGCAGGAGGGACTACTGGTGCTAAAGCAGCACCCCACTAACTCGTTACGCTTGAGCGTGCAGGGAGTCCAAGCGCGGACTGCCTGGCGCAGCATCTCAGAACTGGGGGGCCCTGGGCTGCAGTCTTGGCCGCAGCCTCGCCAGATGCAAGAGCGCTGTGCGGGTTAGGTCCCAGCAGGTGGCAGCCCTGACACATTCAGGCTGCGTCGAGGCTTTGAGGTATTGCCACTCCTGACAAGTCGAAACGGACATGTGAGGGGTGGTGCGGCTTTGCGTGTATCACGCACATGACTGTGTGAGCACAGCAGCATGGCATGGACGTCAGGCTAACGTGCATCTGCCTGACAATTATTGCATGCTGATGCGACTGCTGTGCTCACACAGTCATGCATGCACCACCTGACCTGGCATGGTCCAGCCAGAGGAGCAGGCAGGGGTTCCCGACTTGTCTCTTCAAAGTCCCCAGCAGGCAACTGAGACTTGTGGACTGCAGGCAGTGTGGAGTCCCAACAAAGCAGACTGGAGGTTGAGCGGCAGAAGCAGAGCTCAAGGCGCATGTCTGACGCTCCCAGTCTCTGCAATATGCTCCCAGTCTCTGCCGTATATGCTCCCAGCCTTTGAAACGAGACCTCTACGACAGCCGCAACATGCTCTGGTACTTGTACTGAGCCCCTACCACCAGATTCCATTGTCAGAGGCCACGACAGCTTGCAGCAGCTGAGCAGTAGCTTGGCCCCGCTGCAGGCAAAGCACCCAGCCCTAGTGTGGGTGCCCTTTCCTCTGAAAGCAGACAGCAGCAAGGCAAGGACTGACTGATCTCTAAGATGCCAGCATACCATAGGTCCCCCCTCCACCAATGGTGGAAAGACCCAAACAGACAGATAGACACGATTGACTTGACTGCAGTCGATTGCCCATCAAGGGAGGTACGTCTTGAGCTGGTCAAAGGTCTTACAAGGACGCAATACCCTTCTCCTCCCCCTGATGCGACCAGCAGCAGAATCCGCAGTCCCCTGCTTGACCTGCTGTGAAGTCAAGAAAGGGACATGCCTGAAGAGACAGGAGGAAAGGTTCCATCATTTTGCCATGCATACTCCCCTCCAAAAGCCCAGGCCCAGCCATGCTCACCAGAAAGGTCAGCAGCACAAAGTCCTGCAGGATGGCCTCGAACTCAAGACTGTTCTTCTTCTTGCCCACGCGGCCGCCCGCTGGCTGTGTGGCAGAGGGGAGGCACTCGTCCCCAAAGGTGTTGACCCCCCAGTCCTGGTCAAAGTTGCCGGCAAAGACGGGGGAGGACGGCTCCAGCACGTCCCTGAACTCATGCTTCAGGTACTCTCGTAGGACTCCTATGTTCAGGAAGCACAGGGGCTGCGCTGCGGCCTGCAGGCAGCAGGAGAACCAGTCTTAACCCAGGCTGTAGGTGTTGTAGGACAAAAACACTGCAGCCTGCAAGGAAAGTCTTCAGCAGATCTGAGGAAGTGTCCCTGGTATTCATGCAGAGCTCACACCTTCAGGAGGCACAGAAGCTGAGCGGCACATGATAGGAACTACTGGGTTAGGTTTCAGGATGTAGGGGGAGGCGCATCCCAGCTTGCCATACCTGTGCAGGACTTGCGCAGATTGCGTGCAAGGTTGTCATGCTGCACTGCTTCCTGCATCGTCCAGAAGCAACAGCAGATTGTCTGTATGTAAGCCGAAGATACCTGCAGCCAGGCAGCTCTGCCTGCAGCCAGCTAGATGCAGTGCAGCAGACCTCACTCTGCGCAAGCAGCAGGCACTGCTGTCTGCCTTCCAGCAGCAATGCCTGGACGCTTCCCTGTGCGGTGCAGCAGACTTAGGCCCAAGCATGGCCTTGGTGCAGAGCACACTTGGTGATCACCCACGTGGTCAGGAAACACCATTGTCCACGAAAATATGGAGTCAGAGTCAAACAGGACGTCAGCCCCCATCTCTGCAACAAACGCCTTCAGCAGGCTGTGTGCTGCATGCACATCTGCGCAGCATGCCACAGCCCCGTGCAGGCCTTTCAGCGGCGCCTTGTAGGGTACAGCGACTTTGCGCGGCCCACATTTTAAGGCATGACTCACTGCCGACCAGGTGGCTGAGTTGACGTCGGCACCCGTCTCTGTGATGTGTGCTTCCAGGGAGGTCACCTCGCGCAGGATGCGGAAGTGGGGCTCCCGCGTCAGCAGGCCCAGAAGGATCAAGTCTGCGTCCTGCAGCCACCACAACAAACAAGCATATGACTGGTTACACTGTACAGGTGCAAGGCAGCAAGCCACCTGAATCCGCTTTGCATTTGCATTTGTTGCATGCGCGCGAATGGTGAGGGGATGTCAGTGACAGACAGGCTCTGCAGACTGAGGTCTTGAGGGCAAGAAGCGATGAAGTTCTGTCAGCCTGAACAGCTCAGGGCAGTGTCAGGCAGGCAGGCAGGCTGTACGGCAGGTCGTGGGTTGGCAGGCTGGCAATCTGTAAGGTTGGGCTTGAGCTGTGTGAATCCATTCTGTCTGGCTGCCAACATTTCACGGCATGTCAGCCACTAAGAGCTTGGCACCCTGGGCCCAGATTCACGCCCAGACGAGTCCCCGCCACCCCCCACCTGGCCATAGATGATGTGGCGGGTGTTGGGGTCGTACTCTGGGCGTGTGCGCTGCTGCCGAATGAAGCGCATGATCTTGTGTTCCCCTTCGCCGGGCTCGTTGGCGTCAGATACGATGATCTGCAGAATGCAGAGTCAGGCAGGTTGAGACCAAGTCAGAGTTTGTGCGCTGTCCTGCGTCAGGCCTGCTGGCAGGCAATCGACCTGCCGTGCAGGGAATGGCAGGGGTTGCAGGTTTGATGCCTGCAGCACAGACCTTGTGCCCAGGCCTGGCCTGCAACGATCTTGATTGACAGGACAAGCCTGGTGTGCTCAACTCCCCACCCCTGCACATGACCCTGGCCACCCACCGAGAGGTGCCTCCAACCCTCGTCGTTGACCAGCTTGATCGCAAAGAAGCGGCGCATCTCTGTGGCCAGGCGGGCCATGAACTCGGTGCCTGGAGTGATGATGTTGCTGTCAAAGTCGGGCAGGGCAGGGATGTCCAGCTTCCCGCCAGCCTGCCCCTCCATCTCGCGCCGTACCTGTGGGCAACAGAAGGCAAGGGTCCAAGAACAGCTTGGAAGGTGAGGGAAAGGGTGAATTTAGAGCACCTATTCTGCCCCTGCGTCTCCCCGCGTTTGCCACACCTGTGGACACCAGATAAGTTGTGGCGACGGCAGGTCTTTCCGCAGCCTGCTCGCCTGCTGCTGTATCACCCACAGCACCTGCAAGAGCCAGGCAGCAGTCTCACCTCTCAAGTGCCAAGTTGCGGCTGCCAGACCCATCTGCTGGGAGCCGCCACCCATTGAGGCCTCCTGATCCTTCCTCATTGCCTCACCATGGGGAATGCATATGCACCAGTGCAGATGCCTGAGACCTTAGAAGGGCAGCTGCGCTCACAGCATGCCACAGGCCCCCCTGCCAGACCAATCTGCTGCCACCTGCCAGACTGATAGGTTGCAGGACGCCCCTCACCGTGGCCTCCAAGCTCTTCCGCTGTGCTTCGAGGTGGGCAGCCATGAAACGCCGCGTCCGCTGCTGCGCCATCTTGGCCAGGGGGGCCACCCCGTCGATCGCCATCATCACCAGCCTCTGAGGCCTGCACAGCAGCCATGAATGCAGCACAGTCAGTGATGACTCCATAAAGCCAGCTCAAGGAGAGGTACAAAACATTTGGGCCAGGCATTACCAGCAGCTTGGGCCTGCAGGGCAGTTATGTGCAGCGCACTCAAAAGCAGCAGCCACAGCCATGTCATGCATGCAGCAGTCTCAGCGCCAAGCAGAGCGCCAAGAGGCAAGCTAGCCGAACTTGGGTCAAGTACATGGCTGCTCGAAAAGGCCTCTGGGGCCTGCAATGCGTCCATGCATGCAGCAAAGTTAATAGCGACCATCAAGCTCCCAGCAGACGTGGGCAATGGTTGAGGTGAGCCCCACCAGCAAAGAGGTCTGCAGGGCAGTAGTCTTGCCATGTGTTTCAGATCAGCCCAAGCAGAGGTGGGTCTCCCTTGAGCCGTCACCACATTGCCAGGCCTGCCGGCCCCAGGGCAGCCATGCGCAGCAGACCCAGCGGCAGCAGCCACTTACGTAGTTCAAGCCAGCTCAAACGCCTTATTGAGCAACGTATGACCACCCATGGGGACCCAATTGCGGCAGAGTGTGACAACCTGAGTATGTCGAAGCAGGGCATGCTGGCTGCCTGCAGCACTAGCCGTTGTGGCCTGCAGGTGCACAAGGCAGGGCCTCTGCATGCCCCAAACATGCAGTACATGACCGCCGACGTGGCTTGCCGAAGACTGCAACTAGGCGCCCAGTCAGTATTCACGCAGCTTAGAGCAAAAGGGCCCTGCTGACCAGCCCACGTGTAGAATCCTGAGAGGGGGGTCCAGGCAGGCCTCTATCAGACCAGTTCCCACTGCTTAGAGTCATGCAGCAGGCCTGCCTGCATGTGGGCTCGGGGCAGCCTCATGACTCAGGTAGCTGCTATGGACCCCGCTGGCCCACCTGCCCATTTGAAAGAGGGCTGTCAGGAAGCGATATTGTCTCAGCAGGCCCAGCACTGACAAATCGAGCAGAGCCACCCTGCTGGTCAGCCCACCTGCAGACTTTGAAGAGGCGCTCCAAGTAGGCGTGCATCTCCTCAAACATCTCCCCTTCTGAGGTGAAGGCCTCATCTCGCCAGGCTGGGTGAGTGCAGGCGTGGATGATATGGTTGGCATCTGCAGGCACCAGGCAACCATTCTCAGCTGGTCACTTGCTGGTGCAACAGCCCAAAGGCCAGCAACCGCCAGAAGCTGTGTGAGATACCTGTATGGGGCAGCAATGTAGAACCACATTCAACCCATGAGAGGCCACCACTCACAGTTCATCTGCCTGTCAGCTGAGGGTGACACAAGCCCAAGTAGCAACCAAGCAGAGATCAGCTTAAAGCCCACATGCAGCCCCAACATCTGATGAGCAGTGCTAAAAAGGCAGCAGCTAATCGTGTCTCAGAACCCACAAACCCAGGTCAGCCACCAGCAGCTCTGCGTTTGAGGTGGGTGCAGGAACGCAGCAGAGATGCACCAGCATGGATCCTGCCAAGAAGGTAGGCCTGGCTGCTTGGCAGGGCTGCAGGGCAGCTGCTCACCAATGTAGAGGTTGTCGCAGGCCTGCTCATCATCCCTGAGCCCATCCTCAGCTCTGTCAATCTGCTGCACAATGAGCGGGTATTTGCGGCGCAGCCAGGCAAACAGCCCTGGCACCCCCATTGACACAGATTCGGTGCCTGCTTAGCACAGGGCAGTGTGGATCCTTTCAGAGATCACTCTCTTACTGGCCGAGAAGGGAGCCATGCTTTTGGAAACGGTTGATGTACTACATCAACTCAGATCGCAGATGGACTGCAGGCAGTCATGCTGTGAACAGCGTTCATGTCTTGCTCTTCGAGGTTTCAGAAAGGGGGAAAGAAATCTAAATTCATGCACACAGGCATTGCCTGCTTGGAGGCCACGATCAGTCCGATTCACTATGTCCACTGCAGGCCCTTGTGATCAACAAGTATTCCCGTCCAGACATTGCTCTGATGGAGGCAGAGCGAGTATTGCTGACCCACCAATGTCCGGCATGTTGTCAAGCCCTGCTCATGTTCTGCACCTTTGTGTCTGTGGCTGCTCGGCAGGAGGACCTTGGCAGCGCCACAGCGTGCTTGATAGTGTAATGATCACCCATAAGGCAAGATGGCGCCAGCATTGAGGGCAGAGAAGCCTCCCTGAGAGGGCCCAAGGCAGAGCTATTGCGGCTACGCCAGTGAGGTTTCCCCTGAGGCACAGCTACACGCTCAGGCGTGGGCATGACCGGCAGCCTGCTGCTGCTGCGATGACTGGACAGCAACGGCGGCATGTGGGTTGAGGATGCCTGTGCTCAGGGCAGCTGCTGTGCGCCTGCAGTGGGAGGTGATGACCAGGTAGTGCTGCTATGTGCGATTGGATGCTCTGAGGGACCAGGTTATCCATGTTTTGCAGTGTCCATGGGGACACTCACAGTTTTACAAGGGCGCACAAGCAGCACCCTCCCTGCCTTTGGCTTCCTGACAATGCTGCAAGTTCAGAGCAGATGTTCTGCTGTATCAGAGGCAACAGCAAGCACCCCTGCCTGTCTGCTGCCGAGCTGAGGCAATGCAGCAGACATGACTCATCTGATTTTGCTCAGAATAGCAATGCCTGCAGGCGTTGCTGCTAAGGTACTGCATGTCATCAAAAATTGGGTTATCTTCGTGACTTAAATCCTGAACAAAGACTTGCAAATGCTGTGAACTCTTAGGCATGCCTGGTTTCAGCCCAAAAGTGTTGAATGTAATTTTCATCTAAGGAAGAAGCTTCTTCAAGTAGGCTTAAGCTAAAAAATTTCAGCAAATCTGGGCAAAAGCGTGCAGCTCTTTGTTCATCCAGGGATACAAGCGTAAAGTTGGAGGAGTTCAGTCACAAGCCTCATTGAGCAGCACCTCATCCTGCTGACTAACATGTGCAGAGACAAGTGCTGTGGTAGTTCACACACTTCAAGAAAACATGAGCAAGACTTCAGAGTGCAAGACTTGAAGGAAGGGTGGGGACAAACAGGCCTGGGCAGATGATAGCCCAGGGGCCCCACAAATGCAAGTATCACTGTCCCAGACTTGGAGGCAAGTACTTGAAGACTCGTGTGCTCAGCCAGAGATGTTGGCAAACACCTGGTAGTTGACAGCATCAACCACAATGTAGCGTACGGAAGCAATACTGGCTGCAAAGGTCACAAGTAGGAAGATGACCAGCAGCACGGCATGGAGCACATTGACAACCAGAGGGAGCTTGTGCCGCTTGAGCTGCAGGAATGAGGGAGTTATTCAGGTGGTGCCTGTCCCAGTATTACAGCGTTGCTGATAAGCAGTCCAGCCATGTAAAGTGGGCTCTGGCTGCCTGGCACAAGAGTGCATTGGCAGTGCTGGAGGCTGCTCACCTTCAGTGAGAGTGCCAGAGGGAAGCAGACCATGAGTGGCAGGGCTGTCATGGACCCCACCAAGCTCACAAAATCACCTGTAGCGATGCAGTAGTTCAAGTGACATTGAGCACTGCAACATCTGACACAGGAGCAACTCAGCTAGGGCAAGCAGAAGCAACAGCACTGGAAAAGGCCTCACCAAAGTAGGGCAACAGACAGGCCACAAAGGCTGAACCAATGACGTAGACACCACGGACGAACATGCGGATCAAAACATTGCGTGGGGCCCAGTCACCCCCCTTGATGTCACCTATGGGGGTTTCGATGCCCTCAAAAACGGGGCAAGCGAAGAACTGCAGGCAGCAGGCAGGCTCTCAGCATGGGCAGCATGGTTGGCAGATATGGTGGCAGGGAAGCACAGCTTGCGCAGCTTGGGGGAGGCAGGACGCTGCAAGAAAACAAGCTGGCTGCTGCACACAGCATGGCCTCACATGAAGGGATGTCATGGTCTGGACGGCAGCAGCACAGTAAGCCATTGCCACAGCCCAGTGCGGACCAGTCAACGAGTCCAGCAGAGAGGGTGTGAGGTTGTTACCATATGCCCAATAGCCTGCAGCATGACTCCACAGTTAGCCTACACCAATTGTAGCTTTGGCATATGTGAACAGCGGGCCACCTCAACCAGTTGTAGCTCTGGCATCTGGAGCAACAGGATTGCATACTGTGCCACCATGCTCCCAGCTGATGCTAAAACCTGGCCCCTGACCTCACAGCATGTGCCTTTTTACAAACGAGGTTGCAGAAGAGGCAATGCAGCTTTACAGTGGCCTCCAGCAAGTTGACTCTCCCGTAGCTTGCCCAACCTGAGCATTGCCACAGAGCTTTTTCAGGAGGCACCTTGCAACACAAGTCAGCACAGACACAGCCCCAGGTGCTTCCCCCACACTCTATGTGCAACACACCCGGGGATGCACAAAGAACAAGACCCGCTTTGGAGATACCCACATGCTTCACAACAGCCTGCTGAACTGCAGTCTGAGCTGATGCAGGGGAAACGGCACTGCATCTCAGGCAAAGTTGTGCCCCACTAGCACCAGTGAAATGTGCCTGGAGTCTGTGACCACATCAGATTGTAGGACTCACCAACATACATGATGATGGTGTAGCCGCCTACACCAAGGATGTAGACAAATGGCAGAGTGATGCGGGTGAAGTTCCACACAGCTGGGGGCTTCACTGTTGACTGCAGGGCAGCATACCAAGGAGTGTTGAGTTGGGGACACAACAAGGGAGATTGCCTGGCAACCATCTGAAACAAGCTACCACAAAGCTACAGCCATGGTGCAGAGGCAGGTGGGCAGGTGCCCACAAGCCAGGCTTGGCTCCCGCATCGGCTTTGAAAGGCACAGGTGGGCCAGCATAGGGCTGCTACCACTTACCTGAAGCTCTGGCAGGACCACAGCGTTGCACGTGAACCCAATTGTTCCTGCACAGGGCAGCAATGGCAGTGGGCTTCACATACAAGCCCTGCTGCAGGAATGCATCCCATGAGACAGGCTTCTGATCTGGGAGAGGCAGCAGGCACGGCGTTTAATGACAGATGTCTCAGCCACCAGGTCACATGCCAGCTTGATGATAGTGTGAGAGGGGCCGCCTCACCCAGTGCACCCAGAGCATCAAAAACAATGGTCCCCCGGGTGCCAAGAATGCTGTAGTCCCGCGGCGGGCTGTTCCTGCCTGCAGGCGCGGAGGGGCAGCTTGATCGCGCGACTGTGAAGCTTGTTGCCTAAGCAGTGCACAGGCAACGCTCTGGCGGGCATGTGTTGACAGGAGCAGAAGAGATGGGGCCATTGTGTGGCCAGTTGCATGGCAATTGCGCAATGCGTATACGTAGGGGTGGGTGGCATCAGCAACGTTGCCACGGAGCATGCCAGTGCCGCAGCAAGCAGGAAGGTAGCAGATGTAAAAGGCGGCAAGCAAGAAGCTCAGATAGTAACAGACCCAGCAGGCAATGCCTGCTCTGGCCTGACGTCACCCTAGTCACCCCATTGTATTTTATTCTACAGCTCAGCGGCGCTTAGTACCACATACTCAACAAAGCATTACACAAGCCCGGGCAAGTGACGTCACCAGGCATGCTCACCATCTTTGATTGAGATGCCCAGAGCTGTCAACAGGAAGGTCAGGATGAGGAACAGTGAGAAGCAGCTGTAGGCCCTCATCGCGTGCAGGTGGGCGACCACGCAGGCAAACACCCAGTAGGCCACGGCAAAGACGATGATCCAGTAAGGCAGCTTCATCTTCTGGGAGGGGTCATAGAGATCATGCACGCCCTGCAGGGATCATTATCCATGGCTGATGTGGGGTGCTGTCAGACAGGCACTAAGGTCCGGGAAGGTCAGCATTAGCTGTGGACATGCAGCAATTGCCGCAGCAGCCTCATGAGCTCAGAGCAGCGCACAGTGAGCGGCTGCGAGAAAGTTTGGTGACGCACCCACAGCATGATGGAGGTGGGACAGGAACAACCAGTCAACTGAATGGGTGCCTGGCTCGCACTGCACACAACAGTCTTTGGCACAGGCCCAGACATGCCTTGCAGGTGAGGATTCATCGGGCAGAGTACATGAGTTTGTGTGTTTGCCCAGGCGGCTGGTCCATCAGGGGGGCGCTGCGGTTGCGGCATGTGCTACATCTTCAAATGCCAGAACCAACAGCAGCGCGCTGAGGGGAGGATAGCAGTCACACTCACCTTGAGGGACTGCCCCGCAAAGATGAACAGTCCCACGTTGGCGGCCAGCAGATTGAGCCACTGCAGCACCCAGACGCCCCAGAAACCAGGTGTCCCTGCACAGGTGTTCAGGGTTCAATGTCTAGCTGGGCATGTGCATATCTGGAGAGCTACTGCAGCAGCTAGGCGCCCCAGGAGCCAGGTGTTCCTGCACAGGGGCTTAAGGATCAATCAGGACCTGACTTGGCACGTGCTGGGCCTCCTTTACGCAGGCAAGCTCTGCCAACATGTTTAGCTCCGCATGGAAGCAGGTTTCGCTGCACAGAGCAGGACCTGGCTGGCCCGTGCTGGGCCTCCTTCATGCAGGCATGGGAAGGGCTCAACTGAGGCTGCAGGCAAGCGTACAGCCCGGCGCTGGGTATGTTTTTGAAAATGCACAGGTGACATCTGCATTTGCGAGCATGAGCAATGCTGCAGCAGATAAGACTGTATGGCAGAGATGATCAGCTCTGCACAGATGCATCTCTTGACCCCACATGCAGTACAGAAATGCAGCCTGTCTTGCCATACACAGCCGCTGCCAGCCCACATGCAGGCATAGCAACAGCCAAAACACACAGGCGCCAGCTGCACGCATACAGGCAGAGCAGCAGCCAACAGACACAACGCACACCTGCAGACAGATCACAGCCAAAACATACTGCCCCCATTTGCATGCATGCAGGCGGAGAAACAGTCGAACACAGTCTGACAACAGCCCTCAGGCTGAACTTCTGCTCTGCCAGTGCACTTGACGCCAGCACCTGTGCAGAGCAAGTGCAAGCCACACCCAAAGAAGGAGGACAGGCACAGCAAGACAGGGCTGACTAAGGAGGAGCGCCCCAGGTTTCTGAAGAGTGCGTTGCTGGCTCTGCGAGAGTCCAGCTACAAGTTTGCAGGCGATGACGCACCAAAGCCAGATCTCGCCAGGTCCCTGAAGCGGATGTTGCGGCGCCCGTTTAGCATGTGGAAGCGGGCCAGCAGCGTGTTGGTGTAGAAGCTGAGGAATGTGATGAAGAAGTATGCCACAGAGCCTCCAGCCCAGCCAAGGAAGCTGAGAACATAGAAGGGGTCTGCAGGCGCAGCAGAAAGGTGGATCTGCAGCAGCAGGTCTGTTGTTCATGAGGTCTGTCAGCAGTGAGCCGCCTCATAGGGCTGCAAGGCAGTGCGACAGAGCACCAGCACAGGAAGCTTCAAGGGTCTGAGGTGATCTTGACGATATGCATTGCAAGATAGCTTGGGGCTCTGGCTAGATTCTGCCACTCAAAACTGAGCTACTGTACCAGTGGGCTGCATAAGGGATGTGGGGAGACCAATGGGAGTGATCTTGGGTGTGGTTGTGGGTGTTGATGTACTTCATGCGGGTGTAACTTCCACATGTGAGGGCATATGCAGTACTAGGCGGTGCCTTACGCCCACAGTGCACATCAGTCAGCGAGCAACAAGAAAGCGCCAACTAGCACTGCAACAAGATGCCAAGCAGGCGTGCCAAAACGATGCCGAGCACATGTCCTGACATGCCATGCTGATGCATACTCACAGCCAAGGACCAGGGCATTGTCCAAGCCCTGAACATAGTGTATTCCGGCCCACCATGGCGAGTCTGCAGCAGCAGCAGACAGGCTTGGCGACAGCCATGCAGGAGAGATGGCCTACATTCCAGCAGTTACACATGCAGTGCCACACTGTGTGCCAAACGCTGCCAGCCGTCTCTCTGACAGTGTGCTGTTCCTGCCCAGATGCAGTGCAGCTCTGCTGAGCACGGTGCCACAGGGAGCACAAGTAGCCGCTACACTGAGAAATGCCTGGTTTTGTGAAGTGTGCTGGCGCTTTCATCAGCAGGGAGACATCAGCACCGGAACCTGTGAGCAAGCCTTGCAAAGAGCACTAAGGCCGCCAGACTGCTGCAGCACATGACTCAGTGCAGTGCGCGGTAGAGTAAGCCCATCTTGCAGGGCAGACAAACCTTTTCCAATCACATGGAGCGTGCTAGCATCCGCATCTGCAGACAGCTGGGCTTCGTCCTCCACAAATTCCTTGTCCAGCTTTGTGCCCCCGCGTGCAGAGTCCTCCAAAGGCACTTCTGGGTCATATCCTTTCATGCTTCAGGCGTACTTGAGACCTCAGCAGACAGACTGCAGAGCCATGCCCTGGTGTGGATCACTCGATTGGACCGCAGTCAAAAGTCTGCTGTCAAGCCAGCAGCTCCCCCAGGTTTGGTATAGGCGAGCACTTGGCTGCAGATCGAAACCCCAAGATGCGGGGAAATGATGTAAAATATGTGACCTATTCAGTATCGTTCTGGGTGGAGTGCCACTCAGCCGCGGCGCACTGCTGGCAATCGCTGCACTGATCTGGCTGCACCTCAGACCACACACACCAGGAGGGCTCCAGTTCGACTGCTGACCGTGACTGGCAGAGCCTATGCATGGTTGGAGGCCATGACGTTCAAGGGATCGCCGTTGCTGGCTAGGCACATCATTCACCAAGGACAGAAGCGGTCAACAAACTAAAAGGCAACTTGCACATGGAGGGCCACAGCATCAGTGATGCTGTTGCGTGTTACAAGATGCATATACAAGTTTCCTCTGCTCATAGCCAAACTGGTTGCCCCGCACCAACCGCCCATCTCAGGGACAGCTTTGACACCTGCCTGGTCTGGGAGAGCAGCTGAACAGAGCTGCAGGCAGCAGCTGCCACCGGGAAGTGCCTCCAGGCAGAAGAGCCACTATCTGCTTTCCTGCACAGCAGCCCAGCCCTGGTGCTGCAGCAAGCAGAACCAGCGGCATGAGCAGCTGTGTAGGGCAGACGAAGCAGAGCAGGCACACCTGCCCAGGCGGAGCCATACATGTGAAGGTACATGCAAGGCGCCATGCTTCACCTCAAGCCCTCACCGTATCCTTCTCCAAGACCCTCACCACCAGGAACACCTTCAGCACCACCCTGTAACATTGAGGGGTCCCACAGCATTGTGCTGCCCACCACAGACACAGTGGTGTACGTCAGCAGTGTGGCCCCACCTCGATGCGTTCCAGCAGACCAGCAAGCTTCAGAACATGAGCTTCCCACAGGTGCGGGGGACACTGTTATGCCCCTCGAGGTTCATCCTGGTAGGTCACCCACGCTTCAAGTCCGCCAGCATGCAACCATGCTGCCCCTGCTGCTGCACGAGACCATTGGGCTGCCCGGCGCAGGCGTGATCTTCAATACAGGGAGGTGCTCCCAGCACTGCGTGCCCAGCACAGAGTCTGGCAGCGAGTGCCATATCCCTTTCGCTGCAGGGGACCAGCATCCTGCTGCCCAGCGCAGTGGCAGCATTGACACTGGGAGGTGCCCCCATCGCAGTGGACTGTGTCGAAGTGTTGCCATCAGTGCTGATCTCCTACTGCTGCAGGCAACATCCTTGGCCCTTCTGCTTCTTTCATGTACCACAGCGGCACCCTTTACTTGAGGCTTCACCAAATTTGCAGTCCTGATTTTTAAGACATAGGCTGTGGATCTCAAGGTTCTGAATCTGTGGCACCACAACAAGAATCAATCAAACATCAACATTGTGGTGCAGCAGCAGCATTTGCCACTAGCCTGACCTTGGTTCACAGCCTTGAGAGCCACTCACATACTGTCACCACCTGACTGGAGGAAGCAGCAAGTGTCAAAGGTGAAGCCTGCCTCTGTACCTTGCTCTGCACGCCTATGGCATCTGCAGTCAGTGCTACGTGGTCCACAGCTCCCTTTACCTTGAAGCAGCTCACATGTTGAAATGCTTATGTTGAAATGCTGCCTAGGGATAGAGCAGCATGCTCTTGCAACCACACTATGCACCAGGTCATATCAGCATGAGCTTTGTTGAGACGGGCAGATCATGTCAGCTTCTGATCAGATCAACCTGACCCTCCATCAGCCCTGCAGATGAAGGCCATCACAGTCTCAGAGGGGAAGCTGGTGTACCAAGAGGACGTGGCCAAGCCTCAACCCCAAGCTGGACAAGTGCTGATCAACGTGAAGGCGGCAGGTCAGGCTTCCTGCCGTCAGTGTTTCTGAAACGAAGGCTGCCCAAGACAGCCACAGCCTGGAGTGTGCTGCCCTCAGCTTACGTCAGCCGTCTTCACCTTGTCTACACAGTGCTCGTCCGCAGCACAGCCCAGCTCACAACTGGACTGTGTGCTGCAGGGCTGAACGCGCCCGACATACTGCAAGCTGCTGGAAGCTATCCACCCCCGCTTGGTGAGAATGGATGCTGACATCAGCCACGCGGCCGGCCGCTGCCCTGACGCCGAACTGTGCTCCCTGTTGCTGCGCTGGCACCCAGGGCCGCTGGAACTTGTTCGTGGGCCATGTCTTGCAAAGCTGGGGCACTTTCCTTCCCCGCAGCTTCACCCCTGGCGGCTCAAAAAGGAGTCCTGCTCAGCTGCAGGCGCCTCAGACATCCTGGGCCTGGAGTGTGCGGGCATCGTCGAGGATGTGGGAGAGGGGGTGACTCGCATCCAAAAGGGGGACCGTGTGTGTGCGCTGCTTGATGGCGGAGGTGAGGAAAGGCAAGGCCGTTCAGACACTGATGTTATCTGGCAGTGCTGGTCTCAGCAGAGATCGTGAAGCTTTCTGTGAGGCTCACTTGTTGATCCAGTCTGACGCCTGTCGTCAGACATCACCTCTCTGTCAGGGGCAGCTTCTGAGCACTCCATTGAAGCCTCTGTTCCTGAATGCATCCCAGCTCGGCATGACTCAAGCTGTTGAGGGGTCTGTCTGGAACCCTGAGGATAGGATGGACTCGAAGAATTCTGCTGCAGGTTACGCAGAATATGCTGTCGCCTCGGAGGGCTTTGTCATGAAGATCCCGGACTCACTGAGCTTTGAGAGCGCAGCTGCCATTCCTGAGGTTGGTGCTCAGGACCGCAAGATTGCTCTGCGCGGGCTTCTCAGTCCTGCACGTGCCTTGCTTCAGTTGCCTGTGCCACCATGCGCAGACGCTGAGCTGCGTTCAGCACCAAGCTGCTTGATGCAGTGTCCAACACTGCTGCTGACAGAGTGTGCCTGGTGCCGGCTGCTGGGGCTCATCCGCTGTTCGCTTAAGAGGCTGACCCTGCTGCTGCCCACCTGCCTGCAGACCTTCATCACCTGCTACCTTGAGATCGTCATCCTGGGGCAGCTGAGGGAGGGCCAGTCAGTGCTCATCCATGGAGCGGCTGGCGGCATCGGTGCGCCTGCACTCTGGCTGTCCCCTGTGGGGTGCCTTGACTGTGGGTGCCTCTCCCAGCACGTGCTGCACCCTGCCTCCTCACCAAGGGACTGCGCTGCACTGTGCTGCACCCTGCCTCTTTTGCACAAAACTGCGCTGCACTGTGCTGGCCTGGGCTCTGTATTCCCAGCTGAGAGTGCAAGGCAGTCTGTGGCATGGCAGGCCGCAGCGGCTCCAGCTGCGGTTGAAGCTTGCTTCCTCTGGGCAAGCTGAACTCTTGTTGCCCTGCGGGCTCAGCCGGCTGCAGCCTGTACCGCTGTCTGCTGCATGTCCACCAGTTAAGCCATGCTCCTGGCCCCCGCAGGCTCAGCAGCCATCCAGATCGCCAAAGTCATCGGTGCCAAGATCTTCGTCACCGCCAGCAGCGCTGACAAACTGGCCTTCTGCCAGAAGCTTGGGGCTGATGTCCTGATCAACTACCGGGAGCAGGACTTTGCGGAAGTAGTGGTGAAGCAGGCCAACCCCGACGCAACGCTACAGGTAGGGTGCTGCAGGTGTGCAATGGCAGGGCGGCTATGTCGTACACCTGAAAGTCTCGTGCGGTACTGAATTTGCCTCACTGCAAGCTGCCAAACTGCGCGTACCTGCCCCACGTCAGCCACTGTGACTCCTACTGTTCCTTGCACACATGCAGTCGATGCTTGTCACCCCTCGAGCCTGCCTGACAGCTTGACCTGGGACTGCACGACGCGCAGCCAGCCTGACAGTCTGTGCTGAGAGGCCCCTGTCTGATGACCTGGTTGCAGTCAGTGCCATTCGGGCCCAAGCCTGCCCCAGGCGCCAACATGATTGTGGACCCAGTCGGGGGCTGCCACCTGAAGAAGAACATTGACTGCCTGACAGTTGAAGGGAAGCTGATGCTCATCGGTCTTCCTGGGGGCACCAAGGCGGAGCTGGACTTGGCAACAGTGAGGCCTCTTCCCTTGTCGTGCTGCAGCTGGCATCATGAGCCTGGGCTGGGACAGAGCTTGACACTCATCGTCAAGGCGCTGGAGCAAATGCTCTGGGAAGCTGCCCACTGCTGCAGCCTTCTGGCCGTGATCATCACTGGTGCAAGCGTGAAAGCTAGCGTGGGTGTGGTCAGGGCTGGAAGCAGGATTGTATGCAGCAGATGTCTGTGTTGTGCTGTGCTGGTGCGCTTGACTCCCCTTGTGCACATCCTGCTACAGGTGCTGCAGAAGCGGCTGCAGATCATTGGCAGCACGCTGCGTGCGCGCCC
The DNA here is from genome assembly GCA_963969365.1 of Asterochloris sp. CNOR1. Classification (NCBI taxonomy): domain Eukaryota; kingdom Viridiplantae; phylum Chlorophyta; class Trebouxiophyceae; order Trebouxiales; family Trebouxiaceae; genus Asterochloris; species Asterochloris sp. CNOR1. The sequence goes on from OZ017760.1 coordinate 57,786, forward strand.
CAAGCCACAGAAGGCTGAGATTGTCCAGAGCTTCTGGGAGTTTGCTGAGCCCCATGTGGCGGCCGGCCGGATTCGGCCACTGCTGGACCGGACGTACCCACTGAAGGAGGTGCAGTTCTGCCCTGAAGGGATGTCTTGCTGTGTTGCCCTGTAGTCGCAGAGCTCTTTGCCTGCCATGACTCTCTGCAAACCCAGGAGCTGCATGGCGACAGAGGCGCAGCTGGAGTTGGTACTGCCTGATCCCTGCATACTATCGCAGCTGATATCGCTGTGACCCAGGAAAGCAGGCACAACTACGGGTAGCAAGGCGTAATGACTGCCGATTGGTGCATTCTAGTCTTGGAGCTGATCTGCAGGGAGTCCCCAGTGCCGTGCGAGGCAGAGCTGTCATGCTGGCAAACACTTCTTGCCACGCCCACCAAGACGGCCTCACTGCTGCTGCTTCCCGGTTCCTCTGCTGCCACCAGTGTGCCCTGCTGCAGGCTTCACAGGCACACCAGCGCATGATTGCCAAGCTCAACTCTGGAAACATCATTCTGACAGTCTGATGTAGCGTTGCCTGCACAGTCTGCCAGCAGATGTCTGCCCGGCCATTGCCCCCGCCTCACCAAAGCACAAGCTCAACTCCAGAAATGTTAGTCTCCCAGTCGTTTACAGCCTGCACAGCTTGCCAGTAGGCGTCTGCCTGGCAAGTGCCTTCTGCCAAGGCACAGATGTATTGTGGGAATTTCTGCATTTCAAGCTTCGGTAACCGCATGCATAACTGCTATAATTTGTTTGCTTTTTCACATGTGGTGAGACATTGTAGATGTGCAATATGGCTCCTGGCAGACCTTGCCCAGAAGGTGCTTGGCATCACCAAAATGTTATGTGGACATCTTCCCTGATTGGTGGTTCACAACAGCAGCAGAATGGCCGCAGCTGCAGGCATATTAAAGTGCATCAGGCAAAGCCTGGACGGTCTCCATGCCTGAAGCCTTAGCAGTGCCCCTGGTCTTGAGGCCTTGAGCCATCACAACTCTGTCAATACTACACAGCTTCTGATTGGGGGTGTGCCAGATGCTCCACCTGAGCATGCCACCTCATCAATTGCGAGGTGAGCAATTGAAAGGTTGCTGGAGATATCTAGCGCTGCTCACCTTGCGCCATCGCAACTCTGTCAAAATACTACACAGCTTCTGATTGGGGGTGTGCCAGATGCTCCACCTGAGCATGCCACCTCATCAATTGCGGGGTGAGCAATTGAAAGGTTGCTGGAGATATCTTGCGCTGCTCACCTTGCGCCATCACAACTCTGTCCAAATACTACACAGCTTCTGTTTGGGGGTGTGCCAGATGCTCCACCTGAGCATGCCACCTCATCAATTGCGAGGTGAGCAATTGAAAGGTTGCTGGAGATATCTTGCGCTGCTCACCTTGCGCCATCACAACTCTGTCCAAATACTACACAGCTTCTGTTTGGGGGTGTGCCAGATGCTCCACCTGAGCATGCCACCTCATCAATTGCGAGGTGAGCAATTGAAAGGTTGCTGGAGATATCTAGCGCTGCTCACCTTGCCTATTGAGGAGTTGCGCCATATGGCATGCATGCCTGACAGGCGTGCATTGCAGCAACAGTCTCAAGCGTGCATCAGCTGCAGCACCTGGGGCAGCCAGATGCTCTTGTATGGCCCGGCCACAGGCAGGGCCTGGCAAGCGCACTGTAATCTCTTCAGAGCCACCCTGCCTGCAGACCAAGCAATTGCCCCACCCGCACGCGGAATCAGCTTGCTTGCTGACCGCCTCTGCCAGGTCCCTCATAGCTTCCATGTCACTGCAGGCCTCTGGCAGCAGCATCTTCACTAACTCCACAAAAACAGGCTTGGAGCCAACCCGAACAGGCCTGCAACTGCAGTGGAGAGAGTACAGTCGAATGTCAAAGTAGAGCTGTTCTGGGCTGCCTGAATTGTGGAAAGAGGTATGCCATGATATCACATTATGACATTGTAGTCCATGGCTGGCCTGCCCAGTGACCCAAAGACATGCGAAGTCCCCTCACCTGGCACTGTCAGTATGGCCGTCTTGACGGTAGACATGGGCCACAAGGGCCTCTTTGAGGTCGCCCTTGGTGACATATATGTTGCCATTGGCACCATTGCCAAGCAGCCACTTGCAAGTGGAGCCACTCATGCTGACTGCTGCCTGAGCCAAGGCAAGGCTCTTCAAGGCCTCCAATACTGGCCCAGATGGTACCAGACTGAGCAACCATTGCACCTCAGACAAGGCCCCAGACATGGCAGCTTTACGAAGCGGCCCGGCAATACGGGTTCTGTAAGAAGCAGCAGCATCAGCTGCAAGGTTCACTCTACTGCACAGAGCATTTGTCTTGCCAGATCTCGTCCTGGTCTGGAACACTGTCGGCTCTGTGTATGTCCATAGAGCGCAGAGCCTGCCTCCATGATAATGACTAACACTGCAGAAACACAGCAGCATCTTTGAGAAGGCTGCTGACGGACGGGAGAAACCCATGCATGCGAGCTTCACCTCGTTACATGCTCACGATTGGCATAAATGCCGCTGTCAACCCCTTGCCGCATCCATGCTGCACATGCTGCACATGCTGCACATGCTGCATAAAGCTCTGCCTTGAATCTCAGTGCCCCTCGTGAGCAAAGGAGTTGCCAAGCAGGGGGCACCGCCTGGGTCAATCCAGTGCTGGGCCTGCAATGCTGCCTAAGCTGACAGTCATCTCATCAATCAATACACTCATGCTGGAAGTCGTCCTTGAGGGGGTTAAAGCCTCATCGAGCCGTTTGCAGCTGAATGCCTTTCTAACGTCACGTTGACCGTCTGATGACTGCGAAAACAGAGTGCCACAAATTATCAATTGCATTCTTCTGCAGATGCACTTGAGCCTACAGTGTAGGCACCTGGCTGCATCTCATATTTCACACAGCAGGAGCGCTCGATCTCGGCTGGTGACCATGGCTGGGAAAGCTTCCAAATTGATGGTTGGCGGCCATGTAGTTGAGGGCATCTCCATTGCTGGCCAGGCAAGCTTTTCAGAGCATCCACCAAATTGCATGGCGGGCCACATCATCAGGCCCGTCACTCACAAACTCATGCAGCCCACTGCTTGGCTGGACCTTGACACACAGCAGCCAGTTTGGGAATGCCAGCACACGCTGCACAGCAATCTCAGACACTCAGAAAATCTTTTCTTGTGCCTGCAGGAATTTTCATTGTGCTGCCTCAACAGACTTTGTGGGATGCATACAGGATGCATCTTATGCCTCTGGACTCTGGAGCCTCAGCATTCAAGCACGCTCAAGTAGGCTTGCTACATGCTGGTGCAGGTGACCATAGCGCAGATTGATTTTGCACACGCCTCAAGCAATGAGGCTGTACCAGCCTCCCCTGAGGTGCTGCAGGAGACCAGCATCATGCTGCCCAGCAAAGACATGTTGGTGCATGGCAGCAGTGTGCCCCCACCCAATCTTATTTCAGCAGAACTTCATTTTCAAGCACATGTGCTCCTACAGGTGCAAGAGAAACTGTCGCCGCCACTGAGGGTTCCTTCCAGCAGGTCACAAAAGCTACAGATTCGCCAGCTTGCAATCACACTTTCCCCTGATGCTGCACCAGACCATTGTGCTGACCGCTGCAGGCATGGTTCGATGCAGGGAAGTGCCCCTAGCCAGCTGGCTTGTTGTCACAGAGCCTTGCGATTTCCTCATCCCTTTTGCAGCAGGAGACGGGGAGGTGCTCCCAGCGGAGCGTGTACAGCCAAGGGTCGAGTCTTGCAGCAAGTACCTCTACCCTTTTGCTGCAGGAGACCAGCCTTGTGCTCAAGCACTGTGCTGACAAGTGCAGTGGTGGTGTTGGTGCCCCCAGCCAGCTGGCGTCTTGTCACAGAGCCTTGCAGCATGTACCTCGACCTTACTGGCTGCAACCTTATTGCTGCAGGAGACCAGCATCGTGCTGCCCAGCGCAAACGTGGTATTCGACACAGGGAGATGCCCCCAGCGCAGCGTGTTTGCACACAACGTGCTCATCACGCACTGCCACCTGGACCACCTGGGGGGACTGCCACACCACATTGCCAGCAGGTTGGTATTTTTGTGCAGTGCTGCACTGGCAGTGGAAGAGCTGGGGCAAAACAGGGCCCTTGTGAGATTCACGTGCCCCTCTGCCAGCGAGTGGGGCTTGACAAGGTCAGCTTGAAGTTGTGGCAGGAACAGCAGGAGAGCCTTGCCTGCGCGAGCACATGGCAGGCAGATCCAGGGATGGCAGTGTGACCCAATGCCTGGATCAGCCAGTCAAGTCCGAGCAGTCATGTGGCCAGCAGGTGCTGTTTTGAGGCGATGAGGCTGCAGTGCTCACTTGGAGGCAGCATGAGCATTGGCAGCATGTGCTGGGCTGCAGCCAGGCCCAATGGCTGTCTTCATGCAGATGCACAAGCAGCCACACAGGACTTTGACCTGCCCAGCATGCTGCCTCAGACCAAGGGCCGGCATGTCTTCGTCAAAAAGTGCCTGTGGCTGCCCTGCAGGCAGATGCAAAAGCTGCCTCCCACGCAGGCCTTTGTGCCACCCAGTATGCTGGCCCAGACGGAGGCCCTCTTGGCAGCATATCGCGCTTTTGAGCACAATGACATGCCCTGCGATGTCCACGGGATCGCGATCGGCGAGGACCGCCGCATAGGTGAGGCGCCTTTGCCATGCATGCATTTGGCTGGGAGTCAGGCGTCCCCAGCAGCCATGAGTTCCGTGCCAAGGCAGCCAGAGGCTACACAGCTTGCAATATGTGCATCTGATGGTCCCAGTTAATTGTCCTCAGAAGCCCACCACATGTCCACTCTGCTGTCAGCATGTCCAAGTCTTAGTCTAAAGGGCTCTTCTCCCGACAGTCAGATCCTTGCCATTGTATCCTCTTTTGTGCGCAGGCAGCTGGACGGTGCGCTTTGTTGCCTTGTCTCCTCACCAGGCTGCCTGCTGCCTGCTGTTTCCTTAGCACCAGAGCTTCTCCTGACAGCTGGACTTTCTCAGCAATGTCTCCTCTGATGTGCACAGGCAGCTGCATGTTGCGCCCCTTTGCCACCTGTCGCAAAGTGCAATTCCAGGGCTGCCTGCTATCCTTCAGACGCCACACCCTCTACCTTCAGTCAGACCTCCCCTCTGATGTGCGCAGGCAGCTGGACGGTGCGCCCCTTTGCGACCTGCCACACAGTGGCCTCCCAGGGGTACCTGCTGTCCTCCAAGCGCCAGAAGCTCAAGCCTGAGTGGCAGGGGCGCCCAGGCGCGGAGATCAAGGGGGCCAAGCTCGCCGGTGAGGTGCGCACACTGTCTGGAGGTGGCTACGGTCTGCACCCTGTGAGGGGGTTTCTGGTGTAAAGGTCAGGCTGGAGGCTGGGTGCTTAGTGCTGGGGCTAAGCTCTCGGACTGCTGTGTGTTGCATGTGCACATACACAGTCACTTTAGCTGCCCCTAGGCGGCGGCTAAGCTTGTCACTGAGTTGCCATGTGCTAACCCTGACAGTGCCTGCTTCTGAAGTGTGTTCAATGGCCTTGTGCAGCATGTTGTCGCATCCTGGGGTCATAGGTGCCCTTCTCTCAGAGATGAGTGCAGCCAGGCTTGCAGATTGGGCACACTGCAGGGTACACACATTGTCAAGATGGCTTCAGCCACGTCCACCCGAGCCAGGTAGCAGGGGTGGTGGTAGTTGCCGATGTGCTCACGTCACAAATTTGCCTTGGCTTCTGAGGCGGCCGCCCTGTCCCTTGACAAGGTACAGGTTGCCCTCACAAGTCAAAACGTCACACTCTGCCTTGCAGCAGATCACCCAAGAGATTTGTAGCAACAGGGTTCGTCTGCATCCTTGACTTTGTGCCTTCACCATTATCTGCCTTCTGGTTGCTGTGCAGGAGATCACCCAGGAGGTCACTGTCCCAGAGATCGCCTTCACCGGCGACACCACCACCGACTGGATCTCCATGCCGGGGAATGAGGAGGTTCTGAAAGCCAAGCTGCTGATCATGGAGCTCACCTTCCTGGACGACGCAGTCAGCGCCGAGCATGCCAGGGTGATCCCCAGCAGGGTTGTATGCATGCAGCGCCAAGCATGCCAGGGTCAGCCCCAGTAGGGTTCTGTGCATGCAGCGCCGAGCATGCCAGGGTGAGCCCCAGCAGGTTCCTATGCATGCAGCCCTACAGGTCAAGCCAGGGTTGCACTGAAGCTGGCAACCAGGGCCAACAATGTGTGTGCAGCAGGAGTCATGACAGCCAAGGTTGAGCAGTGCAAGCTGCTCATCATTGCTTTGGCAAGCTCAGGGGCAACAGAAGTGCATGACAGGGGATCCATTTCAAGGCACTATTAAGTGGTGACTGCGGCTTATGGTGGGAGCAGGAAAACTGGTGTGCTTGCGTGCCTTGCACAAAATGCAGGCAGGTTGTCCTGTCCCTGTCAGAATGTTCAAGAATGCAGGCAGAGATCGTTGAACACGGACAAGAGTCCCCCCAATACCATGAACCCAGGATGTCCTGTTGCTGTCAAGTGGCACAGGGTGGCCGCTGGCCTGCTGCAGCACAATTGTACAACCCTGTCTTCCAAATTCAGTGGCATTGTGCCGCTGCAGCATTGCAGCCTGCATCAAACTGGCTACGTCTTGCAGCATGTCTGCTCATCAAAGGTGGTATGGGCCTTTGACAGGAGCGCCTACATGCACAAGCCACATGCACGAGCTGCCTCAACATGCAGCTGCTCGCCCCGCCCGGGGGCAACATCCTGATGCCTTGCCCCATGCTGCCTGCAGAAGCATGGGCACACCCACATCGATGAGCTGGTGCAGCACGCCGACAGGTTTCAGAACGAAGCCATCCTGTTGATGCACATCAGCGCACGCTACAGCCGGGACCAGGTGGTCAGACTTCTGGAACAGAAGCTGCCTCCAGAGCTGCACAGCAGATGCACGCCCATGCTGGAGGGTTGGTGACGCAGGCGTCAACCTGTGAGGGCAGTGGTACGCTGGAACAAGGGCGGGGCATGCAGCAGAGGTGCGCTGGGGATGGTGGCTGACTGCCTGTCAGGATTTGGCAGGTGGCACAGGTGCAAACGGGTGCAATGCTAAGGGGCCCCCAATGGCAGCTGAGCACTTGGGCAAAGCAGGCGGTCAGAAACATAATGCAGAGTATCGGACAAGAAGTGCTGCAGGGGCAGAAGTGATACAGGGTAGTAATCAATGTGCACGGCGATATGCTTGATATCGGCAGGCAAGGAGTAAAGGTGCAACAGACTGCAATGGTCGTTAGTTTAAAGGCAACTGCAAGCAGCAAGCTCAATTGCTTGTTTGTGACCTGGACAGGCGTTTGCCTGCGTCTGCCCTGCATGAGAGGCTTGGGTTTTGCTATAGGGATTACTACTGGTCTCACAGCTATGTGGCATCACCTTTCAGCATCACAATCATCATTGCAGCAGTATCAGGGCACCACAGCTTCAGCTCAACAGCTACCTCCTTCCTGCCAACCCTTGGAGATGTCCACTACTTGCAGGGACTGCAGCAGTGGCCACAGACCTGCCAGCTGGCGGCAGGCAGGGTGTACTACAGGGCTGCGCCACCTGAAGAAGCACTTAGATGCAGCATTCACTGCCTGTGATGGAGCAAATGACTTGCGCCTGGGGCTTGCGGCGGGAAGGGTACCTTCCAGACCACTGCACAGTCCAGAAGCTGGTCAGCTAGGTGCCCTCAGCTTCATAGGATTGAAGACATGAAGAAGAGTCCTTCCTCATTTATTCCAGCAGCTGTGCTGTGTGTCATTCTGGTCATGACAACATGGCATTCCTTCAACAGTAATGTACAAGACTGGAGCACCTTTCAGGCAGGGTGGTCTGTGGTGCTCAGTTTGAAAAAGTCCTCTCTGAGAGAGCGAACCTCTTGCATAAGCTGCTCCTCGTGTGCACAGCGCATGGAAGTCTCTTGCTGAAGCCAGTCCACCTGGCGTTGTAACCAGGTGTTGTGCTGGGTCAGCGTCTCCTGCAGCAACAACCGCAGGCATCTCAACAGGTGATGCCATCATGGGTTGGCTGGATGCCTGCAGAGGAGTCCTTTGGTACCAAGTGCCATATGAAGCAAGACATTCTGACACCACAGCTTTTCCTGCAGCAAAACCAGGCAGGCATTCCCAGCAGGCCTAGTATGGGTTTGATGCACACTTGGCACTGGATTATGCTGTCCCTGAGGGAGACAGTCTTGTTCTCTGCCAGGTCCTTGACCCTCAGGGCAGGCTGACTGTGGCAGATAGCTTGACAAAGCGAACTTCCTGTGGTTTGCAGGACAACTTTCTTATTTATGTTCAGATAGGTCACCAGGACCCTGCGCTGCACGCGCTGCTTCTCCACAGGCGGCTCTGTGCAGGCAGGCAGCGCCTGCTGGATGCTACAGTGCTCCAAATTCACATGACACTCACCTTATCTGCATGTAGGGTGGTCACCATTGCTCTGAGCTGCACGCATTGCTGCTCTGCAGGCAGCTCTGTGCAGGCAGCCAGCGCCTGCTGCAAGTCTGTGTCCATGCTCTGCACTGCAGGAGGCTGCAGTGACTGGACTCCCCAGCTGCCATGCTGCAGAGCTGTACCTCCAGAGGCTCCAGCAATGGACCGCTGGGCCTCTGACTGGCTGCTGTCAAGCTCTGCACCTGGCTGCTGCTTGGCTGGGCCGGCGCCTTCCTGACTGCAGAGGGATCCTGCAGACAGAACCTCAAGCTGTGGCTGGGGCCCCTTGATGCACAGACAGCCTGGTGTCCATGCGGTGGATTTAGGGTACATGCCCTAGCAGAAGCGTAAATTTCTATGCTTGGCATGTGCGCCGACCTGCTGCGGCAGCACACGTTCCCCTTACAAAGCATGAGGCGTGACATGTTGCTGGTGAATCATGCTTGAACACTGTGGATGGCTGGCAAGCTTGATGCCAGTGCATGGCAGATGTGAGACTGACAGGATCTGACAGGTATTACGCCGGTATGCAGTAAAGAAGCCAGGGTTGCAAAGGCGGGCACCAGTGATGGTGTTGCCCCTCTGCACGTGTGCACAGCATCACTCCAGCAAGTTGTCTAGCAACTAAACCCAGCCGTAAGCACCTGTGTGAGGGTGACAAGGACATCGCAGGCAATGCCTGCCAACATGGGTTGCAATCGTCCCTCCTCATAAGGGCTGTGTCACTGCTGAAGCTGAGGCATGAACTGGACGTTCACACATGCACAGCACCGCCCCATCAAGGTGTTCAGGTGTAAAAGGACCCAGCCATGAGAACCTGTGAGGATGGCATTGAAATCGCAGGCAATCCTGCCAACGAGAGTTGCAATGGTCCCTGCTCACCAGGGCTGGGTGGGGTGGCTGTGTCACTGCTGGTACTGAGGCGTGAGCTGGGCGCCGCCCACGCCTGCCTGGCCTCCCTGACGTCGTTGCCGTCAGCGGCCTCGGGCTGTGCCTCTTTCTCACCTGCAGAACCAAGTGTGGTGACTGCTCAGGATACCCCATGCAGGCTTCCCTGCCCAAGTAACAAGCACCGTCAGGCTCTGATTCTCTCTGACCTACAGACGCCATGCGCTGCAAAGTTTCTCATCTGCAGATGCTGCTGCTCTGCAATCATTGATTGCATTCAGAAGGAAGCTGTCTCCAGCAGCATCAAGTTCAGTGTAAGTCGTGGCCTCATTCTGTGGCAACCATCTTCTTGACAGACATGCTGGATAGCGGTGGCTTGATGTGGCCATGCAGGCAATTTTATATGTTTGGTCGGTGACGGGGATGTCAGCCGGTCACACAGCATGTAGCAAAGCAGTGCAGCACAAAGTGGCTCACTGTAGAGCTGTCGGAGCGAGGCTCCTGCCTCCCTCTCCTCTCGATAGGGGACAACTTGTGGATCGCCAGTCCTAGGCCTTTTGGCGCAGCAGATGCAGAGGCCACTCCAGAAGTGGGGCCAGCAGCGTGAATGCGAGCTGTCGTGCAACAGCACAAGTTTGCCTGCAGGTGCACATGCAGATGATGTTGAGTGGAGGAAGTGCTGCTGCCATGCCCTTGGCTACTTTACTGCATGATGATTGCGAGTTGGCTCCCATGCTGATTGCCATGCCATGCAGAGGCTTGGCAGGTGAGTGACACAGGCCATGGCGGGTGATAGTGAAAAGGCTCACGAGGGCTCAGAGGGTCCTCGTCAGCTGCACTGGTGACCATCCATGTCAGACGTTGTGCTCGTGCCTTGGGCTCGGTGGCGTTGACCTAGAAGTAATATGACCTAAAACGAGCCAGATTGAGTCGGTAGCTGCTGGTCTTCCGACAGACTCAAGATACACTATAGCACCTGCTGCAGAGCTTGCGCTCGCTGCAGCTTCCTATCGGCATGGCCTCCCAGTGCAAACTTTCTCTGCGGTTGCCTCGTGATGGGAAGATGTGTACCAATCCCCGCCTGCACGCTCAGCACGGGTGCCCATCATGCAGGTACATGCCTTACAGAGCTGGAAACACTTTCTGGCCTGCAATGAACGTTGGCCTCATGCTTTGCAGGGCCAGACCTCATTCACTGCGGCCTGTGAAGGTTAACGTGGACTACAGGCCAGGGCATGTGCAGCCATCGTCTTCTTTGTAGTCTGCTGACAGCCCCTGGTGTTGCAGGCCCTCTCTAACTTCTTTGACAGCTCTGACTTCTATGACAGCTGTGACTTCTTTGCCAGGCCTGATGACTATGCCAGGGATGACTTGTTCTTCGGCAGAGAAATCGAGCAGTCTCTCCTGCTGGCTCAGCCCAGACGAAGTCCTACAAGTGTGCTAGTCCTTGTGGGACCTCATGACAGCGGCAAGACGCGGCTGCTGAGGGAGGTGCTGACCAGGAAGAAGGAGCACAAGGGTCTGGTGACGTTTGTGGATGGACGGTATGGATTGATGACTGATGCTAGCGAGACAGCTGTTCTCAGAAGGCAGGGGGCAAGGCAACTTGCCGAGCTGAAGCACATGATCAAGACGTCGGGCAAAGCAGCAGAAGCTGCCGTTAAACCTGGCGTCCTCAACATGATCAAGTCACTTCTTGGAGTCAAGGTTGACCCCCTTGCGCTGCTGCCAAGCTCGGTGCTGAAGACGCTTGGGGGATACTCACCCTGCAGCATACATGATGTCATCACAGCCTATAACAGCGTGTTCAGACTCAGCAGCAGCACAAGAATATCGGAAAGCAGCCCTTTGCCTGTCATCTGTATCGATGAGGCTAATGTCCTCATGGGGTGGCACAAGCATGGTGCAGCTATGCAGGGTGACCTGGATGCCCTGCTCCGTTTTTTTGTAAAGGTGAGAGTGCCTTTGTTGTGTATGATGTGCTGCTGTCAGAGAGTGCCATGTGTGCTCTGCTGCTTTGCAGGTGAGCAAGGAGGACCGCCAGGCGCATGTGATACTTGCCGCTTTGGAGGGCAGCTTCATTACCTGGCTGACAGAGAGTAGGTGTGCAGACTTCAATTGGCTGGTGCTCTCATCGCTGCGCTTGCTTACGTCCTTGGTGCAACTGCAGAGCTGGCCAGTGAACCCATCGAGCCTCAGGTGATTGGGGACTTCCCAGAGGCAGAGGCACGCATCTGTCTAAAGCAGAACATGGGTGCGAGCACCACCGATGCTGAGTGGGCTGCAATCTTTGAGGTGCGTGTCCATGCAGGTATCAAGGCGTTATATTTTGCTAAGCCCCTGACCTTGAGCGCACTGCAGGTATGATCAGACGGCTGCCGCCTGCCACCTTACCCTTCAGTTCTGTGCAGGTGTGTACAGGCAATGCAAAAGACCTGCCGCAGGCTGCTTGTTGCCATTCAGCAGTTTGCAATGCGCAAGGATTGGACACAGGGTGGGTCATGTTTGTGATGCCACCATGGCCTGAGCTTCTATAAGCCAAGACAACTTAGGGGCGCCCTGTGAGCACGTCTTGCCGTGCTGCAGCATTGCAGGAGGTGTGGTGCTCCCCCATGAATGAGGTGGAGTCTGGCCTCCGGGGAGACTTTCTGTGGCGGACAGAGCAGTATCGCACCATGCTGCGGCTCATTCTGGAGTCTGAACATGCAGCGGTGATTGCTCAAGATGCATACCGGGAGCTAGACCCAGGCGGCAAGCAGGCTGTGCAGGCCATGGTGAAAGCGAATCTGATCAGCTACAGGTCCCCATCAGGTGATTGAAGCCTACACTGGTATATAGAGGCCCCTCAGACAGTGCCTGTCCCAAGTTGCTTGACATCCACTGGCCTTGCAGACTGGGCAAGGGACATCCCTGTTGAGGCGTTTGGCCCCTTGCGGCTGCCTGTGGTGACAGCGCCCTCATCAGCGTCCCTGTACTGTATGCGCCGCCGTCAGAGGCGCGATGCCCTCTGATCAGTGCACAGGTAAGATGCCAGTGACGGTGGTGGGTGTAGCAGGCAAGCTTGGAGGCCGACCTTGCTGAATGGCGCTTTGCATTGTTGAGCCGCAGCTAATGGTGTGAGCGATGTGCTGCAGGCGGCATCCAGCCCACCTCTTGCTGCTTCAGAGTCCTCCCAAACTGGAGCAGCTAAAGGATGGCGAAGAAAATTCATCAAGTGAAGAAGACATTTTGAAACTCGCGCAGAACCAAGCCAGAGGCAAGATGAGTCACCTGCGTGCAGAGGTGTTGCAGCTGCAGGAGGAGATGCTGGTGCTGCGTTGTAAGTCATGAACTATGAATATAGCAGTTGTCAGGAAGTGACAGCCGTCAGTTTCTGACAACTGCTATGTTCCTAACTTACCAGCATTTAGTGTGAGGCTAGTACTGGTTCACTGATGTGAGTTAGTGGCTGGTACAAGCCTGTAACTTACAGACTAGGTGGAACACCGAGCTGGCAGTCAAAACCTTGCCAGGGTGTCACATCGTGCTTATAGACCCTAAAGGCTTTCCAGCTCTTGTTTTGTCCTGGTCGCATTGCATGCTATCCAACTGCAACCACAGTGTGAGGAGTGCTTTGTGCTTGGCTCACCCCAGGTTCATCAGAATAGGAAGGCCCAGCAGATCTGGTCACATGAAGCGAAAAGCTGCAGCTGATGCCAGGCCTGTGGAAGGGGCCGAGCAAGCTCCATCAGCACGTGCAATTCCCCATGCTATCATGGAGCCTGTGAGAGTGCCAGGTGCCCAGAAGAAAGCTGTGTGCAGGGCCTGCACATCCAAACCTGGGGTTGACAGCCAATGCGAATGTGCTTTCCCTGTATGCGTCAGCCTGTTGGCATGACGGTCATGGCTGGTCCTGCACAACCACACCCGCAGCCTGTCCCTGCATTATGAATCTGCAGACAGGCGCTGAGCCCAGATATTTGCCAAGCAGGACTTATACTGCGTGACCACACTTTCAGTCTGCCCCTGGACCACACCGATGCTGGAGGCCCCACAATTGACGTGTTCGTGCGGGAAGTCACAGCTGCAGGGTGTCCAGATGCAGCTGCCATGAGCCGCCCAGCACTGTTATACCTCCAAGGTGCTGAGCCATGCCAACAAGCTTGCTGCTGTCACAGCTGCCCTCTACATGTGCGCCGTGGGCATGCAATTGTCAGCCCTGGTTGCACACTCGCACCTGCAAGGGGTGCAAACAGCCCTGGCCTTGCAAGCTGCTGTTGCCACTTCAAAGCAAACAGTGCTCCTGCTGTCTCCCAGTGGGCCATGCCGTGAGGCCTCCCGCCCCATACAGATCGGAGCATGGCCCACGGCGGCGGGTGGCATCCACACTATTGTTGCCATTCCAATGGAAAGTGTCAAGCATAGCTGACCCGATGGATTGCTGGGGCCACCAGTTAGCTGACCCTACAGCAAATGCTTGCTAAGAAGAAATCAACTCATGGCTGTCCCTGCTGTTGCAGGTGGGCCAGGCCATGAGGCATCCCGGCCCATGGAGGCCAGTGGGTGGCTGAAAGTGGCCACTGCCACCCACAGAGTGCTCCTCCTGGACCAGAGGGGCACTGGGCGCAGCTCGCGCATCACTGTCGACAACCTGCCCCTGCGGGGCACGCCACAGCAGCAGGCTGACTACCTCCAGCACTTCAGGTACCCTGGGGCACCATCTGTGGGTCCCCTCCCCGCAGCGGGCAGCCTCCTGCAGGGCTGGTGGGTCAGCAGGGCTTCAGGCTGTCAGGCTGTGCCTCTGTGGGGGCCAACCCCACAAGTACTAGCTATGTGCTTAGGTGGGACTGCCGTTCAGATGTCATAAAACTGGTCCTGTCCTCGCAACAACTTTCTAGAGTTTCAGGTGGGGCTGTGTTAGAGCTCATTATTGTGCGCAGCTGCAGCTGCAATGTGCAGGGGCCTTTTGTGTGTGCACCAGCGCCTCCGGTGAATCAAGATCCCTGCTGCAGGGCTGGCAGCATGTGAGGGACTGTGAGCCGCATGTTTCGGGCCCCGCTGTAGGGCTGAAGGCGGCTGCTGCTGGGCCATGGCTGGCTGCTGAGGGCTGCTGTCATTGCTGCCTGCAGAGCTGGCAGCATTTTGGGGGACCGTGAGGTGCTGCGCCAGCAGTTTCTGGGCCCTGCTGTGGGGCTGACTGCACTGTGAGGGCTGTGAATCTCCATGGCGGTTGCTACTGGGCCTTGGCTGGCTCCTGAGGGCTGCTGTTATCGCTGGCTGCAGAGCTGACAGCATAGTGAGGGACTGTGAGCTGCTGCGGCCGCAGTTGCTGGGTCCGACAGCCCCTGACGGTGGGCGCTGGACGCTGCTGGGGCAGAGCTTTGGCGGATTCACAGCTGTGACCTACCTGTCCTTTGCACCCTCAGGTCAGGCAATGCCCAGCATGCTGAGTCGGGGGCAGCTATTCGATGCTTGGAGGACTTGGAGTTGGAGGCTGATGCCAGGCTACTCAATCCATGCACAGCGAGAGGGTGACTGCTGGAGGTTGACCCTTCATAATGGCTGCTGAAGCGGCACACTGTGTGAACCAAAAGAACTGCATCACAACTCCATCTCGACACGCCATCTGCGGACGCTGAAAGGTGCCCTCCTTGCATGCAGTGCAGGGCTGAAGGCAGTGATGCTCACAGGCAAGTCGTGCAGTGAACAGGTCCTGTGACATGTGCGATGCTCAGTTTTGGCATGCTGTAAGCAGCTTAGCCTGAAGGTGCAGCCTGTCTTGACTCCAGCTGTCTGGGGAGAGCGGCCAGAAATCCAGCTTGACTTGCTTTGCAGTTGCCGTTGTGGCCATCAATTGTTGCAGGTGGCACTGCCACCAGCCACCCAAGTCCCCTTCCCCAGGCATTCGTTTTTCCCCTCCCCTGCATAAGGCACTGCACCTCCATCTCCACAAGCCCTGGCCAGCAATGCAGTCGGCTGGCGCTGCTTGCGTGATCCTGTGGGGGGCCCCATCACCTACATCAGAGTCCCTCCCTCTGCCGCTGCACCAAGCAGGGTGCTCTGCCCTGCCTGACCTGCTGGCAGCCCAGCGTCTGCATGTCTTGGTCCTCAGCTTCACATGTGTGGTCTGCAGGGGGACTTCCCCCAGCCATCTCAGAGCCCTGTGCAGCTGCCACAACCTACCAAGCCACCTTTCGACGGGTCCTGGCAGCCAATCAGCGCTTCTACCAATCGTTCCCTGGGGATGCTGCGATTGTGCGGCGCATAGTGCTGTACCTAGCCAAGCAGCCTGGGGGTGGCCTGCAGCTGCCCAATGGCGATTTGCTGACTGTCAGGTGCGTAGGCTAGCGCTGACAGGCAGTCTGTCATGGCTGGCTTGGGTGACCAGAGGTCCTGTGCAATTGGGCATGGCTGACGTCTGTGGCCACCCTACAGCTGCCCTGCAGCTATTCGCGGACTTTAAGAAGCATGGTGTAGTGCATGGGGCACAGATGCCTGCATACATGGGCACTGCACCCAGGCCTTGGCTGCTCTGCTGGGCTCGGTGATGTCCTGGCTGGCAGCCTGCAGTTGGCCTGCAGCTGCTCAGAGGCAATCCGCTGACTTCAAGGAGCATGGCCTAGTGCTGGCGTACAAAAGGCTACCTACCGTGCACTGCAGCTGGGCCTCAGCTGCACTGCAGCTGGAACACGGTTGATGATGCAAAAAAACTTAGTAAACCAAGAACTGCCTGAAATGCGTATCAGAGAACGGTTGTGCGGCGGATGAACAATGTGCTGAACAGCCTGCACCGGCCCACTCACCTGCTCCCTTTGCTGCCTGCAGAGCCTTTCAGTTGGCCGCATGGGTGGCTGGCCACTGTGTCTCTGCTACTAGCGTGACCTCTTACCTCTTCTTGCACTGCCTGCAGGGCCTTTCAGGGGGCTGGCATCTTGCTGGGGGCGGGCGGTGGAGCTCAGCGGCTGCACTGGATGCTGGAGGGCGCCTTTGATGAGGAGCTGCAGGCGCTGACTCCCAACTTCCTTGCGGTGAGCCTGGCCCAGCGTGCAACACGCCTCTGCGGCACCACAGGATAGTCTGCTCGCACAGCTTTGCCTCCTATGGGAAGCTGCCTGCGCTGTCGCTATGTGTTTGCTGTGGACCTGTGGCTTTGGGGAGCCACACAGGGCTGGGCGCTGCACCTGCTGCTCTAGTCCATATGTGCAGCCTGCACTGCACCATCTGTCTCTGTCCTACATGCGAAGATGTCAAGTGTTTTTGTGTGCATGCTGCATTAGGGGCCAGTGCCGCACCTGCTGACAGGCTGCCGTTGCACACCCTCACAGGTTGCCAGCATCTCTGCTAGCCTGAACCACATACTGGCTTTGCTTCCTGCCTGGACCGGTACCCCTGCGAGTGGGGGAAGTATTGGCTGCCAGGGCGACCTGTGCTATTGGCAAGCTCTGACAGGCCCATGCACGCCTGATGCACTTCTCTGCAAATTTATTTCTGCAGGAGTGGGGAGCCACGCAGAGCTGGGCGCTGCACCCACTGTACGCCATCCTGCATGAGGCCATTTACTGCCAGGGGCGGGCCTCACTGTGGGCTGCGCAAACTGTCCGTGAGGTGCGCTGCCCACCGCTGCATGCATGTCATGCTTCGAGCGGGCATGCCGGAAGTTCTGTGAAAGCCTGTGACTGTTTGCGGTCAGCACACGGCGTCTGCAGGTTGTGCATTTATCAGTGTCAATGACTCAGGCTGCAAGCTGTGCGGTGGCTGTGCTGCTGTTGCATGCATTACCCCACCCAGGGGAGCATGACCCGCCTCAAAGTCGGGTCCAGAGTCGCAAGAAGCCTGCATGAAGGGGCCTCATGAGTGGGCCAAAGGCAGGCACAGGCCATCCTCTGGGGACTGCAGCATGCCCTTGCAGGCACGCCCAGCTGATCTGTTCAGACTGCAATGTGCGTGCTCCCCTGCAAGCGCTGGCCATGGCCAGCTGACCTGCTTGCGCCATTGGCGAGCCAGCGTTTTTGTGAGGAACAGACGTCTTTGCGAGTATTGCAGACTATCTGCAAGCTTTGCTGCCTGCTGCTATCGAACCCAATGTCGCTGCAATCGAACCCACTGTGCTGCTTGTGCATGCACAAATGTGGTACAGCAGGGCACCTGCCTCCATTTGTCAAACATGGTCTCAACTCATTCCAGCCTCAGCTGGCTGGGTGTCTGCAAAGCTGCATAGCCGGCCACATAAAGGGCTGAGCTGGGAAGCAAGAAGCAATGCATTCAGACCGGTGACCTGCCTGTACCTCTGGCTTGCAGTGTGGAGGATTCAGGGAGGAGTTTGATGCAGTGGGTGCTGCCCAAGCAGGCAGGGATGTCATGTTCACAGGTGTGCACAAAGCCCTATCAGTGCCGGCACTGGCACCCCTTGTGGGAGGGGTCTGACATTCAGGTCTGCTGCCAGACAGGTCTCGCCCAGCACCAGCTCCTGTACAGCTGATGCACAAATGCCAATTGGTCACCTGCACTGCCACATTAGTCTGGCCTAGCCCCAGCTCCAGTACAGCTGATGCACAAACGGGAAAAACACATTCACACTGCAGGCGAGATGGTGTTCCCCTGGATGTTCGAGGACTTCGCAGCGCTCAGGCCGTTCAAAGTGAGCCCTGCCTGGCCAGTTGACATTGCATAATGAGGCAGAATGCGCTACTCCCCTGGTCTTCTGAGGCCAAATTGGGAGCTTGACACTAGAACTTGGGGCTGCTGGCTGTGCCATGCTTGCCTGAGGAACCAGTGCTGTCAGTGGCAGAGTGATGGCCCTGCAGGAGGCAGTGGACTTGCTGGCTGTCAAGCCAGCCTGGGCCTCAGGCTGCACAACATCACCCTGATGTAGAGCTTTTGGCTGCTGAAAGTTGCTGCTGACATGCTGCAGGAGGCAGCAGACTTGCTGGCTGCCAAGTCAGACTGGCCCAAGCTGTACGACACGGCCCAACTTGAAACCAATGAGGTGCCCGTCGTGAGCGCCACATACGTTGATGACATGTATGTGGCCTTTGATCTTGCTGAAGTAACGGCGCGGCTCATCAGAGGCCTACGCCAGTGGAAGACCAACGAATTTTTCCACAGCGGCATTCGTGATGATGGGAAAGCTGTGCTCACTAGGCTGTTTGGCATGCTTCAGGGGGATGTACTCTAGGCCTGACACCTGCCTTGACAAGCAATAGCCTCTGTCGGGTGCTGGCTTGTCTGTGTGAGGTGTGACTCAGACCTGCCTGCCTGCATCTGAACCTGTGAGAAGCTTCTCACTGTGTAAAACCCCCGCCCTGACAGTGGCGCAGCGGTGGCCACTATATTCATGGCCAGCGCCTGAGTCATGTCACCGCAGATTCCGTCATCGCCTTGACAGGCAGAGCATCTAAGCAGGCCAATATTGCTGACAGTGCAGCAAAGTCACCGCGTTGAGGCAGTGCAGCCTGCAGAAACGCCCATCTGAAGTATGGGCAACTGTCTAGCACCCCAAGGGGAGAGCAAAAGTCCTGCCCAGAAGTCACCTGGCAAAGGAGCAGTCAATGGTACGGCGGTGAGCCTTGTAAAGTGGCAGAGCAATGCACTGCCAATGGCCTGAGATGGCCAATGCGCAACAGCAGGTTACCCAGACTCAACGATGCAATGTTCTGCACTGCATCATAGTGTCAGCCTGCACCTCAGCGCTGCCTTCTCAAAAAGAGCTGCATGTGCAGCTGCAGCAGACCTCTGGACAAAAGCAGCAGTCAGCAGCGCCCTGCCATGCCTTGATGCAGCCAGCTGCACCCGCCTTCCATTGTTTGTCCCGGCAGGACACAAGGCAAGCATGCAACTGTGGTCAGTGAGGGCAGGGGCTACAGGGCTTGCTGCTGCATCGGACGTCATCAGAACTCATGCTGCAGAAGCAGTGACATCCGGTTATCAAATCAGTTCATGACCATCTGTGCATCACCCTGAGTCGGTTCTGCAGGGGTCGCCCGGCAAGCAGAGTGCAGCTGCGCCTGTCTCAGGGCACAAAAGCACAAAGTCCAGCAGCAACGTGCTAGGACGGCAGACGGAGGTGAGCCAGTGCTAAGCACACGGGGGGGCGGCTGGCGGCGCCACTGCCGGCCTGCATTGGCCAGGTGCTTGCCACGTGCCTTTGCACAGCAGTTACCAGTAGGCAGTAACCCCTAGCTCTGAGCCTGCAGCAAGCTCAGGCACAGCCTGGGGGGCCTGGCACGACCGTCAGGATTCTGGGGTCTGTTGGCAACGCCCACCAGGGAGAATTTGCAGTACAGGTGTTTTCCACTTTTAACAGGCCTGAGCATGGCATCAGCACGTGCTGGGTCAAAGTACCCACATTTTCTCGACGCTGCAGCCTTGGCAGGACTGCGCCCTGAAGCTGTATGCCACGCTGCAGGCAGCGTCTAGACAGCCTGTCATCCTTTGCTAACAGTGTGTGACCCCGCTGTACATGCAGGACAGGGGTTTAGGCTGGGGATAGCCTGTCACACATGTCTGGGAGAGGCTTGCCGGACGCAGCGCACTTGTTGTGGCTGCTGGGTATGCCAGGTTGCAGGTTGATGCCTGTGCACCAGGCACCGCAAGGCTGAGTCCGAATGCTGAGGAGTCGATTCAGCTGCACGCGCCGTGCAGGGTGTGAGGCGGGGAAGGTCTGGCACCAGGTGCTTGGCAGAGGCTTGCCAGTGTGGGGTCGCACTGTTCAGCCCTGCTGCAGTCCACTCGTCTGTCACACTATGCACGGCTGGGCCTGGACGCTGTGGCATTGTGCCTGCAGGACGTGGCCCAGCTGTACACTTAAAGGGCAATTTGGCATTACGCGCCACACCTCAGTCAGATCGTTCAGCCCTGCTGCAGGCCGCCCATCTGCCAGGCCATGGTTGGCTGGGCCTGAACGCTGTGGCACTGTGCTGTTAGGAAGTGGCCCAGCTGCACACTTGAATGGCAGTCTGACATCACGCGCCACACCACCCTCAACCCTGTGGCACTGCGTCGCCTGCAGGACGTGACCCAACTGTACACGCTGGGCAGGGTGCTGGGCCGGGGCCAGTTTGGCACCACGCGCCTAGCTGAGGACAAGGGCACGGGGGAGCACCTGGCCTGCAAGTCCATCTCCAAGCGCAAGCTCACGTGAGTGCCAGGCCTCTCACTAACCAGGTTGGCATTGAGGCTGGCATGCCAGGTTGGCCTCATGCACAAGCTGTTGTCAGAGGACTGCCTGCAAAGGTACTGCCAGGCAATCATCACAGCAAAATTGTGCAGGTTGGCAGCCCTGGGCTGGCTTGCTGGTCGCTGCCGGCCTGCAGGGATTGTTCCTCAAGCGCAAGCTCAGATCTTCGCACATGCCAAGAGGCCCTGCCCTACCTTGTTACGTGGTTGCAATCTGCACCCTGGCCAGGTGCCACGCGGGCTGCTTTGGGTTGTTCCCTTGCCATTGGCCTGCAACAACACTGACCGTGTGTGAGGGCCAGGTGGGCAGACTGATACTGCAGCCGGGTCTGCTGGCATGGTCAAGGTGTCGTCAGTGTATATCTCAATGCTCAAGGCACCAGCCAGGCTGCTGCCTCACGTGTCCTGTCTGATGCCCTGCAGGTCGCTGGAGGACATAGAGGATGTGCGCCGCGAGGTGCAGATCATGCACCACCTGTCCGGCCACGAGAACATCACAAAGCTGAGGGGGGCCTATGAGGACAGGCATCATGTGCACCTGGTGAGCTGAGAGACAGGATGGATGAGGCATGCATTTGTCTGAGGTGCTAAACTGCATTGCAGGAGCAGGAGGGTATCACATGCACCTGGTACTTGGGCTACTGTGCAACTTACACGCCTCCAGGCCCATAGGGACATGCTTCCATGCTTTGCAATCTGGCATGCTTCCTCCGACAGGGGTACCAGGAAAATTCTTGACACCTCTAAGGCTCACTTTGTGTTGGAATGGGTACATAATCTGTAAAGCACTCCATGCACCCTGCAGGTGATGGAGCTATGTTCAGGCGGGGAGCTGTTTGACAGGATCGTTGCAAAGGGGCACTACAGGCAAGGCAGCTATCGTCTGGCTTGCACAGGCAGCAGCTTCTGCCCTGCATGAGCTTGTGTGGCAGATGCCAGAGCGCCTGACTCACCTACGTCGACTGGCTGAGGTGTATATGACCCGAGGTCCTTCTGCCAAAGCCCCCAGACTTCTGGCTGCTGACAGGCAGACGTCCAGGCTGGCTGGTCCAATCTTACTGGCTGACCTTTACAACACAGCACACTACCACCGGTGGACGTTGCTGCTGACAATGCTGCCTGTGCCTGCAGTGAGAAGGATGCAGCCCAGATGGTGCGCACCATGCTCAAGGTGGTGGCTCACTGCCACTCCCTAGGGGTCATCCACAGGTGCGCCTACGCAGCTGGCGCCTTGCCGTGTGCCAGTCATGGTGGCTCTACCTGCACAGCCTCTGTCTTGGCTGCACTGGGGCTCAGCGTGTGCTGCATCCTGTGCCGGCCAGACTCTCACGTGGGCCCTTCTTCGTGCATTTGTCAGCAGCGGGGCTGCAGCCTGGTGCCCCAGGCCTTCTTGAGCTCAATCTCAGCTTCTTGGGGCGGGGAGGCCACTGTCGTCGCAGGCCATGTCCTGCTTCGCCCCACCCCTGGTCTCAGCTTTCTTGGTGTATGGGGGATCAGTACACTGCCATGGCAGGCCATGTCCAGCTCTGCTCTACCCCTACCTGTCTCTGAGCCCATGAGCAGATCTGCACGGCGGGCCCTGTTTGCGTGTCAGTCCCTGCTGGGAGCGAGAGCTCCTGTCCCTTTTCCAACTAATTCCAACTGCTCCTGGGCACTGCAGGGACCTCAAGCCTGAGAACTTCCTGCTGGCGACCAAGGCCTCGGATGCAGAGCTGAAGGCCACAGACTTTGGCCTGTCGGTGTTCTACAGGCCAGGGCAGGAGTTCAAGGACATCGTGGGCAGCGCGTACTATGTGGCACCCGAGGTAAGCTGTGGCCACCCTCCCTGACACAGTGGGCCTGTTGCACATGTTCCTCCATATGGGGCATGCAAGACAGCCTCATGACCATGTCCCTGGGCGGTGCGCAGCATATAGTTGCTCAAGGCTGCAGCGCCCTCAAGGGCAGCTGGGAGGAGCAAGAGCGACATGGGTCGGCCGAACATCTGCAGCGCATGGGATGCAGGAGCGCAGCCAGGCTCTGTCCAGCACTGGACAAAGTTCTGATGCACTCCTGCTCAGCAGAAGCTATGGGGCTCCCCATGAGCTGGATTCCATGCAGCGCTTCGCGGTCTCTGCTTCACTCACTGAGGGCCCCGCCAACCGCTGCAGGTGTTGCGGCGGCGCTACAGCTCCCAGGCAGACATCTGGTCGTGCGGGGTGATCCTCTACATCCTGCTGTGTGGGGTGCCCCCCTTCTGGGGCGAGAGCGAGCAGCAGATCTTCGACTCCATCCTGAAGGGGCACCTGGACTTCACCAGCGACCCCTGGCCCCACATCAGCCATGAGGCAAAGGACTGTGTGCGTCAGATGCTCACTCAGGTAAGAAAGTTGTGCACAGGGACCAGAGTGGGAGCAGGCACATTTTTACAGTGACCAGTGTGGGACCATGTCATCACATGTCAGGGACTGCATGCCCCAGATGATGAGGCAGGTGCAGAGGGCACAGCGCTCAGCCCACAACCTCATGCCCCTCCCTGCAGGATCCTTGCTTCCCACAGACATGGGCCAGCTTCTACGACTGGGCCACCCAGTTCTGACTTGGCTGACGGACTTCACCATGTGTGTCCCTGCAGGCCTCCAGCAGGAATGGCCAAGAACCAGTCACATTTTGCAGCACGATGTGGATTCACATGGACAGGACTGCAAGTCTGCACAGCCCACAAAGGATCGCCGACCGCCCTTCGTCCCTTGCACTCTGCAGGACCCCCGCAAACGTGCGGACGCCAACCGTGTCCTGCAGCATGAGTGGATGCGCGAGAACGGGACGGCCAGCGAGCGCCCGCTGGACAACGTGATCCTGAAGCGCATGCGCGGTTTTGCGGCCATGAACAAGCTGAAGAAGGAGGCTCTCAAGGTCATCGCGGCGGGGATGACCTCGGAAGAGATTGCAGGGCTCAGGTCCATGTTCCAGGTGGGCTGTCGACTTCTGATCTCACTCCTTTCACCATAGCTATAAAGGGCTTGCTGGCTGCGGCCGGCCAGGCTGTGTTGAGCAGCAGTTCATGTGTTAGGAGAGGCTTCGAATGGGATTGGAGGAATTGGGTTCGGGTCACGCCGCTGTGAGCAGCCGTGCGTGTTTTTGGACAGACAGTGACAGGGATTGGAGGACACCTGGGCTCAGGTCAGGCTGCTGCCAGGCTGCTTTGGGCAGCTGTTCATGTCATGGGAGAGACGTTGAAAGGGACTGGAGGGCACTGGAGCTGGGTCATGCTGCTGAATGGCTACGCTGCTGGCTGGGCGCACTCAGATGGGAGCCCCTGTCTCTGTCAGGCTATACTCTGGGTGGGCCATGCCACCCTTGTGACCTGAGGGCGCACCCGCATCTTGATGGGTCCCGGAAGCTGACTCAAATTTGATCGGTGGCCTACTTGCCCTGCACATGACCTCACACTGCAGCGGATCTAAGGGGAGGAGAGTGAACTACCGCGTCACCTGTCCTTAGGCCTTGCCCTGCCGCCGCACAGCATGGTCAAGCAGAGCAGGAGACCTGTGCTGGCTGATTGCAGTCAAGTCCTGTACACTCAGCAGCTCTGGCCTGCCCCTGCAGGGCATGGACGGCGACCACAGTGGGACCATCACAGTGGAGGAGCTGAAGGATGCCATGAAGCGGCAAGGCAGCCCCGTGGCCCAGGACGAGCTCAACACTCTGGTGGCCAGTCTGGATGTGGACAACAGCGGTGAGGCTGTGCACTTCATCCATTACAGGGGCGGCATTCCTATACTGCAAAGCAGTGAAGCACTCAACACCATCATGTTGCCAGCATGCTGCAATGGCATTGCAGTGTCATGTGGTTTTGGAAAAGCTCAACACTTGATTGGCATCCCTTCAAAGTGAACGATGTTTTCCGTATCTGCAGTCAGATGCATCTGGGTTGCATGGCAGATGCTCTGTGTGCCTTGCTGCACAGGTCTGCTTCCTGGAGCCAGTTCTCAGCGAAAGCCCTGCAGCTGCCTGCAAACATATTGCTCAATGCTACTGACCTAAAGCAGGGATGCCCCTCAACATTTTAAGCAGTCTTGCATTCCTCCAGCATGGCCACCTCAGCACACTTCTTTCCTGCTGCAGGCACCATTGACTACGAGGAATTTTTGGCAGCCACAGTGAACCTAAACTATCTGGAGAAGGAGGACACCATGTTCAAGGCCTTCTCTTACTTTGACAAGGACGCCTCCGGCTTCATCACCCGCGAGGAGCTTGAGGATGCCCTGCGGGTGGGCCTCCGCTTTTCCATTTCATGTTTTCCATGAGGCAGCTCAACTTGTTGTGGACTGCCATCAGCCAGGTCAATTACAGAGACTGGTGGCAATGCTTGAGTTGAAGGGTCAGGAGCTGAGGGTTCAGGATGCATGGTGGGCATTGATGGATGTGCAATTGTTGTGCGGCAGAGGGCATGTTCTGGAAAATGCCAGCTGGGCTGCAGGGCTGTTTCCTGCTCTGTTTCCTGGAGAGCATGGCATGGTGGTGCTCGTTATGACAGGGTAGGAAGCAGTAGGAAGAGGCAGGGCAGGATGTGGAGTTGTCATCTGACATTAGATGCTGCTATGGATGTTCAGGGTGAGGGGCCTTTGGTTGATCAGTCTTGACTTAGGCAAGGCGGCCTCTGCCTGCAGGCTGTGCAACCAGCAAGCCACCATCAGCCTGCAATCCCCTGCACTGTCCTCAAGATTTTGGGTTGAAACATGACTTGATGATGAGAGAAGGCACTCCTCATAGTGGAGGGAAGTTGAAAGATAGCCATGGCACCCTGAAGCAGCTGATGCCTTCCCTGCTGCCTGAGCCTGCTGTTCCAATGTGGCTGCAGAATGCAGGGGGCAGCGTGGTGGCCGTTCCTTTTTCTCGAAGAGCAGCTGCTGCCCCTGCTGCCTGAGCCTGTTCATGCTGTGTGATTTCTTCAGGGAACGTGGACTGCATTCAAGCCGAAGCTGGGCGCTTCTTCTGTGCCTGCTGTCCACGCCGTATCATGCTGCCGTGCCACCTGCAGAAAGTGGGAGGCGGCACCTTGGATAAGGACATTCAGGGCATCCTTGCAGATGTTGACAGGGATGGCGATGGGCGTATTGATTACGAGGAGTTTTGTAACATGATGCGGCAGGTGGGTCTGCTATTCACATGTCATTTGTAGGTGCGATGTGTGCGACTCAAAAGGTTGCTTCAACCCAAAGGAGTGCTAAAGCACAATTGCAACAGTTAGGATAGTGGATGGAGTGGTTTGGGTGCCAGACTCTGGCCTGGCATCCCCAAACTGCGTGAGGGCTGCAGCGCTATCTGTTGTGCCATGAAGCTCAGCTGCCCGGGTGGGGCAGGATTCAAGAACAGCGCAGGCTATTGTCCAGATGCTGCCGCAAGCATCTGAAGTGGCGGCTGTGCATAATGCTGACATGCAAACAGTGCTCGGCTGGCGTCCATATTCCCCCATGCCTGTCTGCCTGATGCTGACAGGCCAGCTTGGCAAGATGCCTACACCACTCGAAATTCTCGTGACTCAGTGTGTGCATGACTGCACAGCTTGTTTGAGACCGGGCAGACCGCCGCAAACCTCACACATTGCATGGTGTTGCTGGCAGCACCTAGCCATGCAGGGCCATCACACCTGCCACATCCTGGGAGTGTTGCAAGGCTGCATGAGGCACTGCACCAAGTAGAAGCACGCGCCTCCGCAGGGGTTGCCTCTATAGTCAATCAGCAGATTGTTAGGTCATGCAGGCCCTCTGGGCTGCATTCCTGGCGTGCACCTACTCTTTAAATGAAATCTTCCCGTGCGCTCAAAACACAAATTGTTGTGCTCGCTCTTCAGGGCAATGAGGCCATCTCAAAGAGCGCATCAACTCTGAGGCACGGCATCGGGCAGAGGACGCGGACCTCCCCCACCAAGCCTTCCAGATCTGGGGAGGGCCGACACTGAGGGGTGTCTAGTGCCAGCGTTGCATGTTGCAGTGGCATGCAGCCATGGCGCGACCATGCTGCAACGGCATGCAGTGATGTCAATCTAGGTGTGCCAGGGGGCACTCCCATCTATGTGAAGGGCATGAATGCTAATCTATGTCTGGGTTGCGCACCACACATACAGTCTGGTCTACTGACCTGTCCCTTATTCCTGTTTCTCTCCCTTCTCACTGTTTGTGATGCATGCAACATGCTGACTGACCTTTTCCTCCTGCTTGCATTGGAATGTGTAAATAAGTGGCATTGAGCAATCTGGGAAGTCTGGGATTGTTGCCTGGCCTGCCAAGCAGCAGCAAGAAGCTGTCAGCATTGCTTGCCTTGAGCCAGGCGCCTGGGCTTAGGCCTAGGCTTGGTGAGCAGATCTGTGTCACAGTCTGCTTGGCAAGACTCGATAGAACCGGAAAAATAAAAGTGGTTGACAACGCTCAGCCTCTCAGGATTTGCTGCTCAGCAGCTGAATGTCAGAAAGCTGTTTTGCAGATTGCATGTATAGGGTTGTCAAGCTGGCGATCCTGCACCTTGTCCAGAAAAGGGCAATTGACTTCAGGCAAGTGCCAGAGAAAGGATGGCTGCCAGTCATGCTGAATGTACTTTATAAGCCTAGATGGCAGCTGCACAACTGGTATTGAAGCTTTGACAATGGAATCTATGATTCCTCACCAAACCAGGTGCCTGGCATGCAACTGTTCGTCCAGTTGACTGACTGAATGACTTTAAACGGACTAGGTAAGACAGCCATATCAAGTCACACCATCTGACAGCAGGGAAGCAGAGCCTGTCTGCAGAGGAGGCAATAGCCATATAAAACATGAATGTAGTGTCAAGCGCAGCTGACTTGGTTCACGGGGCTTTCTGAGCAGAGCTTGTGGCCTTGTCAACAGCAACCGATGGGGCAGTAAAGCCCAGCTTGCTCTTGAAAAATTGCTGGATTATGGTCACATACTCTGTTGGGTGCTCCTTAAGGTGCCCAACATGCCGGCTCTCAGCCCACACCTTTCTGGTAATATCTCCACCTCTGCAACAGAGACAGTTCTCTGGGTTGTCATGTTTTCCCACAGAGCATGAATATGCCACCATCAGGCCTAGGCACCAAAGGTGATGACAAGGCAGCAGCTTCAAAACGGCGTCTGCACACCTTAAGTGGCACAGAACCACGACAAACACTTTTGACAGAAACCCAAATGGAGCCAAAGACCCTACTGAGAGGTGCTGCCAATGCAGCAGCTTATATATGTTGCGCGTCATGGAAGGCATACCCAGTCTGGAGGCAGGCACCATAGCCTTTGACAAGAGGCAGCAGTGTGGGACACAGGTGCCCACATGGCCCAACCTGGTAGCTGAAGAGGAGGGTGGTTCAGAGCTGCAGTGCCTGGAGTGCTGAGACTGTGCCAGAGGTCGGCACCAGAGCACACACA
Source organism: Asterochloris sp. CNOR1 (assembly GCA_963969365.1). Lineage (NCBI taxonomy): Eukaryota > Viridiplantae > Chlorophyta > Trebouxiophyceae > Trebouxiales > Trebouxiaceae > Asterochloris > Asterochloris sp. CNOR1. The sequence continues at coordinate 85,693 of OZ017760.1, forward strand.
TGGGAGCTCACCTGGACTCCCTGATGGCCAGCAGCGGCTCCAGCTCGTTCACGTCACACAGCGGGTCGTTCCTGCTGTAAAGGTACAGCTCTGGGCAATTTGTGCTGTGGTAGACCGCATAGTTCCTGCAGGGGCACCCTCGCATGCAGCACGATATGACATTGGGTGGGGCAGCAAGGCGTCATTTCACACTTGCGTCCTTGGGGGACTCCATAGCTTCCTGCAGAGCACTCTCACGCGCAGCAGGCTGCAACATAGGGTCAGGCAGCAAGGCGCCGAGTCACTCACAGGCCCGCCAAGCATCAGGTCATGCTGCCAGCAAGGGCCTCACTCAGGCTCTGTGCAGATGATGTGAGCCCCTGAAGTTCTTTTGCTTATAAGCTGACTTGGGCGTGCACAGCAGCAGGTGCCCACAGGTCATGTGTTGAGCTGACATGGTTCGACAGTATAACCCTAGAGACAACCAACTACAATTCAAGGGTTGGTACTCAGGCCCTGCCTTCAGCAGCAATCTGATCACTCGCAAGGCGGCCTGAAGTCTGCTCACTGGCAGAGGGATGGCCACCAGACAATTGACACTTTGCACAGCAGCGTGGACGCTGCTGCAGCAATGCAGGCAGCCCAGCCCAGAGTGACAAAACCACAGGAACAAGAAGGGCCACTGCGGCTCCTTGCCAGAAGCCAAGCACCAAAGCTCCTCAGCACCAGGCACACTGCTACCAAGAGGGAGTGCTCCTCAGCCCAGGCCACTTCTGACCCGCAACACCTGAGCTTAGAGCCCTGCTGGCATTGCTAGTTGTGCACCTGCTTGGACATGCAGCACGAGTATGTGCTGCTCTGTGCTCGGTCTACCCTCCTGCATTGCCGTTCAATAGAAGGCCTCTCCTCCGCAGTTTTTGCAGAAGCTGAGGTGCAGTGACACGAGGCTGGCCCTTTTGAGGCTTACCAGAACCGGGACGGCCAGAATCCTATCAGTGGCTTGACCAGCGTCAGCATGAACACCCCCAGGATGAAGGCTGCCTGGGCCACAGCTGCGGCCAGCCAAGGCTGGCCCTCCGCAACTGCACGAGCGCCCACCATGAGGTGCATGTAGCAGGGCGAGGAGTCAAATATGACACCCCCAAAGGCCTGTTGCAGCGGCTTGTATCTGCAAGGGCAGGCAACCTTTTGAGGTAAGCAGCAGGTGCAACAGAGGCAGCCGCCCACAGGGGCATGTCTAGGATCAGCAGCTGCAGCTGACATGATGAAAATCAGAAAGGAAGCTGGGCTGGACGACATGAGCATTTGAGAAGCAGGAAACGTGCAAGAGATGACGCTCCAAGGGCCTCCTGCAACGGCTTGTATATACATGGCAGGCAGCCCTTCGGATCGCCCCCTTCAGCAGCATGAATCGGCAGGCCAGGTAGTCTCTCAGCTTGCCCCCTGCAGCAGCTTGGACTTGCAGGGCAGTCACGCTTTGGGGGCTTAGGTCAGGTTGCTGGCATGCTGCCATGGTGGGGCATCCTCCTGCAGAGACCAGCAGCTATAGGGCTGCTGGCATGCTGGAACAGAGGGCAGGCGGCGTGTGCAGTTGATGGCGAACATAGCAAGAGCCTCCCACACCTACACAGCTGACAGGGTGATAAGTGTCAGCAAGATACAACAGTGGGCAGGTTGGGGCAAGTCATGAAATGCTCATCATCAGAGCGCAGGCGAGGCTCTCCTGCTGGAAGTCTTGTGGCTGCAGTGTTGATAAAGCCAGGGCAGCTTCAGGAGGGCTGCAGGTTCTGTCAGGCTGCAAAAGAAGGCTGCACAGCCTCAAGCAGGCAGCATATGCAGCAGGGGAGGGGCACATGCACGCTAGCATCCGTAGCGCTTAGCCTAGCTGAGAGAGCTTGCTGTGATCAGGGCAGCAGACGACTGCACAGATCTGCTGGAACAACATAGCCGGAGAGTGCAGGGAGTGCAGGGGCTAATAGAGACAGAGTGCCTATGCACATGTGTCTCACCTCTGCTCTGAGACCATGAGTCGCACCAGGGCTTGCTCGATGGCAGCTCCTCCATTGCTGAAGCAGTAGATGACCAGCCGCCTGCAGGCAGGAACTGCAGTCAGTCTGCATGCACCTCTGACGGGCTGATGCCGTACTGCTAAGAGCAAGCCTCTGGCAGCTGTGAGCCACGATGGCACATGATTGGATCATCGGGGGGCCCACATGACATGAGCCCAGGTTTCCCACCACTCTCTGCAGGCCACTGTGGGACGTCAGGCATGCAGGCCTGCTGCTGACCTCTGTTTGCAGGCTCCCGTGTCCAGCAGGGAGTCCAAGAGCTTTGCCGCAAAAGCCTCACGAGCCCTGTCCAGGGGGTGGAATGCCAGCACTGTCTGTGCTATTGCCAGCATGACTGGGCATCCCATGTCAGTCATCACCTGTGGGCACATGGCACTGCATCAGTCTGGATGCAGGTCTGGCACCTGCATTTGCTGCACCACGCTGAATTCACGGGAAGTAGGGGCTCACCTGCCCATACTTTTGCAGTGTTCTCATGCGGCAGTTCACCCACCCCAGGCAGATTACGAATGGCGCACTGGGTTCAGACCTGTCTGGCATGACATATTTGAATGGAGATGCCATGGCTACAATCAAGCTCTTCTGCTGTGGCAAGATCGGCACAGGTGCCGTCTCAGGCTGATCACGATGTGAAATTATATGTGCCGTTCAAGAAGCACGATGATGTACCCTGAGTTCACCAATCTTTTCTTGAGTTGGAGCTGCTGCCTACACAGGGCTTTGATTTGGGGCTGATGCTCATTGGGGATTGAGGTGACACGATCCCAGCAGATGTCCTTCTGTCCGAGAACAAGTGATTGCCTCTTGCCTTCTTGCAGCCATCGATCCATCTTGGTTTCAATAGTGAGCACCACCTGCTGGTAGGACCCCAGTCACTGCTGTAGGGCAGCAGAGATGGCTGCCGAATTCAAAGCATACATCAGGAGGCTGCAGATCGCCCCCAAAGTCGAGGATTTTGAGCCAGAGCTGGACAATAAGAATGAGGCTAAGGACTTGGAGCTTAGGTGGGCAGCTGCAGCATCCACAATCTTGGTCACACTCAGCTTGCGCTATTCCGGCACAAGTCATGGAGCTCAGGCTTCCTGGCAGCTTGTTCAGCAAGTGGCGTTCTGGCTGCCTGCAGAGAGCAGCAGGACCTCAACAGAGGCGTTGTCATGCGCGGAAGCATAGTGCCTGGGGAGGGCAGGCACAACCCTGTAGATGGTGATCTGGTGAATGCTGCTGCAGCCAAGTCCCATCTATGGAGACCTGCTCAATCTCAGGGACTGGGGTTCAGGGGCTTAGCAAGACTGACAGGGGCCCACAGCTTTTCCGTGAATCAGGTTGCAGCATCCAGCGTTGTATGCGCCAGTGTACGATGGCTTGGTTCCCGCTTCTGGGTGCTATTCTGCTGCAGGACATGCTCAGTGCCCCAGTGCCATTGGCACCTGCAGGGTTCAGCTGGCAGGCATGCTGTGTGTTGGGCCGCAGATGAATGCACATGGCTGCTAAGTCATTATAGCTTGGGGGTTGCAGAGGATTCAGCGGCTCAGCGCCCCCTCCTCCACTCACATCTGCAGGCCACAGTCCACGTCATCACCCGCAGCCCAGGTGGGCAGAACCTTTGGAGCATGTGAGAGAGTTATCCCTTCTTTAGTTGCAGAGTGCACGTGCAGGCATGCTGAGTGCGCACCACTGCCTGCAGGTTACAGTGCATGACATCACCTGCAGCCCAGATGGGCAGAGTCTGTGAGGCACGCAGGCCCATCTGACCTTGCAGATTACACTTGCAGACATGCTGACTGCCCAACAGTGCCTGCAGGTCACAGTCACATCATCACCCACAGCCCAGATGGGCAGATTGTGTGAGGCACCAGGGCCGTTTGGAACTTGCAGGTTGCACTTGCAGACATGCTGCCTGCCCATCAGCGATTGCAGGTCACAGTTCACGCAATCACCCACAGCCCAGATGAGGCAGACTGTGTGAGGCACACGGGCCCATCAGAAGGTACAAATTGCATCTGCGGGCGCGCTGACTGCCCACCAGTGCTTGCAGGCCACAGTTCACGTAAATCACCTGTGGCGCCGACAGCCAGACCCTCTGGAGCATGCGGGAGCAGCCATCTCATCTGAACTTTCAGACTGCACTTGCAATCTTGTGATCATGCTGAGTGCCCATTGCTGCCTGCAGGTCACAGTCCATGTCGTCACTCGCAGCCCTGACGGCCAGAACCTGTGGAGCACGCGGGAGCAGTTTGGAGGCAGCGGGCTGCCCCTGGCTTTCGTGATGGGCAAGGGCCGGCGAGTCCCCAGAGGCTGGGAGCTAGCTCTGTATGGTGAGGTGCAGACCTGCCAGGCCCAGTGATGATGCAACAACAAAGAAGTCGTCTTTCTCAGCGGGATGCGCAGGCAAGGGAGCTGGCACTGCATGCTGAGGCATTGGAACAGCACTGGGGTGCTGACTGAAATCACCTTTTCCTGCTGCCAGCCAGGTCTAACTGTGCAGCCCGCCCGCCTTTGCTGAGCGCAGTCACGCATTGCTGCCTGCAGACATGACAAAGGGCGAGCGCAGCCTGCTGCAGATCAAGCCAGACTATGCATACGGCCACAGGCTGTGCCAGCTGCCACCACCGGCGGGCATTGATCCAAAGGCCACCCTGCACTTTGACATGGAGCTGCTCCAGATCTACCCCAAGGAGGATGTGAGGCTTGCAGGCAGAGACCAGGACTTGATCAAGCTCATAAAGCTCGAGGCTGATGTCTGGGAGTCGCCAAGACCGCCTTTTGAGGTGGGTGTGACAGTTTGAGAGGTCAGCCAAAACTTCAGCTGTGACAGGCTGTTCTGGCTGCTTGACGAGGTGCAGCTCAGTGCCTTTGCGTGCAGATTTCCACAAGCAGAGGCATCGGCTGTCTGAATCTTGAATCATTGCAAGGATTTGTGGGCTTTGTGGTAGTAGACACGACATGAGCAGGCTCTTGGTGCTTCATGCAAACGGCGTCAGGTTGCTAACGGCACCTGTCAAGGTGCGCATTTCTGAGGCAGGTCCTCCATGATTTTGAAGCAGGGAGCTGGTGCATGGCTGCTGCTTTATTTATAGCGACTCTTGTTCTCAGACGACTGTCAAGTGCCAAGATCTGAGCCTGCAACCAGCGCCATGCTGCAAGCAAAGTCGTTGCTGCATGTCTGCTCCCTTTGCGAAGGCTTGGCTGCCTGCCCACCGGTGAGGGCCTGCAGGTGAGTGTCAGTGCTGAGTGACAGTGCCAGCTATCACAGGCGTCCATGGACCACAAACATGGCTGCAAGGCTGACCCGGTGTGCAGTGCAATCCATCTACGCCTGCAGGTCAAGGTGCAGTGCCGAGTGAGGGAGCCTGCAGCCAGCGGCGTCCTAGGGGCAGGGAAGGTGCTGTGGCAGACAAAGCCCAATGGGCCGCTGGAGTTCAAGATGGGCGCCGGAGCTGTGCCCTTGGGTGCGCATGTTTGCGTCGTCTGTGGAACCCATGGCTGTACAAGCCTGCAGTCTTGTGGGTTGGGGAGGTGTGGCGGATGTTCGTGCACCAGGCAGGGAAATGAGTTCGACTTAGCAAGCGACGCAAAGGAGTGCCGACAGACCAGGCAGGGAGGCAGGTTGCATTTAGGTGTGGACCAAGGGGGTTTTGCATGCCTGCGCATGGGTGGTCATACATCATGCAGGGCAACAAGTCACAAGTAGCAATGGGCGCTGAAGCGTCGCCTGTAAGTGGGTCAAGCATAGAGTCTTAGCAGAGGGATTCTTTTTGATGTAGTGTTGTGGCAGCCTGCAGCAGATGAAGAACCCGCAGAAATAGAAGGGGAAGCGCTCATCGCTCATGTGCCCAGTTCTTGCACTGGCAGCAATGACGTCACTTGAGATGGCGTTGGCCTCACAGGCATCGACAAAGCCACGTCCTTGTTCAGGAAGTGCTCACGCGTTGTTTGCCTGGTCTTTGCGCTTGCATGAGTCTCAGTGCCATCACAGGTCTTGAGGAGGCACTGCTTCACACTGTGAAGCGCAAGCGTCCAAGTTGCAGGTTTCAAATCCGTGCAATGTGCCAGCAACTCCTGCAGGTTACAGAATGCCCTGTCGGCTTGCAGGTGTTGAGGAGGCTGTAGGATCCACAGTCAAAGGGGAGCAGTCCATCATTGTGTGCCCGACTGAGCTCCTTGAGCAGGGCGAGAACAGCCTTGTCCCCAAAGTGACCACTAGGGCAGACCGTGTGGAGCTGGAAATCGAGCTCCTCAGCTACACACAGGTAAGCAGAGTACCCTCCTGCCTGTGTGTTCAGTGTTGGGGTACCTGAGCGATGCGATGTGGTGCTCCCAGACTGGCTGCCGCAGCAGGTGTGGCAGGCTGAACAGCTGTGCGGCGCAGGCTTGTGCACCCTGCGATGTTGCATCAGGTGAAGCGAAGCAACGACTGCAATATAGCAACATCTGTCTGCTTGTGCACCGTTGTCGGCCTCCAGCAAATAAAGTACTCAACTGCCTATTTGCGTGGGCAGTCCTCGGCCCCCAGCATACTATCATGTAGGCTACTTCACCTGTTCCTGTAGATCAGGGGCCTCCAGCAAGCTGTTACTGGGCTGCTTCACCTGTAGTTGCAGATCAGAGACCTCCAGCAAACTATCATGTGGGCTCCTTCACCTGCAACTGCAGATCAGGGACCTTACAGGGACAGGGGAGGTCACCAAGAAGCGTCTGCGTGAGGGTGAGGGGCAGTTCCCGGTGGACTGCCCGGTGGAGGACTGCCCGGTGCAGGTGCACATCAGGTGAGGTACATGCATGGCCACACTGCAGGGGCAGCCAGATGCTGCCTTGCAGCTTCAAAGCCATGTGCCCTGCGTGGCCAGCTGTGGGGCCAGGGCCCTCACTGGCCATCTCTAGACAGGTGCAGACGCCAGCTTAGCTTGAGCACAGGGGTTCAGACCCTAGGATCTAGGGTTAGGCTATGTGGCCGTCTGCAGGGCATTCAGGGCAGGCAGGTCAGAACCTTTCCTGGACACTCATGGCCCAGACGGCAGTGGCAAGCCTCTTGCCTTTGACACAGCCATGGGAGTCGTGCCAGAAGCTGTAGACCTGGCAGGCAAGTCGTGTGACTAAGATGTGATTTTGGGTTGACCAGGCCATAGGGGAACAGACTCTTTACAGATCTCGTGAGCCGCTCTGGTCACGCCCGAGCTCAGCCAAAGCCAGGACTTGGAAGAGGCACAGCAGTGGCACCCAGCAGCTGCAGCCTGGCCATGCTTGATGCAGGGCCTGTCACATGTCCTGGCGCCTGCCTTGGCATGTTGCTCAGGGCTGCTGCTGACATGCTTGCTGTGCCTTGACAACCACGGGGTGCATGCCTGGCGCCCTAAAGTGTGGTATCTGCCTTCTCCACCGCATGCATCAGATGGCTGCAAAGCCATAGCTGATCTCGCAGGATGCACGTGGGTGACAGGTCTGTGTACGGCTCCCACGCACAGTGTTGAGCTCTACTGTTGGTCCCACGTCTTCTCATTTGAGGGTGACTGCAGCACAGGGAGCAGCTAAAGTGAGCTGAGCTGAGCTGAGAGAGTTTGGTTGTCTGCAGTGCGACTCATGTGCGTCAAGGAGGTCTCCCTCATAGAGAGCAACAGCAGGTCAGCCTGCCTTTCTGTGGCTCCACCACCACGCAGCATGGATAACGTGCTGCAATCAAACAGTCTGCATTGCGCTTCCAGTGCCATGCAGACAGTCTGTGCTGGTGGCCGTATCAGCAATGTGCTGTCTGTACTGCTGCTGGCATACAGCATGAGCAGCGCTGTTCCATGCCTGGTTGCCGTCCTTCTGTGTGGCTGCTACCAGCAGGGAGCATGAGCAGATGTCTGCGACAGATAGGCTGTCTTGTAGCCACTCACACAATCATTTGCTGAGCTAACATCAGGCAGCACAAGTAATGGCGTGCATCGACCCAGTGTGTGTACCTGCGGTGCAACAGTCAGGCCGTCTTCACCGTCTGTTGCCAACAGCAGGCAGCATGAGCAATGGCATACAGTGACCCGTTGGGTGAAGCTTTTTAGTGAAACATGACTTGAACTTTGCTGCAGGTATGCATATGATGGGCGCCCAGACAGGCCACCTGACCTGCCGGAGGGGGCTGCTGTGGACTTTGAGGTGGAGCTGATCAGCTTTGAGAGGCAGCCCCACTGGCAGAACGAGGAGCCCGACAAGAAGATACGACATGCAGGCAAGGCTTGCCCCTCTTTGCAAAGGCTGGCTCAGGCTTTTTGGCGCTGGCTTCACAGGGTGCAGGCTTTGCAGGGGTGTGCAATGCAAAATGTCTGCAGGATCTCGGCAGATTTATATGCTACCTGCCTCAAAGGGGAGTGTTTTGTCAAAGCATGCAATCTCTGTGCATCCGTCAAACGCATCACACTGTGTAACAGTTACCTGCAATCTGTTTTGACAAGCAACTTCGTGCTAAGGGTGTCAATGGCGCAAGCACCAAGCCTGTGTCTGCTGTGCCTTGCGGCCTGAGTCTGAGTGTTCTGCAGTACCAGACTAGTTGCCCTGGCAGCACATAATGCATGCCAGAGCACAGCGCCGCACGAGTCAGCAAGTAGAGAATTTCCTGGTGCTCATGGGGTGGCCAGGCACTGTGGGCCAACGGCCATGCTGGCTGCCTGTCTGCAGGCAGGCTCAAGGACTTGGGCAACCAGGCGTTCAAGGCTGGGCAGAACCGGTTTGCCAAGCCAAAGTGGGAGCGGGCCATTCGCCTCATGGACCGTCTGCTTGATGCAGAAACAGAAGAGCAGGTGGGCCCACAGAGGCTTGTGCTGTAGGCTGTGTGACGCTTGTCAGTCTCCAAGGTTTGGGGTCTGGCAGACTTTTGCCACAGGCTGCCTCCTGGACTGCCTCTTGAATGCTAGATGAGGATTAGGGAAGCATTTAGACCCTCTTTGTGTGGCATGCTGCTGGTCATCTGCGGTTGTGTGATGGACAGCTGCTGTCTGCTTGATGCTGAGGTAGTTGAGCAGATGAGCTGCCCAATTGTGTGTGCTCCAGATGCCAAGCCTTGCCTGTGGCCCCAGGCAGAGCCTCACTGCTGCAGGGCACTTCCAGATGGCTGATAGCTGTTGTCCTCATGTAGCGTCTGCCAAGCTGCTGTATCTCCTTCCCAGCAGGCTGTGGCGCCCCACTAACCACTCCTGAGGATGTGCAGGCACCAGCCATGCATTTCATTTCATGGAAAGAATGGTAACAACAAAGCGTGGGATCTCCCGCTGCTGCTGTCCCCGCCTCCTCGTTCGGTTCTGTGCAGCCTCCCTGGCATGTCTTTTGAATGCCACGGCGGCTGCTGGCTTTGCTGCAGAGGCGACCAGGGGCCTTGTCCACAACTTTGCGTGTGGCTGCTGTGCAGATACGCGCCAGCAGTGACATCAAGGTGGCCTGCCTCACCAATCTGGCGCTGTGCTGCCAGAAGGAGCAGAAGTTTGGGGAGGCGCTGACCTGGTGTGAAAAGGCCCTCAGGTATGGGCTGCTGCTGCAGACCGCAACCTGCCCAACTGCATGCATGTCACGCCATGTGACCCACATGATGAGCTGGCATGCATGTCACCCCACGTGATCAGCTGGCAGGAGTCTGGGGATGCTGTGCTGACCTTGGGCGAGAACCTCTGCAGGTCAGGCTGCACATAGCTGCAAAAATTCACAAAACCTTTCAAACAGCAGCACAGGGCTGCATACGGCGCTTCCTCCCAGCCGCAAGCAGTATTCCCCTGTTCTCCATCACTCTGGTTGTCAGACAATCATCGGTGCTGCTTGTCCAGCGTGAAGTTGCAGCATGATGCCAAGTTGCCTGCCGACAGGTAGCAGTCAGACCTGGCCATTGCTGTTGTGCTGCAAAGCTGCATTGTCCTCCCGCTGCCCGTGGGAGCAGCCGGCCTGGGTGCTGCTGCTCAGCCTTGTAGCATCGCCACCCAACTGCAGCGCCAGGCTGGCTGCATGCAGGCAGCAGCCAGACCTGAACTGTGCCACACCAAGCAGCTAAGGCCCGTGCATGCAGGAGCAGCCGGCCTGGGTGCTGCTGCTCAGCCTTGGAGCTGCAGCACCCGACTGTGCACCAGGCTGCCTGCCTGCAGGGAGCAGCCAGACCTGAATGGTGTCGCACCAAGCAGCTGTGGCCCATGGAGCAGCTGGCGTGGGCGTCGCTGCTTGGTGTCAAAGCTGCACTACCCACCTGCAGCACCAGGCTGGCTGCCTGCAGGGAGCAGCCAACCCTGTGTCTGGCTGAGCCGAATTGCAAAGCCCCTTGCCTGCAGGGAGCAGCCGGACCTGGGCAAGGCCTATTGGCGGCGGGCTCACGCCCACGCACCCCTGGGCAACTGGGACGATGCATTTGCAGATCTAGAAACATGCAAAGAGAAGGATCCTGGCATGGCCAAAAATGTGGAGGCTGAGATCCTCAAATTTCAGCATCAGCAGCGCTCAGCAAGTGTCAAGCAGAAAGCCCAGTTTGGCAAGTTTTTCAAGTGAAGCTAGGCACTTAAGGTTTCAGGGTGGCACTTGCTGCGTTTCATTCATTTCATTTCCAGCACTGCTCTCTGCTCTGCTCACTTGTCACACTGTATCGTGCACTCGCTGACTGACTGAAGTGAACGCAAGGGCCCAGCATCACTTGCCCATCACAAGTGTCATGTCGGCCTCACATACAAGATCAGAGCCCACATATGCTGTGCCCTTGAGCTTTGCAATCCCAAAGCGAGGGTTGAACTTGATCATCTCAGCCCGCATCATCTGCATCAGTTTAGGACCAGTGTAAGCAGCATCACATGCAGAGCATCTGCCTTTGAGCTCAGCACGGGACACAAGTCAGTGAGCCGCGACGGCACTGCAGCGGCTGAATGCTGCCTGCGCCATAGGACATTGCGGAACCTCACCAAGGTGTCGCCGGGAACCACAGGCTTACGCCACTTCACGCCGTCCACACCGCCAAAGAAGAAATTGTTTTTCTGCTTCTCTGCACTGGGATCTAGCATGACAATGCCGCCCAACTGAGCCATGGCTTCCACCTGGAGGACCCCTGCAGGGCAGGCAGGACTGTATAACCAGACTTCCAACACGCAGGTGACAGCGAGGGAAGCCTGGTCCAGCAGCTCTGCAGGGCCACAAGTCTCCCTACAGGGCAAGCATTGCAGGCCTCAAGAGCAGCATTTGGAGCTTCGGTGAAGTGACCAACACGGCAGCAGCAGGGCCAGTTTGCGCCACAAGAAAGCCATAGGTGGAGTGCAGCACAGCATCAGAGCGGTGACACAAAGGCGGCGCTGGAAACCTCAGCCCCAGCAGGTGAGCAAGACATGCGCCAGCAGAGGTCTCATCTGCACAATCCCTGCAAGGTAAACCAGCTTGTAGTGACAACTCCGAATACAAAGCCTGCAGCCCGGATCTATTCCCCCTGCTCAGCTCACACCAGCAGAGCACACAACACACAGTAGCTGTGCTCTAGGCGGGGCGACGACCTTGCGGTTAGCCTGCACAGGATGTCTTCTGCACTGGCAACAGTGCCCCTGGGACGTGGCCAATGACCTTCTTGTTGATTTGCTGAAGCAGCAGCAGGGGCTGCTGCCGACACTGGCAGTGCAACCAAACTTGCCTGGGTGGATCAATCACTCAGGAGAGATATCAAGTGAACATGCTCAGGCAGCAGCAGGGAATGCCACTGACACCATGGGCCTTGCCTGGCATGATAGCCCGCTCAGGGAAGTGGCCATTGAAGAATTGGTCATTTGACGTGACATTCTTGTACCCCACAGCGAACTTGCCCTGCTCCCACTCAATCACTCTGTCAACTAGCAAAAAGGGATACCTGCAATGGCCAGGGCAGGTCAGGGACCGTAGCACTGTGCTCAGCACCACCAGTTCAAGCAGTCAAGTCAATGCACACCGTCCACCTGTGGGGGAGGATCTTCTTGATGGCCTCAATGTCATACACTGCCTTGTGGTGCTGCCCTGATTTGTGGGTCTCTGCGGCTGGTGCAGCTTCGGCTTTGGCGGTCAAGGATCGTCTGTGCCTCCTGTGACATGAACGGTGCAGACGAGCCTGCACAGTACCTGCTCTGCAGTGGCATGCAGGCACCTGATGCTGCACGATGTGACTGTGCATGCCCTGCATTTGAGACGTGCCTAACCTCTCAGATCATGCCTGCATCCAGTATCCTCTTGATATTGCCTTCTTGCATGCGCTCTTGAAGTGCAGCTTCCTGACGGTCATCCAAGGCAAAGTGTGGTAGGGGCCCCGCAAGTTGCATGCATGCAATGCATTGGCCTCAGGTGGGCAGAGGCTTTGCCCCCACCCCGTCCAACAAACCAGCTCTGCCCAGCACAGCTGCCAAAGGGAGGCCATCAAAGCAGAGGATGCATATCAAGACTGCCGCCCAGGCTGGCAGCAATGACGCAGGCCCTGGCAGCAATGATGCAGGCTCTGGTGAGACAACATCATTGGTGATCAGTGCGTGCAGGCTGGTCCAGGGAAGCACTCTATGTGTGCTTCTGATCTCTAAGGCTGCATGGATTAAGAGCTGCACAGCAGAGCATTCCAAGCAGTGTCGCAGCCAATCACTGTGCTGGCATCCCACAACCTGTGAAATTGAGGTCATGCAGCAGGACTGCCTTGCTGTGCAGGTGGGGACGCAAGTCAGGAGAGCCAGTGGCAGAACGCGGCATTCCCAACCTATCTGCAGGTCAGTGTGCACAGCGAAACAGCTGCAGGAACTATGCCTGGAGGCCTGGCTGCTATGGCTATTGGAAGGCGCGACACAGGCTGTGGCCAAGGATTCACAATTTCCTCGCGCCCTAATGCGGGCGGCCTTGCAAGATGCCTAGACATGATCATCGTCCTGTCTGAGCTTGACACTGTCACGTACCTCACCTGCAGAGCACTGCAGGTGAGCAGCACTGATAGCCTTGGCAGAACAGCTCCTGACGCCTGCAGAGCAGGGTTGCTGACTTCTGCAGTGGGGGGGGGGCGGCGGCACGTTCTCCCTGTGATTGGCCAAACAGAACAACAGGCACCTGCAGGCAGAGCACTGCGCCCAAAGCACCGCAGAGCAGCCTTTGCCAGTCCTCAGAACAGCAGCAAAGTAATCAGCAACCCCCTGTCAGCAGGGCAGGGCCGCATTACAGTCCTGAGTTTGATCTACTCTCTTGAACGCCATGTTCTACAGGACACATGTTCACGCTTTTCCAGTTGCCTGCAGAGCGAGGTGGACGATTTCTGCCAGTCCTGGGATGAGGCCCTGCAGCGGGAGGAGCGCCGCCAGTCTGAGGACTCCCACCGAGACAACTCCCGCATCAGCCGCTCCGCTGTGACGGTGGACAACCCAGTGTGGCAGAAGATGCGGTGAGGCACATATCTGACTTCAATTTTGGTAGCTGGTGTTGCCCAGTGCAGCAGCGCTGTTGAAGGAGCCTGCCCCTGGATCCAACATATCCCTGGCAGAATCAGAAGTCAGCCCTTCTGCATTAGGTGCAATCCACAGGCCAGTGCTCCTGACAGGGCTTGACTGACCACTGATCTAAAAGTGTTGCCGCCCCAGTCTGGCGGAAGGTGCAGCGAGCCCTGCTGCTGTCTTGTGCTGCTGTAGGCCATGCACCTGGCAAAGCTTGATCAGCTGCTCACACAGGACAGCAGGCATTTCTGCATGCCATCCCATTGCGGGTGGTTGCACAGTGTCCTCAGCCGTGACAGCAAACAATGAGGTGTGGCAGGAGATGCAGTGGGCTTGTATGCCGTGCACATTCTCAGCTGCTAAAGGTTTGGCATCTTGAGCTGTTGGAGGCTGCTTTGTGCTGAAGTCCTCAGAAGTGCTGAATGCTGCATGTTGCAGCGTCTGATCACAGGTGAGACAGCATGTTGTGCTGCTTTGCAGTTCCCACAGCTTCTTGCTGCCTCTGCAGGAAGGAGGCGACAAAAGACGCCGCGGAGGAGCCTGTGCTGAGCAGCTTCCTGTATGCGAGCATCCTGTCGCACAAGACCTTTGGGCAGAGCCTGGCCTTCATCCTGGCCAACCGCCTGAGCGAGCCCAACATGATGGCAACGGAGTTGATCGATATATTCCACGAGTGAGGCTTGGTGCAGGGATGGTGCTGGGGGGCCACCTGGGCCCAGCTAGGCATGCACAGCTACTTGGCAGGTGCAGCTTCCTGCTGACAGGCAGGGTGGTGCAGGGGCCGGCTGCTTGAGCCAAAGCAATGTGCTGACAAGCCAATGTGTCGGCAAGAGAGCTGATTCAAGGGGACGGGCACTGCACCATGCAGCTCACAAGCTGCTGCAAAACCAAGCATGCTCACCAGACTCATTGCAAGTGGCCAGCGTGCAGTAGGGTGGCATTGCCAGGATGTTGAATATCTGAGCAAGCTCAGCATGATGGCTTCTGAGACCCGTTTTGCACCAGCTCAGAGGCTCTGCAGGGGTGAGGTGCTTGCCTTGGGCATGGGGTACGCTGGATTTGGCGCTGCACAAACTCATTGCCCTTTGACACATGGTGCACAGCTGGACAAAGATGGCTGCTGCCTGGACTGTGCTGGTTGACACCTGGCCTGGGTGCATGCATCCTGAGAATGTAGCAGCGCCCTCTGGTGCCTGCCCAGAGTGCTACGTGAGGTCCAATATGGCCGTGGCGAGGAATGTTGCAACCTGGAATGCGGCAGCAACAGCTCTGGAGCCTGCCCAGCATGCTACGTCAGGGGCACCCAAGTCTACAGTTGCCCAGGGTGCTACATGAGGTCCCCCAAAGTCCACAGCTAGCGAAGGATACTGGCATCCTGTATGCAATGTTCTTCACAGCGGTCAGACCCCAGACGCCGTTGTCTAGGCAGGATGCTTTCATGCCAGGACATTGGCCCAAGGCAAGCAAGCCGATCAAAATGGCACCCTCGGAAGCCAGGAGCCCTCTGTGGCACTCACAGCCTCGACTGCTGCCTGCAGCGTGCTAAATGAGGTCCAGGAGATCGAGCAGGCTGCTCTGGCAGACGTGATTGCCGTCAGGGAGCGGGTGAGCCAGCCCTGCTGTCCTGCAGTCGGTCACTGGTTCTGCACTGTGGCAGTTCCTTTCAGCCTGACACTACAGTTTGCAAACAGATGGGGCTGGTCCACTCCCGCACAGTCTCAAGACTGGCCTGCGCTGTGTCTGCAGTGCCTCTGCACCATGCAAGGCATGCCTGCTCCAGTGATCGGGCAGTGCAGCCCAATGGGATGCAATCCCTGCAGTGCATGCTTTGTGCTTGCGCTGGTGGCGTGAGCCTGTCGGTCGCTGCATCAGCCCCCATGCTTAAGTGGCCAGCCATCTGCTGCTGCCGACCTCAGCCAGTGGGCCCCCTACGAACCTCCGCCTGCAGCACCTCTACTGCTTGATCCACAAAGGCCAGCCTGCGCTGGGCCTGGAACAGACAGCCTCCTGTCCAGTTGTCGCCGCAGGCAGGCGCTGCTGACAGCAAGCCCTTGCCACAGGCAGGCAACGGACTGCCTGCGCCCAGGACAGAGCCACAGGAGGCGGTTTCCAGCTCCTGGGGCCTCATGCTGCCCCTGACTCCAGTCATGACCCACGTGCAGAACCCTGCCCTCTGTGGCTGCAGCGCAGCCCTGGGTGTCCACAAGGAGGCTAGCCCCCTGGTACTGCTGTGCTCACGCAGTCCTCTGGCCCGTGCAGGACCCCAAAAGGCGGCTGTGGGGGGTACAGGCATCCTGCTGCCGGTGTCACCTCTTACCGTGCAGGGCCCAGCGCAGGGGCCTTCAAAAGCAACACATATAAAAGTCTGCTGCTGACTCTGGCCCTCTCCACGTGCAGGACCCTGCCTGCGGCAGCTACAGCGCAGCCCTCCTTTTCTACAAGGGGTACCACGCGCTACAGACGCACCGCATTGCCAACGGCCTGTGGCAGCGCGGGCAGCGGGTGCTTGCAGAGGACCTGCAGTACAGGTGAGGGACAGACACTGCCCTTGGCAAGCATTGCGGTTCAGCAGAGCTCACGAGCCGATCGGCCGTGCAGGACATTCACACCCTTACCCTTGTGCCAGCCATCACCACCCACCCATTTTCTGTGAGACCAGCCAGGCTCTGCCTACTGTGACCATCCAGGCTCTCATGCAGCCACTTGTCTCCTGAGCAGCCAAAACAATCACCAATCGAGGCCTCCCCGACCCACCCACCAAAGCAGCTGCCCAAGCCTCTGTTCCTATTGCCGCCTGCAGGGAAGACAGCTCTGTTTGTGAGCGTCCAAATGGGGGTGCAAATACATTCATCAGGCTTGTGGTGCCATGCTTCTAACCTTTCTAGCAACCACCTTCATGTGATGCTTGCAGGACCAGCCAATCCTTGGCAGTGGACATCCACCCAGCCGCCAAGATTGGAAAGGGCATCTTACTGGACCATGGCACTGGGGTGGTCATTGGCGCGACGGCCGTGGTCGGGAACAATGTGTCCATGATGCAGAATGTGACACTGGGAGGTGAGAGCAATGGCAGCAGTGACCTGAGGCACATGTGAGGCTGCTGCGGTGGGGGCCAGTGCTCATGTGGTGCAAAATGCGATACGGCGAGATGCAGGCAAAAGAAGGCAGTGCCAGATTGCGGGGAGACATGTGCGCCAGCTCATCATGTGTTGCACCTGGCACAGAGCTTCACGAGGCCTGCAAGGGCACAAGCTGCGTCTGGGCGGCCTGCCTGCGAGGCATGTCCTCATATCCCGCCTTCAGCAATGTCAATGACATGGAAAGGGATGTCCATCTCCCTGCAAGCGTTGAACGATGACAAACCCACTATCTGGATTGCAGGCACTGGAAAGGAGGCTGGCGACCGCCACCCCAAGGTCAGCGACAATGTCCTGATCGGGGCCAACGCGACCATCCTAGGCAACATCAAGATTGGCAAGGGGGCTCAGGTGGCGGCGGGTGAGGGCTGTGTTGCCTCCTTGCATGTAGTGTACAAATTGCAGTAAGCGTGCACATGCATGATCACAGGAGCAGACCTGCAGCAGTGTCAAGCCCGGTGCATGATGCGTCCAGGGTCTGCATGACCATTTTGGCTACCTTGTGACAAGGCGCTGCGGATGGCAGCACATCAGTGCAGCTTTGGTTTAACACAGCACCTGCCTCCAAGCAGAAAGCCATACTATTTGGGCTGAAGCATGTGTGGCGGTGCAAGCAGGGCTGCATATGCCATCTGGCTACCATGTGGCGAGGCACTGCAGCTAGCAGCACATTGGTACAGGTCTTAGTTGAACATAGCACCTATCTGTAGAACACAAGCCAACTACTTGGGCTGAAGCATGTGTGGCGGTGCAGGGTCGCTGGTGCTGAAAGACGTGGCGCCAAAGACGATGGTGGCTGGCTCGCCCGCAAGAGAGGTTGGCAAGGTCACAGGTGAGCACAGCATTAGTTGTTCAGCTGCATATGTTGAGACCAACACCTGGAGGCATGGCTGACTTGCCTCCAGGGGCAGTCAAAAAAGCCCTGCATGAGCATTCCAAGGAGATGTCAGTGCTTGTCACAGGGCACACAGCCTCATCCACACAGCTTGCAGGCATAATCAAAGCTGCAGTGACAGGTCCTTGTCTTCACAAGCCTCCTGGGGGCAGTGCCTGACATGTGCAAGTTCTTCTGATCCTGGCTGCCTCCCAACAACTGCAAATCCTGACAATCTTTGGCTGGCACTCTACCTGCGCGCAGATGCCACGGACTGGTGAGTGTGCTCAGCAGCGGCATGATGCTGTTTGCACTGCTCATGCTCATGCCCATGCATGCACCTGCACGCCTGGACTCGGGTTCTCCAGGGCTGACCCGAAGAATCCCTGCGGTCAATGGCGACAACACTGCCTGCCAGCTTGTCAGGTCTTCGGCATGATTGCTTGGGTGTGGCATGTGCAGGCAATCCTGCGCTGAAGATGCAGCACTGGATCAAGAGCCTGCCGCATGACAACCTCGCCAACGAGTGGGAGCACATGATCAGAGACAAGTCCAATGTGGCGGCTCAGCACAGCGCTCAACTGGCTCAGCAGCAGCAGCGGCAGCGGCAGGAGCAGGCTGATGATGCCCAGTCTGACACCCAGGCAGCCAAGAAGGTAAGCCCAGCAGGCCGCTTGGCAGGTGTGCTTGACTCTGCAGTGCTGGGGGTCTGCGAAGATGCTCAGCTGACTCAGCAGGCAGCAGCACGAGCAGGCTGCTAAGTGTTGAGAAGCAAGCAGACAGCGAACTTGGTCAACCCTCCAAACCAGCAGCCCAGAGTGCTTATTCATTCCTAATGATCTTTGTGAGGAAACAGCTGGGGCATGGATCTGGTGCTCGTCGCAAAAACCGAGGCAGGAGCTGAGACAGCAGTGGAGGCTGCAGCAGCATGTAGCCCTATCTGGCAGCAGCATGTGCGCTGTGGCTGGGCAAGCTCAATGACTGAGCTTGCCATGCTTGGTGGACTGCAGGGCGGTGGCGCCAAGGCTGAGGCCGCAGCTTGGATCCAGGCATGGCGGGACTCTCAGAGCCAGGCTGGCCAGCCTGTGCACAGCGCTTTGCCTGCAGCACAGACCGCTGCAGGAGCAGGCCCACCGCCCTCCCAGCAGACTGCTGCAGGTGCGTCTTACTTTGACAATGAGTGGCAGCATGGGCAAAGTCAGATGCTGGGGCAGGCTGAGCAGGAGCCAGATGGGAGTGGTCAGGGTCTGCTGCAGCCCTATGCAGGCTCTGCCGTGGGCACTCAGGATGTTCCTGGCAGGACTGGTGCTTTGCATTTCCCAGTGCTGCTGCTCTCAGAGCGCAAGAAATGCAACTCTGTGCCTGTCCTGTGTTTGAGACTTTGATAGTGAAGTCATTGCAAGGTGCTGTGCAGGCAACACCCAGCTGAGGCCTGAAGCCAGTGCCCAAGGTTGTGGCAGACCGGCTGGGTGGTGCAGATCCAATGCAGCGCAAGTGCTAAATTGATTGACAGATTGAGTGGTGCTGTGCAGGCAACACCAAGCTGGGGCCTGCCCTCATCGCGTGCCTTTGATCCCTGGCAGACTGGCTGGGCATGCTATGCAACCAAACAGATGCAGCACAACTGTCTGAGGGCAATCAAAAACTGGTTGACAAAAGCATGGTGCTGTGCAGGCGACACCAAGCTGAAGCCTGACCCTAGCATGCGGCCTCAGTCCCTGGCAGACTCGCTCGGCATACGAGGCAAGCCAGATGCAGGCGCCAAGTCCCAGACCTATGCAGAGTCGCTGGGCCTGCGTGGGAAACCCGACCCAAGCGCCCCGTCCCAGACGCTGGCAGAGTCACTCGGGTTGCGCATCCGTCCCGCAGCCAATGCCAGGCCGCAGTCGCTGGCAGACTCTCTCGGGCTTAGGTGGGGATGTAGGCAGCTCTCTGCACTGTCCTCCCTTTCTGTTGCTGGGCCTGTGCAGCAAGTCTCAGGCGATGGCAGAGCCACTCTGGCTGCGCGTCAGGCCAGGCCATGCTAAGCGCAGCCAGCAGCAATTACTGGCAGTCCACAGTCGCTGGTAGACTCTCTGGGGCTCAGGTGGGGATGCAGGCAGCTCTCTGCACTGTTCCACACCTTCATTGCTCGACCCTGCGCAGCAAGTCTTAGGCGATGGCAGAGCCACTCTGGCTGTGTGTCAGGCTGGGCCATGCTAAGGGTAGCCAGTCGCAATCAATGGCAGGCAGCAGTTGCTGGTACACTCTCTGGGGTTCAGGTGGGTTGCAGGCAGCTCTCTGCACTGCCCTGGGCATGTGTGGCTTGGCCTGCGCAGCAAGTGTCTGGTGCTGGACCTAATGGCTGAGTCGCTCAGGCTGCGCTTATGCTGAGGGCAGCCAGTAGCACTTCAGATTGCCAGGCAGCAGCATCCTTCTGTCCACAGTAGCAAGCTCAACTCAGGTGCATGTCTCCTGGACCTGTGCAAAGTCACTGGGGATATGCAGCTGCAAAAATGGGGCTTCCAACAGCCTGTGTCGATATTAGGCATCTTTGCCACTGCATGCATGCACTGTAGCTCTGTCCACCCTCTCGCTCATGGTAGGTAGGGGCTTATCTAGACCTGGCAGTGCCTGTATGAAGCAGTTGTTACCATGTGCGTCGGCGACTGCCCTGCAGCAAGGAGTGTTTCAGGCTCCTACCGCCTGTGCCATGCCTGAAAAGGGCCTGAGAGGGTGTCCTTGGCGCATGAGTGTTGCCGCAAGGCTCTTGTGACCCCTCTCACCCGTTCTCATTTCAGCCTTCTCAGACTGGTTTTGTGTGGGAGCAAGCTGGCAGTGAGCTGCATGTCCTCTGCAAACAATGTTGTGTCTGTGCAAGGGCAGGCAGGCAGTGGGCTTGCAATTGATGTGATGTTGCAAGCCATGCACTCAAACCAATTTGCCTGTGCCAGGGCCAGCCAGCAGCTGGCTCCAAGTCCTTGCTGCACACAGTACTGCAAATGCTTCCCATGAGGTCATCTGTCTGTGCAGGTGACGATCTGGTGGCAGGTCCCATGTCTGGTTCGACTGTACTGCAAGCCTGTTCAATGCGGTGAACCACCCATGTGCAGGGGCAAGCCAGCAGAGGGGTCCCGGGCACAGAGCCTCGCAGACGCGCTGGGGGTGACAGAGGCGGACAGGCAGTGGCCGCGGCAGGGGGACGTTGAAGTCGATGAGGCTGCACAGTCTGGCGAGGCCCCGCAGGAGCCTGCTGCCCAGCCCGCTACTGAGCAGCTGCAGGCCCCTGATGGCGCAGCAGATGGGGCAGGCAGCCCACAGCTGCAGCAGGCCGAGAGTGCTGCCACCAGCAGTGGCACAAACGGGGCTGGTGGGGGCGGGCCCCAGCAGCAGACGGTGCCACAGTCATCTGCTGGGGTTGAGGCACGGCAGGACTCTAAGCCTGTCCTGTACAGCATGATGGACGGTGCTCTCCAGCTGGAGCAGCAGCCTGCCAACTCTCGAGGCAGCGCGCCGACCACTGCAGGGCCGCAGGGGAGTGTGCAGGCCAGCAGTCGTGGTGCCCAACCACCTGCTGCAGGCGCAGCAGCGGCGGCAGAGCTGGGAGCGGCCTCAGCAGGCAGCCCGTCTGCCAGCAGCAGCAGAGGGGATGCAGACGACAGTCAGAGCAAAGCCGCCCAGTTGGAGGCGGCCTCTCATCTCAGCCCCGCTGGGCCGCAGGGTCTTCACCAGGAGCTGGCCTCTGTCTCCCATGCGGCCGCTGATGCAGGTGCCAAGGTGCAGGCCAAGACTGTGAGCAGCAGACAGGAGCAGCTGCCTCAGAACAGCCCTGCACGTGGTGCTGCTGCTGAGCAGCAGCACCTGCCGGGTGATGAGGCTCAGCAGCAATCTGCCCAGGAGGCCACTCTGCCTGCTGAGGAGCAGCCACCCCAGAGCAGCAGTGCCGCGGAGTGGATCGCAGATTGGCAGGCTGGGCAGCCACAACAGGTGAGAACATTATGTTGAAATTTTAGCCTGCCGGGCCTGGTCTGCCTGCGAGAAATTTGCTGCCACTGCAGTGGCTGGTCAAGGGCCGGTCAACTGCACAGATGCTGGGGCCTCAGATGCGAAGGAGCTATGCTGTCACAGCTGACACATTGCCTGAGGGAACTGCTGCCTAGGGGCACCTGATGCTGCTCAACTGAGCAGAATGGCCTGCCCCACAAGTCAAGGCCTGGCCAGGGCTTGTGCTTTGCAGATGGATCAGCCGCCAAGCTGGGATGTTGGGGTCTGTGGCGTCGTGCAGAGCCTCACTGCTCCCGGGGCTGCTGCAGGAGGCGCACCAGGAGGCGAGCGACGCAGCCATTCAGGCTCAGCAGCATTCACCTCAGCAGCAGCAGCGCTCCGAGGCTGAGCAGCAGGCCAGCCACCAGCCCCCCGCTGCTGCGCTGGAGGCGCTGCAGGAGCGCAGCAGGCAAGCACTGGGATTGAACATGAGCAGTGCTGGCTGTACCCCATGCATTGTGGCCCAAGACCTGTCAAGTGAAGGCAGCACCCTGTGCTTTGCAGTCCGTTGTATGTGTGTCGGCAGTGGAATCACGGCCAAAATTTGAGCAGATGACCACTCATGCCTTAGTGGGTGCTCACCAGCCAGGGTGACAGCATTGACTCTTGGTCAGTGAAGTTGCTTCCCTGCTGCTGCTGAGGGCGGGGAGGGTGCTTGCCTGCAAGGTGTTGGCTGGACACTGCGTCAGTGCCTGTGACAGCTGTCCACTTCTTCCATCCTGTTGCCTATCAATGAAGCTGCTGCTGCTGATTGCATCTACTGCTGCCTGCCTGCAGCCTGACAGACGAGACAATGTAGAGAGAGCCCCTGACTCTGGGGCAGAGGTCACTTGACTCCTGCATCTGTGCTGCTGCTGAGCGCAGCTTTGGTGTCTGCCTGCACTCTGACAGGGGAAGCCAAGCTGGAGGCAGCTTCTGACTCTCTGCCAGAGCTACTGGACTCCTGCATCCGCGCTGTGACTGGGCGCAGCTTTGGTTTCTTTGGTGTGACCATGCCTCAGGTCCAATGCCTGATCTGTGCCTGCAGTTTGACAGGGGAAGCTAAGCTGGAGGCAGCCCTCGATTCTGTGCCAGAGCCGAGGCGGGATCCCTCGTACCAACCACCAGCCGCTGCACTTGAGGCACTCGTGCAGCGTGGCGGCCAGGCCACAGCAAAGGATGCCAGGTGGGACGGGCTAGCATTGCTTGCTATCTCAAGTGCCTGTTGGGGCCAAGGGTTCAGAGTATTGGCAGATGCGGCAGCCAAGGGGAGGCCGGGTAGTATTAACCCGATGCAAGTTGGTTTAAACAGCCACTGCTGGCGTCTGGGGGCATGCTGCTGACCAATTTCTCACTGAAAGTTGGACAGGCAAGCTGCAGTGGATGAGCATGGCGATGAGGCTGCAGCGTGATTCCTGGCGTTCTCCTAAAAAGTGCATTATACAACAAGTTGAGGAGAGAGGCGGTGAACAAGCTTTGTCGTACTGCCATGCTTTTGTGCAGGGACTCTCAAAGCAGCATAGCCTCCAGTGTTGGGTGGATGAGTGGCCCATCAAGAGTCTGTCTGGCATCCTACACTGCCGCGCCTTTCTTCAGGGACTGACAGAGCGGCGCAGCCTTCAGCGGCGGTGGACGCATCTCCTCACAAGTCTTTGTCAATGGCCTGTCTGGGACAGTGCCATGCTGGTGTGCAGGAACTCTGAGAGCAGCATGGCCTCCACCAGCAAAGAGACAGAGGCCACGCCGCCCCTGGCTGCAGATGTCAGCCCATCCACTGGGTCTGGCACCAACGGGCACAGGGTACACCCTTCGAAGCCACAGGCAAGCTGTAGCAGCACCCCTGTGCATGGCAGCAATTGCCTTCATCTCAAGAGTAGGAATTAGTCGACCTCTCTGGCGACCATTGACTGCCGGTAGCTTGCATCTGCACAATGTTTGACGCCCTGTGGTCTCCTAAATTGTGCAGCAGCACCAGGGAGATTTCTCTGCAAGGCTCTGGAATGGTCCTGCCACAGAAGGCCTCTAAATGGTAGTACCCATTGCATTTCGTAGCTGTTGGTGGTTCATAAGCCTTCAAACATGCTGGCACCTAAGGCGAACCACATCTGCAGCAGTTGCACACTAGGCGTATCACCCGCTACTACCTGTGCAAGTAGAGACCTCACCATCAAGCTCCAGGGTGGATGCAACCACACACAAATTTCCAGATCAAGCCCTGAAGTGTCCGGGAGACAGGCATGGCCCACCCAAGGTCAAGTCTGTTGGATGGAGAGGCCATGCTCTGGTCTTCCATCATGCAACCACTTGACTTTCCAGAAAAGTGCCTGTTTTGTGCCTGCAGGCTGCTCAGCACCTGAAGCCTGACGCGCGCCTGCTCCAGCCTCCCTCACTTGAACAGGTGAGGGAGGGGCAGCCCAGTAAGCCTGAAGCCCCAAAGCCCACTGAGCCGGTGCAGAAGAACAAGAAGAAATTCTTTTCTAAGGTGGGTCTTTAGAACTGCTTGAAGTGCCCCTAAGTGACACTGTGTGGTGGATCATGCACCAGCAGCCCTGTCGAATTGTCGTGTTCTGGCCTTATAAGGGAGACTCGCTAGGCTACAGCTGTCCTTTTTGGCCACAGGCTTCATCTCCAGAGAAGGCAACAAGGCATGACGGAGACTCCCCCTCTGAGTGGGACTACTCAATTTAACCAGCCTGTTTAGGTCAAAGGCCTCTATTGTGAGCGTGAGGTGTGAGGAGATTGAGGTTGCCTCCACATATAACAGAAGTTGTTCAAATGCCATTATCGTCTGCATTTGACAGTTTGCAGAGAAATGCTGTCCTCTTGAACTGTTGTATGAAGAACTGAGAGAATTGTTCATGAGGGCGCCCATTAGACTCTCAAACGACCTGGGACCTCATGATGATGAAGCATAGTTCAGACATCTATTTAGTGTCAAAGGATAGAAGATGCCGAGGTGTGGCAACTGTGCTGCATGAATTGAGCTGAGCTGGTGCTGCAATAAGATGCAAATTCATACTGTAGACTCGGCAGCACTGATAAAATCTGGCACTGATTCCGTAGAATATTGAAGCATAGAGTTGCCATCTGTGCGTCACTTTGCCATATGTGACCAGACATCATGCTGAATGTGACTTTGCTGCCACCTGATATGGTGGTATTTGCCTCTGTGTGATGCCTTGGCACAGTGGCTCATGCAGTCATGGCGACATTGTCCTAATCAGTACTGCAAGCATAGCTGCTTGAGCCTGTTGATCAAGCCATGAGTGCTGCAACACAGCATATGACTGCCCTCATGCTGATGCTCCTGCAATGCAAGGGAGCCTCAGCAGAGAGCACAACATCAAAGCTCATACAGCAACAGTACCTGGATCAATCCGCATCACAAGTTGAACACCCTCCATTGAAACTTCCTCTTCCCAATCGTGCACTGGAGTGGCTCATCTGAAAGATTGCCGGGGTAATCAGGGCTGTTGATCAGATAGGGCGAGTCTGCAACTTACAGTCATGAGCATGGCGAAGGTGTCTGCTACCCACCACACTGGATCCAGCATCTGCCTGTGGTACGCCAGCTTGCCTAGACGATGCAGCACACGGCCAATGGCTCAGCAGGCTCTGCATGCAGCTCAGCATCCTGCAGAACTCAGCAGAAGGAATGTGCTCAGTAATATGGCAGCTGCTGCTTTGCTTGTGGCTGGGACTGCAGCCGGGCCTGCTGCCGCAAGCAGCGCAGCTGTACCAGCAGCAGCAAAAGACTTTGTTCAGACAGAGTCAGGCCTCAGAGTGCAGGACGTCAGGTCAGTGCAACACTGTGGCCGCTGTGCAAAGCTCCACCAAGCAGCTGACATCAATTGCTGTGCTGTCCTCTACAGGGCAGGGTCTGGAGCCACTCCTCAACAGGGAGACAACGTCTCAATACACTGGTCAGGCTATACAGCAGGTGACTCCCCAATTGCAGCCATGGCAGCCACTCACGCTTCGGAGGACAAGGTCTGCATAAGAAATCTTTCTCATGAGGCATGTCCCACTGCTGCCTCATGCTCTGGCTGCAAAGCGCCGCACAGCAACCCTGCAATATTGTTGTTATTGCCACCAGAGCAGCCACTGATGCTGTGGCCTGCACAGCACCCCTTCTCACATTGCACGTCGAACCATTGCAGCCACTCGCATCTTGAATGATATGGACTCCTCAGGACATCAACTCCCAAGGCATCTCCCACTGCTGCCATGGCAGCCACTCATGCTTTGGCTGTAATGCTTTGCACATCACCCCTGCTCACAATGCATTTTGCACTGCCGCTATGGCGGCCACTTGCCCAGCACTCCTCCAGGGCTGGTGGTGCCTCTATATGCATGCATCCTCTATAGGCATGCAGCCTTGGGAGAGGCACAAACGTTCTGGCCTTGTGCTGGAGCATGTCAGGCACTCGGCCTGCTCTGCAGCCACCAACCCCGCAGCACTGACTGCTTGCTGACACTGTGCTTGGCTTGCACCCTTGCAGGCTATCAGGCAAAGCGCATTGACAACACAAGTCGGCGGGACGAGCCCTTTGACTTTGTTCTGGGGCAGCATCAGGTGAGGCTGGGCGCCAGCCTCAAGCAACCACGGCATATGAGCTTGACAGGCTGCGCCAGAAAAGACTGCCACTTGTCTGCCCTCCTTGGCTGCCCAGTACTGCCCAGAGTGGTTTGGGGCAGGGCAGGGCCACTCCTGTCCATTCAACAGGAGCGAGTTCCCGTTCTTGAGTGCCAGGGTTGAGAATTTAGGCGTGTCTGCCACGGCGCCCATTGTGGTCTGAGCTGTTGGCTGCAGTCTGAGGGCGCCTTGCAACACTGCTGCTGACTTCTGCTGCTTGCTCAAAAAGCCGAGTTGCGGGTTGCAACTCGGGCAGAGCAGTGCATACTGGCGTCCTGCCCTGCCGTTGCTGTCTGCTCAGCCTGGACCGCCCAGTCCTCTTTCCAGCCGGGGGCAGAATTGCTTGCTGAGTGGCGGCTGTTGACTTGCAGGGCTCACTGCCTGCACTGCCTGCTTGGCCATGACCGCCTACTCCCCCAACAGGGGAAGTGTTTGGTCAGAATGCCTTGCTTACTGATGGCTGCTCATTTGCAAGACACACCATGCCCCTCCTGTGCTGCCTGCTCAGCCCAGTGTCTTTGGCAGTGCGGACCACGTGCACACATGATGGCCCGCTTCCCTAGCGCTGCCCACACGTGCTCCACAATGCCTTGTGCTCCAGGCTCCTCCAGGAAGAGAGGAGGCAGTTCTGGGGCTCCAGCAATGGACCATTGCTGCTGCGCAAGGGTCCTGCCGGGTCCTCACTATAGGGCTGCAGGCCTCTCCAGCCAGGCTGCTGCAGGCCACTCCGTCCAAGACACTGCACTACTTGAGGTTTCAAAACGTGATGCTTGGCAGTCCAGCCACCGCTGTGGTGGAGTTGGACAGGTCGCCGCCTCTGGCTCCTGTCGCCTGTCCCTGATATTCGCAGGTCAATTCTGTCTGCAGGTCATCCCAGCCATTGAGGAGGCAGTGCTGGGGATGCAGGCTGGCGGCATCCGCAGGGTTGAGATCAGGGGAGAGCACCCAGAGCTGTCCTACCCCCGGCCCAGGAACGAACGCTTCGGCCCCGATGGCAAGTGAGTGCTTTGACCCCTTTTTCCATAGGAGGCTCAATGCAGGGTGCTGCCCTGTGAGCCAGCTGTCTCAGCATCCCAAACTTCGATGCTGCCGTTGGCAGGTTAGCGCTGCACTTGCAGAAGAGAAGCTAGTTCCACTTGGCTGCTTGCCGCCATCCGCCCCCCAGTACCAAGACCTCAAGCTCTGATCACACAGCCTGCACAGGAGGCTTCTGCTTGCTGTGCAGCTACTACGGCACCAGTCACTCAGACCTCAGGTCATCACTGTGCAGCCTGCATGACACCTGCAGAGGAGGCTGGTACTTGCTGTTGTGCAGGTACCGACTGGGCCCCCAGCCTCATGACCTAGGGGGTCAGCGAGCCCTTGACTTTGTGCTGGACAATCCCACGCTACAGCCCTTCAACCGCACGCTGCTCATAGACATCAGCCTGCTATCTGTACGCAAAAGGTCTTGAGTAGGCAACCAGTCAATGCTGTCATCTCACCACTACCTCCAAAAACGCCATCTGGGCTCAGGCTGCTATTGGGGCTTTCCCGCTTGCCAGCTGCACTTCCCCCCCTGATATTGACATTCCTGTTGTCCCCCATGACTCCCTCTGGCCCTCTGAACCTATCTTACCCACAAATTGTCTTTGGATGCATTCAATGACTGAGACTGTAGCTGAAAGTAAAGTCACGGGTAGGACATGTGGTACAGCAGCAAGTGACCTTTGTCCAGAACTGGGATAGCTGAATTTGATGGGCCTGCAGCAGGGGCAGACCAACCGATCCTGGGGGAGAACAAAAC
The DNA here is from genome assembly GCA_963969365.1 of Asterochloris sp. CNOR1. Lineage (NCBI taxonomy): Eukaryota > Viridiplantae > Chlorophyta > Trebouxiophyceae > Trebouxiales > Trebouxiaceae > Asterochloris > Asterochloris sp. CNOR1. Next base: position 113,581 of record OZ017760.1, read on the forward strand.
TGGGGGCTTGCAAGCAGCAGTGGTGGGCCGGAGTCTCTTGTAAGGTTGTTCTGGTGGTCTAGAGAGAGTGAGCCCCTTGTTCAGAGGCAACGCAGTGCTGGCAGACTCCACTAGCAGTCCGCTTCTGGTTGCCCAGCCCCGCTGGCCCAGGTGACTAAGGCATCAAGCACAGCCATCTCGCTCTGCTGGCTGGTGAGCAGAGCATTCCAGCTGGACTCAAAGTTGAGCTGCTGGGGAGACGGCCTGCAGGCAGCATGGGGAATGCTCAAGTATGGGTCACAGGACTGCTGGGGCACTGCGCATGCCACCATCGAACCCACGACTGCCGTGGTAGGCATGCACCTCCCAGACTGGTCTGCAGCCCGTTCACACAACACTGCTGGGGGCCAACATGCCAGATGCTGTTTTCACGCAGACTGGAACAGGTGAGCAGGACCATTGCAAGTTCAAGCAATCCTGTGCAGCATACTGCCGGCAGGCGAAGCTTCAGAGTGCAGCAATGTGGCAGAGAGATACAGCCCAGGAAAGGAAGCCCACCTCTGCAAAGTCGGGCGGGCTGAGGGCCACTGGGGCTGCCAGGCTGAGCGCTGCGTGTCCACTGCCTCCCTGAGGGGGGCTGCCAGACGCTCACAGGTGCTGGCAAAGGAGACTCCACTGCCACCGGGAGCAGTCTGCAGACACCAGGGCAATTATATGTAAGTTATATGTAAGTTAACTGCTCTTGAAGAAATCACAGCGGTGTGCACACCGAGCAAACTACACCTTGAGGCAGCATGGCCACTGCCTCAACATGCACAGCCTGCATGCAGGACGTGGACGCATCTCATATGAGATAGCTTGATTTGCTGCAGCCACAGCAGAAACCCACCTGACAACACACCAGAGCCTGCTCTGCTGTGGGCAGCCCGCGCTCCTGGCGCAGGGCGGCCAGGCGGCGCAAAGCCCTCTCGCGCGGTAGCAGGGGGCGCCCCAGAGCCTCCTCTGAGGGGAGCGCTGCTGATGCCTGCCTGCCATCAGCAAGGGCGGCAGCAGACTGCCGCGGCTCAGCTGTGGGAGCAGCGCTGCTGCCCCAGCAGGGGCCTGCGGCCGCAGCCCAAGGGTCTGAGAAGGGGTTGAAACCCTGGGAGGGTTGGCCCCGCTCCCTGCCTGTGGGATCTTGCTGCGAGCCAGGCACCATACCCTGCTGCGCTGCGGCATCGCTCATGCGCTGCTCGAGGTGCTGCCCCTGGAGCTCGTGCAGGCGGCGGGCGTCGTTGCGCTCGGCGCTCAGGTCGGCGGCCCGAAGCAGCAGCAGAGAGCCTGCAAGGCTCGCTTCCTGCCCATCACTGGCGCTCCCAGCCTGAGGGCACAGACAGAGAAGTGGTCAGCTGTGGACTGTGCCAGGCAAGGAGAGTGAAGGGTTCAGCTGTGGCCATCAATCTGACTCCTGAGTGCAGCTGCCTTTGTGAATACATGCTTGTGCAGCAACAGGGCACAGTGCCCAACAGTGTGCGGCGGCTGCCATTGGCAAAGTGGCCAGCATATGGCAAAAGCAGCCACATGATCCTCAACAGAAAATGCCATGGCCATAAAAAAGGAAACGGCAGCACTTGAGCGCAAGGCAACATCCCTATGAGAGGCATGATGAGGCCCAGGTCTCACACATGAATGCTAGCTGCCACGGTGATGAAGTGTCACACGCAAACAACTAGCCCTGGTCCCCACAAGTGTGCGTTCAGTGTAGCCTTGGTGCCCTCCACAAGCGAGCGGCCCACCCAGAGAGGACACCCACCTGTGTGCGCCGGCTGCCGTTGGTGATCTGGTGCCAGCGCATGGCGTGGTAGCGGCTGAGCAGGGCGCAGGCGCTCTGGATGGTGCCCCCGCGCTGGCGCTTGGCTGCCTGCAGGCTGACAAACTCCTCCTGCGCGCCGTCTGCCTCAAAGCAGGCGCTCCGCAGGCGCCGAGCCCCTGCAACATCAGAGGTGAGCTGTCACGATCTTGAGGGCTAGACACCTAACAGTCTGCTGAGACTTGAACATGGGCCTCAGATTCTGGCAGAGATTTGCTGGAACCTGTGTGCTGCTGTCGGCACTGCCTCGGAGAGCAGTCAGCTGCCCAGGCCAGCAGCTCTTCACAGGAAGAGTCAGGTAGGAGTTGGGAAGTAACGGGGTTCACTTCAGCCGCCTCAGCAGGAAAATCAGCCAAAATTGAGAAGCTTGAGGCCACAGCAGCTGGCAACCCTTACTTGAGATTGTAAAGTGGCCCAGTGGAGCCTCCCAAGGCAACGCAAGCATCTGCTTAATGTCAGTGCAGGCATAGGAGAAACGCTCACGCAGGATAGCAGTGCCCAACCTGCAGCATGGCATTGGCCACTTGCAGGGCAGCAGCGGCCGACCTGCCAGACAGCAACAGCCTCACATCGGCCTCCAGACGCTGTGAGCACCTCCCTGAAGCGCCACTGCGGCGGGCACCAGCTGCACAACAGAAAGCCAACCCTCATGCACAGCGGCCTATGCCTCACCTGAGCCCCCTGACGCTGCAAGCACCTCCTTGAGGCTGCTGCTGCGGCGGCTTATGGTGCGCAGGGCGCCGCTGACAGCGCGCGAGACATTTCGTGGGGCTGTGCCACGCCCACGACGGCCGCGCCCGCCACGCGTGGGGGCAGGCAGCTCGTAGTCCTCATCCTGCAGGAGAAGGGTGGCGGTGTTGGTGTGACAATTGTGCCTGGCTTGCTGGGCCACTGCAATGTGCACCACCTTGAAATTCGGATGAACTTTCTGAAAGCATGCTAGGCTCAACCCCCCCAATGGATTGTACACCAGGTCAGATTTAGAATGTGTTGTCAAGATGTGAGGTCAGGCAGCTCTCAGACCTCCTCATTGGAGCAGGCAGAGGCAAAATGTGTCAGCTGCAGTGTGTCCAAGTGCCGATGAAGAAGCCAAGCAGCGGTGAGTCCTCTCATGATGGAGCGGGCGCATGTCAGCCGCAGTCTAGGAGTGCCACGAAGCACCAAATAGACCCCACTCTGCTGCAGAAAGAAGAGCTGATCCTGATGCAGACTGTATGACGCGTGAGCAGCTGAAAGCGCTTGCTTTGCTGTCTGGTCACAGCGTGGGCTGCTCGTCCTTGGAGACAGATTTGCCAGAATTAGGGGCCTCAGGCCGTGAAATGGGCAAGACAGAGCTACCTCAGATATGCAGCCAGATCTTTGCCCAGGACAAAATGAGAAAGCTGACCCACCTTGTCAGCATCAAGGGGGGGTGTAGCGTCCAGGGCGTGCTGCACAAAGTCCAAGCCAGCCGGCGACGGCGGGGGCTGCCCCCGGGGAGGGGCATCCTCTGCAGTCGGGCGCGACGCTCGGAGGCGTTTTCCGCGGCCTCCAAGCTTGGGCGTCTGCAGGAGGACCATCAGCTTCACGAGTGGCCTTCAGTAGCGCTGTGTTTGCACACTGCTGCTTTCAGTCGCGCTGTGCAACAGCCAGCAGGCAGAGGCTAGAGTCAATTGAAAGAGAGCAGCATGTGGAGGCAGAAAATGTGTGAATCTGGTGCTGAGTGGGCCCCGGCAGGCCTGGATGTGGAGCAGGCAGCAGGGCTGCACAGGTGAGGGCTGTGGACAGGGGGGCCTGTAGCATAGCAGCAGAGCTGAGGGATTGGGGCATACTGGCACATCGTGCAACACACGCACACGCACCAGGCTAAGCTCTGACCGCAGATCTGACCTCAGACACCCCATGCAGGCCCCACTGCGAGGGGCAGGGAGCGCAGGTGCCAGGTGCCGCATGGGCAGCAGCTGCCGGCCTGCACAGCCTCATCCACGAGGGGCAAGACTGCATCAGCCCCCTGCCACGTCAGCAGCCACCTGGCAAGCTGTGCTGATGCAGGTGCTGCAGCGCCTGTCCTGCAAGCCTGTGCCTACTAGATGTACCACATTCAGGAACCACTGATTGCTACAGGCACTGGTGATGCATTACGTGTGTAAAGCGATGCTTGCTAAGCACACGGGTTTCTTCTGAAGACGGATGGTCTCACGCTGCAGACTGTTGTCAGCACAGCCCCATGTGGCAAAGTGTGCAGCCAAAGCACCATGTCATAGTCAAGCGCTGTCTGCCCTTCCATCCACGAGCCACACTGGCACGAAGCTCTGCAACCAAGTTTCTCTGCCTGTAGCAAGGCTCTGCAACATTGACTGTCCAGCTCACTAAGTCCAAAGGTGCCAGCAACCCCCTTGTGGGCCGGGTGCTCAAGCATCTGCTGCCCCTCAGGCAGCCCTTTCCAAGGCTCTCACCTTGCGCCCTAGTGCCGGCTCCGGGTCCACATCAGGAGTCTCCAGGTCAGCAGCAGGCTCCGGCGAGTCGGCCTTCACCAGCGCCGGCACGGGCTGCTTTGCCTTGGGGCTGGCCGGCAGGCTGGGGAGGGCTGGAGGCACACCAACCTGCAGGGGGAGGCATCGTGCAGCCGGTCAGTCTGCGATTAAATAGTGCAGAGGCAGCGTTGAGTGGAATCTAGGCTGGCCAGCGCCCTCCACCAGGGGTGGGCCTTCAGGTTTTGCGGCTCAAGCTGCCTCACCAAGCAGCGGTGACATGGCCCACATGCTCATGAACCTCTGCCCACACAAGTCTGCTGCACACCTTTTGCAACTCAACCCCATGACCACGCTGCCAACCAAAGTAGCAACAGCAGGCATGCAGACAGTCAATACGCCCTCTCACCTGGGAGTAGGGAGTGCTGGGTTCTGATCCCAGCACCTTCAGCACAGGCTCGGGCTTCAGCGGCAGCTCTGCCTGTGAAGGCTGCTCCGCCTTTGAAGGCAGCTCCGCCTCTTCCCGCTGCTCAGGCGCAGCCGCGGCAGGCGCGGCTGCTGCGCTCTGCTGCACAGCAGCAGGTGGCGCAGCCGTCGCAAGGGCAGGAACCGCTGCCGTCGCAGCTGCAGCCGCAGCTGGACTCCTGCTGGCAGGCAAAGCAGGGGGCGCCTCTTGTGCCTGTGGCCGCGCGAGCAGGCCAGGCGCTGCAGCTGCAGGAGCAGTGGCCACCGCTGGGGCCGGCGCCGCCACTAAGTCCCCAAACAGGTCCATCTCGACGAGGCGGGCCCCGAAGTTGGTGGAGCCAGAGGCGCGCTGCAGGGTGCAGGCCCGCTTCTCTGGGACCTGCTTGGCCAGGGACCCTTTGCCGCTGCTGGGGCCCTTACGGAGGCCGCTGCCCTGCCTCCACGCAGCCCCGCCGGGCTGCGACGGCTGCCCGGCAAGACCTTCCTCCCGTTTGACCCGCACTTTGGCGAGAGTAGGACGCTCCCGTTCGCCCTTGGCCCCTGGGCGGCTGCCGCCCAGTCCGCCGACGCGCTGCTGGGAAGCTTGCTGGGCATCCCTTGAGCCGCCCATCTGGCTCTCTGCCCGCTCACGATCCTCCCCAGCGGAGGGGGACTCCACCAGGTCGGCGGTGGACTGCTCGGACAGCCGATCCGGCAGGCGAGCGCTGACCAGCTCCTGCTTGAGGGGCGGGCCTGCCCCCGCGCTGCTGCTGTGCTCAGGGTGGCTGTCCGCGTCGGACAGGACCTTCACGCAGCAAGCGCGGCTGATGTGCCCCTCTGAGGCGGTGTCCTCGGCCCCAAGGTTGAGGCGCGACGAGGTGCAGTGGCTCTGCTTGCTGCCGTCTGAGCGGCCTGCCCCGTCAGCATGGCCTGCACATGGCAAAAGCGTAACTCGTCAACTGCCTTGTGTGCATGGAAAGCCTGCAATGTCGCCTGGAGGCCGCAGCGGCTTTGCTTGCTGGCATTGGAGTATCCTGCCCCGCCAGCATGGCCTGCAGTTAGCAGATGATAGTTTGTTGAGCCCTGTGTGCATGACAGGCCTACAAGATGTCCTGCAGGTAGCAGTGGCTTTGCGTGCTGGTGTTGGGAGTGCCCTGCACTGTCACATTGCCTGCACATGGCAGCAGCTGACAGGTCAGATGCGCTGTGTGCGGCACCAGCCTTCAACATAGTTCTCAGGCGGCAGTGGGCTCCACCTGATGGCGTTGGCAAATGCCCCGCCAGGTGACAGGTCAGCTACCTGTGTAGGTGACAAGACTATGATGGACCAGCAGGGGGCTGGCTGATGTCTGAAGGCTCACCCCTGCCGGCTTGGCCTGGAAATGGCGGGCATGTGACAAGCCCACAAAGTGACCCTGGACGTACGTCTATCAAACCTGTGGTTATGCCTGGTGTGCACATCAATTTTGCAGGTGCCAGGTCACACACAGCTAGCCTTTTTTCAAGCCACAGCCTAGCCTGCAAGTGGCGGCAGATGGGCTCAGCTGACCATGTGTGTGGAGGGCGTGCAAAACTAACCGCCTGTGGCCCTGGCAGCAAGCACAGCTGCAGTCCCTGTGAGCACCAGCCAAGGTTGGGTGCCAGGTTGGGAAGCTTCTACCACAACAAACAGTGACAGCTGGAAGACCTGTCTTGCATATTGCATCAAACTGCACGTGGCAGCTGACCACAAGTGAGCTGACAGCAAGGCTTAGTGCCCCCAAGCCGAGGGCCTTGCTGCTGCCATAGGTGTTGCCCTCGCAGCCTTGCCAATGATGGTCTTCCCGAGGGGATATGTTCCTCAGCGGGGTTTCCTGCCAGGCTACCTGCTACCATGAAAGTTGCCTCCCTCCTGCAGCTTCCAAGCACCACATGTGCAAAATCTGCCTGAACCAGACTGGCAGATGCAGTGCTGGCTGTGCATGTCTGCCACCCTGCTGCTGCCATGCGGGATTGCCACGACAATGCCCTCCCAGCCTCCCTGCTGAGCCTGACAGCTGCTTCTGAGGAGGTCCTGCCGGTGCCGAGCAAGACTGCAATAGCAACCCCCTCCCAGCACTGCCGCCAAAATACACAATGCCCTCCCCTCGCCTCCCCCCTTCTTGTCGTATTGACATGGCAGCGCACCTCTGCCAGCCTTGCTGCCGCCGTGCGAGACCGCCTCGCTGCTGTCCTGCGTGTCCGGCGAGTCGCATTTGCCGGGCAGGCGCTTGCTGCGGGCGGCAGGGCGCAGAGATGACTCATCCTCACTCACGCTGCCGCGCCCCTCAGCATCGCTCATGTCGGAGTCTGCGTCCTCACTCTGCAGGGCACATGACACGAGGGCAAGCTCAGCAGATGACGAAGTTCAGCACAATTTCGTTGACCTCTTAGTCTGTCAGAGGCAGCTCCAGTTTGCCCAGCTGTTGAGTCCATCTTCTGTAGGGCATGAGAAAACACCTCAGCACTGCTCTACAGCAAGACCTCTTCAGCACCACCTTGTTGTGAATGGAAGCTGAGGTGAGCTCCCCCTAAATGACACAGATACAGGCCCGGGCTGCGGTCCCATCTGTTGAGCACCTAGCACCAGAGCACTCTCGCCACAGCAGAGCCTCGCAGCAGACCACCCTTCCTGTCAGCAAAGCACTCCTGCCTAGCTGCAGAGCCCCCTGCCCAGCAGCAGAGCCCTGGGGACACCTGGTGCCTACAGGCTGCACTGCCGCAAGCAAGGCAGGCCCAGCCATGCAGCAAGGCCAAGGCCGGAAGCAACTGCCGCCCAAGATGACCAGACCCTGGTCCTGACTTGTTGCCTGGGTCGGAACCTGAGCCTGCCAGCCTGCACTGCCGTAAACGAGGCATGCCCAGAAATGCAAGCGAGGCGTGCCCAGGAATGCAAGACGTGGCTGGTGCCAAGATGCCACAGATGATCAGGCCAAGCCTGTGCCTGGATTCCGCTGAGTGAGGGCCTGTGCCTGCCAGCTGATCAGCTTGCACTGCGAAGGGCAAGGCAGGCACAACAGTGCAGGCACTGGGCCATGCCAAGCATCTGCAGGTCAAGCTGGCGCCAGCTACTGAGAGCTGGATTTGAAGGCAAGGCTGACCTCGCTGGCATCCATGGATGCGACGCCTTTGAGCCCTGCAGCGCTCTCCTTGAGGGCCAGAGCGAGCTGCTGGCGCTCTGTGAGGCCTGCAGAGCACATCTAGGGCAATCAGCCAAGTTGAGACAGCTGATTGAGCACAGATGTGTTTCAAGGTGACCTCCAAGCCAGTGCCATGCTGCAGCTTCGAGAGCTTGCGCGGCCCAGGACATTAGTAGCTGCCCATGTGGTCATAATGAGTGATCTGACAGCATGCCTTTGCTACCTGCCTCATCGGTGTCGCAGGGAGCAGGCTAGATAGCCTGTCCCGCATGATCTGCTCCCGAACTCCTCAGTGCCACAAACACATGCCGCGCAGACATGCCAGTGCAGCAGGACCACTGAAAACAGGACCAACACTCTCGCAGTGACCGTCTGCCCGGCCAAGCAGGCACTGGCACTTCATGCAACACAACTGAGGGGCCTGCACAACGAACTCCCGCCTGCGAAGGCTGCATGCAGTGCTCACGTGGCACGAATCGAGCATCCCGCGGCGCTCCGCGAGCGCTGCCGGCATTCACATGATGTGTGGCCTGCCGCTTCCCAGCTGGCTGGGCCTGCTCTAGACCTGACTCCCCTGCTGGGTCCAAGCTGTGCTTGATGAGTTTGCGCTTGCGCGCGGATGGTGCTGGTGGCACGCGAGTGTGCATTCCCGTGGTTGCTGCCGCCCCCACAAAGACGCTCCTGCTGCAACTGGTCCCTGTGAATGCTGCGATCCTGGCTGACTCCTCTGGGCTGGCGACTGCGTGTGCGCCTGCAGGCATGGTTCAAAATTGAAACCTCGTTGCAGGTGCGCCAACTCCTGCCAGCAGTCAGCGATGCGGCCTGGCACGCTGACATGCAGCGGGCAGCCCAGCTGTGGGGAAGAGCAGCGCTGGAGGAAGCTGACAGATGGGTGTGGTGAGAAGACTGTCACACCATGGTGATATGCTGCTGGGCTGAAGAGAGCGGAGTAATCAGCGGTCTGGCTGCCTGCGCACTGCCCAGGGGCTCAGGCAGTGGCTCAGCTGCCACCACCTGGCACTTTCCCCCAGCCCTGTGCTGAGGTGTCCACTCGTTGCACCGACAGCCCCGGCTGGAAGTTGAGAGGGGCTGGCTGGGCACAACCTCAAGACCATGCAGGGGGTCGTGCCGCCCTCGGGCCGCCCAAACCCGCGGCGTGCGTCCTGCCGCCCAGGCCACAGTGTGTACCTGCCGAGCCCGCGAACCCTGCGCGGGGCTGCAGGGGGGCCCACCTGTTGAAAAATCATGCCTGGCCCCACATCACTCCCGTAGCTCCTGTGAGATGCCCTGGCTGGTGGGCTGCTGCGCCATCCTGAGGAAGCCCGCAGTGGCAGGCTGCTGAGTCATCCTCCCCAAACTGTGATGTGTTTGGTTCTTGGGTGGCACACAAGCTGACTGTCTGCTACTGGGTCTGCAGGAGGCGATTGGCAGCTCTGGGCGCAGGCAAACCCTCAACTGCTAGGGTTTTCCTGCACACGAGTGAGTGCACCAGATGAGGCCACAGGAGACAAGCCCTCTGTTTGACAAGGAGCTGCAAATGGAATTGTTCGTGCTGTGCCACCTGGAGGGGGGGAGGCCTGCCAGGACCTACACTCCCCTCGAGAAAGCCCATTGACGCTGGCAGGGCTGCCTGAGGCGACCCATTTCTTCGGCACTAGGTGGGGCCGCAGACGGTCCTGCGAGCCGTGCCACCATGTTCGACACAACGTTCTAGCCTCGGTCCATCTGAAGACACTGCTGATTGGGCACAACAGTAACAGAAAGCCTGAAGAGTCACTTCCCCACTCATCTGTATATGGGGAGGAAGTAGAGCAACAACTCTAAGCACAGACTGGTTGACAGCACCTGACCAGCTGCACCAAGTTGGTCAGATCCTTCAGCCCTGTCATCGTGGTCCTGAGTGTCTGCTCGCCTAAGCTATGCAACTTGCATGAATGAGGTTTGTTCAGAGTTCAGATGGCAATGCTGTCATGTGGAAGTCGGCCCAGAGAAAAGGACTCAGCTGGATGGACATCGTCACAGATCTTGCAAGTCACACATCAGGTCAGCTACTCTGGTTCAGCCTCAAGCTCCAGCGCATGTGAGAAGGACTTGGCATTGATGGGTGCATGCCCATTGGCTGCCCCGTTTTGGACCGGCAAGGGCCTGCAGCAAACGCCAGCTGCTCAGCAGCCTGATGAGTACCGAGAGCCACATCGGACCATAGAGCCGCCAACATGCTTTGTCAGGCACAACACACAGAGGAGTGTAGGTCGCCAATCAGGTGCACAGAAACATCTGCAGGTCACTCACTCGTAGGTCCTCTCTTGACGCTTGAGATACACCTTCATGCCGCAGAAGACTGCAGGCAACAGCAAGCATCTCAGCGTGGCTCATTGTGTGTGCTCTGGAAAGGAGCGTCGACTCTGCTGCAGCTTATCATGGCGCCTGTCAGGCCAATGGCAAGCTACAACAGCTTTCAGCCACAAGCTTCGTTCTGGCCAGCAGGTTCACCTGTCAAGCTGAGTACCATCACAAACATCCACCAAGTGACGTAGACCACTGGGACAAACATGGCTGAGCCATGATAATCAGGGTCCCACTGCATGTTATCTGCAGAGGCAGAAGGTTCTCAGCAGGGGAGCATCATGGCAGCTGATACGCAGATGCAACGGGTCGGTACAACATGAAACAGCTACCTGTTGCCTTTCTGAGGCAGCTGTGAGAAGTACAAAGCAGAGACTGCGTAAGTGCACCAAAGCAGGCTGCTTGGCAGGCCCAAGGTGGCAGCAGGAGACTGTGCTGCTGTCTGCCACAGCCCTGGGCTGACAGGCCCAGGCAGCAGCAGCCCCTGGAATGCTGAGACAGCCTGAGACACAGCTACATGCAGGGCAAAGCGCAAGTGAGTTGTGCCACAGAAGTCTGAGCACAGCTGACGCAAGAACCTCCCACCCAGCTCTCACCTTTGGCAAGCTGCCAGGAGGCAGGCCCAATGAGGCATGCACTGCTGCTGCGCAGGAGAAGCAGGCAGGACTGCAGCTGCAATAACACATTCTGACTGAACAAGAATTTGGCTACCAAAAGGTGGCACATGCCTTGCATGATGATGGGCCAGCACCAAGCCTGTGCGCACAGCTGTGCTGCCGCTTCTCTTCCCAGCTTTGTCCGAGATGTAGGCCAGGGCCTGTGGTGCACAACACCAATGCTGAACCCAGCTCTATGCAGCACCCAGATCTGTGCCCACCTCTGTACAGGATATGAGCCACCTGGACGAGCCAGATGCCCTGCATGATGATGAGCATGGGCCGCGCGGCTGCCAGAAGGAAACTGTTGGGGCGGCATGTCTCCCCCACGATGACGACAAAGGTGCACAAGATTGTGATGACCAGCAGGGTGTGCACCCTCACATCCAGCTGGGCCCCCTGCAGGCACGACACCAGGAGAGCGGTAGCTCCTGTACAGGGCGTCAAGGGGTGGCATGGCACCTGGTTGTGCCTGATCTGTCTGGCAGGCTAGATGCGGGTGAAAGCCACTGCTATGGTCTGCAGAGCGGCAGGCAGCAAATGAGACAGAGGTGACAAGCGCAAGGATGACAGGAAGTGTGACCGACCTCTGACCGGTGCGCCTGCAGCAGGCAGGCAACTCACACGGATCTGACGCATTTGCAGCCTTGCGCATGCAGGCTGCCTGAGCTGCCACCTCTGCAGGCGCGGCCAGGTCAGTCGTGGATGCTCAGCGCTGCCAACAACGTCATGCAGCAATCAAACAGTGCTGTCTGCCGCATATTGTAACGCTCTACACGTACAGGCGACCAGCCGCGGGTGAAGACAGCGGCATTGCACACCAGGGTCAGAACCTACCTGGAGGTGGAAGGCAAAGAGGAGCCCCTCTACGAGCACAGCCATGCTAAGGGATGCCTGCAACACATGCGACACTTCTTAGGTCACCTGCCATCTAGGATCAGCAGCAACCTTGCAGGTAGAGCATTTGACCACAGGCAGGTATGTAAATGTATAGTTGCGAACAGGCTGCATAGACAGGTGCTTTCACTGCGTAACGATGGCACAACAGCAGGCTCACATGCATGACACCTGGCAGCGCTGCACAACGTAGCATGAAGGCTGCAGCAGCAGCACAGCCTCTGCACGCACTGCATCCCCTCATTTACTCACATGCTCAATGCCGTGGGGCATATGGGCACAGCTCCACTCAGCAGCTACATCAATCCACACAGCTCCCTGAACTCACGTGGTCAATGCCGCTGGGCATGTCAGCATAGTGGCACAGCAGGTCCACAATGCCTGACAGCAGAAAGGCTAGGTACATGGCCGAGTGCTGCCAGTCCACGAGGTCGTGCTCCACAAAACGCCCATCCTCCCCATACAGGCGGCTGCATGTAAGGAGGGGCAGGGCTAGACGCGCCTTGTGCACTGGCAAAGTTGAGTGTTGTCAAATGCCAGAAGCGCCTACTGACACTCCACAGGCCCCACACAGGCGGCACCGCAATGCAGCAGGGCCAGCCACCTCAGTGGCAAAGCTGTCCAGGCGCGGGCTGCTACAGGGCACAGCAAGGCATCAAACACCAGGTCACCCTTCAGTTCTGTTGCAACCTGGGCCCTGCACCTCATGCGCACCTATGAGATCCTTTTTCTTTCCTTCATATAATCTGCAGAGAGACTCAGGTTTCACTGTGACCAGTGGTGCGCCCTGAGGAGCCGCACCTCATTTTGAGGTACGGCTCGCCGCTCCAGAGCTCAAATGTGATGCCAATGAATGTGAGACAGATCTTCAGCCACGGCTCCAGCATGCGTGCCCGGGCACAAGGGAACTCGTGCCATGCTCTGGAGGTGAACGGCGCCCTGGCAGTTGCCTGCAAACAGAGGAGCAGAGTTAGTGTAGTGCACTATGTTTGGCCTAGTACGGCGCTGCCCAGGCATGAGCTGGCCGTTACAGGGTGGCCAGCGCCAGTGAGAAGCTGGCCCATCTGCAGCATCAGACACAACTAGCCTGCTTGATTAAAGCCACTCGGCCTGTGTGGAATGCTGCTTCAGACACCTTCTACCTGTCCACTCAAGTCTGCACGCAAGGGCAGCATGTCTCAATACCTTGAGCAATCAGCAGCACCCCTCAGGAGTCTGCCTAGCATGCTGGCAGCGTGTGCACAGCATCCCCAGGCTGTCTATCACCGCAGGTACCCTGGCAGCAAGGTGGCTTCAGTAGCGAACCTTCAGGTATCGCCAGAACACCATCCCCAGCCAGTAGCTGCCCCAGGTCAGGAAGAAGGCCCCTGGGAGGACATGCCCCAGGAAGTCGCCGTGTGTGGGGTGCCGGATGGTGCCGGGCGGCGAGGCCACTGCTGCCTCTGCTGTGCCGTGGTCCATGTGATCCATGTGGGTCTGTGGGCTGAAGGTGTCTACATTGAGCAGCACTGGACATTGCTTCATGTGCAGGTGCGCCGACCAGTGGGTTGCCTGGAGCTACAGCCTGCTGCATGTTGCTCTTGAATGTGCTGCCGGCTACAGTGCAGAGGAGGCACCAGCAGGCTGTTTGGCGATGAGAAGGTCTTACCTGTCCACTCAGGGCTTCCCAGAAGGACCACCAAGCGGGCGGGAGCGGCTCACCCAGCAAAGAACAGTTATGTCATTGAAGATGAGACAGGAAGCACCCTTCCTGGTGCTTTGGGTCAGCTGCAGCTAACAGATCTGCACAGGATCTGGCTGTGATTAGCTCAATTGAGAAAGCTTGTCAAAGTGCAGATTCCAGAAGAGGAGCTCAGCGCTCAGCACGACGTTCTGCACTGATGTGTGCAGAGCAGTACAGACTGGGCCATGCTCACTCCTGCACAAAGAATGGCAGCAAAGCAAAGTCCACAATGCCATCTGCTGCTGCAGGCCTTCTTTCTGCTGCACCTGAAGTCTGCTGCATTGACGGCCTAGGTGCAGATTGTTGCTCTGCCAAACAGATCGTGTGACAGCAGTGGTTGCAAACTAAGCAATCACCTGCCAGAATGGTGAAGCAGCGCATGGGGTCTGCTGATGTGGCAGGGGAGTGCGCATGCCTGCGTAAACAGCTGCTGGGGCTGCGCGTGGCTAATCTCTATGATCTGAACCCCAAGGTGCGGCATGCATGGCCAGAATACGCAATGCATGGCCCCAGCAGACGTGTGGCCGCCCAACAGAGCACTGGCTGAGTGGCATCGCTGAAGTATGCACATCTGCCATCGACCAAACAGCTTACTGCAGAATTGGCTGCCTGCCCGCAGACGTACATGCTGAAGCTGAGCAAGAGTGGCGAGGAGGGTGAGAAGGTGTTCCTCGTGTTGGAGTCGGGCACTCGATTCCACACCACTCAGGTGAAAACATCGGGAGGCTGACAGTGGGAGACTCACAAGAGCTGCATCTGCTCGCTCGGTCTGAATACCTGCACTAGATTGCTGGAATGCTGACCCAGTCAGGGCTGGCATGCGACTTGCCAATCGGGCAAGCTGCTGCTGGTGGCACCTCTCCTGGTGTTGGAATCGAGCGCTTGGACTCACACCCCAAGAGCTGCACCTGCAGTGTCATGCTCGAGCTCCCGCCTAAGCCTCTGCTGAGTGCACCAGCAGGGGGCAGCAGTCACATGAGTGCCAAACTCTGCCCCCCTGCCTGCCTGCAGTACCAGAAGGAAAAGAGCAACACCCCCAGCAACTTCACGCTCAAGCTGCGCAAGCACCTGCGCGCCCGCCGCCTGGAGGACGTCAGGCAGCTGGGGGTGGACCGCATCGTGGACTTTCAGTTTGGGAGCGGGGAGGCGGCCTATCACCTGATTCTGGAGCTGTACTCACAGGTGACGGTTGTTTTGCATCGTGGACTGTCAGAGTGGGGGTCTGTGTGGCTGTGGGCGGTGGGCAGGTGCTTTTGGCAAGGGAGCTGCACTATAGTGTTACCTGTGGAGAGGCCGCAGGCTACAATCATCCTTCACCAGCAGTATAGGCTTCCCAGAGGTCCGGTGCTGAGTGGGAGCAAATGTCTTCCCGCTCAGTGGGAATGCAGTCTGCACATCAAGCCACAGCTCCACTGCACCACGTCAGGCCAGCCATTCTGTGTTGCCTTGAGCCTCCTCTTGGCAATGCGTGTTGGTGAGTGTGAGCCTCACTGAACTTGAATGCCAGGGCCTGAGCACCTGCAGGAATGAGCTCACAAGGGCCTCCACTGCCCCCAAAGGCCTGCAGAAAATTGTTGTCAAAAGATGCCAGCTAAAGGATGCTGACACCTCTATGACCTGCACAGCAAATGGCTTGCACACCTGCAACTGTCACACCTGCAGTCGTGCCTACAGGGAATTCTCCATCCTGAGAGACGCCATCTGCAAAGCGCGCACCCCTTCTTTGGAGGCTCAGCAGTGGCACCGCATTCGACATGCCTTCCACTGATGTCTGCAGATGACACAGCCCTCAATGCCTGCAGTGACATGTCATCCTGGCGACTGCCAGCTGTGAGGTGCTCACACTCTTTGGGAAGACATAACAATGACACTGCGGGAGCCACATCTGCCATTGCTGCCAGCGCAACACTGTCACCCTGGCCACTTTCAGTTGCAAAGCGCTCACCCTCCATTGGAGGCAGAGCTGTTGAACACCTCAGGATGAGTCTTCGCCCGATGCCTGTTGGGAAAGGTCATTCTAACACACGCAAGCCATGGTGCATTGCCCACACAGGAAAACTGCTGCAGGACTCACGCCTGCCTCAACACCTGCAGGGAACATCATTTTGATGGACGCAAGCCACAAGGAGCTTGCCCTCCTGGGCAGCCACAGCAAGAACACTGCACGGCTCATGCCTGCATCACTGCCTGCAGGTAAGATTATTCTGACGGACGCAAGCCACGAGGTGCTTGCCCTCCTGCGCAGCCACAGCAAGAACGCTGTACAGATCACATCTGCATCAACGTCTGCAGGGAAACGTCATTCTGACGGACGCAAGCTACAAGGTGCTCACCCTCCTGCGCAGCCACAGGGATGACGCCAAAGGGTTTGCCATCATGGCGCGCCACCCCTACCCCATCCACACCATCCGCCAGCGCCAGGCAGTGACCGAGGAGCAGCTGGAGGCTGCCCTGAGCAGCGCGGATGAGAAGCAGACGCTGAGAGGTCCGCGCGCACCTGAGCAGGCAACGTGTGACCGGGGCCTGGGGCTTGGGCCTGCCCTGTCTGCAGATGCTCTCTGCCCTGCGGCCTGAGTATGGCAAATGACTGCCTCCTGGCCTTCTAGCCATCAGCTGTTCCTGCCTGCAGGTGTTCTCAGCAGCACTCTGCCCTGCAGTCTTGATGTGGCGCATCACTGGCTCCTTGCCTTCCAAACAGCTGGCCCCTGCCTGCAGGCGCTCTCAGCAGCACTATGTCTTTGGCTGCACCACGGCTGTCACTGCCTCCTTGCCTCCCACCGGCTGGCCCCCGCCTGCAGGTGCCCTCAGCAGCGCTCTGCCCTATGGCCCCGCCGTGGCGGACCACTGCCTCCTGATTGCGGGCCTGCCCCCGCTGCAGAAGGTCCAAGGGCAGCCTCTGAGCAGCAGCCAGAAGGCTGCCCTGCAGGAGGCCCTGCGGGACTGGGAGCTGTGGCTTGACAGGTGCGAGCCATAGGGCCTGTGCCCTGAACCCTGAACCCTAAAGTAATGTTGAATTGCCTCAGGTGGAGCCTGTGGAGTCTGTGGTCCGTTTTGGGGGAAAAGGTGGGGGGGGGGGGGGGGGGGGGGGCGCAGGCGGGGGGGTGGGGGGGGTTTGGGTGAGGGGTGGTGCGGGGGATGCTGCAAGGTGTGCAGCTGTCGCTGGACAGGCATGAGCTGCAACAGCATGTGGCAGTCCAACGCAGAGGTGCCACATCAGGATAGCTGGGGCTTCTCAAGGATTGCATGCAGGCTGTCTGTGTCACGCGAGGACTCCGCCGCAGTGGGTACTGCAAGGAGTGCAGCTGTGGTCAGGTGCATCCAGCACAATGCAACGAAAAGGTGTTGTCCCTGGACACAGAAGAGTTGACGGCAGCCAGTGCTGATTTGGGCTGCCCCAAGCCAATGGGAAGCCATCGAGTCACCGCTTACTGCCTCCTTTGCCTGCTGCAGGTGTGAACAAGAGGCAGTCCCAGGCTTCATCACCTACCGCATGGCAGGTGGGTTCAGGGGCTGCAGTGCCTATCTCTCACCAAGCTCCAAACTGGTCTCCCGGCAGATGCACTTACAGGAAGTCTCAACCTGAAGGGTCCTGTGGGCAGCACATGGCCACGCAAGAAGGCTGCTGACATCAGCAGCATGCGACTGACAATGTTGTATGTAGCTTGATAACTCCTGCCACCATACACAGCAGCTTGATGGCAAGTGGCAATGCATGACTGCCCACTTGGCGCTGCCAGGACCAGTGTTGGGATCTCTGTGAACCAAGCTGGCTGTATGCTGTGGTGACAAAATCCACTGCCAAGCTTCTGTTGAGGCTCCTGGGGCTGCAATCTGGCCGTGCTGGGTAGGCATGTGCAGCGAACAGCACGAGGAGTCACTCAGAATGGCCTTACGGCTTGAATGCGCCCCATGCCGTGCAGGTGACGTGAAGAAGTCACGCAAGCAGCTGGCCAGGGAGGCTGAGGCTGGGCCTGCAGCCAAGGGCTCAGTTGTGCCAGTGCCTGCCCCAGATTCCCATGCACTTGAGACACACTCGCAGCCGGCAGCAGCTGCAAACAGTGGAGGGTCTCCCATGGCGCAGCACGCCGGTGGGTGCAATCTTACTTGGAAGCCCACTATTGCTCTGAGATGTGCTGGATGCCCTTTGACTGTCGTATGCACAGCAGCTGAGCTCTCTCCACAGGCACAGCTCCAGGCTGCCCTGCCTGGGGGCCCCCTTGAATCTAATGTCCTGTGTGCATCGCGGCCACTCTTGCCAACTGCATTGTGCTGCAGACGACAGTGGCGTGCCTCAGTGGCTCGCTCACCACATGCCCTGTGTGCCATGCTGCAGATGGCAGCGCAGCGCCTGCTGCTGACGCCAAGCCCCAGGACGCTCTACCTGAGGGGGCCTCGTATGAGGAGTACGACCCCCTGCTGCTCAAGCAGAATGAGGGGCTGGGCTACCTGGAGTTCCCCATGTATGATGCAGCACTGGACGAGTTCTTTGCCAAGGTGCGACTCTGTTTCCGCTGGATGCTGGGCGTATACTGTGCTAAAGCACTACCTGTCATGCTGTTGTGCACACAAGTGCTGGGCGTGTCCTTGGCCAGGGGGATGATGTTGCACAGCACTCTCTGCGGCTCTCTGTGCTGTTGTCCACTCGTCTGAGCACTGGTCAGCTTGTTCTGAAGGTCAGCATCGCTTCGTCTGCCTGTATCTTATGTGTGTTGCAAGCTGGCTGCCGGGAAGATGATAATCTGGTTAGTATGCTCTGCCACAATGCTGCAGATCGAGGGGCAGCAGGCCGCCAGCCGCCAGGCACAACAGGAGAAGGCAGCCCTGTCCAAGCTGGAGAAACTGCAGCTGGATCAGGGGCGGCGGGCTGAGGACTTGGAACAGAATGCAGCTGAGGCTGAGGAGAAGGTGGGAGTGACCTGCTGGCATATGGCAGGACCTGAGACAGGTAGCGGGCTCTTGGTGGCACAGGGTGTTCCAAACCTCTGAGCCAACCTGCAGCAAACACACAGGGGAACGTGAGGAAAGTCAGGTCAGGCCGCCCGGTCTTCAAGCCGCCAGGGTGCAATCTGATCAATTCTGCATGGTCATGGTAGGCAGTCTGTAGGCCAGGCCTCAAGGAGGACATGAGGTGGAGGCTCAGCTTTGCTGATCACTGTCTCAGGATGGTGTCTGCATGAACAGACCCGGTGCAAAGCAAGAAGCGGTTTCAGCTATCCCAATTCCACGCGCAAGGTGCCTACAATCTAAGGCGACGCAAAGTGCTACAGCGTGTGGGGCTTTGCCTGTGCAGGCAGCAGTACTGCGGGCATTGGCTGATACCTGCAGCCGTGAATGCAATGATGAGTTCCTGCACCAGCCAGAATTGCAGCATCTGGGGCTGAGGCCTGCGCCTTTGCAGTCTGCAATGTTAAAGCGTAACCTGGGGGCGGCTGAAACAATCTCATCAATGCTGTGTGCAGGCTTGAGGCTGGTGCCTGCACAGTAGCTGAGGGTGGTAGTGCATGCCGATGCAGGCAGCAGCGCTGTACCACCTGCCTGCAGGGGATGCAGGTTGCTGCCCCACAACCCATTGTGACATCAGCTTGTGTGCCTGTGCAGGCTGCCATGCTGGAGTACAACCTGGAGGCAGCTGATGCGGCCATCCAGGCTGTACGCGAGGCTCTGGCCTCAGGCCTGGACTGGCGGGAGCTGGGCCAGATGATCAAGGCTGAGCGCCGGGCCGGGAACCCTGTGGCTGGCCTCATCGAGTCTCTGCAGGTGAGCTGAGCCAGCAACCAATCTAATGGACTGGTGGAGTAGACGCCTGTGCAGCAGCAAGCAGACAGCTGCGTGGCTGTGCTGCGTGAGGGAGCTACCACTGCCTGCATTTCCAAAGCACTGCTGAGCGCCAGGCCAGCAACCCTGTGGCTAGCCTCATCGAGTCTCTGCAGGTGAGCTGAGCCAGCAACCAGTCCAAAAATTTGGTTGAGTAAATGCTGGTGCAGCCAGCTGCTTGGCTGTGCTGTGTGAGGGGGTTACCACTTCTTATATCCCCTCAGCATGGTTGAGGCAGGGCACTGGGCAGACAGCTGGCAGCTAGCAAGTCTCATGTAGCCTGCACAGGTGTGACTGTCCTCAGCACACCACTTTGACAGTCCATCTGCCGTACCCGTATAGCTGGCGTGCCAAGGGCTGGCTGCACAGGACCTCAAGCAGCAGCACAACCTGATTGTGGCAGGCCTCGTCCACTCCTGTCAAGTGCTGTGTCCTGGCAGCTGGGCCTCACACTTGGCAGCTGGGCAGACCTGGACTGCTTACAAGTCTGCTTAGCAGGCTGCAGGTTGTAAGGACGCACCCTTCCCTGTCAAACAAGTTGAAAGAGAGAGTAACCAGGTCCTGTAACTTGAAGCACACAGGCTTCAAGTACTGCTGAGCCACCTGCAGAGGATTTGTCATTTTCAGCCTGCAGCTGGGGGACAAAGCATCACACTGCGGCAAAGCACGTCTGCAATGTGTGGCATCTGTTTGAACTTGATGCAAACCTGCAACTGCTTTTTCTCCTGCTGCCCATGTTCCACAGATACCACCTGTGTGTAACTGCAGCTGGAGCGCAACAGCATCACGCTGCTGCTGGCCAACTACTACGATGACCAGGAGGGCGATGATGATGAGGCAGCTCTCACGCGGCCAGCCACCAAGGTCAGCAGGCTTCTGTAAAAGTCGGCTTTTTGCCCTCAGCAAGCATCCTGCCAGATTGCTTACCTTCTCAGCTATTCATGGACAGCCACTCCTAGTGGCTGCACAGCTTTTCAGGTGGCCAGCCACCAAGCTAGGTGCAATGCTGCCACCTGCAGCTGCACAGACCCTCAAGCATCCAGCCACCATTATGTATGCAAGGGGAGTGCACCTATTGGTGATCTAAACACGCTCCGAACCTCACAGGGCAGCGGGCAATATGGGTGACAAGCGAGTCAAGCTTAATCATGACGTTGTGCCTACAACGCTTCAGCCACTCAGCACAAAATTTTCTCAAGACCCTGGCAACTTTGATTTCATCTTCATTGGGATGATGTCTGTGCTACAATGCCATCGTGCACACTTCTTTCAATCAGCTTCCATGTGCAGGTGGAGGTTGACCTGGATCACAACGCCTACGCAAATGCCCGCCTGCATTATGGCAAGCGCAAGCAGCACCTAATCAAACAGCAGAAGACTCTAGACGCCAATGAAAAGGCGTTCCAGGTGGGGCATGCTGGTGTAAAGGTGTGGCATCAATCTGTAGATTAGCCAAGCCTGAGCGTACGCACTGCCTATTGGGGACGGGCAGCCATCTTGGCACCTGACCGAGGGTTAGCTGGTCCAAGAGTGCTGCAGGCTGCAAAGCAGAAGGATCTGCGGCCAGACCTTGGTGCATGCCAATGTGTGGCTGTGTCCTAAATCCTTGAGACCAATGCCCCACTGAAATTTTGTATCTGAGTGGGTTTGTGTCTGTAGCAGGGGCAGAGAACAGGCGCAGGCACAGCTGGGCCTAGTCTGACGTGAGCTGGGGTCTGCCTGTATGCAGCAAACAGAGACCTGCTCACCTGTAATTGAGAATCATCTTTTGCCTGCTGCACATGTGTCACTCTGTGTATGCTGCACGCTGCAGGGAACAAGGCTCGGGCCATTGGAGCCAGCTGGAGAATTGCTGCGTGCAATAGCAGCCTGCTACTTTCAGATTGACGTTCATCTCTTGCCTGCTGCATGCTGGAGTTACCCTAGCCTGTTCATCCCACATTGACGACCTTTTCTTGCCTGCTGCATTTTCAAGTCACCCTGAGCTGGCTGCAGGCCACAGGAACAAGGCTGCGGATATCAAAGCCTGCTGGGAAATTTACTGCATGCATCACCACTTTGCTCACCTCAAAGCGACAATCATGCTTTTACCTGCTACACCTCAGTCACCCTGTGCTTGCTGCAGGCTGCAGAGAAGAAGGCTCAGGCGCAGCTGAGCCAGGTGCGCACCGCAACAGCAGCCCAGCACCTGCGCAAGTCCCACTGGTTTGAGAAGTTCAACTGGTTTGTGACCAGCGAGAATTACCTGGTCATCAGTGGGAGGGATGCCCAGCAGAATGAGCTGGTGGTGAAACGCTACATGAGGTGTGCTGCCTGTGTCTCAGGTGCACTGCTCTACCCCTGTTAAGTGAACAGGCAGTGCCCCGGTTGCTGCTGTTGGTGAGACAGCAGGATGCCAGCTTGGCGGGAAAGGACTCCTTGCAGTGGCAGCCGTAAAAGCAGTCATTGCCATCTACCTGAGGTGGGTAGTTTTCCCACAAGCTGCTACTGTCCCGGAGGTAATATGCTGCAAATTCTGGCTCTGCACTTTTGAGCAAGGAGTTCAGAGACGGTACTGGAGTAATTGGTGGTGACATCAGCACAACTTTTCTGTGGGTCGTGCCCCTACAGCAGGCCAACAGGCATGGGAGGCAGCTGCTGTAGTAAGCTGCTTAGCAGCCTGCCAGATACGTTGCATGTGCCGGGGGGCAGTACTCTGCAGCGGCAACTAGGGCGGCTCAGCAATGCCCCAGGCTGCTGCAGTGTGGGGCAAATTGCTTCCCCACATGATTCTGCAGGAAGGGGGACCTTTATGTACACGCAGATCTTCACGGAGCAGCGTCTACCATTATCAAGAATAGTGATGCCAGCAAGCCAGTGCCCCCACTGAGCATCCAGCAGGCATGTGTCATTCGTTCTTGTTCTGTTGCCTCGCACAAGCTGCAACAGATGAGGGCAGTGGATTCATTGGGAGGCTGTTCTGCATCTGGGTCGCCAGGCCATGCATGGGTTCAAACATGCAACCATGCTTACTTGATGGGACGATTGAGCATTGACATCTGCAGCATGAGACTCCCGGTGCAGGGGTAGCTGAATTTCTGCTGTTTGTGCAGCATGTGTGCTACCATCAGCCTGCCTCTTAGGGAGAGGGCAGAGCAGCAGTCAGCCCTGCCTGCTTTTCTTGAGCCCGCTTGATCTTCGGCTGCCAGGAATTAAAGTTTGCCTCCACAAGCACTGCCTACAATTGCCAGGAGAGAGCACCTGTGTCACCTGCTCTCCTTTGGGCCATCACGTCGGCAGTCAAGCCAGTGTTTGTTTCTTTGCAGGCAGGAGCTGCCTGTGTCTGCCGTAGTGCAGCCTGGGACGCCAAAGTTGTAACATCAGCCTGGTGGGTCTATGATCATCAGGTGAGTTTTGTGGCTGGGCGCACAAGATGACTGTATGTGCCACCCTCCCTGGCTACCATCCAGTAGGCAGTGCAGGGTCTGGTGGATGTGAGAGCCCAGCCATGCAGGGTTTTGAGTGCTTATGCTTCAGCGTGTGGTCTGCTGCACTCCTGATGCACAAGCAGAAGCGCGGGCCAGCAGCATCTTGGAGCGTCCAGGGCAAAGCCCATGGGGCGCGATCCAGAATGCATGCTCATGCATTTCAAAGGCGTCTGAATATGCGCCATCTGGGCAGCTTGTAGCAACCACCTCCGCCTAGGCCAGAGGCATGCTTGCCATAGCTTTTACACCTTTGCAGGTGTCCAAAACTGCGCCCACTGGGGAGTACCTCACCGTCGGCTCTTTCATGGTGCGCGGCAAGAAGAACTTCCTGCCACCCAACCGCCTGGAGATGGGGTTGACCTTCCTGTTCAAACTGGTGAGCAGGCTCTTCCACCAGTGATGCTGCTCATTCCTGCTGTCCTTTGTTCACTTCATGCTCAAGGTTGTGTCCAGCCAAAAGTGCCCAGCCAGATGCTGCACAGCATGATAGATGTGTGCTTTCCAGTCAGCTCCCTGTGTCACCTGTAAAAGGGTTCATCTGGGTTGTCTGCATCTGGGCAGCAAAGCTGTGCATGTTCAGCCACATGCCGCAATACAGTGCACTCCATCAGTTCCCAAACTGCCTGGAGGTTGTGAGGACTTGGCACTCCATGCCAGCAAACAAAGAGTTTGTGGCTAGGCAAGTTCTGCTTGCCCTATGCCTGGGAGTGGGGGCCCCTTCAAGCTGTCAAGCATTTGTCAACTTCAGTAGTAACAAAATGCTGCCCAGCATGGAAGTTGCCTGCCTGACACACTTTTCTTCTGCCCCTTCAGGAAGAGTCTTGTCTTGCGGGGCACCTGGGGGAGAGGGCGCCCCGCACAGTGGATGAGGATGGCTCCACCATCTTTGGTGATGCAGCAGCAGCTGATGTGGGCACTGAGGAGGTTGCTGAGGCCGAGTCTGGCTCAGAGGCCTCAAGTGAGCAGCTTCCAGGGCAGCAAGAGCATTGTGTTGTCGCTCTCATTGTGTTTACCGGTTTTTGGTGATGGTGGGGCGGCTGACAGTGATGTTGAGGAGGTTGCGAAGATTGAGACTACCCGCGGTCTGGGACATGGCATGAATGCACTAGTTGAGAAAGGGGTCAGACAGGATGTGTGCTGCATTTTTACTCCACCTGAGAGCCCTTATCCAAGCTGAGTCTTGGGTCAAGTGTTAGGTGAGTTGAGTCTGGCTCAGATGCCTCAAGTGAGCCGGGTTTGCAGACTCACCTTGAGAGAGTGTCTGGAGGCATTGTCAAGCACAGAGGTCTCAGTGAAACAGCACAGAAGAGTAGCCTTGGCCAAGTTCAGTTCAGTGCCGCCAAGGCAGCGTTCTGCACCTGCGCACCTGCAAAAGGGAACCCCTGCCCGTCATTGCCTTTTATGTGTGACAGGTCACAGCGGCGATAGGGCGGCTCCATCTGCTGGGAATTTTACGTCTGAAGGCACGCGACGGAGCAACAGCGCGTTGGCAGCCTTCATGGAGGGGTCAGCAGACACTCTGAGGCGGGGAGCCAGCCAGAGCTATGCCAAGTGAGATCTATGGGTGTCTCCTTTTCCTTAGCAATTCAGGAAGAAATGCATGTCTACCTGGGAAAAAGATTGCTTGATCGATCATGTGATATAGGTGCACTGCTGGTTCTGCAGACGTGCTGCAGTCAAGTTGCTGTCTGCTGCTTGCAGTCTGTGAGGCTGCTGGACACCTGCAGAGTTTGTGAAGCCACAGCACCTAGCACTGGAATGCTTCTTTGTGCCTGGCAGTCTTGGAATGCAGCCACTTGCTTGACTGGTCTGCCACAAACGGCTCCACTTGCAGGTATGGCCTGGAGACTGCAGAATCCCCAGCAGCTGCGGCGGACCAGGAGGGCAGTGAGGCGGCTGAGGCCCAAGCCAGTCAAAACGGTGGAGGCAGTGGGCGGCGGCATCTGTCGGCAAAGGAGCGCAAGCTTCTCAAAAAGGTGACAAGGGTTTCAAAGGGTTTTGAGGAGCCCAGTAGCACCCTCACTGGGGTCCTGTGGCGGAGTGTCCCTGCTGGAGGCTGGGATGGTGAGCCTTGCTTGCTCCAGCAACAGCGCATGCTCATGGCTTATTCCCCTGTCTAGTTTGTGCATCTGCTTGCGCAGCATACAGCGGCTTGGGACTGCTCTACAGCAGCGCAAACGCTCCCTGCGTCCATCAAGGCTCTGCACGGCCAAAGACTGATCCTGCACCCATGAGCCTCCCTGCAATACTGAGGGCTAGCCCTGCATCCATCAAGGGGTCCACACTGCCAAAGCAACCGTCTAAGCCAGGCACCTCTGCATGAGCCAGGCACCTTGCGGGTGGCGTAGGCATCACTGGCTGGGGCATAATGCTGTTCTGACCTGTGCTTCTTGTAGCAGGACCAGGGGGTGCTGGGCCTTCCAGCCTGGCGGCCTCTACAATTGGGCACCTGAGCTTCAACTGTCAGCTAGAGTTATAGGCAGCAGCACTGATAGCAAGTCTCTGGGCAGCAGGCAATTCATCAAGTCGTGAAGTACCCCTGTAAATAACTAAGGTTCTGCACCATGCAGGGTCAAGGGGCTGTTGGCACTTCACACCCTGACCCCTCAGCAAATGGGCACCTGAGCTCTGAGTCACAGCAGAGTGCACCTCCCGAGGTTGACGAGGCAGCAGACAACACAGCATCTGGTGAGGCTGCGGCAGAGGGCGATGGCCAGCACTCATCTGAGACCGCCTTGATGGCAGCACGCAAGGCGGAGCAGGAGCGGCGCCAGCACAAGCAGGAGGCCCGCCTGGAGTCTGCAGCTGCGCAGAGCTCCGCCAGGTGTGTGGGCTGCCTGTCCTACCTGGCTGAGGAGGCCTGCAAGCAGATAAGGCAGCAAGAGGGGCATCCAGCAAGATGTGATGATTGCATCAGTCACGATGACTGATGCAGGCCCGAATCAACGCCAGAGCAGCCGCTGTTGCTTGCTGTCGCACCATCAGCTGCAATCCCCTTTGCTGCCGCACTCAGCAACATGTTAACTTCCCAGACTTGATTATGAGATGTATGGTCTCCCAGCAGACAGCTGTCATTCACCTCCTGCTTCCCTGCAGGGCCAACAAGGGCAAACCTGGTATTGCCAAGGCAGCACCCGCTCAGGCACTGCAGAGTCAGCAGGCGCCGGCGCAACAGCAACCGGTGCGAGGCAAGGCAGCCAAAACAAAGAAGCTGAAGCACTATGAGGATCAGGACGAGGATGACAGGCAGCTGGCCATGCAGCTGCTTGCCTCAGCAGGTGAGCTGGCATGACTGTGGCGTGGCACGATTTCTCATTCAGATGTGATAGCAGCACCAGGTTGCACAGCTTCTGGCCTCAGCAAGCAAGCTCATCAGCTGGTGGTGTGTCACAGAACCTCTATGCCTTCGGAAGAACAGCACGGAGCAGGCAAGCTGCTGATTGCAATTATAGCCTCAGTGCGAGATCAAAATGTAAAACACCTGCAGGAGCTGAGCTAAATCATCGGTGCTGTCTCTGGACAACAAGCCTGGAGACTGTGACCGCAGCCTCCATCAGCCACCATTGGCACCACTGACTCTCTGCCCTGCAACTAGCCTTCATGTGATAGCCCACACACAAGCGACTCAAGAGCTCTTGAGGCTATTGGCTGGCTGCCCCAGCGTGACTAAAACCCTCCTGGACCCTCAACAACCCACCTGCGTCTGCAGGGCCCCAGAAGAGCAAGGAGCAGCGCAAGCAGGAGCGCAAGGCGAGGCTCGATGCTGAGCGCGGCGGTGGGGGCGCCGATGCTCTGCTGTCCAGCATGCAGAAGCCGACGGCTGACGACCTGGAAGCTGTCGGAGCGGCCAGACCCAGCAGGGCTGCCCAGGTGTGTGCTGCTCACCAAGCCGCAGCTGCTCTCCTGTTGTTGACTTTTTGAAAGCCCACCACAAGGAGTTGGGAGGCTGTCGGGGCAGCTCAGCCCAGTGAAGCTGCCCAGGTGATTGTACTCAGCTGGTCATTTTGCTGTCCTGCACGCATCAGCAGACAGTTGAGGACCTGGAAGCTGTTGCATGGCTGCTCAGGTGTCCACTTCTGATGGGCTCTGCTGTCCAGCATGACATTGCGCTGCAGCAGCACAGAGTTAGTGCGGCTGTTGTGTTGTGACAGTGCCGTTAGAATTGTCACTCATTATGCAGAAGCTAGCTTCTGACAGCCTGGAAGCTGTGCATATCAGGGCTGATGCAGGACCCCCAGCTTGACACCACCTGGGGGCAAATTGCGTGTTGCTGCTCACACATTTCCTGTCAAATTGTTCACATGCATGCTCCCTGCAGGAACGAGCAGACCAGCGACTGCGGGCGAAAGCTCAGGCATCAGCTGCCAATGGGGAACAGGCCAGCAGCCCGCCGACCCCTGAGGAACCTGAAGCGGCTGAAGCAGAACCTGGAGATGAGCCTTCCCAGATGGTAAGGGCCAGCTGCCTGAAGCCAAACCTGCCAAGCTTGTGGAGGGAACCTGCAAATCAGATCGGCAGCTCACTGACCGCTGACACTAAGAACAGGCTGTGGGGTGGAAGTTTTTGGCAGGCAGGGCGGTCGAGGGACATGAACATGTATGCCCCGCCACCAGTGTACATGCTGTGTGCTTTGCCCATATAGGCAGCCGCACACGTCTGCAACTCATGCTTGTCATAAAGACACTTGGCTGTCTTCCGTACTTGCAACTGCAGCCCACGGGTACCACCTCAGCTGAGCAGGCAGAGATCCGGCAGCTGCTGGCGGAGGAGAATGTGGAGGTTCTGACCGAGGAGGATAGGGATCGCCTGACCCAGCTGGACAGTCTGACAGGGGTCCCACGCGGAAACGATGTCCTGCTGTTCGCGCTGCCAATGTGCGCGCCCTACCAGGTGTGTCTGGAGCCTCGTTTGCCGAGATGGGAACAGCTGCGCCATTAGATCAGCACAAAGAAGCTGGGGCTTGAACTGCCACAGGCTGGCGTCAAGTCCGCCTTTGCAGTAGCCTCCTGGCAGATGAATAGCGTTCACTGTCACCAGAGACTGATCATTCTGAGAGCAGGTGTGTTGCTGCCAGTCAGGGGAGGCAGAAATAACCAACGCTCACCAGACACCAGTCCCTCACATAAAAAATGGAACTGTCTTGCTGCAGGCCCTGCAAGGCTACAAGTACCGGCTGAAGCTGACGCCCGGGTCCCAGCGCAAAGGCAAGGCAGCACGGCAGGTGGGCTGAGGCAGTGAGCCGCATGCCAAATGCATCACAGCAGTCATTCCAGAAGGTGGTCCCTGCGATAGCGTAAGGCAGAGAGGCAGGTGGACTGACGCAGTGAGCCGCATGCCAAATGCATCACAGCAGTCACTCCAGCAGGTGGTCCCTGCAATAGCATAAGGCAAAGACGCAGGCGGGCTCAATTGCTGTAGCAGAGGAGCTCGCAGGCGCAGAACTCATGTGTGATGTACAGTAACATGTAGGTGTGCAAAGGGGCTGGACGCCTTGCATGCATCTGGGCTGCGCAGCAGAGTGCATGGCTGTACCTTGACAAGTTCAGCGGCAAGGCGGCTTCAGGGCCGTGGAAGGGCAGGCCATAAAGGTGCTCACACAGCAGCAGCAGGATGCAGGGCTGCAGACGATTTTGGTGGTGAAGCCAAGCCCCTCTTGCTGTGGAGCGCATCGGATGCTGCCTTGGCAGCATGACGCCAAAGGCAGTCTGCGCAGCAGCGTGCAGGTTGCAACAGGAGGGATTTGAGCTCAGGTGTTGTCTTCCTGGCTGCTGTGCAGGCTGTTGAGCTGCTCACGCGGCAGCACGATGCCAATGCGCGGGAGAAGGAGCTGATGAAGGCTGTGCCAGAGAACGACACCATCACCGCAGTCATCAGCAGCGTGAAGATAAGCATGCCGGGCCTCAGCAAGCTGAAGACGCAGCAACGGAAGAGCAAGAAAGGCTGACTACAATTTGTCCCATCCTCTGGCCTAACTTGTGGCGTCCCCATAGTCTAGGCTCCATTTGCTGCTCTTCAACATCGTATTCAAATCTGCTAAAAATTTGATTGATGACTTGCTATAGGCAACGCAGCGTCTGTGAAAGACACGTGGTCCACTGTAGGGCCAGTGTAGCACTTGCACCTTAGAGCATGCACCCCGCTTTGTTCTCACCTGCCTCTGAGAGTTCAGTCAAGACCATGTGGCAGGCATGCCTATTGTGCAGCTGCACACATCATTTCTGCCTCAGAGCTTTCACTCCTATCATGGCAGCCACTGCCACTGCCACAGTTGCTTCCAGCAGCTTTCTGGGCAATCTGCAAAAGCTGGCAATGTTGGACCATGAGGAAGGGGAGAGCTGCTGCCCTTTCAAACAATGCACCTGCTTCAGCACTGGGGCAGTGCTGCTTTTCAGGTTGCTTTAGCTTCTTGATAGCCACTCTCACCTGCTCTGAGCTGGAGGCTGGGCTGCTTCAGGACAGGAGACCCCCTCAACAGCTGCTGCCTCAAACTCTGAGCAGATGTACTGAGACAGGTAGTCTGATATGACATCAGTGTTCTGAATGATGCCTGCAGCCAGCCAGTGGCACTGCACTTGATGGACAGATCTGTCTGATAAGAGAGCAACCACCACCACTGCAGCAGGCAAGCGCAGACATTCAGCGGGCGGACCATGTAGAGTCAGGTGCAGCGAGTACTGGCGACACCAGAAACCCTCAGACTTAGCACATGGCCCCTGCTGACATACAGGTGGGAGGGCTGTGCAACTGCATGAAAACAACAGGTGCCGTTGTCTTGGCAGGGTCGGTCACTTCCTGGCCCCATGTGCCAAGTGTCCATGTCGTGCAGAACATGGCAAGACACACTCATAGAGGGTTCGATAGCTCCTTTCTCTAAGGCAGGCCTGACCTTGCCAAGACGAGCCTTTCAGGCGCTCCTCCTCAGGCACATACTTTGCGCAGTAGAGGCCCAAGTAGCGTGCAAAGTTCGTCTGGCGCTCCAGCAGGTGCACGAAGACCTCGTCCCGCTGGGGGCGAAAGGCGACTGTCAGGTCGATGGGGTTGGCAAAGCCATGCCTGCAGCACGGTGGTGCACGGGTCTGACATGGAGGGTTGTGCTTGGCATGGCATGCTGTGTCATGTGATCGGATGTGCAAGGCCTGGCCTGCAGCATGTGGTCAAGCTTCAAGCCAAAGACCCAACCCAGGATAGGGTAGTGGTGGGTGTGGGCCGTAATGAGTGTTGGTTGTGGGTGGGTCTGTGCTTTTTGAGGAGGTGCGCGCCCTGACCTGTGATAAGTGAACCCCCACTCCGTGGGATTATGCTGCCATCCAGTGGGTGGCTGGAAGCGCCCCTTGGGCCCATGCAGCTGGACAAAGCCTTCGGAGACCAGGAGGCCTGCAACCGAGCAGCAAGGGTATTGTTGAGGTTGCACTTGGGGAAGACACAGTTGGCTGAACCCCTGGGACACCAGGACTCCTGCCATAGCAGGCACATAATTGTTTGGTAGGTTAAGGATAGATCTGTGCACTTAAGGCCTTGAACATCCGGGGCATGGACTTGAGCCAAGGCTTGTGGATTTCTACGACAAACTGTAGGCACTATGCCTTGAGAGGCCTGCATACAGGTGGTAGAGCAGGGCTGCTCATAAGGATGTCCTGCACTGTAAGGGGACTCTGCACGGCAGAATCGACAGCCGGACGCCGCTTCGAGCCATCCTGGACAGCTGTGCATGCACGCAGCCAAGCAGAGATATCTGGGGGCATGCCTGGTCCCTGATCTGATGCCCAAAGGGGCTGAGGAGTGCTCAGGAGTGTCCCCTGCAGACTGCAATGGTAATGCCCCGCCGCTGGATGCAGCTTGGGGGCGCCCAGGACCCCTGTGATTGGACCGCCTTGACCCAGCAGCACTGGCACTCAGTAAATGGCAAGTGCAGCTGCTGCAGCGCCACATGTCTGGCAAACTGCACACTGTAGAAGTGTCCTTGCCCCCAGATCGTGAGCAGCCTCAGGCATTACCTACCTATGACAAGGTGGCCTGGCATCATAATGTGATGCAGCGCTCTGGCTGGGCAGCTAACACGCGTGCTTGATGCAAGGGAACTGCTGCGACATCACTCACAGTGCACGGCCAGTGCAACAGCTGCGGCGCCGTTCTGGCTGGGCAGCTGGCGAGGCCCGCCAGGCAGCGCCTGGCGCAGGGCACTCTCCAGATTTACATCCTTCCCCATTCAGCGCCCTTGATGGAGGCGCAACGCTCTCAAAGTTGCTGCTCGGCAGAAGCACCCCTCATGATGTGGAGGGCGGGACTGTGTGCCATCCTCACAGGACGCCTGCAGTGATGCAGTGAGAGCATGCGGCACTGTAGCACAGACTTGCTTCACAGATATCCAAGATTTGGAGCTGTCTTCCATGCACAAAGGGGTCAGCATGCAGTGGTTCCCAAAACAACTCAGCAATTTGCCTTTCGGACTGCCTGAGCTTGGAGGTCGTCTGATAAATGATCTGACCTTACTGTACTGCATTGCTTGCACACCTGACCAATTTGCTTGCATACTTACACTTTGTGCATTGCTTGCACACTTGATCATCATCAAAAACCTATATCACCCTGCCTGGTTATACCACTCTTTGCAGACTGAGGTCTGTCAGGAAAGCCCATGAGGTTCAAGAACAGGTACCTGCTCATGGAGCTGGTGTGGAGGGATGGCAAGACAGCCAGCCAGTTCAGTAAGTGTAGCTCGCACAGTCGATCGGCAGGAATGCACCCAGTGCAGCACTGCATCATGTGCCACCATGATTGGATGGCCAGACACCCTGCAAGCCTCCTGCCTGCAGATGAGGCTGCGCTGTTTGGCGTGGTGCAGAAGGCCATGCAGCTCCAGTTTGGGGACTACGGCGCCGCCATGGCTACTGCCTCCCTTTCAGGCGAGAAGCAGGCAGACGCTGGCCCCATGTCTGTGCTGGCTGGTGGCATCACCCTTCCTTGATGGACATCTTGCTGACTCCTGTGCTGCCTGGGCGTAGTGAGGTACCTCAACCCAATAACGAATCTCTGCATCATCAGGTGCAGCACAGACCAGTATCGACAGGCAAGCAGCCTGCTCAGCCCTGTGCTGCCCTGATTGTGGTCAGCTGTAGTGGCTGAGACTTAGCATTTGAGGGCGTTGTTCGCAGGCCATGTCCACTGCGACAGGCCCTTGTGTCCTGCAGCCTTTCCGTTGTGCTGTGAGTGCGCCCCACTAATCTGGCCAGGCATCTGTGCAGCCTCACTCGCTGAGGCCCTCTGTCTCCTGCAGGTGTGGGCTGCCCTGACCATGGTCACTGATGTGCAGCACCGCCGCATGCTTTTCCGTTTTGTGCACCTTGGTGGTGAGTGGCTTGCTTGACCACTGAGCCCCTGTGTATTGAGAACCAGAAAGATAGCCATTGCTTGAAGCTGCGCAGGTACGCTGAAGAGTGCCAGGGTGGCTGCGCTGGACTTTGACACAAAGGCTAGGGCTGGGAGGCAGCTGTCATCACAGGTGAGCTGTTTGAGTGGTGATGTGTGGCCTCTGGCGCCATTTGCAAACAGACCAGATGCCTCTGCCAGGCCTTCAATGGCTGATGTGGTCAGCATCAAACACATTTGGCAGACTGCCTAGTGTATCAAAAAGGCAAGACTTAGATGTTGCTCATGCTGCTTGGTGGTACCACTCTGTCTTGGTTGCACATGAACCTAAGCGCCGCACACATGTATCTGGCGGCCCTGACCCGGCATAGCTTCTGAGCTGCAGCAGCAACAGGCAGCTGCAAGGAGCACTGAGAAGCTTCAGAGCATGGAGATTTAGGTTGGACAGCTGAGGAAGTCTGGGACATGACAGATGGCTTCAGTGGGAGCTGACTGCTACAGCAGGTGTGCACTATAGCTGCTATGCTTGAGCAGTGCTGGCAAGCTGAGCTGCCCAGGATATGAATGCAAGTTGCTGGTGCAGGGGCCCTGCAGTACTCAGAGGGAGCAGGCAGAAGCTTGCTGGCTTGGTCGAGCTGCACATGCATATATACCCAACATGGAGCAGTGACTGCACTCAAGGCACTGTACAGCTCTGAATGTTTGTGTCACTCTCATGAACAGCCGGATCTTTGTGCCTGCAGCCTCCATGAAAGTAAGCCTCAGCTCAAACTGACCTGCAAATTGTCCCCTTTTGCTGCCCTGTCTTCCCAATGCAGCACCTCAAAAACCCAGCAGGTTGGGCTGCCTAAAAAGACTCCCTACGAGGCAACGCTTGCATGTCAGAAAGTCCAGCGCATCTTTAAGTCTTCCAGCTGGAACTGAGGTGACGGTCTTTAAAATTGTTGATAATTTTGCCTAGCTCCTTTCTAATGTACCTCCTTGGCTTGTGCAGCATGCTGCCAGGGGGATGTTCACGAGCTGCAGCAGGGCACACATGGTCACATGATGTGCAGTGACTTTGGATGTGCAGATAGATTGCTAAATGCACAGTCACGCATGCCCTGGTACAGCCAGAAGGTACCTTGGGTGTGCAAGAACGTACGGTCTCACTTGACTTCCCATGAACTCGCCGCAGTTCAGCACCCCAGCAGCCCTAAATAACCCGAAAAGTGCTCACGCCGGGCACCATGCTCATTTGGACTCCCATTGCAATTCTCAGCCCTGAAAGCACTGTTGATTCATCGGGTCCTTCATGGGTGTCTACATGGGTTGGGGCGGAGCCCAGCTGAAACAGCATGCAGGGCCGCTGCAGCTGGCGAACTGCAGTGTGCTGCCTTGTGGCACCTGTGGGAAAACCAAGTCAAAGCCCGGCCGGTCCTGTGAGCATTCTGTATGAGCAATTCAGCTCATGTCAAGTGATGTAGAGTGGATTCATTCTCCCCTTAACTGCGGCTTCCCATGAGTAGGCCAGAATCCGGCAGCCCCTGCAGACCTGAGCAGCAAGGCCAACAGTTGGTGCCTGACGCCTGGCTCCTGGACGCCGCTCATGCTGCATCTGCCCGTGGAAGCCAAAATGCTGAGGTGAGCTTATCTGGGCGGCTGCCTCAGCTGTTCACGGGGGGCAGTATACAGGTTGTTGGCTGTAGCAGTCAGCAGGCCAGGAGCACTGCATGGCCTGCAGCATGCTACGGGGGTGTGCACTATGTGGCCTAATGGGGATTTGATGTTGCAGTGCACCGATCAGAAGTGATGTTGCAGGTACTACCTCACGGCCCAGCCTGAGCTATTCGGCAAGCTGAGGCACATAACTCTCTCTGTGTTGCATGAAACGGAGTCTATGAGGTGCCTGATGGAGCTGCGGCAGGGGGCTCCTGACCTCTGCTCTTTAACGTTGTTGAATGCTGAGAGTCTGTCGGCTGACGTGGTGGCAGGTTTCCCAACTGGTCTGACACTATTGAAGGCATGGGAGGCGGGAACTGGGCCGATTTCGGGGAAGCCCCCACAATTGAGCACCTTCACCAACCTACAGGACCTGCAGCTTCATGCGTGCAATCCAAGTCTCCTTCCACCAAGTTTGACATCATTGCAAGCACCAGTGGATATAACACATACAACGACTGCGTTGCACTTAACAAGACTGACGCACCTCCAGTACCTCCATTTGTGGGAGGGAGACACCGAGGGATAATGCTCCTTGCCGGACCTGCCTTCACTGCGTCGTTTGGATGTATGCCTCGATGATGCCAAGCTGTCTGCGGCTGACATGTGGATGCCTGAAGCCTTTGTTCATGATTTGAGATGGCCCATCCTGCCTCAGTTGCCCATCCAATACCAGACAGGACTGGTCACACTGGATATTCATGATGTGGGGGGCCACATGCAGAACGTGTTTTCTCCTGTCCACGCCCTCAAATCTCTCTCTGTTAGGAGCTTTTGGCTATCCCATGAGAATCCATGTGTGTGTGTATATCAAAACATGAATAGCATCGACGTTGATTACCCTGCAGGGTAACGCAGCTGCGTCTGAGTCACAGAAGCCGCTTATAATGTTGAAGTCGCTGCATCCCCAGCCCACACTGGACACTGCAGGTTGCAACGTGATCTGGATCACCCCTCACACCCTCTCTGCTGAACTGCAAAATAAGTTGAATTGAACAAGAGCCAGTTGAATGAGCTGTGCTGGACACATGAGGAAGGGAGTGCAAGATACGCTGCCCACGCCTGCACTATGCTGCATCCAGCTGATCAAGCACCTCCTTGATGTCCTCGCTCTCAGGGATTTCTGCCAGATAATGCCCCAACTGCACCTGCCATCTTGAACATGTCCACAACCAGCGGTGCCCAGTGTGAAAGTACCATAGCTGAAAGAGCAACATGCCACAAGCACTTTACAGGCCATCAGGAGGCACAGCACTCCAAATGCTCAATGGCCTGCTTGGGCGTTTAAGAGCTACAGCAGTTGTAAAGCAAGCAACCCCAGGATAGTGACTTCGAGTGGCCCTGCTCTTTAGCAGCAAAAGGAGGCCACCTGGTAGTGTTCCACTGTCTAGGCAGCCGGGTTGTCATGGGGCGCTGCCAGCTTGTGCACAAATTTCTGGCATTGGCACCCAGCTTGATGTGGTTTGTTGGGCCTGTCAGCTCATGAACATGTGCATGTGACAGCTGCTGAATCAGGCCTGTCTGCGCATCCAGAGGGCCGTCACCCTAAAGGCTAAGTTGTCTGACTGAGTCACATAGCCGAGGGACGAGAAGGTCAACAGTTCCCGCCATTCAGCCTTTTGACTCGATCTGCAGCTCTGCATACTGCTGGCAGCCATGCAGCACGGGACTCCACGGAAGCAGGTCCCCGCTGGGTTCACATCACCAGAGGCACCCTTCACCCCCTTCCATGAGGGCGCCACCTCCACTGTAAGCTCCAGAGGTGCACAGAAGCCAAGTACAATGCTGCCCATGTTCTCATTGTGCCCACAACCCTGCTGTTGCAGGCCAGCAAGAGCAAGTATGCTCGCAGCCTGGACTTCACGTCACCAGCGGGTGAGAATTGTGCTCATGCAGGGCCAGGACACTCTCCCCACCCTATGCCAAGATTGTGCAATGCCTTGTTGCCCGCAACCCTCACGGTGTGCTGTCATTGGCAGCTGCCATGCAGCCTCAGCAGAAGCCGCACCCTGAGTGAAAAAATGGTGCATCAGGGAAGCAACACAACTGGGCAATGGAGTGGGAGGCAGGGGCTGCACAGCAGTCCCTGCCCCGGTCATAGGCATGACTCAAAGCGACACCATGCGACCCAGTGCTGCAGGCCAGGACAGCACCAACCCCAGCCACACCATGCCGCCTGAGAGCAGGCAGACCAGGCCCCTGAAGGAACCCATTGATGCATCACAAGGTGGCAAAGCTGCTGCAGGCCAGGGCCGCATGAAGGGCAAGCGCATTCAACCGCAGAAAGCAAGCAGGCTGGCTGCCTCCAGCAGCAAAACAAGCCTCTCAACCCCACCACACTGCTGCAGGTCAGGGCCGCGTGAAGCTCAAGCGCACAACGCCTGCCAAGAGCAAGGAGGCAGGCTCTCTGTTGGACACTCTGGAGGCGAACTTAGAGCCTGGCAGCATCCCTGAGCAGGCTGAGTGCGTCTTGATTGACAACACAGCCGAGCCAGATGCTGAGCTGGACAGGTAGGTTCTATCTGCCTGAGACTGTGGCCTAGGGGTGTAGGCAGGTGGCATGGTGCAAGTTGGGAACTGAGTGCGCAGAAGGAGTCTTTGCAAGTCAGTGACCTGGGACACTTGCATCCCGGCTGGACACGGTGGAGGCGTGCTTAGAGCCTGGCAGCATTCCAGCCTGAGCAGGCTAAGAGCGCCTTAAATTGACAAAACAGTTGAGCCAGATGCTGAGCTGGGCAGGTGGGTTCCGTGTGCCTGCGTGAGACTGTGACCTAGGGGTGAGCGTGGGGGAGGCCGCACGGGGAGAGTCAAAAGCTGATTTGGGTGATGGACAGGAGTTGTCTGTTTGGGGAGTTGAACCAGTTGTGTCCCGTGACACATGCATCCCTGCTGGGCATTTCGGAGGCAGCCCCGAAGCCTAGCATCATCCCTGAGTAGGCTGAGGGCGCTATCAGGAGTGCTGCTGAGGTCGATGCTGAGCTGGTCAATTGAAATCTCTTTGCCTGGGAATGTGACCTTGGGCGTGGGACTACGCAGGTGCTGATGGGTGCACAGGCATCGCCACAGCCTGCTGCCAAAGTCCTGCATATTGCCTGCCACTCAGCTTGAGCATGCTGCCTCTGCTTGCTGCCTGCACTGCACCGTCAAGGTACCACCGCCACTGCAGGGCCTGCCATGGGCCTGGGCGGCTCTCCCATGGCTGCTGCAGACATGCTTGGTGCCAGCATGGCTCAGTCTTCATACAGCTTGAAGAAGCTGCGCACTGTTGTAAACAAGTGGCCTGCTGACGCTGCCTGCTACCTTCGCTGCAGCGCCAACACCCCCTCGCCGCTGCTACGCTCTGCCAAGCGTCTGCGGGGCTCCCCCTCGGTGGCTCCCACACCCACTGCGGCTGAGCGCTCTGTGCCAAACGCCAGGAGCCCCTTGCAGAGCGTGATGCTGGAGAGGCTGCTGGAGGGTGGTGAAGAGGCTCTGTCAAGGTGAGAAGGGTGTCTGCGCTCAACCTGCTGTCAAGTATTGAAGCTGGCTCGTGTGCATTGCGCAAGTCTGGCAGCATTCTCATGGATGCTGGCAGGCACAATTCTGTCAAGGGCAGAGGCTTGTAGGTCAGAGGAGGCCAGCAATGTGCTTGATGGGCGTGTATGAGGAATGCAGGAACCCTGTGCAGAGCTTGATGCTGCAGGATTGCCGGACGTCGATGAGTAGGCTTGGGCTACCTGCCTGATCTGGTGCTGACTTGAAATATCAAGCAGAGGAGCAGGGCAGTGGGCAGCAGCAGTGTTCCAAGGTGACACCAGAGTTGCAAATGATGGGCATGAGTACATATACCAAGACCATGCTGCAGAGCATGTACCTCGAGGCATCGCCGGGGTTTGCATGCGGCTCTGTGAGGGTCAGAAGTAGGGCTCTGGGGGGGCCATACAGGAGTTAGCGGGATGCAGGCAGAAGGTAAGGCCCAACACAGGGAGCAGTACCTGGGAAAGGACGGCCAAAATGTGCATCAAGGAGACTCCCAGCTGGCAGCAGCCTCCCTGCAGAGCATTCTGAAGGGGTCCACAGGCACTGTACCTGGCATGGTTGGTGGACTCGCGCTGTGCTCGACACGTCACAAGACAGCCTCAGGTGCACTGTTGCAGGTGGAAATCAAGCTGACCCTGCCACCAAGCACTTCAGCAAGCCTTCCACATATTTGACCGTGTAGGGTACCGCCGGTATGCAGAGGGCTCTGAGAGCTGAGAATGGCAGGGCGTGGGAGGCATGAGCTGTTCCACCCTGTGCAGGGGACTGGCACAGTCGGACGCTGCCAGCGCTGGAGGGGAGAAGTGGACGCTGCTGGGGCGCCTCATGGAGGCGCAGCGGGCACATCTCGCATCTGCTCCGGTGACATGCCGAATACTGCTGGCTGCCTGCAGCAGTGTGCATGCACAAGCTGGCAAGCACTGTCAGCAGCCTGAGCTGGCGCCACTACAGAAGTGCGGCTGATCTTCTAGAAAAGCTGAGCATGGGCATTGTGGCACTGTGTGGTCTTGCAATGCCGCTTGCAGGGGTCTATTTGCTCTGCACAGCTGTTTGACAAGATTTGGCCAAGGTAACACTGGCTGCAGGCAGGGGCCTCTCGAAGACACAAGGTCGAGCCTACCTGGCTGCATGCCGTTAGCAGCTTGCTGCAGGCGGCTGCGGCCTGCTGTACTAGTCTTCCGATACCTGGCTGCAGCATGCTATTTAAATCAGTTGCTGCAGGCAGCACCAGCAGCACACCTGGTCATTGCTGTACAAGCTGTCTGTGTGCTCCCTTATCGGCCCTGGCTGCTCGCTGAAGCAGCATGCTGCAGTGTGTAGGCACCAGCATACCCTGACCATACAGAAGAGGACAGGCTTCTCAACATTTGGCTGCATCCCCTGCTGAGGCAGCACGCTGAATGCTGCAGGCCGCAGCATCCCTGAGCATTGCTGATGAGGACAGTGACCTTGAGGAGGATGACTGCGAGAACGAAGTGGCCCCGGTGTCGGGTGCCCGTGCCCTCACAGACCGGCTGGCGGCAGGGGAGCTGGGTGTGCAAGCTGGTGAGTCAGGGTTGGTAGTGGCCCTCAACGGACCCAGAGTGAGCCCTCACAGACAGATGAGCAGCAGATGTTCTGGCCAAGCAACCTGGTGGGTGGCAGCATCTGTTGGTACGTCGGCAGCCACTGAGCCATGGAGCATGCACCACTGTGTGCAACAGGGAATGCTTGCACTGATGCTTCGTCAGCACGTTGGCAAGGACGTTGCCAGCTTTTGCGGCGGTGCATGCAATGTGCCTCGGCAGAGAACGGCAGCAGATCAGGCAGGTCTGAATCATGGGGGAGGTCACTGCCCTTCAGCCCAAAAAAGGGTTCTCAACTGCAGGCGAGGCTTTGCCGGACGAGGGCATTGAGGCGCTGGTGCTGAGGAGCCAAGGCCCAGTCAACTTTGGGGACCTCTGTGCTTTGGGCATGCGTGTGGAGGCCCGCAAAAAGTCTGGCCCTGACAGTCTGCTGAGCCAATTGGCCAGCCAGCTCATGCAAGAGAGCGACAACAGCCGTGACAGTGAGTTGTGAGCAGCATCTGAGGTCTGACGCCCTGTAGCGTGTTGCTTGGCCGGCAGACCGACTGGGGATGATAGTGTTTGCTGCAAGGGCCGCAATCAAGTGACCCTAGCAGGTTGCAACTCTGCCAGCCGAGACTGTCCCGGTGCCCCTGGCATCCCGCTTGGTCTTGTGGTGACCAAGGTGCTCCGAGAGGGTAAGACAGCATGGAGCCATGGGGCCACGTCAGACGCCGAGGTTGGCACCCTCTGTGGCATCTGTGCAGTGTGTGAAGCTCCGCCCAGGCTTGCACACAAGTTTAGCATGAATACGACTGAACTATTCATTGAAAAGCAATGGCAGCCCCAGTTTGCATCTGCAGAGGGGAATGACTTCGTGGGCCCCAACAGTAGCGCTGGAGCTCTGACCATGCAGCAAAAGGTGCAGCTGTCTGGTGGCACAAGGACTGCTCGCCAGACTGGTGGGCCCCTGGGCGCCCTCACTGAGCTGAGCATGGCAGCTGTCAGGGTGAGAGTGCAGCTTGTGCTCATGATCTTGCAGTGGCCCTGCTGAGCTTGAGCAACAACTTGCGCTTTGACATGCAGGCTTCTGGAAGTCTGCTTGAAGCCTTGTGGAGCAGATTGCTGGCAATGTAGCTTGCCAATGGCCGTTGAACTTGACAGTTCCTCGCAAACATTTTTTCCTGACGAACTCTGAGATGGTCTTGTATGTCTCTGGAATGTCATGGTGTAATGCTGCACGATATCACACATGTGCCAAACAACTGAGGCATGCCTTCTGCTTGTGAAAATGGGTGCATGGCCATCTCTCTGTGTACCGCATTGATAAAGAGGAAGCTGCCGCCATGCCCTTCAGCAGGCAGGCACCA
The DNA here is from genome assembly GCA_963969365.1 of Asterochloris sp. CNOR1. Taxonomy (NCBI): domain Eukaryota; kingdom Viridiplantae; phylum Chlorophyta; class Trebouxiophyceae; order Trebouxiales; family Trebouxiaceae; genus Asterochloris; species Asterochloris sp. CNOR1. Next base: position 153,864 of record OZ017760.1, read on the forward strand.
ATCCTCATCATGAGCGTGTTGGCTTCAAGTGGTACGCGCAACAGCTTTCCCAAACAAATGACCCACCACCTAGTGCAGGAACCTCGCCTGCTGCAAGATGCAAGCACCTCATGTATACATTTCTTGACGCAACAGTGCACACCAGGGTCATCTTGATTTGAGGTGCTCAAGATGACCTTGGACTGCAGTAAAACGGCGCAATGTCACTTTGTGCGAATCTAGACAAACAGCTCTGCATGAGTGCATGAATCGCACCAGAGGCGCTGATGCCAAGCATTGTTGGCACAGTGCCGCATGGGACCTATGCAACAAGCTGGCCTAGCTTTCTTGAGATGTTGCCTCTGCTCCTCTCATGGGAGACAAAGAGCGGCAAACCAAACTGCACGGCTGCACTTCTGCAGGTGTCTGGGCCCTGCAGAATTTACTTGGCTGCCTTTGCCAGAGCATTCTGAGCTGAATCTGTTCACCGTCACTCGCCAGGTGACAGCTTGAGTCTGTAAGTGTCAGTTCCTGCAGACACTGCAGGATGCCGACAACACTGTTGCAGATCAATACTACAACATGCATAGTTTTCCAAACCTGGGAGCGCCTCAAGACCACTGGACGCCCTGTCTCATTGCGCTGAGTATGTCAGCACTTTGGATGAGCGAGTAGCGTTTGCTGACTACAGCAAGTAGGCACTGCCAGGAAAGAGTGCCTAATGCAGACGCACCTGTGACTTGCAAGCCTTTAGAGGCCAGAGTGCTGCAGTCCTTTTGGACTAGAGTGCCCAGCACTGCCTGCGCCCACACAGCCGGGTAATCCACCTGATGAGTGCCTACATTAGCCATCGGACCCTGCTGTGCAAGGGCCTCGGATGCTGCAGCAATGCTTGGGACCACACTGAAGCATGGGCCTGTCTCCAGCAGTAGTGCAGGCTGCAGCCAACACTTCTTCAGTACCAGACTGAGAACAAAAGGCAGGCTTCTTGTAGGGCATGCAGCGCAAGCCAAGCTGGCTGCAATTCAGCAGGCACCTCAGTGTGGTCCTCCAAGGGGGTGTGGTGGTGTTGAGACAACACCAGATTTTTGGTTGTGTTGTTGTGGGGACACCTGCACACTTAGCCACCGAAGCCGTACAGGGTCCTGCCCTGCCTCTTCAGGGCATACACCACATCAAAAGCGGTGACAGTCTTGCGCCTGGCGTGCTCAGTGTAGGTGACTGCGTCCCTGATGACGTTCTCCAGGAACACCTGCAAGAACAGGGTGCCAGCACTCAGCGCAACTGTTGTTATGGGTGCCATGCTGTGTTTGCTATGACGATGAAGTGGTGTGCTGGAGTCAACAAAGATCTGCATACCAGAGCATTAGGCAACCCCACACAAGACAAGCAAGCCTACCTTGAGGACACCACGGGTCTCCTCGTAGATGAGGCCAGAGATGCGCTTGACACCCCCACGGCGGGCCAGCCTGCGGATGGCAGGCTTGGTGATGCCCTGGATGTTGTCACGCAGCACCTTGCGGTGCCTCTTGGCGCCTCCCTTGCCCAGGCCCTTGCCTCCCTTGCCACGGCCAGACATAGCTGCTGCTGCTGGTGAGATTCGCTTGGGTCTTTGATAAGTCGTGAGCGGTGAGTGCTGAGTGGCTGGAATGGCAGTAAGCGGGTTTCACAAGCTCCAGACCCTGTGTAAGCCCTGGAAGCTGAACGACCACTCCGAAACCAGCCAGCTTTTATAGCTCGCCATTGTCCATTACCCACACTTCTCACTGCCCTCAAGCATTGCCCCAACCCCTCCAACAATTAAGTTCTCAGCATGGCTCGCACCAAGCAGACCGCCCGCAAGTCCACTGGTGGCAAAGCCCCCAGGAAGCAGCTGGCCACCAAGGCAGCCCGTAAGTCAGCTCCTGCCACTGGTGGCGTCAAGAAGCCCCACCGTTACAGGCCCGGAACTGTGGCCCTGCGTGAGATCAGGTAAGACAGCCTGTTGTTGACTGCAGCACACCGTTTGTGCATCAGCACATTTGTGCGGTCAGGGTTTGCTACTGAAACAAGCAAACAAGAACGTTCCAACCCAGCCCCCTCCTCTCACCACTGCAGGAAGTACCAGAAGAGCACTGAGCTCCTGATCAGGAAGCTGCCCTTCCAGCGACTGGTTCGTGAGATCGCCCAGGACTTCAAGACCGACCTGCGTTTCCAGAGCAGCGCTGTGCTGGCCCTTCAGGAGGCTGCTGAGGCCTACCTGGTGGGCCTGTTTGAGGACACCAACCTGGCTGCCATCCACGCCAAGCGTGTGACCATCATGCCCAAGGACATCCAGCTGGCCCGCCGCATCCGTGGCGAGCGCGCCTAAGCAGTTGGTCTCCACAAAACCCACAAAAAAAATGGTGTTGTTTCAACACCACCACTCCTTCTCCTGGAACGCATTCGATTTGTGGCAGGAAGTGTGACTGCCTAGCATGATGCCAGCTGTCAGCATCAGAGGATCATTGTACAGTCAGTGTTACATGTGCTTTGAGAACACGCTCTGCCTGACCTGGGCTGATTGTAAGGCGTGCAGCTGTGCAAAGCTGCAGTGTGGTCAGGTGCATGACAGTGCAGACTTGCTGAAAGGCAAAGGCAGTTTGGTGTATGGAGCATGAATGCGCTGCCCGTTTATATTGTCTAGCAAGGCCAGTTCTTGGCTCATAAAGGGCCACAGCACTGGCAGCCACTCTGCATGGCAGCCTTGGCTGCAGCTTGACAACCAGTCAGACCGCGCCATGTTGCTCCAGGACATTGAGAGTTGCTACATATTGAGAGCACGCAGCCATCAGGCTCAGCAGCGCATTTCACAGCTGCCTGTCCCAGCACAAGGCAACGCACTGCAGGCATCAGTGCCAGAACACTCTCACATTGCGCCAAGCCAGGCACAGTGCAGCTGAGCGCCATTGTATCAGCCAGCAGGTCAGCTGGTTCCATTGAACAGCTGCAGTTCATTCTGCCTTGCACAAACAGGCTTCCCTGCTGCTGCACAATATGGTGCCTACAGAAGATGACAATGCCATTGAGCTTTGCAGCCCAAGACAGCTGGTGGTAGCTGGATAAAAGGCACATGGCTAGCAAATTGAGCAGGAAGACCAGCTACGGACGGGTTCCTGCAAAATCAGTGTCTCTGCTGCTGCCGAGCTTGTTGCGTGCTACAAGGGCTTCTATTGAGTGCAGGCAGCCATGAGATCATTCGGTTGCCTTATAGATATCAGCTTGCTGCCTAAACTGTCAAGCAAAGCTGCTAAGCAACACCTGTTCAGCAAACACATGAGCACCGCCGGTCTCAAATGCTGCTCAGGCAGGGCAAGCTGGCACAAGGGTCAGATTGTGGTGGCTGCACATAGTTCTGCACAGTGCAAGCTGCTGCATTCCAGCTGAAGAAGGGTGGTGTTGAAACAACACCATTTTTTGGGATTTGAGTGGAGTTCCCCAGCTGCGCTCAGGCAGAGGTGAACTTGGTGACAGCCTTGGTACCCTCAGAGACAGCATGCTTGGCCAGCTCCCCAGGCAGGATGAGCCTGACTGCAGTCTGGATCTCGCGGCTGGTCACTGTGGGCTTCTTGTTGTACCGGGCCAGGGTGGCTGTCTCAGTGGCAATCTTGTCAAAGATGTCAGCGATGAAGCTGTTGAGGATGCTCATGGCCTTGGAGCTGATGCCGGTGTCAGGGTGGACCTGCTTGAGCACCTGCATGGGGACTTTGAAAGAGTCAGCAGTGCTGCTTGGCTTGAAAGCTGCCATGAAGACATGGCCATGGCTGGCTGGCAGAGCACAGAGCACACCAAGTGCTCTTGCATGGCAGCATGAGACCCCACCTTGTAGATGTAGATCTTGTAGCTCTCCACTGCCTTCCTGGAGACCTTCTTCTTCTTGTCACCAGCACTGGCTCCGGTCTTTTTGACCACCTTCTTGGCGGGCTTCTTCTCGCCGGACTTGGGAGCCATGGCAGCTGTGCTGAGCGAGCAGTGAGTGCTTGGATGCTTTGTGAGCGGCAGAGAGCGTTGTGAGAAATTGTAGGCGTGCCCCGTGACACCACCAACCAGGTTAGGGGCCGGACCCTAGATTGTAGGGTCGCCTTCCTACCCTAGGGTGACAGGCTTGCCAGCGCTTGCTGCATCTCCACAATTCTCTTGATTTGGGACAGCGTCTTCCTACTACCAAGCACTCATCAAACTTCAGCAATATGTCTGGCAAGGGCAGAGGCAAGACTGCTGGCAAGAAGGCTGTCAGCCGGTCAACCAAGGCTGGCCTGCAGTTCCCTGTGGGTCGCATTGCCCGTTACTTAAAGAAGGGCAAGTACGCCACCAGGATTGGCGCTGGAGCACCAGTGTACCTGGTGAGCTGCGGGGTGCTTGTTAATGGTGGACTGCATCACTGAGGTTGTGCAGCTTTAATGAATGGCAGTCAGCCACTATGCACTCTATTGCATGACCGTGCAGCAGCAAGCAGACATGTGTTGAAGCTACAGCATCTTGTGCTCATGCGCTCCCCTGCCACCCTGCAGGCTGCTGTGCTAGAGTACCTGGCAGCCGAGGTGCTGGAGTTGGCAGGCAATGCTGCACGCGACAACAAGAAGACCCGCATTGTGCCCCGCCACATCCAGCTGGCTGTGCGCAATGACGAGGAGCTGAGCAAGCTGCTGGGTGGTGTCACCATCGCCTCCGGTGGTGTGCTGCCAAACATCCATGGTGTCCTGCTGCCCAAGAAGACCGGCAAGAAGGACGCTGCTGAGGAGGCAGAGTAAGCAAGAACACCAATCACCCAAAAAAAAATGGTGTTGTTTCAACACCACCATGACACACGGAACAGTGCCTAGGGCTGTATATGCTTCACCATTGAGGCATGCAAGAACCATATCGAATGTGCGTAAGCCCAACAACATCAGAGCCACCAATCTGCTTGCCTGTGCGATGGGCAGACTCTGTTCAGCTGATGAAGAGCATTCAGGAGCAGTGGACTTGGTCTGTCATCTAAGGCACACACCAGGGTACATGCCACCGCTGCCATTGCCCTGCCTCTTTATTGTCCAGGAATGGCAGTGACTGGCAGGGTTCAGCAGTGAATCCAAGTCTAGGCCTGGCGCAGTCTGCTCACACTACACTCAATGAGGGGATGAAATGTCATGACTGACTGCAACCAACTTTGTATTCCTGCACAAATGTGGTGCAAGACATCCAATACACAGAGAAGTGTAAAGCAATCAGTCGTACTCCGCGGCAAGCACATCATCTATGCTGCTGGCACTCCAGGTTGTTATTGCCGGAGCCTGGCGGGCATTGCCATTTGCGGGCCGCTGAACTGGCAGCGACGGTCTTTGAGCTGGCTTCTGCTGGGTCCCATACCTCTCCTGTGACCCGACCAGAGCTGCTGCAGGAACTCCTTTCAACCCTCCACCTGCAAATGGTCGGGGTGTGGGTGATGTCAGCTTGTCAGGCTGAAAGGCATGTTTGCCGTCAGCACAGTCTCAATAGAGGGAGGTGGTCGATTGAAGCGGCTGCATGCAGCAATCACAGGGGACACAGCCTCCTTCAGCCCTGCTGTGGCAATTGCAATGCAGGGCAAGGAGCCTCTGACAGCCTGCTCACTTCTTTTAGCGTCCTTGACCTTCGCAGCGTTGAACTGGGCAGTTGTTCTAGAGTAGCCAGACTTCCACTGGCTGAATTGGAAGTTCCGCTCGTTCAAGCTCTTGACAAAGGTGATGTTTATGCACTCCCTCCGATCAATGGCTGCCATGGGTGGGTAGAGGTGCTCCATCTGCAGGCAGGCCTGGGTTCAGCTCAGCTGCAGCGAAACTTTAATGGCTGTAGGGACGAGCAGCACAGGTGCTTTGCCTCGGCAGGTGCCCAAGTGAATAGCACAGGTGCTGCCTCTGCAGGTGCCCAAGTGGGCAGCACAGCGCTTGGCAGAGTCTACAGCAGAGAGTGCCATGCTTCAACCTTACACAAGTGACAGCTTCATGAAAGTCAGACGTCACTGCTGTGCTGCCAACCCTGCAAGCCTGGCCTGGCTGCTGCTATTGGTCAGCAGCAAAGACCTGCTGGCGCCCAGCTAGCAATGCCTCCAACAAAGTCTGGATCGCTGACCTCAAGCAACAACAGCTGCGCGTTGAGATAAGCTGGCAAAGCACCTAGACCCAGCAGGCCGTTGCTGCTCTGCTGCTTGCACCACATTGCCTGTCAGCATGAGCTCTGCTTGCCCATGACAAGGCCTGGGGAATTGAGGTCCTTCCCCATGGAAGCGTCAACTTCTGCCTGCTAGCATGCTCCCCCCCCCCCCACCAGCTTCCTCCCCCTCCTCACCCCACAAATCTGCTCAAGCACAGCTGGTGCAACTCTTGCCTTTTCTCACCTTGAAGGAGTCAACCTCAGTGTGCCAACGCGAGAGTGCAAGCTCCTCGTGGTCATTGCCAAACCTGCAAACACCACAAATCAGCGCTTGAGAACCCAGGCTTGCATGAGGGCGAGCCCACAGGCTGGCAGCCTCGCGACCCCAGTGTTGACCACAAGCAGTGTCTTGGGTCTGCAGCCAAGCACCATGATGGGCTGCATTCAGGCAGGCTTGGGTCTCAGGCCAGCTTCGTTTCAGAAGCAAAAGCATTCAAGTCCTTGAGCAAGCCCCTGATAGGGTCTCCTTGCCGCACAGGTGCTCCCTGGCTTATAGGGCCAGATGAAGGCTCTTGACTGCAAATCGAGAAGCACCATTAATGCTTCTCAATTGCACCAGTCTGCACTGAAAGGTGCAGGCTGCCACACAAACCAGAGTGCAAGGGCCTACAAATGGTGTGACTGTGCCGCATGCCCCATCTTGCTGCAGCATGTACCAGCAGAAGCATGTGCCACACTTGCGAGGCACGACCATGGAGGGGCGGTGCAGCGGGGGCAGTCGAGCTGCAGCATGCACCCAACAGGAGGTCGGTGCCTCACCTTTCATTGTAGGATGCAAAAATGCTCTCATCCAGAAAGAGGCCCAGCTCAGGTGCCATTGGGGTGGGGAGGCCCCTGCATGAGCAGTACCAGCTATTTGAAAAAGCAAGGTGCTGCTCGCAGCCTGAGGAATGCATCTGACTGTTGTGGGAGAGGCTCCCTGCACGGGCTGGAGAGGGCCGGGATGAGGGGGCATTCAAGTGGGCTGCTCCTGCAAGCATGCAGCAGCGCCAGCTTCAGAGGGCTGGAGTGGCAAATTGCCCCCTGGAGCGCCTGATTGAGAAGGGAGAAGCTTGTTGCAGGCTGGAGAGGCCCAGATGAGGGGGCGTTCAAGTAGGCAGACCAGCTCAGGCCGCTGTTGGGGGCTGGCAGTTCCTGGCCATAGAGCAGCTCTAGCTCCAGCAGCTTCGCTGGGAGGTGACAATGCTCTGTCATGTATTGCGTTAACATGTACTATGCAAGTCTTGGGTGCTCTTACATGAGGACAAGTGCAGAGCAGCACATCAGGCAGAGCAAGTGCCATGCTCCCTGCTTGCTCTGCACACCGCAAGGGTCATGAACTCAAGTAAACACCAGATACTCATAGCTCCTCACACTTCAAGTGAGTTGGATATGAGAAAGTGTTGACAACGTGTGTAGGATGACAAGTCCCTGGTAATGGAGCAGAGGCAGGCACACGCCTGGGACAGTCGCCCTGAGCACAATGATCAAGCAGTCCCTGCAGCCAATGGGAAGGCTCCTGCATGCAGCTATGAAGGGCTTTCAGGCGCAGTTGCAGCGCTTCCACGACCTTACCCCTGCAGGAGCCACAGGCATGCTTGCTGGGTGCAGCCACCTCTGTAGCTCAGGCCAGCAGGGCAGGTGCCAGCAGCCGCAGCACTGCCCATAGCATGTTGCACCCTTGATTGGGAAGCAGGGTGCCTTCCAACACTGAAACAGCCTGGTATGCAGACTCAGAAAAGCTGCAGCGCTTTGAATTGACCTCCTCCCATGCAGCGCCCCAAAAGACGCCCAGTACAAGCCCGGTCTCAACTGACACCTGTCATGAGTGATCAGCTATCACCAGCGTGGCAGCCCCAGGACCTACAACACCCGCGACAAACAAGAGACACTGTCCACCTGTCAGCCTTCAATGCCATCGAGATGGCGTCCTCCGGAGCGGCCCCCCGGAAGACGGCCACTGCCAGCCCCACCATCTTGCGGATCTGGTGCAGCATGAAGGACTGCCCCACCACGCTCAAGCGCACCCAGGGCTGGCCCTGCACAGCAGCGGCAGAGCAGGCACTCATCGCTGAGATGCGGTGCTGGCGAGCCAGATTGTTGAGTCCCATGCAATGCAAAGCCACCAAACCTTTGCAATTTCATGAATGCAGACGAGCACATCAGAGCACAGGTGACGGTGAGCAGCACGTATGGGTGCCCAGGCGCAAGGCAAGTGTTGCCTGGCTGACACCCCTCTGCACAATGTAAGGTCCTTCTTTCCTGCTTCCGCAATGATGGGTTCATTGGTGCGCCCACAGGAGTCTCACCTCAATGTTGACCAGGCCTTGACAGCAGAAGCTCAGGATGAACCTACAGTGCAGGAACACTGCCATATCACAGCTTGCTTTATCAGGCTGAATGAGCGGCGCTGCACAGAATTGACCTGGTGATGGAGACAGTGAGCTTGCTGCTGCATCAGGCTCAGTGCGGACCAGGCCATGACAGATGAAGCCAGAATGAACCTGCAGTGCATGAAGACAGCCAGACCACTCCTGTATCAGCTCAATGAGGTCTAAGCCTTTATAGTCATTCACCCAAGGAAGCCATGATGCATGAAGGCACCCAATGAACTGCTGTAGACACGCTCGATGTGCAGCAGACCTTCACAGTTGAAGCAAGTGTGGATCTGCAGTGCATGAAGACAGCTTGATCCCTGCTGAACAGGCTCAGGGATGGCGCTGCACAGGTGAAGCTCAGATTGAAGCTGCAGTACATGAAAACAGCCAGGTCACAGCTGTATGAGGCTCAATGTGGACGAGGTCTTGACAGGTGAGGCTCAGAGAGAGGCTGCAATGCATACAGGCAGCCAGATCACTGCCTCATCAGGCTGCACGAGCTGCATGGGAATGCAGAGCACTGCATCTCAGGCTGCTGCTTGGCATGCACCCATGCACAGTTCATTTGCCCAGCTGTGAAACCCTCTGACCCATAGCTCACCCTGCATTGTGCAACTTACCAAGACTGCACAAGGGCAAATCAGTGCACACCTTATGGCATCTGGTATGCAGCTTCGAATGGGTTTTCCACACCCCTGCCGACCCATGCAATGCATGGGGCTGCCCACCTCACGGCGCTGAGTCACTGCCGCGCAGCTGCACTGTGACATTGCTTGTCTGCACATCGCATCCGCCATGTCACCACATACTGACACTCGACTGCCCAACCGCTACGTAGTAAGGGACCATGCTTAGTTCCTGGGAAAGTGTCGGCCCCGACACCCACTTCATCTTTTACATCGTACTCGAGCGCCCACCTCAGGCTGTTGGGGGTGCCAACTCGGCCCCCTAAGGATAAGGGAGTCCGCTTTGCAGCTGATCAGCAACCTGCAGATATAATTTGCTCACCTCATGGCACTTGGGTCGCTGGCGGGCAGCTTGACCGTGAAGTTGTGAAAGTTGCGCGTGCCCTCGTACTGTTTCAGAATAGACGTCAGGCGCTTCTGCTCGGCCTGCCCAAATATGAAGCCGCTGTCTGCCTGGGGAATTTCAGATGTGGGGGCTTCCACCTGTGCTGCGCCATCACCTGCAGGTAAGCGAGACTTGATGAGATGGAGGCCAGCATTTGCATGTAGCTTAAGCAGCCCTGCGTTGAGCCTGCCCAACCACAAAGCTTCTGTCTGGCTGGGACACTGCAGAAGGCCTTACAAGGAACATGCGGTCCTCCATAGGATAAAACGAAAGTGAGCTATGAGGAGGATGGAAATGGTCAGAGCCAGCACAGGACATCAGGCAAACGTGAGGCGGCAGCGCCAGTGGGGGTGCCACTGGCTGCACTGCTGAAGATGGGCATCGCCAAGACAACACCACAGGCTTGCATGACGCTGCATCACTGGCTACAGGGATGTATCCAGAAAACAAATAGGTGGCAATTACGAGGCCTTGGGCGAAACAAACATCAGCTCATCTCAGGCTGACCTGAGGCAGCAACGCCAGCTGGGGGCGTCTCTGGCTGTACTGCAGCATCCACTGGGGATGTGGCTGCCGCTGGCGGCTGCCCAGCAGCGTCTGCTGCAGGCTCCGCTCCATCGCCAACAGGGGCGGCGGAGCCAGCAGCACCATTCTGTGGGGCATTGCTGTTGTCAGCCAGCTGGGCGCCTGACAGCCCTGCAGGAGGCAGGCCCACTGGCTGAACAGTGCCTTTGACAACTACTGACATCTTGCAGCCCCCACGGGGTGGCTGGCTCTGCTGATCCGCTGCCCCTGTTGCAATGGAGCAGAGCCTGCAGCACCACCCTGACGAGACAGCCCTGCAGGAGGCAGGCCTACCGGCTGAATTGCGCCATTGACAACAACCGACATCCTGCAGCGGGCCCCCACCCTGTGGGGCCTTGCTGCTTCAAGCTGACCGAGCGCCCGACAGCCCTGCAGCAGGCTGACAGGGTGAAACACCAGCGGCAATGGCAGGCCCAACGGGCTGCAGCAAGCTGTAAACATACCGGGAGCCATTGCTGTTGCCAGACAAATGTGCGCCTGACAGACCTGCCACAGGCCATTCCTCTGGTGCAGGTCACCTGCCTGAGGGCAACGCAGCAACTGCCTCACACAAAGACGCCCACCATACTGCAGGCAGACAAAGATCCTGTCTGCAATCACATGACTGGCAACTGATCTTCTGTGTTAGCTTGCTGTGCCCTTCCTGAACAGACATAGCTACGCTGTCCAAGCTGCGGTACGTGCGAGCGTTGACCCTCTGTGAACCCTGCCAACGGGCCGGCCTTTTGTCTTACCTGCTACCCCATCAGCACCCTCTATGACTTTGTCCACACCGCTCGCCGCGAGCTCCTCGTCCATCCTGCTGCGCCCCACCTCCCTGTTGAAGACCCAGGCAGGCATGATGTACTCATAGCGCCGCCTGTCGCAGTTTTTCCTGCAGGCGTGGACGGACAGCAATGGAACAAAAAGAAGAAAAGAGCAGTGGCCCGCACCCACACAGCGCCTGCTCACGTGCAGGCGAGGTAGCACACAAGGCCAGCCTGCAGCAGGGCCTGCACCTGGCATGCCCAGGCGTGCAGCATCTGCATAGCACAAATGACCTGCACGCCATGCGGGGTGCCTGCTGCAGTGGGTCCACAGCCTAGCCTTAAATGCACTGCCATGCCCCACATACACGACCCGAAGCACGCCGCCCTGCATGGCCCACCTGGCATCAAAGCTGTTGGTCACGCGCACGAAGCCAAACAGCTTGATCTGGGCAGGGAGGTGCCTCTGCACGTCTGCCAGCATGCCTGGTCTGTCAACTCCTCTCATCTTGAGGCTGACAACCTGCCCGACGGCTGAGACCCCCTTGTCCGTGCGGGCAGCACGCATTAATTGCAGCTGCGCAGGCAGAGAGGAAACGGGAGTGTCAGCAGACGTTCCTGGCTTGCTCCTGTGATCGCCCCTGCTGCTCAGGCGCCACCTTCAAGCAAGTGCGGCCTCAAGACCTGAAGCTGCCAGGACAGATACAGACCACATGTTATTTGGGGTGCAGAGCATCTCTTGTCAGACAGCTACATGAGCGTAACGCCACAGCTGGAGGCTACAGGAGCAACACTCCGCAGGCAGCGCCAGACAATCTGAAGCAGCACAACAACCTGCAGAGGGGCTACCCCGTTGCGTATGCGGCGTGCATGCAGTGTGGTTGCAGGGGCAAGCAGAGGAGCAGTAGGGGAAGTGTCTGGCAGGTTTGGAGGCTGCAACAGCCCAATTGCATTGCACCTGTGGATGCCAGAACAATGGCCGCAACAGCAGGGTTCAGACAGGCTTGAGTGCTGTGCGAAGCAGCCAAGCCTTACCCTGCTGAAGTCCTCTTGCTTGTCAGACTCGATGGCCCCTGCCTTGCACAGCGCAGAGAGTAGAGTCCCCTCAATGGTTGCGCAGCCAGGGTTGAGCTGCATGCCCTGCAAAGCAGCAGCCCTCTCAGGGTTGATGCAGTGTGCAGCAGCTGCGTAAGCTGCATACCTTGCAGAGCAGCACACAGCCAGCTTGACTACCACCTGTGCGCTGCAGCAGGAGGGTATAAGGTGAAGGCTGTCTACATGCTGTGCTGGCATCACCAATGGGTGTACTAGCATACTCTACAGCTGGGACAACGGGAGCTTTTGCATGCTGATGGACGCATGCTGGCGTCTTGCCATCGTCAGCCTGTTCAAGCAGCATGCAATGGCTTGCAAGTTGGCCGCTGTCAGGCTGCTCATTTGCGAAGGCCATGGACCAGCCATGTTTTGGCCAAAGATGGCCAGAGATTGTTCACTGGGTGCTGCTGCTGCTCAAGGAAGACATGGGCCCGGTCTGCAAGTGTTGCTCAAAGGATTGAGCACACGATCCATCTGCTTGAAGACAAACCGCAAGCAGGGACGCAAGCCCCTGCTTGAAACTTTGACACGCAATGCACCAGCAGTTCCACTCCATCACTATGGCACACCCTGCCAGCGTGCAGCCACCCACTCTCGCAAGCCTTGCCATTGCAGTCAAATGTGCACTAGATATCTGGCTATGCATGAGCCTCTGCATGGCTCTCCGCGGGCTTGCTGGCAAGCCCAGCAGAGGCTCTCTCTCTCTCAGCCTGCACAGGTCAAGTCCACCTGCCGCAGATCCAAAACAGCATCAAAAGCACATGACCATGCATGGAGCAGCAGCAGTGACGCACCAGGTATCCCTTGCCATTGTAGGCTAGGAACAGCGCCACTTTCTTAGCCTTGCGCAGGGGTCGCTGCTCGACAATCTCCACGGGAGAAAGCAACTCCGTGTCTGCGCCCCCCACATTGGCCTCTGATGTAGCAGGGGCTGCAATGTCTGCAGTACATGGCATGCCAATCCGTCTTTCTGATATATAACATGTGCAACCTTAACCTGCAGGCAGCCATGTCAGGCGCGCTCTGGTGCAAACATGACTGACATAGGTGATCACATGGAAGCTATTCTCCAACCTTGCTGCCTGTCGGATCGCACCCCTCCTGCCACATCAGATCCCTCCACCTTGTGCAACTTGAAGGGCCGCTGTCCCTCCTGGTCTGCCGGAGACTGCATCTCCTCTCGAAGTGACTGATCTGCTGACCTAAAGTAAGCCATGTAACACCCTGCGACAAGGCGTGAAACTTAGAGGGCTGCTTCGCGGCAGAGCTCACTCATGGTGCTCATGCCCCACCTAGACTTCTTGAGTGATGATTGATCTGAAGTATGCAAAAGGGAAGTCAATGAGCTTCCCTCCTGACCGGCACCCCGGTTTTATTGGCCACCACGCCATTCCGCTGCCCTGCCTACCACCACTTCAGTGACCTGCGAGGACACTTCGTAGCGCACTTGAAGCTGCGCAAATTCAACTGCAAGGGGTGGGACCTCCTGACAGACGCTGAAATAGACCCAGACAGCAACTGCATCACGAAGCAAGAATAGGAGGAGGCACTGGCTGCAGCAAAGGCGCAGAAGGTGTGTTGTGGAAGCTGGCATTCTGCTCACAGAGGGCCTTGGCTCCAGCAGGCCCACAGCTCTCACTGTCCTGCAGAGCAGGGCTCGCAAATTCGGTATTCAGAATGCGTCTGTTCGGCATTAAGAATGCGGGAAATTCTTGAATCCTGTTCGGTGCTGTGGAACTTCGGGAAAATTCGGGGCATTTTCCACTTTCTGATTGGGCCTATGTCACAACCTTTAAAGTACTTTCTTGCTACACACAATGCCTAAGTGACATTGCCTAAGTGATTCCTCTGCCTTGTCACGCCACCACTGACCACAAGGCCGCAGAGCCCACACTCCACACATGGATTGGGATCTGCCTTGCCATTCACCAATGGTGTGGCTGAAATAAGTTGAATTAGGCTTTGAAGCCATAGCCTGCCATGCTGCGGCAGGCTGCAGCAGGGCTACAGTGTTTGTGGATTTGACTGCCCACAGCTGCGGATCTAGCTCATCTTGCCCCGCTCCAAGCTGGGACGCAGGCTGTGGGACGAATTCCGGTGTATTCCCCAATAAGCAGTGTTATTGGGAGAAGTCGTGAATCAGTTGGAGGGGGCTCCGAATTTGCGAGCCTTGCTGCAGAGAAACCAGGAGGAGGCGGTCCAGGCCAAGCTGAGTGCTCAGGCGTCAGCAGCTGTGTCACAGCCATCACGCATCAGCTTCAAGGACATTGAGGTGAGCAGAGGATGTGACCTGTTATATCGGTAGGTGAGTGAACCAAAATTACCAAATTCAAGGGGAGGAGGTGCTCATGTCTTCCAGTGATTGTCCTGCTTAACACAGTCTGTGCTGAAGTAGATGAAGATCCCCTTTCTGGGCATCACCAAGATCACTAAATCCAGGGGACGGGGGCTCATGTGCTCATGTCCATCCCTGTTGCTCAACATCAAGTTGTGCTAGGACGAAGAAAGCTGGTCTGGGCAGGCAATCGTCACCATGAACACCAAGAAACAGAAGAGGAGGGCTCATGCGGGCGCCAATCCTTCTTGACTGACTTCAGTCTGTGCTGAAGCAGACAGAGCTGAACTCTGCAAGCACCACCACACTCACTAAAAGTCAGGGTAGGGGGACCTCATGTCAGGAGGGGTGGGGGCTCGTGTGCCCTTGTCATGTGCTCCTGTCCATCCCTTCTGATTGACATGAATCTGTGCTACCCCAAATACAGCTGGTCTTGACAGGTGAGCACCACCAAATTCACCAAAAGTCAAGGGGGGAGGGGCTTGCATGCGCGTGCCAGTCCTTTCTGCTCAGCATTAGTCTGTGGTCAGGCAGACAGAGCTGGCTGCTTTCTTACAGCAGGCTACGATGAAGTCTAAGCATGGCAGCAGCGAGAGGATCGATGGCAACATTGAGCTCTTACTTAGAGCTTTTCAATCTCACTCCATAGGACAGCAGGCTATGATGAAGTCTAAGCCAGGCAGCGGCAAGAGGCAAGACCGCAACTTTGAGATTGTTGTCAACCACATCACCATCAACGAAGATCAGCTGCCTCAGTTCTCGTGCCAGAGCATGGCGGCTCTGAAGGATGTCTTTGGACACAACATCAAGAAGTACTCAGGCACTCTTCACCACAAGCCAGGCAACGAGCATGCACATTTCTTTGTGATGTCTGAGGCTCCCAGGACCTACAGCGCTGTCAATGCTCGTATTATTGACTCCATGGCACTCATATTTGGCATAGAGAGTGGGGTGGTGGAGGTCAAGATGTTCAATGAGTTGAAAGCAGAGGCTGGACCGGCTCACGGCTTGAAGGGGCTTGGCGACTACAGGTCGCTGTACGTGAACAACAACGACCATCCAAATCACCGCCCAAAGGATGCTGAGCACCGGACAGTGGAGTTCATGTGCAGTGGAGAGTGGGAGATCTCGCATGGAGGCGCAAGAATTGGTTCTGGGCGCCAAGGCCCAGTGCAAGTGGCCACAGCAGCCATCAAGGCAGGAACTCCAGAATTTACATGCAAGACGTATGAGGAGTGCCAACGTCTGCTGAAAGCTGCCGCAGAGAGTGTGGGTTGCATAGGGAGCGCCTCGCCGAGTGTGTTGGCCGAGAGCTCTTTTGGTACTGTGCCAAAGCGTAAGGAAGGCGACCTGATTTGCAAACCTGCCTATGATGAGGACGAGTTCAAGGCCCTCCCAGAGGAGCAGCAGACTATCCAGCGGAAGCACTCCATGAAGTACCTGCAAGGGCCCACCGGATGCCTGCGAGAGGAACTGGTGGTTTGTCATGAATTTTTAGAGGCGCACCCTCCTGACTTTTATCGATTCAGGCTGCTTGAGCCTGTCAGGAAGTTACAAACTGGACGTGGCAACCTCTCAATTGCCAAGCTGAGGCAGCACTATGAGGAGGGATTCATCAATCTGCAGATTGAGACAGCTGTTTGGGGAGTACCCACCTCCTGGATGGACGGCTGGTCGCGCGCCAGCAAGGGCAAGTGTCAGTTACAACCTGCCGGCAGCTGTCATTGCTGATGTGATGAAGGCCAGATGATACAAGCTTGTCTATAAGATCATGACAGTATTTTTGATACACATGCCACAGCACAGGTGTGGGAAGCGCACCCACGTACCCACACCAGATGACTTTGTAACAGATGCACAGATTGCGCAAGTGCAGCCCTTTTCAAGCCCCCAGGAGGTCCTCTTTCGCCACCAGGGATTCAAGTGTAGCCAATGCCAGGTCCAAAAAGCCACCACATGTGTGACATGTTTGAGTCAGGCCGGCTCCCTCAGGTTGATATTTTCAAGTGGAGTTCAAGTGTAGTGGAACTTTGTTGTGCAGTGGCTAGCCAGAAATGTGTGATTGGCCCAGAGAAAAGGGTTACGCAGGAATGCAGATCATCGATTCATGTAGACCAAGAGTGTTTCAAGTGTAGTCTGTCAGGGGGCAAGGCTTTAAGGCTTGCCCTCCTGCATGAGATGTGATTTTGTGGAGTGACATGTCACTTTACGAGTAAAACGCTACACCACTCAGTAAAATATGACTTTCAACAGAGAAATGTGACCTGTGCAGGTAGATGGCGGTAGGTTGTGAATGCAGGTCAGCAAACAATCAAAGGCTTGCTCAGCCGCTCTGCTTACGCTTGCCAAGCGCTTGGAATCATTGCTGTACCTGCTGCATAGCTGCTGCAGTGAGCTGACTATCCTGGTGGCAGGGATGCGCTGACGTTCCATTTCTAAAGCCCCGACAACAGCAGCCTTGGTGCTTCCCAAGGCAGCCATGCGGTTCCTGACCTCAGCAGCAAGGCCATTCTTGAATCTCGAGAAGGCCGTGCTGCTGGCCCTTGCATCCTTCTTGCTGCCATGCCACCTGCGGAGGTCTGAGGGCACCGCTGAGATCTTGGAGAACGCCTCAAATGCTTCTGGGACTGTTTGAAATTCTGAGAGCTTCCAGACCTGCAGCTGAAAAGGGGAAGTATAGTCTGACCAGTACACAGGCGCTCAAGCTGGAAGGCGATTGACTACACACCCGCTTCTCGAAACAAAAAGGAGTCCCTCTCATCCAAGGCGCTCAGCGCACTGAGGGACTGAGGCGGCAGAGTAACGCCATAGCTGGCCTGTGAAGCCAGAGGCACCCATGGGATGGGTTTGGCTGATGCTGGGGGCTGAACACCGGAGAGAGGCACCTGAGGCAGCATCACCATCGGGGCAAGAGGCATAGGCATGGCCTCCTTTCCACTCAGCGTCTTGAAGAAGAAAGCCTGCAACATGGAAGAGCAAAGGTCCAGAGCAATGCATGTTTGACTACACCACCTAGGCAGCGCTCACCGTTGGGTTGGTGAACAACAAATTTCTGTCGCTGAGAACCGCCTCAGCAGCAACGTGTTTGTCCCATGTCTCCTGCCGCAGCTGCTTGCCCACAGCGCTCTGCAGAAGGCGGCTGGCGGCTGGCGGGATGGTGCGGCCACTGGTCCCCATATGAATCAATTTTCAAGCTGGCATTCTGCACAAACACTTGCCGCAGGTGGTCGATGGCCCTCAAGGGCGCCAGCAAAGGATGTGCAGGGTGGCATCGCATGCCAGCTTGGCGCAGGAGCACTTTCAAGCCCGGGATGATGCGGTCCAGCACGTCCTCCTCAGCCTACAGAACACAATCGGATCAGTCACCCCCTCCCCAGAATTTGGTGATTCCTGTGAGAAGCACTGGCACTACAGTTACCCTACCGTGTAATCAGCCTGGCCCAAACGATGATTCTCATGCCAGTCCCGTCCCCAACCAGCCAGCCTGTGGGCTGTGTCCGGGTCAAAGATGCAATACAGGTCTGTGGTGTCGGACTCATGCCTGCAAGTGTGCTGAACCTGTTGCTCTACCAGTCTGCCACCCACTGTCAATTCGCGGTCTTTCAGCCTGCTTGGTACAGTTGTCAGGTTTCAGTGAGATGTGGTGTCACATAGTGGGTGTATGCACAACAGGAACATTCTCAGGTAATGCAACAGCAGGCACACATCTGTCCAAATTGCAAAGGACAAGCTTGGTGACACTGGATGGCAGCAACCAGCCTTCGGGCCGCAGCAAATGTTCTGGCTCTGATAATTCATAAGCATCTTCAAAGTCTAGCACGATGGCCTTCAGCTGGGCCAAAGGAGCCAGGGTGGCAAGCATATTTAGTGTGCCACAACCACTTTGGAAGCTCATGAGCTGACCAGCCTCACACCATTGGCCAAGGTGCTTTGACTTGTTGAAGCAGCAGACCCTAAGGCCGTCCGTCTGTGGCTCGATGGCCAGCTCAGTGAACTTTGCCAGCAGCAAGGCTAGGTCAGTCGCGTTGCACCCTGGCTCTTGGCCAAGCCAGGCTGCACACACCAAGTTGCAGCAGGGCATTCCAGCTGGAAGTGCATGGCCAGCTGTACTTTGCCAGCAAATACACTGCATGTATACAGAGTAGGTACTTTGCCAGATCAGCATGCTGGCAAGAAGCAGCAGGGCAGTCCGGTCATAAAGCAAGGTGCCTGTATCTCCTGTGCCATTGCCCGGCGCCATGCAGCCATTGCTGGGGGCGCGAGGCCTGAGAGCACCATGTAACCCAACCCACCATGAGGAGCTGCAGCATGACCCAGAGGTGGGCGTACTGGATCAAGCTGGGATCCTGCCAGTCTGCAGCCAGAAATTTTTAACCTAAGGCTGCGCCTTGATCCAGACGGGCTGCTGATGTCCCACCATGCCATGCCTGCTACATTGCAAAGAGGTTGGAAGGCTGAGATCCACTTAAGGTCAGGGCCTCCTGACGATTTGATGTGCCTGCTTGGATGCTGCACAGCAGTGTCCCGCTCTGCCATCCCAGTCCCCACAGCAGGGCCCCGTTCTGCCAACCCAGTCTGCCACACCAGTCCGCACAACGGCCCTCGCTCTGCCACCTCCCTCTGCACAGCAGGGCCCCATGACACTGCAGGGGCCTATTGATGGGATTACCTCAAACCAGACAGAGCCTCCAGCCCGCGGCGGCATGAGCTATCCTGTGAGAGCCATCAGAGGATCAAACATTGCCATCATCAAAGCTGGACCACCTGTGCACAGCCTTGCAGGCGGGCAATTTGTGTTGACTGCCTTCCATCTGCAGTGCCAGCTTCGGCGGGCTCCCCAGCATGATCACCCCAGCAGGCATAGTGGAAGACCTCAGTAGGGTTGATTTGATGAGCTCCAGGACGATTCAACAGCGAGATTTATTGCATGGCTGAAATGATGGTAACGATCACTGCCAACCGCCCTGCTTTGAGCTTTTGCTGAAAGTCGTTCTTGATGACCCGCTTTCATGTGCCTGTCGCAGGACATGGAGGCAGAGGTCGGGAACGGCTGCCCGAATAACATAGTGAATGATCTCTAAAGGTCAGCCCCCCTGCAGTGAATAACCTGTCTTTGTGTTTTGCAAGCCAACGCAATGCTCTGCAGGTTAAAACTCCTGCTGGACAAGCTGACAAATGTCATGAGTCGCGACATTGCGGAGCGCATGGTGATTCAGTATGTGGAGCACTTCACAAAGACGGTCTACTTACATGTTAGGAATGGTCAGCGCATTGAGCGCAAGGGGGATGCCTACTTCTACATAAACATAGCAGGGACTCCTAGAGTCAGGAATGTCCCAGAAGTTGTCAGAGTACTGGCAGAAAGGGCTGTTCAGGGTAAGCGGTTGTTATATCGAGGTTTGAGCAGAGGTCAGGCTGATCACTTCCCGCTCTGCTGAATGCAGGCGTGCCAGCCAGGGAGGCACTGGTGGAGCGACCCTTGTACGACCTTGTCTATGCTCCCAATTGATGCGAGCACAAGTAGCCAGTCAGTCATAGGCATAAAGAGCAGTCAGGGCTTGTCTTGTTGACATTTGCTGCGCTGCAGGTCCAACCTATTGTCAGGAGCCAACCCTTGATGTACAAATCCAGCCATCAACGGTGCCAATTCGTTCATTGTTGTGCTGTGACATGACATGACCCCTATATTGTCTGCCATTGCTAGGGCAAATTGTGGTGGCACATATGTGTATCATGCATGTGTATCATAAGATTGCATCAAGTTTGCAAAGCTCTGATCAGGATGAGGAGAGTCCTCTGTATGCAACATGCACACAGTCTGTGGCTATCTGACACTGTCAATGTGCCACCAACACTTTGGAAGCTCAGCCTGCTGATTTCACACCATCGGCTGATGTGCTTTGACTTGTTGCAGCAAAAAGACTGGCCGTCCTTCTGTGACTTGATGGCCAGCTAAGTGAATCTTGCCAGCAGCAAGGCTAAATAAGTCGCGATGCACCCTGGCTCTTGGCCAATCCAGGCTGTACACACAAAGTTGCAGCAGGGCAATCCAGTTGGGGATGCTACCTTGCCAGCATCTGTAGCGTCTGGTTGTTCCCATCTTATGCGCTTACATGCCTGCGGTGGTGGCAGGGTCAGGGCGTTGAGGGCATACATGCACACATGCAGCTGCTGTATGGGCCTGCTGCAGCACAGGCTGTACTGCAACACAGCAGGCACAGCCTAAGCAGTAGCCCACACACACTGAGGAGGCCCTGGTACATGGCTGGGCACGCGGCAAACTGCAGCACTCATTACCTGGCTGTGGTGCTCCCGCTGCAGATTCAGCTGGCTCCTCTCGATGGTGTCCACTCAGATGAACCTGTTGCCTGGGCAGGTGGCTAGACTGAAGCATGCCTCATTCTGACAGGGGCCGCTGCAGTTGGGCTGGACGCTGATGCATAAGATACACAGCCTGCTAGGGGCCAGGCAGGTGGCGCAGCATAGAGCAGAGGAGGGTGCATTATGCACAGCTCTGGCTGCCTCTTGTGACAATGCTGCCAGAGGCTGGGACAGCTGCTCAATTGCTGTAAGCCTTGCCCTCCCGGTCACCGCCACTTTGCGGGCGCCCACTCACTTGCCCCTGCTGCATCAGCAGCCCTGGGTCCCCCTATATGCTGACAGTACCCACTTGCTTGTTCAGGCTGCTGTACCGGCTGAGCAATTGCTGCCTGGGCACAGGCAGCCGCCGCTGCTGAGGTGACATGTAATTCACCACCTTGCGGGTGACATTGAATGATGTTGTGGAGCTGCTGCTCAGCAGTGGCCTGCAGTGCTGGAGCAAGGCACAGTCAATATAATCAATATCTGCTGCCTCCAGGCTTGGGCAACGCTTATGTAGCTTGGTCATGTATAAGTACTTATACATGACTAGTCTTGCCGAGTGGTCCCGCGTTTACCTGTATTGTACAATACTGGCACACCGCCAGCCTGAGGGTGTTGCCAACTCTGCTCTCTGTATGAGGCAGCTTCAGATGTTACTACACGTGCCCAATGTATGGTTGCAACTGGACGCCACCTCACGCCTGCTCTGCTGGGTATCTGCACCAGGCACAGGCAGTCTCATATCACTGTGGACGCTGCCACAGTGTGGACCCGGCTGGGAGCTCATTTGGCAACCCTCTTGCTGCTGTGAGTGTGATTCACAAGCTCCAGCTGCGTGGCTGAGGGCTTGAGCTGCTTGCCAATGTGCGCAGCAGCAATGCACCCCGGTGCCTTCATCAAAGTGCGGGCCCTGCATCGGCCTGCTGGTGAGGTGGAAAGTGCTGCAGATTGGCTCATGGTATCAGCCCATGGTATGCATGGCAGTGCAGCAGTCACGCGGCCATACATTGAGGAAGCGCTCAGCAGTGATATACATTGAAACCCTGCAAGCAGCTGAACAGCAAAAACTGGCATGCAGCTTCACCTCCTCCTTCAGCTTGGCAATCTGAGTATAGGCTTCTCTGACTGCAGACAGGCCTCGCCTGAGGTGTCATGCTCAGCAGACAGTGCCCTGAGTTAGTGCAACACCACAATGCGCAGCAGCCCCCAAGCCTTGCAGACTCTGGCCGCTTAATAGGTAGGGGCTGCAACAAAGCGTGCCAGCTGGGCACCAGGAGAGGTTGTTGCAGTCGGCGTACGGCAGCAGCTTGACAAATGGCAACAGCTCATGGCAGCCTGCTTGTGTTGCAGTTTGCAAGCTTGCACTACATGGCCCCTGCCCACATTGCTCCTACATGCAAATAAGGATTGCTCTGCAGAGCCTGCTTGGCTGGGCCTCAGCATGGCATGACAGGGTGCAGGACACTGCTCACACCAAGGACAGCAGACTCACCTGTGCATGAGCTGAAGACTTCAAGTCTCCTTCACGGCATGCTGGGCGACCCTTGATCAGGCCTCCCTTGCATAGCCAAGGAAGCGCATGGCATCATTGACTTGCTGGCCGTGAAATCGGCACCAGCCACAACCCAGCTGTGCAGAGTGCCCAAGGCATCAGGTCAGCTTAGCACATGCTGGGCTGTCTGCAAAGACCATCAAGGAAGGGCGCTTGTGCATGGTGTCCACCTTGATGGTGCCGTATGGCCGTGGCGTTGTGCACGAGAGGGCAAGCTTCACCCTCTAGCACATTGTTTGCAGCCTCAAGCTTTGCTGCGCCATTCAGCTCTCAGGTCTGCATTCAGCAACAGTCACTGTTGCTCACTGTGTGGGCCGTGTACTTTGAAACCAGGTGCACCTGCCCAACGAAGGCATCCAACACCTTAAGCTCCTTGGGGCCACAGAGGACTCCCAATATTGCCGTGTGGTGGTGTTTGCTGCGCAGGTGACCTGGCAGATCAGAGCACCTGATGGCATACTGCTGTTCACATGGGGCGTACAATCACTTGCCAGGCAGTTGAGTGGCGCACAGCACAGCGCATGCGCTGTAGCTTGCCCCCAGCAGGACTGCTGTCTGAATAGGTGCTTTCCCAATCAGCATCTACGGCGAAATTTGTCCTTCAGCTGTGCTCGATTGTTTCACTAAAGCCGCTGGTTCAGGTGCCCACCTGAGCCCTCAGCCTCAATGTCAGCCTCCACTCCAGACACGTCTTCCTTCTGGTCAGACCCATAAGGCCTGCAACCTAGCACCAAACAAGCACCTGCAGCGGGTGCCGCACCTTCACAGTCAGCCGCCTGGATCATAAGCTGCAGAAACGGCTTCTGCAGGCACAAGATGGCAGCAAGGATGCGCTGGGAGTCCAAGTCTACGGAACCTCAGCACACCTAACCCTTGTCTCTGAGTTCTGCAAAAGGGTTTCATGCAACAAGCCTGCTGACTGTAAAACAGGTTGGCTCGGCCTGCATGTGATGCCAGCTCTCGGCACGTGGAAGACCTGAGGTACGAGTACCACTGCTTGCCTGAGTACAATCACTGAGGATGGGCACCATGGATCTTCGTGGTGGTTGACCATCTGAGTGTCAGCCATTCTTGAGTGCAAGGGCAGTTCGAAACAAGACTGCCAACATCTACCTTCCTGAGTTGTATAGCGTGCTACACAGTTGCTTCAGGGTGCCCCTTGGCTTTGCAAATGGTCCCTGCCCATTTGGGTCTGGGAGCAGGCAGCCGCGCATACTGGCTGCCATGCTCTTGACATGTTTGCAATGTCATCACCACGGCTGCGTTGCCTGATGTTGAGGGTGCATACCCTGCCCTACTGGTCCCAAGACCACCTCTGAAGCTGTGTTGCCTGATGCACAAACACAGCCGTGCCCAACTGTCAAGGCCACAGGTGCAACACGGCATGCACCTGCTGGTCGCTCAAGAAGGAAGCAGCCTCTGCAGCAGGAGCAAGAGCCAAGCGAGACCAGCAGCCCCACCACTGCCGATATCTGCGAGGAGACAAAAATATACCTGAGTACAACACAGCCAACGAAGACAAGCCGCTGTAGTACATGCCTGCGTCAGAAGGACGGTCAGCTGCCTGAGGCCTCTCACTGCTTGTTCTGGGCTGCCCAGACACTCAACACCGACCACCGCTGGTCTTTGCACATTCCCAGGGCAATCTTTGCTATCAATGCCCTCCATCAGATTGTCTCTTGTGACCGGCACTGTCCAGGGCAAATTTGCTCCTAGTATCTCTTTCACAGCTAGCATTGTCATTGGACCACCAACACGATATCAAGCTGAACTACCCAGCTCACCAAAGCATCGAGTCAATTTAGCCCGGCGGTAGTGCTGAATTTTGGGTGCTGTTTAATGGACTGCGCAGCAGCATCCATCATTCACTGCCAGTTGGTGCCAGCCACCCGGCGCTTGTAGGCGTTTGAAGGAGGAATGAGGCCAGGCTTGTCGCCAATCTGGTCCTCCTGGGGCTCACGCTGCCCCATGGGAGCATAATCCCGGTACCATACACCCTGCAAAGAGGACCTTGAGTTTTTTGGAGGCAAGCTCTGAACCACTCTTGATGCATGCAGTCAGTCTCTATGCATGCAGTCTCAAGGCTTTGCGACAGCACAGACTGACAACATCTGCAGCAGTAAGCTGGGCGAACAGGCATGCAGACCCAGCAGACTTCATGGTCATTATCCTGAACGCAGGAACAGGCTGCCAAATAAAGCCTACAAGTCGCAAGTCTTGGTGGACGTCACACAGATTAGCAAGCCTCACTTAAAGGTATCCAACATCCGAGACCGCAACAAAAGCAGGCTGGCCCACACAGCATCCAGGTGATGGCCCCTGTGAGACTAAAAAGCCCATGTTCAAGAACAAAACCTGGAACACTGGGCTCACCCGGTAATCCTGCTGTGGGCGCAGGATCTTGGTGTCAGGGTCTGTCAGGGACTCCCTCCAGTGACTGAGGTAGCCCGTCACGCGGGGCACAGCAAAGAGCACTGTGAAGAACTGTGGGGGGAAGCCCAGAGCACGGTACACCAGCCCTGCGACACAGACACACAGACAAGATGGCACGAGTGGGGTCAGCAGCCATTCCAGCACCCCAGCACCACACAAAGACTTTTCTGACACCCCACTCCTGCAGACAGCTGCAGGGGACACATGCTGGCATGATGTGAGGCGCCATGCAGAGAAGCTGTGCAGGGGAGGCTGGGCTCACAGTGCATGCACTGCAAGGGCGGCAGGTGTTTGAGGTACAGTGCAGGTCCATGCAGCAGGTGCAGGACTGTGATGGTGACATGCATCAGGCAGCCTCGAGCGTGACACATGCATGCTGAAGTATTCAACAACAACGCAGTCCCTGATGCGTCCAGGAGGCAGACCAGACCCTCCATCAGGCGCCAAGCTTCCAGCTGTTGTGATCTAGACAGCTGTGCCCAGTGTGTAGCAGCCGCCAGCTGCACAATTGATGCCCAGGAGCTGCTTGCAAGCAGCTCTTCAGGGACCAGTTCACAACAGGGGTTGAAGAAGAGCCATTTGTAGCTACACATGTTTGATGCAGCTCACCAGAGAAGAAGTCCACATTGGGGTAGAGCTTGCGCTTGATGAAATACTCATCATTCAGAGCCACCTTCTCAAGCTCAAGAGCAATCTGCAGAAGCACAGAAGCATGTAGACCAGCACGGTGGCATTGGAAGGCTGAAGGCAGCACTGCCCATGACTGCAGCCTCAGGTACCCAGCACGCATGTTGCCACACAAGGCACACAAGGTGCAGTCCGCAAACCGTGGAAGGCATGGCATGGCATAGTGCTGCTGAGGAGGCACACAGGAGTCCCCCTGCTGCACAGACTTCTAGGCTTCTGATGCTGCAGGGCCTGCTGCAACAGGACCTGCTGCGACCTGAGCGCCCGTGCTCTCATGCATGCCAGTCAGGCACTTGAGCTGGACTGACAGGGCAGCTAAGGGCACAAGAGAAGATGTCAGCCACCAGATGCAGGCTCACCTGGATCAGAGGGTCCTTCCCAGTGATGGCAAACACCTCATCAGACACCTTCTTGATGATTCTGGCACGGGGGTCGTAGTTCTTGTACACCCTGCAGCAGATGAGCAGTGCTCTGTAGAAGAGGGTGCTGCTCAAGAGAATTTGGCCTGGAACTCTGATTGTTATAATACCCTGCATCAGACAACATTTTCACCTGTTCGTGTTTGGACTGAATTTGACGTTGCTGTGACCTGCCGCAGCTAAATCATGCAAATTCGACCACTGATACCATAGGTTATATTGGAGCCTCAGCTTGTTGTTGCTGTGCCTTGCTGCAGCCAAGATGGCAAGCAGGGTCACATGGGCAGCACACAAGGGGCCTGCTCAGGTGGTGACCAACAAAATTCACATCTGCTGTACACCCTGCAGCAGGGAAGTTCTTCTGCATACTCAGGGCCTGCTGTCAGCCTTCCTGACATGGACAGCAGTGTCCACTGCAGCTTGATGTGCAGTCCCTGTACTCAGGGAGTGCTCAAGTCGCACCACTCAAGTCGCACAGTAACTTGAGGACTGCCCACCTGATCATGGCTTTGAGTCGTGATCGCAACGCTGTCCCCTTGCTGTCCCAGGATGCCATTTAGGCCAAAAGCTGCGCTCAAGGCTGGGCAACAAGTACTGCCCCTTCTTGCTGACCTGTGCCCAAACCCAAACATCTTCTCCTTGCGGTTCTTCACCCCCTCCACAAACGCTGGGATGTTCTCCACCTTCCCGATTCGCTCCAGCATGCGCAGCACAGCCTCATTGGCACCGCCATGCAGGGGGCCGTACAGGGCGCCGATGGCACCTGCAGCCACGAAACCATGTGCTTGAACGGTGAGCTTAAACAGTGTGCTGAGTCTTGCAGGCTTCAGCCTGTAGGGGCGTCAGTGACACCTGCAGCTGTGCAACAGTGTGCTGTAATGATCTGCAGATAGCTTTCTTGTACAGTGCGCTGCAGCGTGCACATCACAGTCTCATTGCTGACATGCAGGGGCCTTACCAGGCGCCAATGGCAGCAGCAGAGATGGGCTCAGACAGAGTGCTCACCGATTGAGCCTGGTGCCAAACGGCTGTGCAGCCACACATATCACTGTTTGCTAGTTGGCAGGACAGCCAGCCCAGCTAGCCCAACAGCTGTCAGTCTGACGTCTCCCACATGAGGCCATTTGATATCTCCCTACCTCACAAGATGTCAGGGGCCCAACCCCGAGAATCTTTGCAGGCATGCATACTGCCGCAGAACCCATATGGCCTCAGCAGCTAGTCAATTGGCCAGGCTGCTACCTGACGCACAAGCAGTCCAGAGCCACACCACCAGTCCCTGATTCCCGACAGCCGACGAGGCCCCATTGACGCTCACCCCCAATAGCTGTGTAGACATCCACCCCGCTGCTGGCCAGATGACGGGCGGCAGCTGTGGAGCAGTTCATCTCGTGCTCCGCATGGAGGATGAACATGATGTCCACTGCGCGCGCCAGCCTTGGGTTGGGCCTGCAGAGCAACACACACTGAAGTTGGCCGCATGCCCTAAATAGTTTGGCCCGCAAGGTGGGCCATGTTTTAGCCAGCTTGGCCAGCTTGGGCTCAATCTGGCGTTTACAAAAGAACTATTGAGACGAGCAGACAAAGCTGCCAGACTATGGGCATGTATTTGAGTAAGCTCCATCAGCGATACTGTGGTTTCCCCTTGTTGCTGAGCTAGCTTGTCCCTCTCTTCCCCACACAAAGGCCCTGCTTGTTCAGCACAGCCCTCTGCCACTCAAAGGCTTAGCAGCAGCTCATTGGGCAAGCAAGCGGCGTCATCATTGGGCCCAGTCCAAGAGTTGCTGGGCGTGGACGCGTTATAAAGTGCAGGACAAAAGTTGCTGCATGATCAATTGAAGCATGCATCTGCTCTGGCCTGATAAAGAGACAAAAGCAGCCTGCTTGACCCCTTGGACGTCACATCCTTCACTTCTGCAAATGAGTGACCATCAGCAGGCACAGGCAGCCCTCTTGGGCCCACACACCAGGCCTAGTACTTGTGTCTGCTGCCTTCAGCTTGAGCACCGCCGTGCTGTACTGAACTGTGCAGCAGAGCACTGCGCACTGCAGTCGAGCTGCCGTTCAGCATGCACAGGCAGCCAGCCCCTTGACCACAACCCCTAGGGCTTGCACTCATGGCTGACCAGCCTGCCGTTCAGCATGAGCGGCGCCGCTCTGGGCAGCGCAACCCTGCCCACCTGTAGTTGGACTTTCCTGCTGCGTCCAGCATGTACAGGAAGTTCTCTGAGTAGGACAGGCGCTGCGTGGGCGGGGTGGCATTGCGGCCGCTGGCCCTGTGGTAGGCCAGAGCAGCAATGGCAGGGATCTTGCCTGCATGAAGATAAGACGGTTTTTGATGAATTACTGGCTATGGTATAAGGGAACTGGGTGCCCAATACGACCCCTGAAGTAGTGGTAGGCCAGGGCTGCAAATGCAGGGATGCACCCTGCATAAAGACAGCACCTTTGATGGAAAACTCATGGGCCAGGAGGCACTGCACGGGCGGAATGGTGAAGCGCAATGGCAGGCCGGGGCCGCAAGTGCAGGAAGACTACAGACTGCCTGCAGAAGGCACAAGCAGTGTTCAGGAGTAGGCTATAAGCCAGGAGCAGCTACACGCAGGGTGTGTGAGCTTTATGGCCCCTGGTCCTGCGTCAGGCAAGGAACGCATGCAAAAGCTTTGCCTGCACAGGGGCAAAAGCTGTGTTCAAACAGGTGCTGGCTGTGGGCCAGGGGCCGCTGCATGGGTTGGGCAGCAGCATGCTTACTGGCCAGGGCCGCAATGGCGAAAGTCTTGCCTGCATAAGCCCAAATGTGCGGTGTCAGAAACGGTGCTGGCCGCCACTGGGTGGGACTAGCCCTGTGGCATGGTCAGTGCCTTTACGGCAGGGGCATTGCCTGCACACAAAGCACTTCAGGGAGGAGTGAGCAGCAGGAGGTACAGGCCGCAGGCTGGCATCCTAGAACATGGCCTGCCCGACCAGGTGCAGCAGCCATCATCGCCATGGCAGTACTTCAGTTTGTGCACACGCGCTGTGCTAGTGTTGACACAGCAGGAGGAGAGTAGCAGCTCATGTCTCTGCATGAAAGCCCAGCCCTCACCTATCAAGCGCACAATCTGCTTGTCCTGAATCTCCTTGTCCTTGTACACGCTCTGCCCCGCAAGGGCAGGGTTCTGCTCAGGGTGACATGTGCTCAACGCGTTGACTGCGGTCAAGATGGTGCCCTGCATTTTCCATCACGTCCAGCTCAGCCACCTTGTGCAGTCACCTCAGCATCAGGGTCATGACGCCACCCAGAGCTCTCTAGGAGGAGGCTCCCGTCTTTGCAATCAGGTGCGACACCCAAAAGGGACCCACGATGAGCCCAACACACTTCGATCTCTGCTTGAACGTGTTACATGCACCACGTGGAATGTCTGCCCTGCACCGGCCTGCCTTCACCATGGTGGTGCACGACATGAATCACCATGAAGTGCGCGTCGTGGGGCAGCGCCGCGATCGCATTCTCCACAACCCCTGGCACTGCGCTGTGGCGTGCCACTGCCTCCTCCCAGCGGCCCAGCTCCTGACTGCTGGGCAGGTTGCCGTACACGAGCAGGTAGGCCACCTGCAGGGTGAGACGCAAGCGTCAAACAGGCAGCAGGTTGCCCAAGAAGCAGCCAGCTGTCGTGCGCGGACGCTGGGTAGTTGGAGGCAATGTGCTTGCTGCTGGCAAGTCTGCCTTGCGCCAGGAGGTTGGCCACCTGCAGGACATAAAGCAGAGAAGTCAGCTTGCGGCGTGATCAGCTGGCATGTGTGGACTCGAGCCATCTGTGGGCAGTGTGCCACCCAGGGAAGGTCTCCCTCCGCGAGCAAGCAAGCAACCCTGCAGGCAGGAGCAGGCGATGTCAGCCAGGCGGACTGCAGACTGAGCTGCAGGGGTGGCGCCCTGCACGCATGTATGCTTTGAATGCAGGTAACTGTGTACGACAGAGGCATTTTCCCCACCATCTGAGATGGTAGCATCAAGTGCTCATGAGACAGCAATTGGCTGGCAGCTCAGCTAGCTGCTATGCGCTGTTGCTGGGCAGTGCAAGTGCTTCAGGTAATTCCCTGCTGGACTGAGCTTGCATTTGTATGGCTCCCTGACAACCAAGTCACCTCCAGGCAGCTCAAGTTGCCAGTTGCTCAATGGCCATGCACTTGTACTTCTAAAGGAGCCCAGCAAATGCACCGTTCAGGGGAAGATGGAGCAGTTGGCCACAAGCAGGTGGCACGTAGCCCAGGATCACGTCCAGGGAGCTGGCATGCTGCATGCCAGCTGGCACAGATGGTACTATGCAGTGCATTTCGCACTGGCCCCATTGTGTGGGAAAAAGGACGATGGCACTGCCAGCCGGGCCAGTGTCACTGCGGCGTCAAGGGTCAGCTTCCATCAGGCAGTCAGCGCCAGGGGGTCACAGCGCTCTGCCAAGCCCTTCACAGCAGCCAGCGCGCACACCTGCCACAGCCCTCAACAAGCAGTGTAGGAGGCTCCGCCTGTGACTGCAAACAGTGGTGGTCTTGGTGTGCAGCCCACCTCCAAGAAGCTGGAGTGCTCTGCCAGCTGCTCAATGGGGTAGCCACGGTACCTCAGGATGCCCTTGTCACCATCAATGAAGGAGATGCACGACTTGACAGCTGTGGTGTTCACGTACCTGCAGCACAGACAAGTAGGTGCTTGAGCTGTAGGTGAGCAGAAACACCTGAGCTGCCAGGTGGGGACAAGTAGGCTGCAGCAAAGGCATGACTTCAGCAGTGGTGCTGACAAGAGTAAGATCCAGCTGCAGCACTGCAAAGGATCAGCTGGGTGTATCACATGCCTGAGGCACAGGCAAGGGAGTAGCACCCTGGAACCATGCAGCTTGGGCTGACTGCCGTGTGAGTGCTGCAGCACACATGGAGACGGGCGCTGAGCTGGCACATGCTGGCGCCCTGCTGCAGGGCAACTCAAAACCAGCCACAGCCTGAATGAGTGCGCAGCTCAGATGGTGCGTGCCAATTGGATTGTCACGATGGAGCAGCGCAGTGCACTGTACTGCAGGATAAAGGAAGCAGGTGAGCGATGCAAGATGTGGGCTGCAGCCCCGTACAGGCCAGCTCAGGGAGTCGTCTGCGCTGATGTCCACGCCGCTGCAGCGGCATGCAGACAGGGGCCTGGGGAAACAATATTGACAACGGGCTCATGTTGCCCCGCGTGACAATGCCCCTCTGCATCCTGCAGCCCCGTCGGCGCAGAGAGGGTCCAGGGCTAGTGAGGCCCCTGAGCCTCTCCTGCATCAGCGAGCCCATTTGCAGTCGAGGCGCCAGTCAAGCCCATTTGCTGTTGGGCTGCCTCATGCGCCCTTGACATGGGGTGGGTCCAGCAAACAGTGTCAGCACAGCGCCGACCTCAGGCTCTGACAGGCAATGTACCAGCCAACCAGGGTGCAACAGAGGTGCCAATTGCACCATGCAGCTGCACACAAGGCATTGGCCCTGGGCTGGGCACAAGCGCCGCTGTCAGCTGCAGTCAGGGATTGTGCATCATGCGGTGCAGGCTGCATGCATTGCCTACTGCAAAAGTGGCCAGCAGTGGTGGGGGCAGCTGCAGAGCCCATGGTTGCAGCATGCCGCCTGCATTATCAGTGCCTCATCGTCCCGGCATTTCTCACCCGTTGTCATATGGTCTGAGGCCAACATTGTCTCCCCCAGCAGTGATTTGCTTCAAGTCTGCACCCTTGAAGGTGCCGTGGTCACTGATCTCAATCTCATACTTCTTGCCAGTCCTGCAACAGGGGCATGCAAGACACTGATCACTGGCAAAGCTTGAATGTGGAACATGTGCATGCAGATGTGTTGGTTACAATTTTGCAGCATGCCTGTGGTGGGACAGGTTACTTCAGCTGCTTTTGCACCTGTTGTCAATGATGGTCAGGCTACCAGGCCCTCCGCCAGGTGCTGGCCTCTTTCTGGGATCGTTGTCCTTAGCTGCAGCTGTATCCTCTCTCTCCAGCCCTGGCTGATGCACCTCAGCAATGCTGAAGCCCGCCAGGTGCCTCTGGAGGGCAGCCAGGCGCTGGGCTGCAGGCCCGGTTGGGGCTTGCATGGGACACCGCCAACTGACTACGGTGATGCTGGCTTCTGGCCAATACTTCAGGCTTCCGGAGCAATGTGGATCAGTGCTCGATAGTCAGGGCAGCTTAGTCCGCTGCTGAGCTGGAAATGACAAAAGCCATATCCATATTGTTGATCACCTGGAGCATACCCCTTGGCAGTACATATGGTCTGTGGGCAGCTCAGCAGTGCTGATCAGGCATCACGCAATTCGATACATTCAAGCGCGGCAGGCCTGTTGATGAATTCAAAGAGCTGACTACTCAACAAGCTGGGGCCAAAGGGAGCAGGTACTCAAAGGGCGGGAGCAGTCAATCAAACATGCCAATGAACATTTGCCCAAATTCGCCGTCTTGGGCTGGCGACTGTTCGTCAGAGTCACTTGAAAATGCAGCTTCACGTTGGCCTGCACCGCCCTGACTGTCAGTTGCAGCACCAGCATCGGATGAAGTCTTTGCTGTCTGGGGTGAAGCAGAAGTCCTGGATTTGAACTCTGACAGAGCCTCATGTCTGAGTGTCTGCTGCAGCGCTTCCTTGCGCAGGCTCTGCAGAAGCTGCTGGTCTCGCAGGCTTTCCTCGCGCTTCCTTTTCCTGCGCTGCTTGCGGGCGCTCCTAAGCAGCTCGTCATTTGCTTTGTGGTTGAGGTGCAGCGCATGGGTGTGACAGACTCGCAGCTTCACCAGGGCCTGCTTTGCCTGCCCAGCCTCTTTGTACTTGAAGTTGACCTGCAGCAGCAACAACTCAGCCAGCAACTGTCAGGTTACCCAGCATCAGAGCCTGCTTCAGCTGCCTTGCCTCCTTGAACTTGCGCCTGATCTTGCACTTGACCTGCAGAAGCAGAGACATCTGCAGCATCTGGCTGCAAGTAACAGGCACCAGTGCCTACTGTGCATGCCCTGCCGCGTCAAACAGGATTGTGGCAGCTGCACTTTCAAGCAAATCAGCTCATTTCAGCAGGCGACTGCCTATCAAAAGCAGCAACTGCTTGTCCATGAGCTCTGGTGCTGCCCCTGCCCGCCACTCATGCCAGATGGTGCCTGCATGCAGCCTGTCCTGGCTGCCCGCAGCAGTACCAACAATCCTCTCTCAGACCTGGCAAGGCAGGTTTGGGTTAGGATGCTGCCCGACCATGCCTGCGGCTGGTTGCGTGAGAGCTGGCAACACCTTCATGCTCTTTGCAGCAGGTTCACACTGCGTATACAGCAAGCCAATGCAGACCCTGCCAGCCCTTGCCTGTCACACATGACCTGCACCCTGCCTCAAGGCTGCCTGTTCTTCAGCTGCAGATGCAGCAAGAATCGTGCCACCTCCACAAACAGCTGACTTTAAGGCAGGCAGGACCTCTGCCTGTCAGCAGCACCAGCTGTTTATTGCCTCCAGCCTCCGTGGTGCGAGAGCCCCTGGCTGCCAGAAGCAGGCATGGTGGCTAGAACAACAGCGGCCACCACCAGCAGCAGCTGCTCACCTCAAAGCTGGCAAGGCCTCTGCGCTCGCTACAGCCCTTTGCTCCACAGATGAACTGGCCCTTGCCGGCCACAACCTCACGCTCTGTCCGCCAGCGCATGCCCACCTTGCCCTCCTGCAAACAATGGGCACTGCAGCTGAAGCAGATGCGGCCAGAGATGCCAACATGTGCACTGGCCTCTCCCAGCCACAGCTTTGCGCGTTGTCTGCCAGGCAGGCCCATGTTGTCCTCCTCCTGCAAGCAACAAATAAGTAACTTGTCGGAGCAGGTGCCTGTAGAGGTGCTGACACGTGCAACTGACTTGCCAGCCACAATTACATGTTCCACCAGGCAGAGCAGGCCCAGTTTGCCGCTCATTCCTGCAAGCAAATGAGCGGTTGTCCCCTTGCCTGTCAGGCCAATCCTGCTCTGCGTTGGGCATGGGGCCTGGCGCCCCGCAGCTTGTAAGTCGTCACAACAAGAGTTGCTTCCCTTAAGCAACAAATGCACATCCTTGTCAGGGCAAGTGCCTACCAGCAGGTGCAATGCAGGCCTGTGCATAGAAGGCCAGGCCAATGCTGTCGATCCCAAGCAGACCACACAGAATAGTGTGTGCGGGCCCTCCATGCGCATGTCGTCACTGTCTCACAGCCTCCCTGCTGTTGCTGAAATGCTGTTGCTCCCAGGCAGAAAGGCGCTGAGACGGTTTCTGAGAAGCTGTGCCACATCCTGCCCAACCACCATGGCTGCTCTGCCGAGGCACATGCGGGAATGGCACGTCCCCGCAGGCAGGTAGCCCTGCCGATACCATAAAGCAGTGGTCCATCAGGAAAGCACTGGCCCTCAAGCAGCAGCCTGCTTGCTAGAAGCTGCCAAACACTCAAGGGTTGCATCGCTTAACTCATATGCAGAAGCAGCACCAGCACGATACAAGGAAACTGGCAGTCACCTTGTATCGTGAGAGGTCTGCGATGCAGTACTCCTTAAACAATTTGGAGTAGTATCGTTTGGCTAGCCGGACCTCCCAGGTGTCCTCTTTGTCATCTGCCTCGTCTCGTATGAATCTGCAGCACAGCACGGAAAGGCTGGTGTGTGCACGCCAGGCCTGACTTTGAGGCAGTGCTGTGCTTGAACACGGGCACAGTGTGAGCTCCCAGTGCCACTGCTGATGGCGGTGACTCAAGCACTTGCCTGTAGTGCTCACGCAGCACATCCTGATCAGACTTTGTGTCTTGCTGGTTCTCCGGGAGCTTCCCTCTGTAGAACTTGATGTAGTCTGCAGGCAGCCACATACTTGGCTTGAAAATTGTTTCAAGGCTTGTTGCCATTCTGACTCAACAGCATAAAGTTGGGTGCAACCATGTGACCCTGCATATTCCCTTCAGCTGACCTGCCACGAACTTCTGGTGTCTCTGGAAGGCATTAAGACCGAGCAAGCGCTTTGTTTCACGAAGCCTGTGTACTTCCTGCATTGCGTAGCCTGCGAATGCGCAGCCGAGGCACTGCCTCTCAGTCTCGGCCAGGGAGCTGCACCTTTCTTTCCTTGCTCTTTTAGTTGACCTCCTTGGACGCATCCCTAACCATACGTGTTGCATGTCCCAACTGTGAGTGCCCTGATTGGCACCATGTCGGGGGGCTGGGACGGGCATGATTTGGAGTATGATGAAAGTGATCACAACAGGATTTCAGAGCTTTTCCCAAAGTGAGCATCCAGGCCCATTGCGTGCAGAGCTCAGTGCAGGGTTGCGCGCATCTGCTCTGTGCTGCATGCATCAAAACTTGTGTGTGATCACCTGCAGGAACCTGAACCACCTGTTTGCCTCATCTCCCATGATTGGGATCAGGGCCGCTGCACATGTTACAGTAGCAAATGCTGAGGGACCCATGGCAGTGGCTGGCTCCCAGCAGATGCCAGAGCTGACCCTGGAGCGCATGCAGGTCAGCTTGGAGACTAGATGTGGTGCCATGTTCTGTTGAATAGAGTGTTCTCTTGAGCAAAGGGCCATCAGCTCTATTCCACAGAGAAGGGTGGCCTGAGCAGCAGATTCTACTGATCGCATGCCATGCAGCTCATCCCTGCCCTGGACCTATTTGTCGTGTAGCGCCTTGTAAGACATTCTCGCCAATCCACCCCATTCCCTCACCAATACGTATCCACTCTTCAGGCCCTGCAGGCATGCCTACACATGTGGGGTGGGCCCTGCCTCACGCACTGGCTGTCAGTTGCGTACAGTACAACTCACCAAGTCACCTTTGACAATGCAGGTCTTGCCTGCATGTCCACCCTGGCCTGCAGCAGGGCAGGGCCTGCCTTACACTGCGTCTGCAGACATGGGTCAATAGAGAACCCCCAACAATGCCATGCGCTGCCACACCATGTGTGCATTTGCATCCCCACGTAGCATGGCAGGCCCTGCCAATGCACGTGCGTCTTGGCCTTGCAGGGTGTGCGTGTGCATTCTCTGTGCACCACGTCTGGCCATGCACCACCTTCATGCTGATCCTGTCGCTTTGTAGGTGTGCGTGCGCATCCGCCCCGCCCTGCAGCAGGGCCTGCCGCGCTTCACCGCAGACAACTGCATCCACGCTGCCTCAGCCTCCAGCATTGCCATCGCACCCCCCGAGGCCAGCCAGGGCTACCGCAATGGAGACCGCGGGCAGACTTACAACTTCTCACGGGTGTTCAGGGAGACCACCTCCCAACGGGAGTACTTTGTCGCCACCGCCGCGCCAATGGTCGGTCTTGCTGGCCGTCAGTCATGTTGCCCGTGCCCTGGTGCCAGTGTGCTGCTCATGCAGTGGTGCTCTGTGGTTGCTGCTGCTCTCAAGTTGGACTGCTCCAATGGTGCTTTGCTTCTACATGTGTCCTTTGTGCGGGCCTTACTTGCTGCCAGCACACCACCCACCGGCAGGAGTTCCTTGAGGGTTGCAAACACACTCGTGTGCTGTAGTGTGTTGTGCACATGGGCAAGCATCAGCCCTGCTAGCATCATGCCACTGTCTGCCTGCCTTGGGGTACTGCTGGCAGAAGGCCTTCGTTTATGTTCTGTGGTGCTGGTCTCTGACCAGACTGTGCAGAATCCTCACTGCGTGCAGCAGATGGTGAGGCAAGGCAGGGACCAGCTGCAGCCCTGCCTGCGTTCAGTCCCCAAGGCAGCTCACTGTTCAACCCCGTGTTCACTGCCATGTGCAGGTGCAGCATCTGGTGGAGGACAGGCAAGCCAATGGGGTCATCATGGCCTATGGCATCTCAGGGGCAGGCAAGACCTTCACCATCGAAGGCACCAAGGCCCAGCCAGGCGTGGTGCCGCAGGCGCTGGCCCTGCTGTTTGAGGTGGGCAGCTAGACACATGCATTACTGGCGCTGCACAGCAAGCCTGCAGGGCGCCAGACACACCTACTAGGCAAAGCAGCATCAGCATGAAGCTGCCCACTTGTCAAGGTCAGCTGATGCATCCTGTCTGCCTTTCATGCTGAGCCAAGCTTTGAAAGGTGCTGAGACAGCACTGCAAGGGCATGCTTTGCCAACGCAGAGGCCTCAACATGTCGGCAGAAGCGCATGTATGCCCTCAACAGACTGGCCAACCTTGTCTGTGCAGGAGCTGGCACACAAAGCGGATTGCCCCCTGGTGTGCGTCAGCCAATACGAAGTGTACAATGAGCAGATTTATGATCTGCTGGACACGGATGGAGGAGGACTGACAGGCGCCCGCCAGCGGCTGCAGCTCAAGGAGGACCCCCAAGGGCGGGTGTTTGTGGGCGGGCTATCAGAGGTGAGGCTTGAGGTTTGGCTCGCGGAGGATTTCCAGAGGTGAGGCTGGCGATTTGGCTCAGGGAAGATGCCCAGGGGGGGTGTTGGCGGGCGGGCTGTCAGAGGTGATCCTAGGGATGTGCTGCGTAATGCAGGGCCCTGCCAGACATGGGGTGCTGCACACTCCTCAAACGTCTGATGGCTACATTCTGTGGGGTGAGGTGCTGGCTCACCTCACAGTCAGCTGCAACACACAAACGTGTGGTGCAGGGAGGCTCACATTAGCGGTGCAGGGAGGCTCATTGCAACCGGGGCAGCAGCTGCCCTGAAAGTCAGGCAACCAGGGGCCCTTGAAGCCTGTTGCTGTAGTTCACTGCTGTCGGCAGCACACTGGCCTCGCTTCAGGCGGGCAGCCAGGCAGTTGCTCTTGCATGTAAGATGCAAGCACCAGCAATCAGCCTCTCGCAGGTGGCCACTGCAGAAGCAGCCCTGGGAAGTGTGAGGCAAAGAGCCATGCAGCTGCTCTGGCATCTTGCTTCCATGCACTGACGGTGATATGGCTGCAGGTATCTGTGACCAGCGCCACAGCTGCACTGGAGGTGATGAGGCGCGGGGCCAAGCAGAGGCAGCGTGCAGCCACAGCCATGAACTTCCAATCCTCGCGCTCCCACTCCATCTTCACAGTGAGCGACCGTGCTCATGACGGCCTGTGTTCAGGGATAGATGGATTTTCAGGCATGCATCGCACAATGCGCTTCTGCCATGATTCGACTGCACGTGCATGACTGACATGGGTGTGGAAGGCTGACACTGCAGTAACCATTGTTTCCTGCTGAGACCACCCCTACAGGAACCTTCACTTGGACAGTACGAGCAGCAAGGCCTTTCAGGCCTTCAGCTGTTCATACACACTGCAAGCAGGTCTTTGAGACAGCACAAATAACACCAGTCAAACCAACTGGCCACTCGAAGCTCAGAAGCTTTTTCCCGGTGCAGGTGGTGCTCTATGGCAGGGCTGCTGGCGTCGTCAGCAGCGAACCCCAGCAAGAGCGGCTGGGCAAGCTGTCGTTTGTGGATTTGGCTGGCTCAGAGAGGGCAGCTCGCACAGGCAACGTCGGGGCTAGGCTCAAGTGAGCTACCAGAACCATTGCTGGCAGTGTGCGGCAAAGCCACCTTCCTCAACTGAAAGTGTCTGGCGAGCAGACCATGTAGCCAGCAGCAGGCAGACTGCAGTCACGACCCTTGCCGCACATGCACCTTAGAGGGGCAGCAAGGCAGCCAGGCGTGGCATGCCTGCAAGGCTACCTGTCTCAGTGACAAAGTCACCAGCAAACCTTGGGCCCCTCAGCAACTCCAGGTTCCTCTGCACATGGGTCCTCTGCAGCAGCTTGCACCCTTCAACCTGGCCAGACAGGGCCATCTCCATAGAATAAGCTGTGGACTGATAGACACAGCAGCCCACTGACCTTTTTGCAGAGAGAGCGTAGCAATCCAGCAGCCTGACGACCTTCTGGCCTGGCAGCAGTTTGGATGGCAAGCCTCTATATTGTGTGCAGGGAGAGCATGGCCATCAACAGCAGCCTCATCACCCTCTGTCTTGACACTCTGTCTTGACAGCAATGCTAGAAAAGCGAGTCCCTGACTTGTGTTCAGGGAGAGCGTGGCCATCAACAGCAGCCTCATGACCCTGGGGCGCTGCCTCGAGGCCCTGCGCTGGAACCAGCAGCACCGGCTGCAGGAGCCGCGCCTGGTTCCCTACAGGGAGAGCAAGGTGACCTGCGGCAGGGGTTTCATCCATGCCGTGAAGGGTTCTGCCCTTGCCTTGGGATGGCTGTAGGTTCCAGGTTTGTGCCTTGCAGGGAGAGCATGCGACGTGCAGGGGATGTCAGGGTGCTGGCCGCTTCTGGGGGCGCCAGACCCTGCGTTGAGCTTTTTCCCCCCGCCACCTGCAGGTCACCCACCTGTTCCGAGATGCGCTGCACGGCTGGGGCCAGATCCTGCTGTCGGTCAATGTCAGCCCCTGCGCCAAGGAGTACGATGAGACATCACATGTCCTGAAGGTAAGGCAATTCACAGTGCCTTATGGCTGGTGTATATCTCAGGGCCTGCAAAAGCGCGGCTCACAGGGGAGCAAGTAAGTGCTGGAGCAGCATGCCATGCTGCTGATGTGACAGTTGTGCTGTGGAGTTCGTATGTTGCTGCCAGGACAGACCATGATGAGATCTTCCGATTCAACAGCTGTGAGACTGCAGTCAGGCATCTGCGCCACCTGCGTGTGAGCGTCTCAGGCAGCATTAAGGCTGTCACATGTGGCTTGCCTGCAGTGGCTGCTCCATCTTGGCTCCAAGGCATGTAAAGCTAAGTGGGACATTGCTGGTGGCACAGCAGATGCCTGGCAACCTGGGATGCATGGCAGCGACAGGGCTCACCATGATGCCTCTGTCTGCAGTATGCTGCCCTGGCCACCCAGATCGGCACAGCAGCACGAGCAGAGGCCCCGCTGCGAGCTGTAAAGGCAATGAGCCCTGCAATCACAAAGAAGCGGGGAGCGGCCGGGCCTCCACAAGGTCCCAGGTGAGCTGCACAGCCACTGCCAGGGAAACTCAGGATGTAGGCTTGTTTGGTACCTGCAACAGCACAGGCTGCAGCAAGCTGTGGCCTGAGTCACGTTGCCGAGGCAGCAGGTCACCTTGCAAAGGCAGCAGAGGCTGCTGCAGTGCATCACCTCACGCAGAGCTCAGGCAAGACACTTGCAGCCAGCACACTTATGGTTTAACTGCTGCCAAAGCAGGCAGAGCAACCACAAGGCCTGCTGGCAAATGCAGTTTGGCAAGGTCTGCTGGAGTGCTTGTGCATAGGACTGGTGGCTTGATGAAAGGATTACACTGTAAATGCAGTCCCAGAGCGTCCTGCAAGTATTGCTGCTTGCTGTGGTTCTCCATGTCCTTGCAGATGCACATGCAAACTGGCTGCCCACAGCAGCCCTGGGCCCATGACTTGCCTGGCATCTGCGAGCTTGCAGGCTCATCGACTCCACATTGCCGCCTGCAGCAACCTGGGCCCGAAGCGGGTGAAGGCCTCAGACCTTCAGGCAGCCCATGCTGCCAAAGCCCCTCAGGCAGCAGCAAGGCCAGACGACTGTCAGTCAGGCCAGGCCACTGGGCCAAGCAGCAGCCTGGGTGCTGGTTGTGAGGATGCAGTCAGTGCGGATGAGCGTGCTGCGCTGGCGACTGACCTGGCACACCAGCGGGAGCGCTGCCAGGAGCTGCAGGGGCAAGTGGAGGACCTGCAGGAAGAACTGGAGGACATGCAGAGCCAGGTGGGGCACATATCCTGTTGTGGCAACATGTACATGTGCTTACGTAGTGAGCAGCCATCTTGTGTAGGTGGAGTGGGGTGCTTGAGCACATGCAGAGCCAGATGGATCAGTCAATATATGGCAGTGGACTGTCATTGTGGTCACTTGACATGGCAGCATGTGGGCTATACTACTAGGAAGTGGTCGAACAAGCCGGCAGGTTGCAGCACCCGCAGACCAGGAGCAGGCAGAGCTTGGGTACAGGCTGCACCGGTGGGGCATTCAAGGTGGCAGTGTGATTGCTGTCTAGACTTGATAGGATCACGTGAATACAAAGAGCAGCAAGAAAGGGTTTGATTGCTCTTGACACATTGATACAGTACACTGCTGGTCATGCAGTGTAGCAGTGCTGCAAAACAATGGACGAAAGCCTGCCTGCTGGCACTGCACCTTCTGCAGCTGCTGATCTGCTATGAGCACCCATGCCCTGCAGCGCAGCAGCCAGGCCTGCTACCGCCACCCAAGGACGCATGCTGGTTCTCAGCTCTGCTTTGTCTGGGCCTGTTAGAGTGCCTGCATGTACTGAGCAATTCGCGGCCCTGGAGGGGGCACCCAGCCTGCAGGTCAATGCTCTTAAGCTTGTGACCACCACAAGCAGGGCTGCACACCGCTAGT
The DNA here is from genome assembly GCA_963969365.1 of Asterochloris sp. CNOR1. NCBI lineage: Eukaryota > Viridiplantae > Chlorophyta > Trebouxiophyceae > Trebouxiales > Trebouxiaceae > Asterochloris > Asterochloris sp. CNOR1. The sequence goes on from OZ017760.1 coordinate 194,942, forward strand.
TTACATAAGGTAGCCGCCATGCAGGCAGTTTCAATAAGCAGGCAGCAGACGCTGCTGGTCAGACCCATTTCCCTGGTCCAGTATGGGAAAGTGGCCCTTATGCCGTGCAGCGCCTGGCCCATTGCAGCTACCCTGCATCTTGCAGCTGTGCCTTGCAGGTTGTGTTGGGCAGGAAGTGGCTAGCCTCACCCTTGCCAAGCACGCTGGCACACTGCCTGCTGCAACCAGAGTACCATTTGGCCTCCACAAGGCCTCTACAACATGGTAGCCCGTACTTTGCAGCTTGCAGGCATCAAGAAGAGCCAGCTGAGCCTTCACCCGGAAACAGCTGCTGGCGTAGACTCTCTGACTTTGTACTTGCTGTGCAGCTTGCAGCAGCCGAGGAGCGCCAGGCTGCGACAGAGGCCGAGGTGCGGGACGAGGTCAGCGCAGAGATGGGGGAGCTGCTGCGTGACATGGAGGCAGGCTACCGGGTGAGCAGTCGGGAGGGGCTCAAATGATCACTTGTGGGCATGATTGACTGCACAGGCAGTTGTGCAACACGGAAGCAAGGCAAGGTGAGTAGCTCTGCTATCTGGGCATGCATTGCCTTGTTGAGTGAGGTCACCATTTGTTTGATGTCAAAGAAGCAACGGCCTCAGAATGAGCAGCATACAGGCAGGCAGGGTGCAGCAACGAAAGGCAAGGTAGTCAGGCATCATGCAGGGTTTGACATCTGGTAATGTGAAGTCTGGCAACATTGTTGCATCTTGTCTGCAGCTGTGCTGTGCAGAGCCCAGGCTGCTGTGCAATGTCTGGGAGATGGGAGGCTGCATCTCAAGTTTGGCTGTGGTTCAACTCCTGGGACAGGAGGCAGCCAATTGCCAGATGAGACAGCGGCAGTCACCATCTGCTTTTCCACGATGAGCCAAGCAGCTGCTTTGAGGCAGGCCACGAACCCCTCTACATGTGGTTTGGCACCCTCAAAGCTGAGCAGATGCTGTGCTTCTTGAGGTCCCTGCAGGCCGCCAAGGATGCTGCCCTGGAGTGGCAGTGGCACAGAGCTGAGCAGATGCTGTGACCACCTTGAGCTGGTCAGCCGGTGCGTGCAGGAGCGCTTGGCAGCCGAGGTGGCTGCACTAGAAAGGAAGTATCACAGCACTGGAGCTGGACCGACTGACAGCTGTGCGCAGCCCAGCGGGGCGTGGGCAGAGCAGCCTCAGCCTGTGCAGCCTCAGCCTGCAGAAGCGCCAGCTGCCACACAAGCCACTGGGGCAGTAGCAGGAGCCAAACCTGGCCAGGACAATATTGATGTGTCAGACCCTGCGCACAGAGTTGCTCATGCAGCTGGGCAGGCTGAGGGTTGTGAGCAGGATGCAGACCTCAGGTAAGCTCATCGGAGGCGTTACATGCTGCAGCCTTATGTGTTTTGTTATGTGCATTGGCCTGGCCCTGGCTGGGATGCAGCTGCAGCCAGTTGGGGAGTGGCACGCAGCTGCACCCAGCAGGGGAGTGGCACGCAGCCCACATTCTGGACATCCCCACAGCAGCTGCCTGCTGGTCAGATGCAGTGTTGCTGGCAGCAGTGCAGCCAGCCATCCTCCTCATACCTGGCAGCAAGCTCAGTGTTGTTGCCTGAGCGAGGTGTTTGGAGCAGGCCATGCGGGGCAGTTTCAGCCAGTTTTACCTACCTGCATGGCAAGGGCCGAGGATGGCAGACCTGCACTGCAAGCTGTACGCCATCATGCATGGGCCTGCGTGAAGTCGGTGCCCTGAATGTGTGGATGCCTCCAGGTCTGCCCTGCACGCCGCACAGCAAAGGGTCATGGAGCTGGAGAGGCTGTGTCAGGCTGGAGCAGCCCAGCAGGAGACTAACAGGGGGGAGCTGCGTGCAGCCATGGAGCGTGAGCACGCAGAGCAGGTTGACCAGTTGCAGGTGGGCTCCATCAGGTTGTGAAGTGCCCATGAAGAAGTGCATGGGCAAGCCAGCGCGGCGGATCAGCAGTTGCAGGTGGTTCTGGTGTGCCTGCCCGGCAGACCAGGGGGTCAAGTCTGATGGTTGGCAAGGAAAAAGCGCAAGGGTCCCTGCGCTATTGCACATGACTTTACTGATGTAGCGCTGTGTGTGCTGTCCCCAGCCCCTGGGGCACTTGCATGTGAAAGACGATTGATGGTGCTCTCATACACTAGTTGAGAGCTGAGCCTGCAGCCTGAAACATCTGCTCATTGTGAGGTGCGTGCCATGGCCATCAACCTCTGGAAACCTCTGCATCTGCTGCGCAAGCGAGCTGCTAGGCGTGGCCAACAACATCTCATTAGAAACAGAACCATCAAGATGATTATGTGATGCGCTGGCATCGCTACCTGCAGGTGAACTGGGACTCAGAGGTGCACATGCTGCAGCAGGAAGTCACCCGCGCACAGCAGCAGTGGCAGCACTCCCAGCAGCGCCTGGAGGGGCTGTTGGATGCCATCAAGGCAGCTGGTGTTGAAGGTGAGCACTGGTTTGGCGCACATGTGGAAGGAGATCTACATGGCAGGGTCACACTGCTGGAGTACTTTGCCTGCCTGCAAAAAGTTGTGTGCTGGCTTAGCAGCAGAGAGGCCTGATTGTGCTGCAGCAATTTGCCCGATGTTGTGGCACTTGTCTGAATGTTGCGGTGCTGCCTCTGCTGTGCAGGGGCTGTGCTCAACCCTGCCATGTTGGCAAAAGCGGGGCCAGGCAGCGCTGGGCGCATCGGTGCTGCACACACGCCCCACGCAGTGGCGCTGATGCGGGCCCGACTGGCGCTGCAGAGCTCTGTCCAGGTGGGTCTGATCAAAGCCTGGGCACCTCTGCTTTGTTGTCCCGGGTGCAGCACCTTGAATGGCAGCAATCTGTGCAGCCACTTGACAAACCAGCAGGGACAGCAAGTGGGGCTGCCTAACGCTGCAGAGCGCTGTACAGGTGGGTGCTTTGATGAATGAATCTCAACTCGAGCTGTGAATGCGAATGGTACCAGTGCACAGGCTCCATGTGTTGCTAAGCAGTGACAGTGTGCGGTCAGCTTTTCCTTTTGCATATCTTGAGCAAGGACACCAGACACCACTGATCCCTTCTTATGTACCATCTTGCCTGGTGAGGCCACAAAGCCTTAAACTGCACCAGGTAGTGCAGGTCCACTGAGGCATTGTCTGCACATACCCCAAGGACCTGCAGGACCAGGCTGCTGCAGTACGCACATCACCAATCTATGGACCTGTTATGCATTGTTGAACGATGACGGTTACATGGGAACTCTAACGTGCACACTGACACGCTGGAACCTTTGCTCCGGCATTGGTTGATGACTTTTGGCTCTGGACGTCCTCCCCTTTGTGCTCTGCAGCCACCCCAGTCACGCAGGCTGTCAGAGCCCGCCCGGCTGCCTGCCGTGCGTGCAGCCTGTGCAGCGCTGCCTCAGCCAGCGGCCGAGGCTGTGCCAGAGCGGGAACCGCCAGGTGCAAGGGCAGATGCATCTATAACGATGCAGGCTGAGCAGGAGCTGCCTCATGATAAGCCAGGCCTCCGGCCAGGCATAGAGCCTGATGCACATATGGCTGATGCTCAGCAGGAGCTGCACAATGACGAGCCAGGCCTGCTGTCAGGCACAGCGTCAGATGTTGTCATGGTCGATGCTGAACGGGCGCTCCACACTACGGAGCCAGGCGTGCAGCCAGTCGCAGGGCCAGAGGCAGTCATGACTGATGGTATCAGAGGTGATGGCGCCTCAGCAGCTGCAGAGGCAGCAGTGGCTGCTGAGGCTGGCAGCAAGCAGGTTGCCTGCAACAAGGAGTGGCCGCAGGCATCTGCAGGTATTGGCAGCGGCTTACCTCTGGCTGAGGCAGCAGCACTGGGTGAGTCTGGCAGTGAGCCCCATGTGAAGGGGCGGGCAGTGGCCACTGCTGCCACCAGTGCTGCGGACCACCTGGTGGGCCCTGCTGCTGCAGACGTGTCTGGGCAAGAGCCCAGTCTGCAGCTGGCTGTGGGTGACCTTCACCTCCCTGTGCGAGGCATGCAGAGGCGAGGGGAGGATGAGGGGGCTGCAGCCAGAAGCAGCAGACCAGGAAGGGCGGCAGCTGCTGCTGCTGAGGCGCAGCTGCCAAGGCCTCAATCAGAGCTGGACCATGCCCAGCTTCCCTTTTTGGTGCCAGCACTGGCTGGCCCCACAGCACAGCCTGGACAGCAGGCCCAGGCTGCAACTCCACAGCCTGGCTCCGCTGAGGGTCCTGTTCAGGAGCAGGGAGCAGGCTGTGCGCATCTAACCCGATCCTCAAACCGAATGGCCAGCTGCAGCGAGGCAGTTTTTGAGGGCGCTGCTCAGGAGCAGAAAGTTGTTCATGAGCAAGCTGCTGCTCAGGAGCAGAAAACAGGCTGTGAACAACCTGCTGCTGCGGAGCAGGACGCAGGCCGTGGGCAACCTGCTGCTCCGGAGCAGGCAGCAGGCTGTGGGCAACCTGCGGCTCAGGAGCAGGAAGCACGCTATGCGCCAGCGCCTCAGCCGGCAGAGCAGCAGCCAGAGGGGCAGAGCCGTCCGGGCAGGGCGCGCAGGTACACCCGCAGGATGACTCGAGCCGCGGGCACGGCTGGCGCTGCTGCTAACGGTGTCCAGGCCCTCCCTCGAGGTGCCAAGCAGCGGACATTGCTTGCAGCGATGGAGACTGGAGGCGCTCCAGCAGCAGGTGGCTGGCAGACGCTGCAGCCTATCACAGAGGAGCCTGGGAAGCTGCAAGTAGCACAGCAGCAGCAGCAGGCCATTGAGGGCATTGCTGCTGCTGCTGTTGTGCAGCACCAGGTCGCCCCTGCAGCTGCACTGCGGCGGAGGTCCCGTGCAGCAGTGGCGGCTGGAAGCACTGCAGCCAGAGCAGCACCAGCCAGCAGCAGGCAGCTGATGCCGGGGATTGCAGAGGAGTCTGAGGCTCTTGAAGCTGATGCAATGCTGCAGCGTCAGCATGCTGATCAGGTGTGCGCCAAGCAGACTGGAACGCCACCGGGGCTCCAAGCTGGTGTGATGCAGCAGCAGGAGCCTGCGGAGTGTGCCTGCATGACACGGTGACTGCTTCCCCTTGCCACTGATGAGCAGGTCATGCACCAGCCTGACCCTGCATCGCAGCAGGAGGCATGCCAGCTGGCCAGAGCTGAGCGGAAGAGCCGAAGATGATCTCCACGGCTACATTGTTTGGTTGCAGGGAGCAGTGCAGCAGGTGCTTGGGGATAGTCAGCGCGATACAGTCCCGGCAGCCGCTGCACTCAGGGAGCAGCCTCATAAGGCAGGAGGCTGCAGCATTGAGGCAATGCCCACCTTTAAGGGGACGGCAGCAGAGGTAAGCTATGCATGCCTTTCAGTGTCCCATGCTGCCAAGAGACACCACCGTTGCCCTCTGCTGTTGTGTGTTACACTGTGTGCAAGAGGGAAAAGACAAGGGTCCCAGAGAAATCAGGCTGTGCTGCACCACACCTTTCAAAGCTGCCAAGCACTTGTTTGTGCACATTCAGCTTGAAGAGAAGAGAAGACGACATGCAAGGACGTTTGACCCTGGTTTCCCCTTATCTCATTGCTTGGAGCGGCACGTCTGACGCTTCAATGGTGTCCGGCAACTGGTCGGGTGTCTGTGCAGGGTGCTGAAGGCTGTCAGCCAGTTACCAGAGCCTCACGCCGCTGCATCAGGGCCAAAACGGCAGCCACCAAGCGCAGAAAGCCCCATGACAAGGGCAGGCAGCCGCTGCAGCGCCTTCCACCACTCCCAGAAAAAGTGGAGGTGGCTGAGTCTCAGGCAGCTGCTAAGTCTCAGGCCGTCGGGGCAGCGCCCAGGGCTTCTGCAGAGCAGGCTGCGGCCTCGGGTGCGCCGCCGATGCCTAGCCTATGCTCTGCCGCAACTCTGCTTCATGGCTTTGCTTCCTTGTCATGGGTCGCTGCACTGCCTGCTTGGCAGGCTATGACCACAGGTTAAATGCCAAGGTGCAGCCTTTGCTCTGCTTCCTTCCTTACTCTGCCCCAAACTTCAGCTTTAAGCCCTGTTAGCTGCAGACCCCTGCAGCCCTCCAATGAGGTGTCGCTGCGCAGCCTCTGCTGTCGTCCTCATGCACACTACCGCCTGGCTGAACAACAAGCTTCAAGCCTCTCCCAGCTGGCAATAAGCTGCGCCATGACTGTGCAGGTGAGCAGTTGGCTGTGCATGAGCAGGAAGCTGCCGGGGATTCTGGCGCCGTCAGTGCAGCTCTACCTGACAGCAAAGGGCCGAAGGGACGCTCCAGCGGAAAGAGGCGGGGGTCGAAGAAGCGTGGCAGGGCTGCCAGTGCAGACAAGGAGCAGCAAGACCCTGCTGCCACTGCTGCTGGGGGGCGCAAGCAGGCGGAAGCTGCCCAGGCAGCCGCCAAACCTGCCAAGTGAGTTTGAGCCCTGCGGCCACCAGTGCAGACAATCAGCAGTTAGGGGGAGGAGCTGCTAGTGGGGCCGCCCAGGCTGCCGGAATTGCCAGATAATCTGCTAAGTGGGGGTATTGAGAGACTTCACAGGATGATGGTCATGCTCACAGGCTGCTGCTGCTGAAGGGGTTGCCGTCATCTGCCTTCTGCAGCTCATCCCTGAACATCTCTGCAGCACCCAATGGCTAGCTCTGGCAGTGGTATCCTGAGCTGAGTATTGCCATGGTCTAAGGCAAAGCCAGTGCCCAAGTGCTAGCTGCAAAAAGCTGCTGTCACCCCAACCTTGTGGCTAGCATGCCTTGAACTTGTAGTGCTGAGTAGACATCAGACAAGCCTGCCAATTCGTCTGAACAAGTAAGTCTTCTGACTGCAGAGGCAAGCAGAGTGACAGATTACCTGCCCATGCCCCTGGAGGCTGCCTTGCAGGAGGCCTAAGAGCAACCAGTGTCCTGCAACTTGCCGAAGAACTTGTGCTGTACTCTGTCTGCAGAGGCCAGCGTTGCACATTGCCTTTTCCCAGTTGTTGCCTGCAGCAGCCAGTGCAGGAGCTGTCTGACCAGGCTAGCCACACAGTTCAAGAGTACAAGAACTTTCTGATTGCAGAGCTAAGCGGCGTAAGTTGATGCCGGCAACACCCATGGGGGCAGCCATGCGAGAAGCCTTGGGGCAGCCAGTGCTGGCTGAGGAGGAGGCACTGGACGAGCCTGCAGCACTTATGGCTGTGGCCAAGCGCACTCGCAGGGCTACCAGGTTTCAGGGCGTCTAGCCATAAGATGCAATGATGACATGCATTTGCTGTCTCTTGGCTCCATTGTGGAACTGAACAATTTGAGACAACCGAGACTAAAAGTTGTGTTCCTATCACAGCAAGCCCAGAATGTCGAGGGGCTAATCTGGGCTCATGCACAAGTCTGCTAAAGCAGTGCACTGGAATTTGACCCTTTATCACAGCCCCTGACATTGCAAGAGGCTGCATCTGCAATATGCTGCCAGCATTCAAAAGCAGTTGGCCATGAGAAGAGCATGCTAAGTACGTGTGTGGCCAGTCTGTCAGCTGGAAGCCACCATGAGTCAGACAAGCCAGCCTTGTGACTCCAGGCAACAGAAGTCATGCTTGCAGTCAAAATGAACAGAGCTACCCAGTCCACAAATTGTACAAAAGGGAGCAGTGTAGCTCACACAAGACTTGCCGCATGAGGTCAGCTCCAGGCACACTTCTGCTGACCACAGGTGACCTTCCACATGCAGCACTCGATGTTGGGAACGCTAGAATCTATGAGGCACCCTCCCTGAATGATGTATGCTGTTCACGGCACATCAGTGTGGGAGGCGTACAACCCGAGTCTCTATTCCCTTGAGTGGCCATAGAGTACTGCCACTGTGCATCTGCACCCCCAGTGCTGCAGCTAGTATGGCTCCAAGTGAGCTGTGCCAAGAGCAGGTCGCAATGGCTGCCTAGCTGTGAATCAACGGACAGGCGCAGATTGAAGTCATGGCATGTTGACCCCGCTGAACACCTGAGGTCACTCACAAGGCAATGTGGCCTGGGCACTGCACCACTGCAGTGCCCACTAGCCATGTGCATGCTGCCAGGCTGTGGAACAGCAGGCTGTACTATCTCTAAAGCGGATTTGCTGTCAAGTTGCAGATGTTTCAACACTGGATCACCTCACCTGGCCAGCTCCCCGCCAGGCACTTCGAGATCTCCCTCATCGATACTTTCTGGCCAGTCGACACACGCCGCCGGGCAGTTTAATTCGTATGAGGTCATGTCGACAGCTACTTGAGCTACAGGTTGAACGCTGCTTGGCGGTGGAGTGGCAGTGGCAGTCAACGGACTTAACCCATGTCGGGAGCATGATAAACAGCTCTTTGTGATAGCCAGGCCATGGCAGATAGGGAGTCAAGGAGGCTGCGCCAGCAGCTGGCATCCCCCCCGCGTGCTCAGTCGGTAACAGCTGCGGCTGGTAAGCTGCACAGCCACCAGTCCTGGAGACATGGAGATGCTCGTCCTGGTGGCATTGTGCATGCTGTGGGCTATGCAAAAATGCTGCATGACCGGATAGCATGATACAGCAATGTGTAAGATCAGAGCTGGTGGTCCTGCAGTGCTTGAGGGTTTGCAACATTTAGAGTGATGGCAGCCGCCTCAGAGCACCAGAAGCACCTTGTTTTCGCCAATGCAGGCAGCTTAATCCCAGGCAGAACTGGTAAATCTGTGCTGTAGGGCGCAAGACGAGCTCGCCTCGCACCACTGCCAGCAAGCAGCCGGAGCCTGACCTCCAAGGGCTTGCAGAGCGCAGCTGGTCCTATACTGCTGGCACCTACGGAGGGCCTCTCAAGTCCACCACTGGCAGGGCAGCATCAGGTAACCACCCTTCACCATCAGGAGGCGCTGTGCTGCGTTATTCAGCGCCTGCCACAAGGCAGTGGTGCCTCCTCCGCGGACTTCAGCTGGCAGACTTGAGGTGCTCTGCAACTGCACTCGGCACAGTGGCAGCACCATCCCCTACCCCAAGAGAGGTGCACCCACCCTTGACAGCGGCCTGCTGGCTGCTGTCCAGCTCTGCAGGGCCATGGATGCGATGGCCTCTGTGCCTGTGCTGCAGCCCTCAAGTATGGGCTTGGTACGCAGGGCAGAGTCTTGGCTGCAGGTGACCACATTGCTGCTCACCATGGAGGCAGCCGGCCGCCACCCCCCAAAGTGAGCCCATCCTGCAGCTGTCACTGCAGCAGATGTGCAGCGTGTCCTCCACAAGCTTGTGCCCCTGCTTTGAGCACCGTCTGCAGCTCAAGTATGGGCTTGCACCACCTTGCCTGCGCCTGCTGTTCACATCAGCAGACACCCCAGGAAAGTTAGTCGGCCTGAGGGTGCCAGCTGCTGGACTATGTCGTTACCGCCCTGCAGCTGCCACTGTCCCCAGAGGGGCCCAAGTCGCGGCCAGGCAGTGCTCTGGGGAAAGCCATGCAGCTGGTCAACCCCCAGGGTGCAGCAGTCAAGGTGGTTGTCAGGTGGGCATGTCCTTAGCAAGGTAGCTGTCACCTCTATTTACCTGTGCATGGGGGCTGTCTTGACCCTGAATGTCTGGTGGGCCTGCAGCATCAAGTATCCTTGGATGCAACAGTCGATGTGCTGTCAGTTGGGCCTGCGCACCAACCCGCACAGTGCTGCAGTAAAAGTGGCTGTTGAGTTGGTATCATGCAGTGCGTCTACAGCTGCTGTATGAGAGCCTGCATTTGAGTGAGGGCCAAATCTGTGCAGAGTGACCTCAGCACCTCTCTCACTCAGGCGGCTGCGCATTCTCAGCAGCGCCCTGTTGTCTGTGCAGAATCCGACCACCTGTCTCTGCTGCTGAGGCCTTGTGGTCGAGCGGGCAGCGTGCAGTGGAGATGCATGCGCACAGCAATTCGGTGTCAGTGGGGCTCAAGCCCTTCCAGAAGACCTTCACATTTGACCGCGTCTTTGGCCCAGGTGTGCCTGCACCTGTTGCACTGCGTCCTGCTGCCTAAGGCTGGGAATCATGTGAAAGGCCGATTGCATCGCGCCCAAGAAGAGTGGAGTTCATGCCCCTGGCAAACCCCAGAAATTTCTGCTGGCGGCTGCATTGTGCTGGCTGCTGGACATGTTGCACTGCCCTGCCTGCATGATGGGCATTCTAGGCTGCTGCAGTGGACAAGACATTCATTGACCTTAGTCCAGCCTTGGTATGCATGCACACCCATTACCCGACAGTATACCATCCAAAATGTCCTGGTGGCGCACGCATCAGCTGACAGGCCCACAGTGCTTTTGAGTGCCCACCACCCAGCAGCATCTTGGTTTCCAAGAAATTGGGTTCCCTTTGCGCATAGTCTACTGCCTGTGCATGCATGCTGACCTTCCAGTCTTGCAGTGAGAATAACCAGGTTTGGGACTCACCTGAGGCTACCATGAGAAAGGGACCTGATCAGCTCTGCTGCTGCACAAATTGTGTATACTCCGCACGCAGCCTCTGCATGGGGCCACTTCTTGACGTCACACAGGGGTCCACACAAGCTCTTCGTGGTGCCCTACACAGTCATGTGATTGTCACATAACCTCTGGAAACTGCCATGCAGATGCCGCCCAGCAGGAGATCTATGATGGCTGCGTCCTGCAGCTGGCAGAGCAGCTGCTGCAGGGCTACAATGCAACAGTGCTGGCCTACGGCCGCACAGGTTCAGGGAAGACATTCACCATGGGCACTTCAGGTAATGATTCTTCTGGCTGTGAAGGACTGAAGGTATCAAGCTGGCGGCAAAGCCCGTCTGTGGCAGGACAGGACATGGTGTGACAGCGTCGGGCAGGGGCATTGTGATGGGCAGGTCAGGTGCAGCACAGGCTCCTGAGCTTCTCGAAAAAAGTGTTTTGGACTGACTGATCCCCGCTCCTAGTCTCACATGTTGTGTGCATGTCGAGGCGATCTGGACCACAAGGCGGCGTGTCTCATCATCCAGGTGCTTAACTAGGTATGTTCTCTACAGCCTGGTGGCAGCTGTAAGCCTTCCAAGAGGTGCAGTGCCGTCCCCTGTGCCTGCAGCTCTGCAGAGGGGGTGTGGCTGCTGCCTCACTGGGGCCTTGCATCTTTCAATGTTCTTGCTGCGGTCCTTGATAAGCATGTGAATCTGCTGTTTGGCATGGTGCAGCATCTTTGGAAGGACTCCTTACTTGTTGCAGCCTCACAAATGGATGTGGGCCTGCTGCCCCGCGTGGTGCACCGCCTCTACCAGGGAATGCAGGAGCTGCAGCAGCAGGCAGCCCAGGTGAGCTTCCACCACTACAACTTCTACCTGCAGCTGCCGACAGCGCAAATGGCAGTGATCAGACTTCTGACAGGCGTTGCACAGCACCTGCTGGCAGCCACAAATCCCCAAAGCCAGCCTGCTCGAAACAAGTGCTTGGACGTTTGCCCTCCTGGCTGCTGACAGTGCAAAGCAACTAGTCATCAAAGCTCACTGTGTGAACAGCACCAGGGGCTTGCGTCCAGAAATGCGCAGCCCTCTGATGCGTCTTGCAGCCTGATGGCAGTGCAGAGCGTCCAGGACTGGGCAGGCATCACAGTTCATCTGCTGCCTGTGAGGGCCTTCAGGCATTGGCTGATACTATGGCATGCGGCCCTGCCTGGTGCAGCATCAATTCTGCCTAGGGTGGTACCCTGTACCTGGCAGATTGTAGGCTGCTCTGCCAGTGGTGTCTGCGCTTAGTGCCGTGTCCTGGGCTGCCTCTGGGCTGTTGTCAATGCTGCAGCCTGCGCAGTGCTCTGGATCCAGTTCATATCCCCTCACTTCTGCTGCAGGCAGGGCAGGTGTGCGACTGCATCTTTTCTGACATCAAAGTCTATCTTTTGTTTAGCCAGCCCGTGCCAACCCTCTCTTTCCCCTGGGCTGTTGGCGGGGCAGAAGTGCGGCTTTGCACAGCCTGTGCATCACTTTGACAGCAGTGTATACCTCCTTGCCGCATGCTGCAGGCGGGACAAGAGTGTGTGTGTGACATCACTTGCACCTTCCTGGAAATCTACAATGACGAGCTGAGGGATCTATTGGCAGCGCAGTCGACAGGCAGCAAGATTGGCATCAGGTGAGGCGGTTTGATGACAGGGCTGTCGGCTCAGCAGCCCAGCTGGGTGGGGTGGGCACGCGCCTTGAGGCAGGACCGCTGTCTGACAGTCTGGCAGGAGCAATGAGAAGCTCAACAGTACATCATGGCAGAGGAGGGACTTGCTGGCAGCGCGGGCGAGGAATATGAAGACAGGTATCTGTTGGGGCGACATATGGCAGCACAAGGGTACAGTCGCTGCCTGGTCTGGGGTTGCTCTATGGCAAGCTGGCATCTGATTGTGGCAAAGCTGGCAGCGCAGTCCAGTGACAGCAAGACTGGTATGGCTATCGGTGGCGGGCTGACTGGCATGGGTGGGGTCAACAGCAGTTTGGCAGGCTGGCATCAGGTCAGCACTGCAGTCGGCAGCAAGCTGGTGTCACATTTACACAGAGATGCACCACTTGCTGCAAATGTTGGTGTCACGTTCACACAGAGACGCACCACTTGCTTTGCTGCCTGTAGGGAGGCTGGTGACGGGACAATCTATGTGGAGGGCGCCTGCCATGCACCCGCTGCAGATGCAGAGAGCATGATGGCTGCTTTCCTTCAGGGCAGTGCCAATCGCTCCGTGGGTGAGTCCCATCAGCATGATGGCTGCTTTCCTGCAGGGCAGTGCTAACCGCTCTGTGGGTGTGTTCAGTCTCTGAAGGCCTACCAGTCATGCTGGTGTCACTTCTGCAGCTAAATCTTCCCTCATCTTATTGCTCAAGCGCCACCTCGTGTTGTTGCGTTCTAATGATGTTGGGGGTGCTACTTTAAAAGCACAGAACCCCTTTGCAGCCTGATTTGCTCATCCCTGGCCCCTCCTGAAGCCAGTGCAGCTGTCACCTGTGCACAGATAACATCCTTGAAGGCCCTGCCAGCACTGCACAGCTCGACGCCGAGCATGGCGTTTGCCCCACCATGGGAGTGATGCTGGTTGCAGGAGCCACGGCGCTTAACCTGCAGTCCAGCCGCAGCCATGCCATCTTCACCATCTTCCTGCAGCGCACCATGCTGGAGCCAGTCAGCGAGCGTAAACAGGTGAGCTATTGCTGCCAAGACCTGTCAGTGCTTTTGCCTCATTGCAGCCCTCCTGCGAGCACTTACAACAAGCAATTTGACGGCTGCCCAACAACACCCCATTCGACTGCCCAGCAACAAAGATTGCAGCAGCATGCCATGCTGAAGCCCACCAGCAGCTGCAAGCAGGAGAGACCCCTTGCCAACATCTATGGAACAGCTGGCTTACTGCGATTGCTGCTGGCAGTAACCACCCCACACAGCAGGAGCACTGCTTGTGAAGTACATGGCTTCACTTGGGAATGCATCCTGCCGTCTCTGGCATCTCATTCAGCGGCTGCTGATTGCAGACATGAGCACATGTGGTGCCATGATGGGGCAGCCTCTTTCCTGCAGATGGAGACAGGATGTGCTGCAGCCCTAAAGGCTGGTGCCTTGATTGCAGGTCCTTGCCAGCAAGTTTCATCTTGTGGACCTGGCAGGCAGCGAGCGCAACAAGCAGACACACGCCATGGGCACCAGGCTGAAGGTGAGCAGGCCGTGACACCTCTGGCCTCTAGCAGGCTACATTACGCTGCTTGCCGGCCTGTTCTCCCTGCACCTGAACTACATCAACACAAGCCTGCATACAGGCAGCTGTGTACCCACAGCTGATGAGCTGCCTTGCTGCAGTCGACCCATCTTATCCGGTTCTAATCTTGCATTGCCGCAGCGCTGGTCATATCAGCCATGCTTCCTGCACTCCCTTCGCTGTGTGTGCTTGGACGCTCTGCCGATGACATCAACAACATCGGACTGCCCCACTGCAGGAAGCCATCAACATCAACCAGGGCCTGCTAGCCCTTGGCAACGTGATCAGCAGCCTGGCAGATGCCCACCAGAGGCCTGGTGGCCACATCCCCTATCGGGACTCCAAGCTCACAAGGCTGCTGCAGGTAAGTCTGTGGCGCATCTGCTGCAGCCAGCCTGTGAGTTCACTTGCTGCAAGTTGTCAGACCCTCTCATGTGCAGCTGGCAAACTCCGGTGGTAGGCCTCCTATGAGCTGCTGGCAGAGTTTTAGGTGCAGCCACTGTAACGTGTTCCAGGCTCATGCCTGTGACAACACTGCAAGCCAGGCCTTGAGCGTCATCCTCTGTCCTCCTGCTGGACTGCAAGATCGCACTTGATGCCAGGTCACTCGCCTGCAGGACTCCATTGGAGGCAACGCCCACACCTGCATGATTGCATGTATCACCCCAGACCCAACATCAACGGACGAGACCCTGAACACCCTGCAGTATGCCATGAGGTGGGTGCTACGATACTCGAAATGGACTGGGAAGGTCTGCAGCACCATTTCTGACATGTTTTGCACACTGCAGCTTCTGCACTGCTGCTTGATAAGAGCAGAGCCCGTGCTGCAAACTGCTGCTCCTGCCCTTCTGAGGTTTTGGAGCTCCAGCTCCATTAGCAAGGCACCGCTAAAATGTGGACCCAACCTCTGGAAAGCTGAGGGGCTCCCAAGCTGCGCAGCGACATGCCTCCGTAGCGTGCCGTACTGTGACATCTTACATCGACAAGCTTGTCGAGGACAGTCCATCGTCAGCATGGGCCATCAGGCAGCTGGATCACTTCTGTTCTGGTCTTGCAGGGCCCGGGACATTCACAACAAGCCGACAGTCTCAGCCACAGTCACAGAGGGGGCCACCGTGGCAGTCATGCAGCAGCGCATCCTGTATCTGTTAGAGCAGTATCAGCTTGGCCAGGAAGGGGCTGCAGGCACAGAAAAGGGTGGCACTGCACACAAGGTGCGACAGCATCCCTGGCGTGCCTTCTGGCAGGCTGGCTGCGTGCACCTCCTGCAGGAAATTCTGGATCTGGCATTGTCACTTCCTTTAAGCAGCTCATGCCCTGCAACTGATGCATGCACCCAAACTGCTTCTGTCAGCCCACTACTTTCGACATCCACTGCAGCTGCTTTGCAGGAGCCCAAGCTGCCACTGCCAGCTCCACAGCCAGCTGGGGAGGCAGCATCAGACACCGCTGACCAGCAGAGAACGGCTGAGCCAGGTGGACAGGACGACGGGCGTGATGCAGGCATTGAGGGCGCAGATGCAGCAGCTTCTGCGGGCATTGAGGGTGTAGGATTAGGCTCTGCTGGCTCTGAGGGCCCCGCACAGCAGTTGGCAGCGTCACAGCCAGAAAGCGCCCAGCATGAGGCTGCAGTATCATCAGGTGGCAGTGGTCTTCCAACGCCTGGTGTACCTCGCCCTGAACTGTCTCAGCCCGCCTACTGCAGAGCAGCACATGCGTGCTGAATGGCGGAGACTTGGATGAGCTGCTGTTGCAGGGTGCACACCAAGCTTCTTGCCTGTGCCCTTCTGTGTCAAATTTGTGCAGCCGTGCATCTGCCCAGGGCTGTTGGCAGGCTTGCAAACAGGTAACTTCACCCATTGAGCACAGAATGCAAAGGTTGATAGCTAGCTTGCAGCTCTGCAGGTGGGCAAGCACGCGGCATCAGTGTCGTTATCTCTGATGAGGACCACTCAGCACCATCTAACAGCGAGGACTCAGGCCCTGCAGCTGCCCAGGCGCTCACGGCTGTGGGGAATGCTGTTCTGGCCCAACAGGCCACCGTGCTGCTGTCCCAGCTGCACGAGGACGCTGTTTGGGATGTGTTGGTGGCCACCAAGGCAAACTTTGCAGAGGCGCTGGCTGCAGTCCAGGTGGGCCGCAGCACGCCACCATGTTGCACAGGGAAATCTACAAAGGCCTAGCTGCAGTTCCAGGTACGGCCCAGCAGGCCATTGCTGCCAAGGCAAATTCTGCAGAAGCGCTGGCTGCAGTCCAGGGTGAGGCCCAGCAAGCCATCGTCTCGCCGTCCCAGCAGCATGGATATGCTGTGTGAGACATGATGATGACTGCGATGGCAGTCACTGACATGCTGGCTGTAGAGCAACTCAGACTCACTGCTGGGGTCCCATGGGTGTGCGGCAGTATTTTGTGATGCTGTGCCACATGCATATGCTGTGCAGGTTGTCTTAAGGCAACATTTGCTGAGGCAATGGCTGCGGTCCGGGTGAGGAGCTGCAAGCCACTGTGCTGCTATCCTCACGTGGCTGTGCCGATGTCCAGCTGCACAGGGGCGCTGTGCAGAACGTGTCAGTAGCCAATGGGGCCAGCCTCTGCAAATTCTCCTTGTCTCTCCACTGCAATATGGGGATGGTCTGTGGAGCCACTGGTTGACACTGCTGCCAGATCAATAACAGCCATGCTGCACTGTGCAAAACACATGCTTTGTAGCAGCTAAGGGTCGCCCGCAAAACGTGACTGTGCAAAGGCAGCTAGCCGGCTGCTCTCAGGTGGCCGCCCTGCAGGCTGTGCTACACTGCAGGGGTGCATCAGCTCAGCAGCTGCAGGCCACTACCCAGCGACAACGGCAGACTCTGCACAGCCCTGCCCTGCAGATTGAGCTGCACTGCGTGGAGGATGCGATTCAGGAGCTGCAGATGGCTCGCAGCCGGGACTCTGCAGAGGCGGCAGCCCAGCTGCAGGCGACCCAGGAAGCAGCCCTGCAGCGCCTGCAGGCAGCCTCCCTGCGCAGCAGCTCTGTCCTGCAGCGAGCCGTGTCCATGCAGCAGCAGCGGCCGCAGGTGCAGGTACAGCTGCATTTCAGTGCTTGGACTGCGCTGCTGTCGCATGGGGTGCATGCATTCTTGTAGCGCATGGCACCCATGCGGCAGCAGCAGCAGCCCGCCAGTGCAGGCGAGTGCATTGGTGTGGCGGGGGCTGCATCGCTGTCCATGGGAGTGCATAACGCAGCGAAAGCTCATGTTTCAGCACAAGGCCTCCAGGCAGCAGCAGCTGGTGCAGCTGCAAGCGAGTGCAAGGTCATCCTGGGGCTGCGCCACTCTCTGTCAGAGTGCATGTAGGGCAGCAGCTCTGTTCTGCATTGTGTGGCATTTGCGCAGAACCAACCTGAAATCGGCTTTGCATGCATGCAGGTGCAAGGGGACGACAGCAGTGGGGCAGCTTTGCAGCGGATGCAGCAGGCCCTGCAGGAGATGCAGCGCAGCGGGGTTCTCACCACCACAGTCGTGAGCCACCTTCAGCATGTCATGTCTGGTGAGGCTCACAGGCTCTCAGGGTGCTACAAACCCTCTCCGTTGCCAAATTAAATCTACCCTGCAGAAGGGAGACATATAGGCCGCTGGCATCTGTGTGCCTTGCACTTGTTCAGGCAGTGCTGTTGGCGCTTTTGGCGCGTTGCTCAACTGGTACCCCACCTACATGCAAACCTTGTTTCAATCATCTGCTGTACTGTGCAATGGGTAATTCTGCCCTGAGGTCTGAAGGGTCCCCTCCAGGTCTCTCCCAAAGGAACATAAAGCCAGAAACATGGATTGCTGCCCTTGTTTGCACTCTGCAGCTGCAGGCTGCTCTGTGACACCCATTTGCAACTGCTTGCACATGGGATGCTGCATCATATATGCGGCTGGAGCAAGCTGCAGTTGATCATGTTACGTAGGCACCCCACATCTGCAGCCTACAGAGGAGTATGCGTGCCAGATGCAGGGTCGCATACAAACCTTACACCTGCAAGAGTCTGCAGCAGATGCAGACAGATTTGTCCAGACTTGACACCTGGCTGCTGCTGCTTGCAGAAGAAGGCCAGGAGGAAGACTGTGCCTGGAGCGAGCAACAGATGCAAGCGCACCTGGCAGAGCAGACGGCACAGCTGCAGGACCGGCAGCGCTCCTCCCTGGCAGCCCACCCACTGTCCGACTGGGGCAGCGACTTTGGCAGCATGACCTTCAGCCGGACCTCGTCTCTGGACTCCAGCGAGGGCAGCGATGGGGCAGGCAGCCCCGGCAATGCAGAGGCTGCGAGCAGCAGCGGGCACAGCCGTGTGTTTGCAATTGATTGGGCAGGCAGCCGGGGCGATGCAGAGGCGGTGCGCAGCGGCTGGCACAGCCATAGAAGAGGTGGCAATCGCGCCCCAGGTGACGGTGCCAGCCAGACAGCCACAGCTGACAGTGATGGGCTGAGTGCGTCCAGTAGCTCCCCGGGGGCGGGGCTTGGGACGTCTGATGGCGACAGCTGGAGCCCAGCCAGCCCGCCGGCCAGGGCGTGGGGGCCGATGCAGGTGTGTCGCCGACAGCCTACAAGCATGGGCGCTGCAGCTCAGGTCTGGCGACAGGGCTGTGGTGGCTGCATGGTGGTGGCTGCATGTACGGCAGCAAGCAGCTGCTGCAAGGTTGTGTAGGATCAAAGTGGGGTGTCTGCTGAATCAGGGTTGCCTGGTCTCATGGTCAGGTGGCTGCACTCAACAATCCCATAGCTGTTGCAAGGCACACCGTCCTTGCCCATCACGTGTTGCTCCCAGGCAGCTGGCATTGCGCAGCGCCTGACCCCTGGCAGTGCCCCTCTAGGTCTGCAGCGTCTCAGCAGTGGCAGCAGGGCAGCAACAGAAAATGAGTCTGAAAAGTCCTGTGGTCGTGTGCAGGGATCATGTGATGGCAGCCAGGCAGCACCTGAACGCTGTCCTGGGGCCGCGTGCAGGGATCATGTGATAGCAGCTGGACAGCACCTGAGAGCTGTCCTGCGGCTGCGTGCAGGGATGACGTGATGGCAGCGGGGCAGCACCTGAAAGCTGTCCTGTGGCTGCGTGCAGGGATCACACGGGGTGGCCCTGCCTGCGGGCTTTGCGGCAGCGGTGGAGGGGGGCCGCCACCTGCGGTGGGGGGAGCCACATGCTGCAGAGGAGTACCCAGACCCTGAGAGCCCCCGCCCACAGCGCCCGGTGAGTGGCTGACAGGCTTGGCTCCCTGCTCTGAAGCAGGTAGCCCCTGCTCAAAAGCAGACCCCCACTAGGTAGCAAAGACCAAGAACAAACAATGAAATACGCAGAGTACCGTTGTTTCTCGTCCCTGTACTTGTATTGCGCAGCAGTTCCAATTGTCGAAGTGTTTTGGAACACAGACACTTGGGTCAGCTGGTAGCTGCTTTGGAGTAGTTGGACGCTGCCATGGGCACATTCAGGTGTGCAGCGACCACTGAGTGCCAGGCAGGGTTGAGCCCCTGACGCTGCAGTGAGCGCATCCAGGTGTGTGGCTCTCAGTGAGGTGCCAGGCAGGGTTGAGCCCCTGACGCTGCAGTGAGCGCATCCAGGTGTGTGGCTCTCAGTGAGGTGCCAGGCAGGGTGGAGCCCCTTGCGCTGCGGTGAGCGCATCCAGGTGTGTAGCTCCCAGTGAGGTGCCAGGCATGGTGGAGCCCCTCATGCTGCGGTGAGCGCATTCAGGTGTGCAGCGACTGGTGAGTGGCCAGCAGCTTGAGGCCCTGACGCTGCTGTAAGCGAAATCAGGTGTACAGCTTTTGGTGAGTGTCAGGCATCCATGAGCCCCTGACGCTGCAGTGAGCGCATTCAGGTGTGTAGCTCCCAGTGAGTGGCAGGCAGGGTTGAGTCCCTGACCCTGTAGTAAGCGCATTCAGGTGTGCTGCTTGCTGCTGAAGTCTGACCTGGCTGCTGGCTGAGGAAAGCCTTGAATGGAGCATCTCCTGTGTTTGCTTGCAAGCCTAACTCCAGTACTGCATGCAGGCTGCCTGGCCGCCAGGCAAGTAGCCAACAACCAGCAGCAGCTTGCCTTGCATGGGCACCTGATTCCATCCCTTCTGCTCACAGGCGGCGGCCCGCCGGGGGCCTCGGGGCGGGGGAGCAGCCTCCCGCAAAGTCCTCACCTCCTGCCATTGCTCATGAGCCCACCGCTGTCTGTCCATCTGCAGGCTGCCTTTCTGCCAGCTGAGGACCCTGCAAGGTTGCAGCCAGCACCCGGCAGCAGCCTCCCCCGCCTGCCGCTGGACCGCCTCGTGCGCACTGGACGGGACGGAGCTGCTCCCCACAGCCCACTGGACATGTCAGCCATCCGCTCGGGGCATGCGGAGCTGCCGGCCAGCCAGCGCTCCCACCGTGCCACCCCCATGGTGCTGACAGGTGGGCGCAGCTGCGGAATTTTGCTTACTCACGGATGCGCCAAAGGCAGGCATGCTGCCTGCACCATGCAGGGCTGCTCAGAGCTGCTTCAGCGCAGGCTGTGCTGCACCAGCTTGAGTGCCCCAGAGGTGGACCACGGTCAGCTGGTGAGAGGAGCTCGCAGGTGTGTTGCTGAACATGCCGAAAGGTTCGCAGTGGCTGCAAGCAGGCTGCATTGTGGGAGGCTGGTGCACACCTTGTCATCCCTGCTGGCCGGCCAGTCAATGGCACTTGCAAGATGCCACCCACGCCATGCTGGGGGACAGGAGGGCATACTGCAGCATGCCTGCTGTCTGGGGATCACATGGCACACCCCAGCTGGCTGCAGCATCTCAATGGAGTTCACACCCTCAGGCAGCCTCTGCATAGCTGCGATCGCCAGCATGCTGCCTGGTAAACACATGTGGAGCTGCTGGTCAGGCAGCGCCCTCGTAGTGCCACCCACATGGCGCTCATAGGTGAGCAGAGTGCATCAGAGGCGCTCGGTGCTGAGCATAGCATGGCCAAGCCGCCTGCATCTCTGCAACAGCCCACATTGCCAGGTGAGCAGCAGGCAATGATGCTGCAGGGGTGTCCTTTAGTAGCTGTGAGGTCATACGGCATCAGAACCTATCGTACAGGGTGGCTGCAAGTGACCTGTGGGGATCCAGCGCCCTTTGTGCTGTGCGTCTGCAGTCTTGCCCCAGCTGTGTCCCTGCGACTGCAGGAAGATGTACTCTTGTGTCGAGGCGCAATGTACACTTCCCCTATTGCAGGGCCCAACACGCCAGAGCTCGGCAGCTTGACCCGCCGAGCTCTGGACACGGGCACCACCGCAGAAGCGGCACCAGCTCAGGTTGCTGAGGCAGCAGAGGGGGCTGCTGGCCTGCCGCTGGCTGACCAGGCTGTTAGGTCCCAGACAGCCACCAGCGGAAAGTTGCCTGAACACCCGCAGCAGAAAAGGCGCGGCGTGCTCAGGAGACTGCTGCGTCGGGCGAGCAGTTCATTTAGCACCAAGATACAGCAGTAGAGACTGCAGTCGGCCTGCCGATACAGACAACCCACTGCCACCTTTTGGGCTCTATGCAGGAAATCATATTCAGGCCCAATTAGCACTTCCACATCGCCGTGCCCACCCTTCAACCACCCTAGAATCCATTAATATCAATTGACAACATGCAGTTGTCGTAGTATTGCATGAACTGACTGAAACTCACAACATGGCCAGCTCAGCATGTGGCTAGCATAAGGCTCTGGTTGGGCATGATGCATGTCAAGCGCAGGCCAATGCTTCAACCACGCTTGACTGCAATTCTCTGACCCTTTGCATGCAGGTCCTAGTGCTCTGAGTGATATGCATATGCAGCTGGCCAAGGGGCAGGTTGTGTGTACACCACCATGTGGCAGCTGTGACCCAAACTCATGTCTGACTGCTAGCAGCTGATGGTGCTGTGCCCAACTGCAGCATCTCCAGGTCTCATCAAGCAGCCGGCAGAGCCTCATTGGAGGGTGTCAATTGAGTAGCTTTGAAAGGTACAGATTGCAGGAACCTTGAGAAGATCAGCCATGTCTCAGGGTCAACCCAAAGCCTGTAGGTCATGTTCCTGGGGGTGCTGAGAGGTCTGCATGCCACATCTTGGGCTACAGCACCGTGGGCTCACGACATGGTGCAGACACCTGCTGACCTGGAAGTCAGGTGCTGAGCATGATCACTTTTGCCAATGTGGTGAGGCTCAGTCCCCAGATATGTGTTGGCAAGGCGCATCCTTGACGCTCGTTTGCTGCCCTGGGCTGGCTGGTGCTGCTTCATTCAGACAGCCTGCCCCAAGAGAACATGAGAAGCTCATAAAAACATGTATCAAACAGTGTCCGTGACTACAGGCATCATGACTGGCTCCTGCTGTGCAGCAGGCCTTTGAGTGTGACACTATATTGCGGGGTGTATGGCTTAGTTGAGAGGTGCCAGACATTGCGCAAGGGGCTTGCTCTGTCAGCTGACAGCCAGCTGACAGCCCTGTCAGCTAACAGAGCAACCCCTTTGCGGCTCAGTGCTTACTTGCACTGGTGCATTCACCTGAGTAATGGAGAGTTCACACAGGCGCAACCAAAACTCAGCTGGGATGCAGAAGTGGTCCTTGTAGAAGTCGGCCGCTTGCAAAAGATTGACAGCCGCCTCCAAATGCTCAGGTGGGGAGACGCTGAAGCCTGTGCAGTCAACTGACGCACTGAGCTTCTCATCATGGACAGGTCATGCTTCTTGAGGATCAGTGCATGGGGAGTGGCGCCCTCAGGCCATTTGATAGTGCTATCCATGGCACTTGGGTACCTCACTTTGCCTTCCACGCCGGCCCAACCTAGATCCAGTATGCGAAGCGCCCAGGCGCCAGTCGTTGGGTATTGCCTGCATGCACAAGGGCATGAGGCCTCACACAGACCACACAGCAGCTGCTGCAGCAGAGAGGCCCCCAGTGCCTCAACCTGGGTCTGCACATCGCGGCAACACACCCAAGACCAAGACAACAGCAGATGCAGGGACTGCGCGGGGGCACCCCACATACCCTGGAGTATGGCCTGAGAGCTGGTGGGCAAGGCACTGACAGTGGGCAGCTTTGTGGTGTGCATGATGGGCATGGGGCAGAGCTGAGCCTTGCCTGGTAGCCAGGGCCAGAGGCTCCATCCTCCTGGTTGAAGTACCCACAGCTGCCAGCCAGAATGTTACCAGAGGCTCCCTCACCCTGGTAGGCAGTGCTTGCATGCCAAGGGCAAAAAACTGCCAGACACAATTGGTGGCACAGGCATGCAGGTCAAGCCCAAAGCTCTGTACCTGACCATGACGTTGGGAGCGCGCAGATCCCCGTGCACACACACTGCCTCACCAGCCCCCAGATGGCAGGGCTGATGCAGCTGGAGCAGCGCATCCTCAGCCAGAGCCCCAAGCTCTGCATCAACGCTGGTGACCTGCAGCCAGTGCAACTGGTGCATGGGCTGTGTGCAGCACACAGAGGCGGGCAAGGTCTAGCTATAAGCACCCTGCACATGGGAACGCATGAAGTGATGAGGCATGGCTACAACTTCAAGGACAAGCGTGCAATGCCTCTGGCACCAGCCATTTGTTTGCAAGTGTGAGCTGGTGATTGCTCTTGACTCGCACCTTCTGCAGTGTTTGCCACCCGTGGCTTGGGCTAGGTAGTCCATGAAGACAAGGCTCCAGCCGCCAGGTACATAGGTGACTTCCTCCCCATCAGGCGGCGTCCTGAGCTCTGGCAGGAGACCACGCGCAGCCCAGCAATGATGTACTTTGCGGGGGTAAGGGTGTCATGCAAACTTGGCCACACACTGCTTGCCATCCAGAGCGACGCAGTGAACCTCGTGGTGGCTCTTCAGGCGCTGGGCACTGTACAACACCAGCATCAGTTGCGAGATTGGCCTGGCACTGCAGGCAGGCTGCAGCTGAAAGGCAGCACAGCCTCATGCTCAGCAGACGGGACCACCAGAGCCAACCTCACCTGCATGAAATGCTCAGGCAGCCCCGGTCTCCACAAAAAATGCTTTGCAGGCAGGCTTGATGTGCAATTATTGTGCAAGCGTACTTGTGGCCTCGACAGAAGATGGCCTGGTGCAGCATCACACCTCATGCCCCAGAGCGCTTGCGGGATGCCGTACTGCAGCTCCGCGCTTGTTGGCGTGAGGCCCTCACCAGCAAGATGCTTGGTATGCTCCTGCTGCAGCAGCAAGGTGACCTCCGCTGTTGCCTTCAGCAGACGCACCAGGCTTGCCAAAGTTGCAGACGAGACTTGAGCCATGTCCAGCAACGGCATCAGAGGCGTCAGTGGCTCACAGCACACCTCGCCAGCCCGCCACAGGGCAGACCACCTGCAGGAAAGCTGGCCACGATCATGCGTACAGCAGCAGTGATCTGCTTGTAGTCTGTGGGCGAGCATCAAGCCAAGATCAGCAAACATCATACGGCTTCTGAGCCTGCTGATTTTATGAGTGTCAAAGGCACAATTTGGCGTGGAGGGCTGCACATGCCATGTGGGCATGATGATGCGCATCGTCTCCGCTTGCCTCATGCATACGTCCTGCACCTCCACACCTATCGCAGCCATGTTGCTGACTGTCACCATATCCTGGGCAGCTTTGCCCTCAATCAGAGTGGAGCAGTTTCAGAAGTTTGGATAGTAGCTGTCGTCTTCGTCTTCCAAGTGTCCTTCTGCATGTAGTGATGAACAGTCCGTGAGCTCTCCCATACATCTTGACGTTCGGCAACCTGGCAGCTAGCCTGCCCTTCTGGCCGCAAGTCATTGACATTGGCAGTATGATGACGAGCATGTGCCAAACCGAGTCAACCCAGGTGCAGTACCTTGGTTCAGGTTCAGCTAAGCCTCTGTGCTGACCCGTGCTGCATGGGCATTAGGGCCAGTATTTCTTGGACTGCAGGACTCACCCTTCATTACAAGAGCCAAGGCCACAGGTCGCATAGTCTTGGGGTCCTGGATGACGACTGCCCCATCTGACTCCCAGTCCTTGTCCTGAAGCAGGGGCCTGCTCTCAGCTGCTGCACTGGAGCAGCCCCCACCGCCCCCAGAGCTGCTGGACGGTGTGACGCAAAATTACCGGTCATGGCAGCACGAAAGGCCAGCGTTGATGGTGGTGGCAAAAGCAAGGTCTGACAGACCCCTTGCCTGCTTGTCTGAAGCAAGTGTCAGGCTGCATCTGCAGCACCGGCCCTGTGCAGCACTCTGCTTGCGCAAAGTGCTCACCAGTGTGCTTGGACAGCTGCACAGCTTGCCAAGGTTGTGAGCACACCAGCATGTTCAGCTGGACAGCCAACCCACCATGACTGCCTGGGCCAGACCAAGGGAGACCGGTTTCCCAGCCAGCTTCACCAGGTACTCCTGAAGCAGGGCTAGAAAGGTGGACATCCACAAATCTGGGATTCCATGTGCGTTGCCTGTCTCTCTCAGTCGCTTTCTGGTCATGGTAGCAAGCTCTGCAGCACGTGACAGCAACTTGCTGGGCTGCTCCATCACGTCACAAAGTGTAAGCTGGGCAATGCCATCTAGAGGCAGCAGCTATCTTGCAATGTTGGTGCACGTCAGCCCTGCTCATCCAACAGCAGCAGAGGTGGACTGTCCACAGACATCCAGGGCAAGTTGGTCAGCAGTGCTCGCAGTGGTCTGCGCAGCTGTCAGGTCAAAAGACATGACATAATGACCTCCCATGCTCAGTCTGCGATCTGCCTTTACCTGGACGCTGGACTTTCTGGCACATCCACAAGTGTTTGGCCATGGCGCCCACAATTTCATTTGCCAGATTACCTGATTCCACGGCCGTCTCGCCTCTCAGGTATGCGTCCATGAACTTCCCGAAGGCGGCATGCATGAGGGGCTGCAGCAAGGAGCAGACAGGATGCGAGCCCACCATGACAGTAACCAGTATGAACAGCAGTCTGTGTCACTTTAAAGACACATTTGCAGCCACCTTGCTGTTGTGTAGTGCCAAGCCTTCATCCAATTCACTCAGGTTGACATCAGCTGGCAGTGTGCCTCATGTAGTCGTCAGCAGGCTGGCCTGCATCAAGCAAATGTGTCAGCAGGTCAGCGCAACACAGCCTTCCCTTGCAGCATCTGAGTCCGTGAGGTATGCATATATGGACCCATTGGCGTCCCATCCATGGTCATGCCTTGCCCAGCTCACACAGGAGAAGCACTGCCCTGGTGCGCAGCGCAGGTGGCTGTCCCTTGAGCAGGATAACCCCTGAAGGCTCCAGCTGTTGCAAGCCTGTGCATGCCTGGACCAGTCGTACTGTCCAGTATTGTTTTGCGTATGAGTTGCCATGAGAAGCATGTCCAGCCCCCATATCTGCCGCCGGCCATTGCGTTGGCCCTCTCTGTGCAGGACAGCAGCAAGCCCTCTGCCCAGCTTCAAGGACGAGACACACCCATGACGCACCTGCCTATTGCGACTGCTGGCTTTGCCGCTAACGATTGACATGCCCTGCCACAACATGCAGCCCAGAAAGCACACCGGCACCACCGCCTTGTGCAAGCTGAGCAGCGTGGGTGAGATGGCGCTGGCAGGCGCCTCACACATACATACACACGTACATATGTATGTACATCACTTCTGTGACTGCAAGACAAGACTCCCACAGAGTGGAGCGTGGCATTGACAGTTCCTGGGCGCTCAGGCTCCAAGGCATCCACCACGAGTGCCAAGGCCTCAACATGCACGCTTCTCAATTTGAGACAGGCTGACTTGAATGACTGCTCACCGCTGCAGCTCAGTCATGCAGCCCTGGTGTCGTGGACACAGCAAGCGCAGATGTTTCTTGGTTGCCCAACTTTTAGGGCCTTCGCCAGCCCTGGCGGGCAGGGCTCTGGACAGCGCCTCCCGCAAGGCGCACCACCTGCTGCCGCACGCCATGCAGGTCAAACTTTGCAGCCTTGATGGGGGTCGTCACCTCCAGCCACCTGCTGCTTTTGGAAGCTGTCCAGCCGCTTCCTTTCCTTCCTCCATATGGTCTAAAGCTGTGATGCTTTGACAGGATCCGCCTCAGCCAGCCATGCTTCCCTGGCCTCCTTCACGTATCCCATCAGCTTCTCCTCCAGTTGCTGAGCATCCATGTCTGCAGACCAGCATTAAGAGAGCACCAGATGGTACTTCAAGCCTCCATGTCCTTAGATGTATTCCATGCACTGACGGCAGATCATGCGCACCTGCACAGTTGCTTTGGATGGCTCAAACTTTACTCGCAGCTGACACTGCTTGGTGACAGTGCTTAGTGGTGACGCTTTGTGATTAGGAAAGAAGTGGAAGGTGCAGAGAGGCTGGCAGCGCTGCAGCAGAATGTGTAGGCTGTCTCCCTGCTGCCACACAGGAAGCAGAGCTCACACCAAGGACACTTTGTTGCCCTGGGGCATCACCTCAAGGCTTGCTACCCCTGGTTTCTCAACGGTGCCACTGTACTTTCGGGGCCCAGACAGAGATTTCTGAGCCTGTAACGGCCAACAACTTGTGCAGGAATGGGAAGATTGCATTGCTTGGAAGAAGGCCCAGTGACTTGGATTTTTCGCGCCACATGAACGAACCTCAGACAGCAACAGAACTCCGAGAGTACCCAAAATGACATGCTGTGTGGATCCGCTGCATCAATAGTCTTCCAGGGGGGCAGGAGCCAAGGTCGACCAGATCAGCTGCATGCCTGCTTCAGGCAAGTGGCAATGCTGGTCAGGGGCCAGCCATTATCAGCTCAGCCCAGAATCCATAGCATGGCAGCCAGTCGTGTTCCCGCATCATGATGCAGCAAAGTCTGGATGCCACTCACGGCACCACTGAAGCTCAGATTGCCCTGCATGCAGTAGGCGAGCCATCAGTGTCAGAGCTGCTCAAGAAGGCGGGCCTCTCGCAGCACCTGCAAGCTTTCCAGGGCATTAGCATGGAGAACTTCAAAACTCTGCTAATGCAGGCAAGCTGCAGATGCAGCAGGCCTGCCCCTGGCAGGCATGAACCAGCAGCTGTTGAACAGGCAGCATGCAGATTGGCTGGCCTTGCGGCCGTGCCTGCAATCTTGACTGCACTGCATATATTGCCAAATTACGATAGCACATAGTTTGCTGTGAATGCTACCTGTTCCAGAGCCACACTCCAAGGAAGCACAAACACAGGCCTTGGCACAAACCTCTGTTGGATGGCAGTCTCAGGATGCACTTGCTGTCTGCAGGACTATGGCAAGTATGGAGTGACAAACATGGACGACAAGCAGAAGCTGTTCCGCCTGATCAAGCAGGTGAGCTTCCAGGTCAAGCATGCCACTGCCATGGGTGCGATACCTTGGCAACTCATGGTGTCTTTGTCTTTGCTGCCAAGGCCCAGGTGAAGCATGGCAGCATGTTTGAGCTTGTGTGCATGACATGTGCGCTTTTCAGCACCTCGTCCTTCATGAACACAGGTCAACTCTGACGACGGCTTGCATGGCCTGGCCGCCGGCGGAGCGCCCACAGGCGCAGCTGGAGTGGCCTCGCCGGCTCCTGAAGTGAAGGGCCTGGTGGGCAACGCAGGGCTGCTGGACTTGGAGGCGCACGACTCCAACCTCCTGTCGGACGTGAGCCAGACCCTGAGAGTATGGCTGCAGGGCTGTGCGGCGTGCGTTGAAGAGGCTGCTAGGAATCTAGTGGCATGGCTAGCACTGTGGTCAGGTGTGAGGCATACTCTGTAGCTAAGTGGTGGACAAGCTCTGCACAGCGTCCGGCCCTGCAAGCTCGTACCGCTGACCTATTGAAGGAGAGACACAAGGATTGGCTGTTCAAACGTGTGTGGCATGGCTGGCGGCTGCTTTGATGCTTTGGTGCCTGTGCCTGCAGGACCTGGTGCAGAACCGTGCCGCCGGAGGGCAGTCAGCTGCAGCAGCGCTGATCAGCAACAGCGACCCCCCAAAGATTAGAGTGGTTGTCCGCAAGCGGCCCATCAACGCCAAGGTGCGCTCAATCAGCACCAGCCTGAGTGAGGCGCCTGCCCCTCACGCCATCCTGGCCTGTGATGCTCAGAGACCCAGGTGACGGTGCACAAGGGGCCCCAGCTTTGAGGCGTTCATTTGTGGCAGCTGCACTAAGGGGCCCTGGGTGTCTCCCTCTCCACTGACGGGCGCACTCTACCCGACACCTCCTTCCTGCTGCTGCAGCAGCTGTTGAGGGCGGCATGCCAGTCTTTGGCTGACTCATGTCAGTCTTTTGGCAGGAACCCTGTGCTGCTGCTGCAGGAGGTTGAGAAGGGCGAGGAGGACATCGTGGAAGTCAGCATGAGCAATGCCTCACTCATTGTCAGTGAGACCAAGGCAAGCGCTGCCTGCATGCACAGGCATGCTATCTGGCTGTGGCTGGCAGCTCACAAAGCAGGCTTGCCTGCACTCACTGGGCTGGCTGGGGCAGCGCTAGAAACACAGAGCAAAGCTTGCTTCGCAGACATGCCGCTTGGCGCTGCTGGCACTTCACCATTGCATTTGTCTAGCTGTGGGAGCTGCACCAGCAACCTCGTAGTGAGGCAGTCCCCATTTGGTGCTCATACTGTACAGCAATGCAGAATGTGGCTGAGCTGGCTCTGCTGCTGTAGGTAAAGGTAGATCTGACGAAATATGTGGAGCGCCACTGCTTTTCATTTGACGATGCCCTTCCTGAGAGCGTCAGCAACGATGCTGTCTACAGAAGCACAGTGCAGCCCCTGGTAGCCACCATCTTTAGGTGCAGAACCTGGCCATGTCACCTGGGAAAAGCCTCTGCTTGCTAGCCTGCTTGCTTTCATGCTGTTTCAAGCACCAGCAACACACTTCTGTGCATCAGCAATATATCCATCCTGCTGCTCGTAGCTGTGCAGCATGCCTCAACTTTCAGCGCTGACAGGATCCCGCTGCAGAAGCCCTATGTCACTCCTGTTGTCCATGGCCATGTTGCCTGTCTCTGCATCTCACACATATGATCAGACTGGGGGAGCCCTCCTGCACCAAGCTTCTTGTCTGCCACTTTGACTGTGAGTTTCTTTTTGCTGCCTAAGAGATGAGAGCTGCCTGCAGGAATGGCAAGGCCACCTGCTTTGCATACGGCCAGACTGGCAGCGGGAAGACATACACCATGCAGGTGCAGCTGGCTAGCAGCCCATAGATCTGCATCCACGCCACCACCAGCACGTCTGGAGACACCAGGCACTTACTGCCTGCTGGCTGATGTGCATGAATGCCTCTGCCTCTCGACCTGCTATGGCTCTTTGCTGCGTGCTGTCGCGCTGGCCCCGTGCTGCATCTGCCTCCTGTGACGCAGCACAAGTCCACATCCTTATGCCTAAGCTGAAAGACCCCAACCTACTGCTGACACCTTGACACTCATGGCTGCAGCCCCTGCCGGTGCGCGCTGCAGCAGACATGTTCACCCTGCTGGCGGACCCCAAGTATGAGGATATGAGCCTCTTTGTCAGCTGTTTTGAGGTAAGTGCTGCATGACAGGGCCGGCTGTCAGCAAAAGGGCATCAGCCATGTTGCAAGCTGCTTGTGGTGCGTCGCTGCATACCACCCATCACTGCTGATGGCAGGCGCACGGGCTGCAACTGAGAAAGTCCTGTCTCTCCGCACATCAGCCTGCAGGGACGCAGCGGTCAGCATGGGCGTCAGGCGATTACAAAATGCTTTCTGCAATCCACAAGCAGAGGCCATGCATTTGGGGCAGGAATTTTGTGTTGTCATCGTCGTTGACGAGCCGCTCATCAGCTCAGCCTCCTGTGAAGCTCTGAATAGGCAGCACAATCCACCAACTGAATGTCCCTAATCTAGGACAGCTGGACACCAATGGAGCTCTGAGGCGGCATGCTGACCATCTACTCATGCTGAAAACCTATTTGCATCTGCCTGTGCAGATCTATGGTGGCAAGCTGTTCGATCTGCTCAATGGGCGGCAGCGCCTGACCATACTGGAGGACGGAAAGAAGCGGGTCTGCATCGTGGGCTTGAGGGAGTACCTGGTGGACGGGGTTGATGTGCTCAAGCAGCTGATCGAGCACAGCAATGCGGCGCGCAGCACAGGCAGCACGGGGGCCAACGCCGACAGCTCGCGGTCCCACTCCATCATGCAGGTGAGCTGGGCAGGCATGGACTGGAAGCTGGAGAGCTGCCTGTCAGGATGCAGAAGCTGATGGGGCCCTAGCAGAGCATGATGGCCGTCATTGCCAGATGGACTCCAACTCCATCAAGCAGGTGGGACTCCTGGCAGGAGACAGAGCACAACGCCGACAGTATGCATCGCTCCATTAGTTTCCATTTCGCGGGTGTACTGTCTGGCTGAATGAGGATGATCACAGCCCTTTCTGTGGGCAAGCAAGCATATCAGCGGCTGCAGCACAGCTGCGCAAATGAGGTGACAGCTGCTCTCCTGACAGTGCCGTGCCATGAGAGGGGTGCTCTGGCACCCTGTTTGCATTCGTTTAGGGTTAAGCTCAATGCAATTGGGTCCTCAGCAGCAGGGATGCGAACAGCAAATGAGCTGCAGCATCTGGCTTGTGGGAACATTGATCTAGATGCTGCTGGTGTTCTCCTTAAGCTTGCGTGCTCAGGCAGCAGATAGCTAGGTATGATAACCACTGGCATTGTGCCATGTTCAAACAACATGGAGCATCCTCATCTGTTGTGCACCAAGTCCCTCCACTAGCTCACCAGCTTCCATGTCTTTCTGCTATGTATCCCTGTCAGACTGGCCTTGCAGGCTGCCCTGTAGGGCCATCTAGTACGTTGGCCAACAGCAGGCAGCACCTTGATTGGCGAGACACTGGTGTGCCAACAGTGTGCACTTTAGGTAGTGCAGGCTGACAAGAGCTGGACACGCTGGTCTCTGACTCACCCTGCTTCTGCCCTGTCCACTGTCAGCTCTGTTCAGGTTTTTCACCTCCCAAATCTTGCAAAAAAGAAGTTGCCAGATAATAAGCTGTTACCCCTCAATGCCTGTCACCCTGCCTGACACCAAGCCCCCCTTTTTCTTACTGCAGTTTGCGCTGAAGAAGGTACAGGACAACGGGGAGCCTGGCAAGCTGGTTGGGAAGATCAGCTTCATTGACCTGGCAGGCAGCGAGCGGGGGGCAGGTCAGTTCGTGGGCATGTGGTGCCGTGCATGTCAATATGGTGCACAGCACCTGCCCACCAGGAAGCAAGCAAGGAGATGTCAGCATGCTGCATTTCTGAGCCTGTGCTTTGCTTTGCTGCACCTCAGCAGGTGCAGGTTGGGCAGGTGCCACTGCTGATCATGGGCTTGATTGTGCTAAAGTGCAGAGCAGGGCGCGGAGTTCAACTGCCTGGTCTTATGCAGTCAGACATCTGCCCTGACTGCTGTGCAGGATACAGCCATTTGTGGCATTGCTGAGGGAGCTCCTCTGCCACTGCTGAATACAGATCATCTGCTCTGCTTCAGCATGACAAGCCATGCATGATGTTCAACACTGACAGCACTGGCCGCTGCTTAAGAATGCCCCTACCTTGCTGCAGATACATATGATAATGACCGGCAGACGCGCCTGGAGGGCGCTGAAATCAACAAAAGTCTGCTGGCGCTGAAGGAGTGCATTCGCGCCCTGGACAGCGGTGGAAGGCATGTTCCCTTCAGGGGCTCCAAGCTAACTGAGGTGTGTGGCCTTGCTGCTGTTTGTGATATTGTTACGTGCGTGCGCAGGACACAGCTCAGCCTGGTGCTGTACCGGTGCTATGCGGCTGCCTCTGCAGAACCTGCAGCAGCAGATGGCAGTCAGTGAGGCACAAACAACATTGCTCCTGCAGCCAGCTTGTAAGGCAGCCCAGGAATGGCAGATCTGTTGTTGGGACCAGCACTGGGAGTCAGGATGTCTAGTAGACGCCGTCCTGCTACAGGCACAAGACGTGCAGAGCCAAGACCTTTGCCTGCATGCTGGAGACCTCATATGACTCAACGAAGGGCCTTTGTTTATACAGTCTCATGTGCAGCTGCTCCTCAGAAGCCAAAGGCTTCAGGTGCAAGTGCTGTTGACACCCCAAAAGGGGCTTCTGACCTTCAAGGTATCTGCTGCCGCAGGTTTTGCGTGACAGCTTTGTCGGCGATGAGGCTCGCACTGTGATGATTGCCAATGTCTCTCCAAACGGGCTCTCCTGTGAGCACACCCTCAACACGCTGCGATATGCGGACAGGGTGAAGGGTGAGCCATCAATCCGTGACTAACCAGACGCTGCTCTGTGTTTGTTCTGTACACGTGCTAGTACCCCATCTGGCTGGCTTGCACTTGGCGGAAGGTGCCATGCAGACTGCTGTCTTCTGACCATGTACCCAGCTTGCAAGGTGGCCATATTGGCATCTGTAGGCATTTGCTACCTCTCATTTTCACAGGAGCCATGCATGTCCAGGCAGAGTTTTGCACACGTGTGCCAACTTTACAGCAGGACCTCGCCCCCTTGTGACGCTGCCATGCTGCCTGCCAACAGAGCTAAGGAAGGACCCTGCCAAGCGTCTGCCGGGCAGCGTGACGCCAGGGGTCATCGGACCAGGCAATGCATATTCAGGGCAGGGGGGCCAGGCAGCACCGGTGCCAGTGCCAGCGCTAAGCGTACCTGCCGCTCAGGCGGCTCAGAGGGCAGGGGCAAATGTGGTGGATCCCAGGGTGAGCCTGTCAAGCTTTTAAGTCACTGCGCTGCGGCTTGCAACAGGGTGTGGCAGTGGGCTACAGCAAACAGGATGGACACGCATGCCCAGATGGGCTGTTACATTAGTGTGATGCCTGCTTGTTGTCCTGTCGGCCCTGTGAGGAACGGGACAGGGCTGTCAGGCAGGGGCAGGCAGGGCCAAATGGTGACATGGGGACTTGGCACTGTCACAGCAAGCCTGGCCCGACTGGTCCTCTCCACAGCTTATGTTGAGATTGTGGCCACTCGACAGAAGCTCTTAGGGCAGGGCTGCTCTCTTGCAGGTCCAGCAGTGCAGCAGCCACTCCTGCAAACACCTCAAGTCTCTATCAGTGCTGGGTTTGGGCTCCACGCTGTACTGGCTGTTCACTGTGTGTGCACCATCAAGGTCAGCAGCTGTGGGAACTGCTTGATGTGCCGCACGATGCTCAGTCTGGCTGCATAGCACCTGGCAAGAGGCTTGGCTGCCCTGTGGCAGACACAGCAGCAGGCCTCAATACTGCCCTGCCTGCCCACAGCACACAGCTGTCCAGCCCCACGCAGGCAACGGTCCAAGCTGCAGCCCCGCCCCAGCTGGGTTCGGGCTCACCCTGCTGCCCAGCCTGCCTGCAGCGTGCAGCGGCTCCTCCCTGGAGACATGCCCAAGCTGGGCCCATCCCAGAGCGCCGCCGTTCCCTTGCTTGCCTGCAGCATGCAGCCGTCCAGCCACCAGGGTCAAGCTCTAGCATGGCCTTCAAGCAGGCCGGCAGGCTGTCACAGCTTCCAATGCCTGCCTGCAGCACGCAGCCTTCCAGCCCAATGCAGGGGGAGCCCGCAGCCGCAGCCCCAGCCCTGCACCTCAGAGGGGAGGGTTGAGCTCCCCGCGAGGGCAGGCAGCGCCCTCCCCGCCAAGGATGGCAGTGTCAGAGCAGCCGCAGGTGCCCATGTTTCCTGTACTTAGTCGCGCTGGCACCCACCATTGCTGCATGCTGCTGGCTGTGTATGCTGAAAGGGGTGACTCCAGTCACAGGCAGT
Source organism: Asterochloris sp. CNOR1 (assembly GCA_963969365.1). Lineage (NCBI taxonomy): Eukaryota > Viridiplantae > Chlorophyta > Trebouxiophyceae > Trebouxiales > Trebouxiaceae > Asterochloris > Asterochloris sp. CNOR1. Next base: position 229,165 of record OZ017760.1, read on the forward strand.
TGCGTCTCAAGAGAGGCCTGCTGCAGCCGCACACTTGCCACAGGTACCGATGTGTTGAGAGACTGGGCCTCTTAGCAATTACCACATAGATGGCTGCTGGCAAACTACACAGGAGTGCTTGTGAGGGCACTCACAGCGCCTGCCTCTCAGGGCCAAGCGCTCTTGCGTCTGTGTCTGCTGTCTGATGCAGCTACCTGGTGACCCTCTGAAACTCCGTGTATGCTGACAGCAGCAGTCAAGGAGCGGGTCGCTCACTTCACGGCTGGCGCTGTATGTGCATGCCATCATGACACGCCTTTGTCTGGACACTGCTGGGTCGGAATGGTCAATGCCTGCAGCAGCAGGGGGAATGGGTAGAGGCTGAAGTGGCCTTGCAGGGTGTGCCTGCAGAGAGCCCCCTCAAGCTCTGTGTTGCGTGCTTGCAGCAGCAGCGGGGCGCCAGGGCAGCAGCGGGCCAAGGGGCAGTGGCTCGAGCGCCCTCGCCCAGGCGGGATGTAGGGGGGAGCCGTCCTGGATCGCCGGGGCGGGGGGCAGGCCCAATGCTGTCGCCGCGGGAGCGGGCATTCTCGCCCAAGCGGGCTGATGGTGAGCAGTGGGCAGCGCTGCATTGGGTCAGGAGGCTGCAGGCTGGACTCAATCAGGACTGGACGGCTGCCTGGTGTGGGGAAGCGGTAGTTTACATGGTTCCAATCCTGTTGCCCTGGGCCCCATCGATCTCACAAATTCTGGGGCGCCAGCCTCCCCCAGGTGACGTTTGTCTGCTATCCCAGCCTGCGCTGCGCCAGCAAAGGACACCATGCAACATGGCCTGCAATGGCCTTCCTCAATGACCTCTCGCTGCCTCACCAGCTGCAGTCTGCCCAAGCAGGCCTGGGCCAGCATCGCACCGTCCTGATGCAGCCTCTGCTGATCCTGCAAGACAGGCACAAACAGCATGCCTAACTCCTGCTGAAGATCTGTCTGTGCTGCGTCTAAAGGGGCGGCCTCCCCCAGGAGGGCCCACTCCCCCGTCCGCCCTGTACAGCCAGCAGCTGCGCCACTATCGCCACGCCCAGGCAACAGACGCACCAGCTCTGCGCAGGACCCCTCGCCGCCGCCGTTGAGGCTGGCTGGGCAGATTGCCCCGCCTGCTGCTGTAGACCAGGCACTTGACAGGCACCTCAAATCGCCAAGGTAGGCAGCTGTACTGTGGACAGCACAGGCGTGCCTGATGCACCTCAGATTTCCTGTCTGGGCAGCTGCTGCAATGCAGCGGACATGGCACTGCTGGCTGCTGTGATGACAGACAGCTCAACGTCTACAAAAGGGCACCTGTGGGTGGGCAGCAGGGGTCTCTGAAAGGTTTTGGAGTGCCTGCTCGTGTTGAGCAGGCTCTGAACAAGCACATTCAGCCTCCAAGGAGGACTTTTCAATACCTCCCTAGGCCCTTGGACTGCTGTGCAAGGGCTGCGCATCTCCAAGACAGTGGCTGCTGTGCGCCCCCTCCCAGAGCTGGATGCCATCAGCAGCAAGTCTCTCCAATGATATAAATTGCAAGCTATCTGCCGACCCTTACCTAGCTCGCGCATCTGGGTGGCGATTTGTGCGTGTATGCCGCAACACCAGCTGCAGCAAAGACCCTGAGAAACTCATTTGTGCCCACCATCTCTTCTGCACAAGACTGCAGGCGTCTCAGCGGCGGTGCTACACCAGCAGCCAGGCCCTACCGGCCCAAGCTGTTATAGGTCACTGAAACCCTCCTCCCAGCTGCAGAAGCCCACGCATCTCAGAACATCTCTTGCAAGCCCTGTGAAGTGCTCCTCCTGCATGCAGGGGTCGGCGCATCTCAGAGCCAGTTGCCCCTGTGCGTCGAACCACCAGTGGTGGGACCAGCGAGGCTGGGGCACCCCTTTACTATGAGGGCACTCCCGAAGACACCAGGATGCTATATGCAAGGGACGAGCTGGTCAACTCCATACTGGAGGAGGAAGATGAGCTCATTGCGGCGCACAGGAAGCAGATTGAGGACACAATGACCATTGTGCGGCTGGAGATGAACCTGCTGGGGGAGGTGAGGGCTGTCACGCTCTAGTTGATCAATTTGGCTCAAACCGCGGCAACAGCTGAGAAGACGTACCTGCTAGGGGAGGTGAGGGCATGTCTGCAGAGCCATGCAGCACTGGAGGGCCAGAGCAGATGATGTCTGCCATGGAATGCGTGCAACTAAATCAGGGAGCATGCATGCGAGGTAAAGCAAGCAACTTGGCAGAGGCAAAAGGTTGCTGATCCACCCTGTGCACTGGAACTTGCGGGGGCAAGGTGTCAATGAAAAGCAGTCTGGGGCACTGTGCTCTGCGTCGGTGCAGGGTAAGGCAAGCATGCGCACAACAGTGCATATTAGGGAGGCTGCAGACGGTTTTCATAATGAAGGTGTGCATTCTTGGGATGCGTCTGCGTGAGCGTTGTATGGCTCTGTCTGATTGGCCGTGGCTGAAGACGAATGCAGACTCCCTTGCTTGCCATGAGGAGCAGGTCACCAGATATCTGGCTGAGCAGAGGCAAAGGACTGGCAGGACACGACATCCACTGCGTGACAACTCTGCTTGGGGAGGCGGAGTGAGCTTAATAGGGTCTGGGTAACATGCGCGTAATGCATTGTTTGGATGGGCCAACCAGTGCCACCTATCTGCGTGAGGATCAGCAAAATGAGGCGCCATTGCCACCTTTGTCTGCAGCACTGCACTGACTCACTTCTCTCAATCCCAGTTTGCGGCAAGGTCAGTAAAAAGCTGCACCAGCTCACCTCCCCCACAACCTGTCTGCAGGTGGACCAGCCAGGCAGCGCCATTGATACCTATGTAAACAAGCTGGGTGCTATCCTGGATCAGAAGTCCGCAGGCATCAAGGACTTGCAGCGTCGGTTGGAGTCCTTCAAACGCAAATTGAAAGAGGAGGAGGTCATGAGTCAATCTGTTGGCAAGGGGGGCAGGGGCAAATGATTGCCGGCAGCATTTAATCTGGGCGAGCAGTCCAAGTCTTTGGCAGGCCCCAATACATCAACACACACAGTGACTTGAACGCCTGAAGTTTGAGTCTTACTGCCAGGAACCTCATGATATTTTCTTGACCTCTATGTCCATGAGCAGGGTCTTATCCTGCAGTCAGACATGTGTATGAGCAATTAGCACCAGATTGCCAGCCACACTTTTGCTGCACCTGCATCTCAGTAACACTTACTATGAGGCCCTTGTTTCGGAGCACAAAGTCCAAAGCTCTCTCGCCCTGCAGCAGCACCAGCTTGTTGAATGAGCAGGAGCACTCAGATGCTTGGGGTGAGCTGAGCATAAGTCCACAGGCCTACCGAGAAGTTGCTGGGCTTTGGCCCCGCCTGCAGCATGGCAATGTACACATTCAGCAAAGACTTGTTCTGGCAGCAGATGACTAGCACGGGCATGAAGCGACTGCTGGAATAACATGCGTGCAGTGCTCACCTGTCTGAAGTCATTTTAGGGGCAACCAACTGTACAAGACCAGTGTGGGCATTCAGGGACTGCTGAAGCAGCTTGCATCGAGCGCTCACCTGTCTGAAGTCATTGTTGGGGTACCCAAGCTCTGGAGGCACTATGAGCCTGCGCACCCCGCCTTCTTTCATGCCGAGGATGCCCTCCTCAAAGGCTGGGATCACCTGGATGTGAGCATTGGCATGGCTATTTGTAGCATGGATGTGGCAGAGTGGGAGCAGTGCTGGGGGTTCATTGAAGTTTGCATGACTGGCAGCGCAAGCTGATGCTGTGCACCTTTGCGTCCTGAAGGCACAGGGCTCAGGCCAGCATCGCTGCAAATGCCCCCTGATCAGGCAGCCCCCTGCATCAGCTGGTTGCTGTAAAACAAGCTGTGCCTGACATTCTCGCTAGCACAAAGCAGCCTGTGTTTCGGGAATCGCAGCACAAGCTGGCACGCATGGCGTGTCTGTCCTGATGCATGGCAGATACTAGAGGTGTCTGCTCCAAAGTGGTTGCAGTGCACTAGCTCAGCTCAAGCTCCAAGACGCTCGCAAAGCTGGGGTTGCCTTTGGGTACGAGACGATAAGCACACGGGCCAGCTGTAGGCTCCCAAGCACTTCCTCTTCACCGTATCAAGCAGCCCCACCTGCTGATCACCAACTCGGAAGGAAAAGTAGTCTTTGTCTGCTGCAAAGGCTCCTCCCTTGGTCTTATTTCTGGCTTCAAAGGGCCGGCCATAGTAGCCTGCAGAGCAGGGCGGCCTGGCCTCTGCTTGACCGTGCAGTGATTTTTGGACGCATGGGAAGTCTCTCTCAGGCAAGTCTGGCTGCTCTGCCTGCCCTTTTATAAGGCAAGCAGGGCTGCTCTGCTTGAAGTGACCAAGACACAGACCGGAAGGAGCCGCCTGCACACTCCGGATGCAGGCCATGTCAAAGTTAAAGCTGTCTAGCACACACAAAGCGGCAGCTCTCTGCAAGAAGGCAGCCTAATTCTTGACACCCACACAAAAAATAAACAGGCTGTCCACAGGCTGAATTCTGAAAGCCCAGTGCTGAGCGCGCACTGCTGCTTATACGGCGATTCACTAAGTTTGCAATGAGTCAGGCTGGCTGTTCAATTCCGTACAGTAAGGAGGCAGGCTGGCCCTCGACACAGCCCACCTATCTCAGGCCACCTGACAGCTGCACAAGGCTCTGAGCTGGGTGCCCTTCTTGCACGCACTGCTGCCTGAGCATCCATCACAAACATTCCGCAATGGGGCAGGCTGGCTCCTCTTACTCACATGGTAGGCAATCTCACTGCCCCTGGGCAAGCCAGTTATCTCATCCTCTGACAGGCGAGTGAAATTTGGGATCATAGTCAAGCACACACTGGTTGAAGCACCCAGTGATTGCTTCCCGCACCCAATATTTTGCTGGGTCTTCATGATTGCGGCAAGCAAGAGGCCTCTGCACCGACTGGGACATACACTCTCAGCACACAGCGCTGCCTGAGCACTCACCGATTGTGTACCCATCCCAGTCCACTGTCACTCTGTCGCCCTTCTGAATTTCCCTGCCTGATCCCTCCCTCAAGTCCTGGTATTGCAGGCCTGTGTCTGTCATGGCAAAATCTGGGTATTTAGTGCGCCGCTTGCCATAATCCTTGCCTGCAGGCAATCATCTGAAGCTGGGCATGGAGATTGAAAAAAATGGCTTCTGTCATAGCAGAGTCTAGGAAATTAGGGCGCGCATGCCAGAAACCTTGCCTGCACGCAAAACAGTTGGGCTTGACAAGGAAGTGAAGGGCCTCTGCATCTGCAAAGCTGCCAGTGCAAGTACATGCTGATGCCTTCATGTCAGGAGATAGCTGCACGAAAGTTAAAAAAACCATCACAAGCTTTCATGAACCAGTGTATGTCGTATCTAAACAGCTTGACTTGCTGCTTGCCTGCACAATTGGCAGCATGCTGCCTGCTAAGGAGGGCCACACAGTGCTCAACTTTACAGCATGGCGATATCACAACTTCAAAGCATAACATCACCTGCAGAAAGGTGGTCTGCCAAAACTTACCTTTCAGTGGGTCCATCGTCTCGTACTTGGCTTCCTCTGCAGCTGGCGTTTGTGCCCATGCTGCAGGCGTGGCAGCTGACACCATCAGTGCCATTGCAGCCAACAAGTCCCGCCTACAGGAGCGTGGGCAGGCTGAGCATGGCAATCTATTTGTGAACAGAACTGGATGAAACCGCCCTTGCCTGCTCACAATCTGCTGGGTCTGCTGTGCCTTTAGACAGGCACTGATGGAACTACCATGTCTGAGAAGCCTAAGTTGTGTGTCATCCGGCCACAAAGAGATCTTCCCAGAGTTACAAAGTTGCCTGGCTTTGCCGATTCGCACATGTCTGTACAGCACGCAGGCCATGTCTGAATGCAGGACACCAATCTTCATGGACATGTTGGCTTCTTGTTTCTGTCTTGCTCAACGCTGGATCCTGACAGAGCAATCGCCAGCAACACACATGTGGGCCACCACTAGATCCCAGCCAGGGCGGTCAGAACCCCTATCCAATCACTTCGATCTTGAAGCACAGCATGCTGCGCATGGGACCAGCCCTTGACAGAGATGCAGCTGCTGGATGGTTGCTGGGGAGGCTGACTATGACGTTTGCCTGCATAGGTTCTCTTCATTCAGGCTCTCTGGGGGTGCAGACAGACAGTGTCATCCCGCAAGTGCTAAAATAAAAGAGTTCTGTCTTGAGCCTGTGGGCAGCTGAGGGAGGCCAACTGATTGTTCTACGACAGGCGCAACAGAGCAGCTGCAAGCAGGCCTGGCTGTTCATGGCCCAGCAAAACGCCCCAGGCCCATGAACCTGCGTGGCAAGGCTTTCAGCGTTGCCTGCTTGATGACATGCGTATCCTGCCCTGGGATGCTCACTTCCTGATGCAGTTGTGCGGCATGTTAATGAAATATACAAGAACAAGATGGGATACAGTGTGGCTCAGACTGTCGGAGTCCCTGAGAGAGGGGTGAAAAAGGAGCGCTTCTGATAGGTATCCTGCAGGGCACACGCACGCACCACTGCCTACTTGCTGCTGACCAAGGCCCAGCAAAACCCCAGAAAGCCCATGGACCTCCATGCCAGTAGCATTGCCGCCTTCAGAAGACATGCAAGCTATGACCACTCCCTGAGTGTCTACTGGATTTGACATGAATTGTGTACAAGTACGCACTTCCAGCCAGTCTCAGACCAGCAAGTTCCTTCAGGGAATACACAGAGACGAATAGGAGAGAGACTCAAACCATTCTACGCAGATGTCACAAATTTATGTTTCGTCTGAGGCTTGGCCAGGTTCCAGGGCCAAGGCTCAGGCACCCAGGCGTCAACTGCGCCAGTCACAAAGATCTCTGTCAGAAGACGGCTACTGGTCCTTGCCGCTCTTGCATGCCTCCTTGACGTTCAACGGATCCAGAGACAGCGGGGAGGCTGGCGGCATGGACTTTTGACTCTGTGCCATTCCATTTGTGCGGGCAGCATCTCCAGCAGGTACCTGCAGCGTTTGGTGAAGACCCCCAGCTGAAGCTGCTGTGCATCATGGACGGTGAATTGAGTCATGCGTCAGGGCAGTGATTGTTTCAGTGGTTTGAAATGTGGTGATCCCTGCAGACAAGGCACACCCATGCAAGAAGCCCAGGTCAGACATATGCAGTGCACTGAATGGCAGGCATCTGGCCCAGTCACCTTTGAGGTCTGCTTGCTGAGTGGCTTGCGCGGCAGGCCCAGCGCCGCCACATAGCGGTGCGCAAACACCTCGAAGTAGAAGCTGGCGCCTGCGCAGGTCAGCAAGGGTCAGCTGCTGCCAAGCCTGACTTCCTTGCCAAGTGGAAGAGGTTCTTGCACATTGACTAGGTGAGAGATTCTGCTGGGATTAGCTTTATTGTCTGGGCGACATGTCACAAAAATGTTCCTGAGGGCATCTAAGCAGTGCATTGTAAGCAAAAGGTTTGTTGCAGAGGATGATGCCTGACAACAGCCTGCTGCCAAGCATGGAGGCAAAGCCCCTGCCAACCATCAACGACACTATCGGGGCCGGGCGTCACAGGGCCTGCACTTGTGATGGGCAGGCGGCAGGCTGCACCAGTGACCAACAGTGCCCTCCGTGCAGTCATCAATCTGCACCCTTTGTCAGGCAGCGCTGAACTGAATGCATCAGCATGGCAAACCTTCCCAAGCTGAGACATACGGCATGCACAGCAGATACGGCGTGCACAGGAGACATCCCAGAAATAAGGGTACCAAAGTAGTCTACTCAATTGTCCTGGCGGACATATGCATACAGTGACACCCAAGCAGAGAACAGGACCCGAACTAGGCTGCTCCCGTAGGATGGCTCCCTGTTGCAGGCTGACACCACTTACAGCGCACCCAGCCCACACAGCTGGTTTCCAGAGGGCGGCCCCAATGAGAAACAATCTTGCAAGCTCACCTGTCCTCAGGAAGGTCACACACAGAGCTACGGCACTCCAAAAATGCAGCCTTCAGCATGTGACGCGCTCAACACAGGATGCTGGGGGCTCACTGGTGCAGGCTGACACCAGGCACAGCGCACCCAGCAGGGTTTCGAATGTCTCGCTAGGCAAGAAAACAGCCCAACTGCTCACCTATCCTCCAGACGGGTAGACAAAGAGCTACAGCTCCTCAGCAGGGTAGCCCCAGCAACCAGGCACAATACTTGGGATGCTCCCCGAGCATGGCAGGCAGCCACCAGGCACAGCAGACCCAGCGCACACAGCAAGGGTTCCGAGTGGCTCCCTGAGCATGAACCATGCGACTGCTCACCTGTGTAGGTGAAGAATCATTTACAACTGGGTCCCTCATGAGGCAGCCTCGGCATGAAAAGCACACCACCTGAGATGTTCCCTCAGCATGGCTCACCGTTCCAGGCAGAGATGCACAGCACACAGAGCAAGAAGGCTGTGTGTGCGCGGCAGCTCATCCACCAGATTTTGCAGACGGCGAACGTGGCAGCCGTCAGCGAGATGTGCAGGCCCATGTAGGCCAGGGGCTGCAGAGCAACAAGTGCGTCAGGACTGGCAGTGGCAGAGCTGCTGGAAGCCAGCGAGCCCAAGAAGTGCAGGCTTGCCTCGGCAGAGGGCAATCCACCATCCAAAATTGGCCAGGCATGCAGACAGGATGTGGCACGTACCGGTTGAAGAAGTGCTTGGTGCAGCAATAGAGGGGCGAAGCAGGCAGAGGAGGCTTGACATTTTCCTAGGGATCATCGCACTCCAGACCTTCTGCCTAGCCTGCCTGTTTGCTCCCTGATGGTGCTCCTTTGTCAAGTGTCAAGAACCATGTAACCCCCAGCAATTGCTGCATAGCCTTGAGGCACCTGAGGGACCGCCACGACTTGTGTCTGACACTGAGGCACCCAGGTGCTGAAAGGTCAACTGACGTGTGCAGGCCCACCTGCAACTTGGTGGGGAACTTCTTGACGAAGACGGATATGGCGCTCTTGGGGTTGGCTGTTGTGTACTTGAACAGGGTGTCGTACCCGCGCTGCTGGATGCGGCGGCTGCTCATCACAAAGATCTGCAGACAGGGGCAGCATGGTCAGAGACATGCAGGCCAAGGAGGAGAGCTACATGCACAATGCTGGGCACCCTGAGCGTTGAGCAGCTGCCCCAGGTTTTAAGACCTAAAGCAATCACTGGCTGTTGCTCAGGAACTCAATCACAGGGTGGCTCACATGAGCGCATTTGGAGAGGTCTGACAGCAGCAGCTAGGATGCCACGGGCACCATCATCCTGGAACATCACCTTGTCAACCCTGAACCCTTTGCTGAAGCAGCAGCTCAGCGCACCTTCAGGTGGTAGAGCACCGCCCACAGCAGGCAGAGCGCCTGGGCAGCACCCACAGCAGGCGATGCATGATGCCCCGCCAATTTCATCAGTACAATCTCACAACTACAAAACGCTGAGGTAATCAAGCATAAACCACAGGAGGTGGGGCGCCATGAGCAGCGCTCACAGCAGGCCACAGGAGCCCCACAGAGGTTCTTGTCAGCACAATTCCAGCCTAACATCAGGTAGCACAGCATTGCCACTTGCAGGTAGGGCAAAATGTCAGAACCCACCTTCATGGGATGCACCCTTCTTGGTTGTCAGCATTTATTGCAGAACCATATACCGTCAAGCCAAGCCAGCTTTTGGTTTGTATCAAAATCTGCCCTCAGCTTCAGGGGAGAGAGATTATGCACTAGCTGGCATCACATCTGCTCAGGTCATGCTCCATACTTCAGGTTGGTCAGCACTAAAAGCACCCACCTTCAGGTAGTAAAGCAGCGCCCACAGCAGGTAGGGCGCCATGGGCAGCACCACCAGGTCCCAGAGCGAGGCGTTGTGCCACTCCTCCATGGCAGCAGTGCCTGCCTTCCTGTTGTGCTCACGCACATGCACGTCGGGGTGCCAGCGCTCTGTCCAGGCCACGCAGGCTGGGAACCAGTGCAGGAACAGGCTCGTGATCTGCAGAGCATGCAGAAGCGCGTTTGATCGCAGGATGGGGCAGAGGCGCACCTTTGCCTGGAAGGGCAGGTGCCACTGCTGGGAACCATTGAAGGCTGTCCAGGTGCAGAGCAAGCAGAGCAACCTGCACTGGCTGCTGCAGTGCCAGCTGTGGACATGAGACATCTGCAAACACATGCTGCACATCTGCCCGGAGGAGAGGGGCACATGTGGGGGCACCACTGAAGAGTCCTGTACGCACCACAGTTTGTATGAGGCTGGCTGATGCAGGTAATGCCTGATGGCATGCCGCAATACAACATGGCACACATGCAGAGAAGACTGATGACACAAGCATGCGTCTGGGAAGCTGAAATTTGAGCGGGGCTGGTGAGACTGGAGCAGGCAGACAAGTGCCCTCGACGACTGCAGTCCAGCAGCGTGCAGGGCACGCTGCAGCAACAGTTTGCATGAGCACTCAGCTGAGACAGGGTCAGGCACAGCCACTGCACCAGCTTGTGGCAGCAAACGCTGCTGGATGCCAAGCTGACACGGTGTTGTAAAAGAGAAAGGGCCAGATTGCGGCGCTTGTGCTAGGAGAAGATTCATGCTTTTACATTACCTTGTCCACAGAGTGGAAGACCAACGAGTTGCGGAAGGCGATCACAGACCACGCCAGCGGGCCTGTGGCATATGCAAAGGTGACCTGCAGCCACACCCAGGACTGCATCAGCCTCTGCTGCCCAACCAAGTTGTCCAGACAGGCCCCCTCAATGGATTGCGCTGGTGTGAGAGACGGAATACTTCTGACCATGCACTATCACAGGCGAGCACCTCTGGCGCTGTGCTGTTGCTGCACTGTGAGTGTGGAGGCAGTACACCCACGCTTGGGTCGCATCATACAAGAGAAGGGATGAAAATGTCGACAGCAGCAGCTGTGAATTTTGTGCGGTCGGCAAGGCATCAGGGGACTTGCAGCAGGAGCTGGGGGAGCACTGCTGGCCATAGCAAAGCTGCCCCCGTGCAACAAGGCTATGTGTAAAAGGGCTTTACAGCCCCAGAATGGAAGCGCTGCCAACGCACATCACAGAAAAGGGTGGTAAGAGTAGGCATTGCCTGAACCATTCACAACACCCAAGGGGGCACTCCTGCCAAAAGCAGAACAGCACCTGACCTTGTGCAAGAAGGCGCTGTGAGGGAAGACCCAGATGTGCACCAGCAGGAGCACATTGGCGACATAGCAGAAGTCAAACATGTAGTAGTGCCACCTGCAGCCAGAAGGGTGCCCATAAGTTCACTTGCCCACCTACCCATGCTGCAGGCATGGGCAGACGATGTCAGGCTGCTGACAGCAGGCTTGAGTGCCATGCTGCACCCACTTCCAGGCTGATGACAACCACGGGGGACAATCCCCAGGGAGGCAGCCAGCATTGCTGGACGCGGTCAAACCCCAGCCAATGTCTGTCCAATGAGCTGCACTTGCTATGCAGGCGGCAAGTGGCTGCCAGACCGGCCTGTCACATGCCTGCTGCCGGTATGCTGCAGGAACAGCAGAGTGCTGTGGCACAATATTGGCACCATGCTAGGGCTTCGCCTGTGCCTGCCACGTGCTGTGCCAGCCCATGCAGGACCGTCAAGTCAACTCACTTTTTCATGCGGTACATGACCCAGCGCAGCGTGAACAGCACTGCGGCCTCGATGGTGTACACCCGGTAGAAGGTGGTGGGGCTCCACCCCAGCCAGTACGCGCTCAGCCTGCAGGCAAGGCATCCTTGTGCAACGCTCACAGCAACAGCTGTGGCTGCCTCAGGCAGAAGGTGTTGGGCGTCCAGCTGGGCCAGTCTGGAAAAGGGCTTTCGGCCTGAATGCAGAAGGGTTGCTACTCCTCCTGTCTGCTTCCTATATCAATGTTCTGCCGATCACATGACACATAAATTCACTGCACATCATGCGGCAATATTGCCCTCAGAAGTGAAAGCTTCATGTAAGTTTGCGCTCGGAGCTGGGGGATCGGGGCATCTGCAGGGTTTAGGACATGAGCCTATGCAGCAACAAGAGCTGAACATCCCAGCTGCAGAGAGACAGGTGTGCTGGGTGTCGGGTAGGCTGAGTCTCCATGCCGATCACATGCACCGTGCACACGTGGGCTCCATAGCACAGATCTCAGGTGCTTCACTAGTCATGCATGGTGTCTCATCCCCCTGGCAGGGAGCAGTCACAGCTGAGCCTGGCTGAGGACCATACCCTAATCCCTGGCTTTGGTAAAACACACTCGCAGCTAAGGGCGTTCAACCCCTACATGTATCGCACAGCCCCCATCCTGCTCACATGGCCATGACTGTCCCCAGGACGAAGGCTAGCTTGTCGCGCAACAGGATCTTGTTGGGGGTGACCTGCTGCTTGATCAGCTCTCGCACTTTGGCGCGCGTCAGCAGGCTCACGTCCACATCGCCAACATCCAGCTGCAGGCGCAGAATACACAGTTTGCAAGACCTCTCACGCGGTAGACAAGCTTAGTCATCACAAACAGTGATGGCATGACCCGACCCCGCTGTTCAAGCATGGCAGTTTTGATATTCAAAGTGAATTTCACATTGCCATGCGTTGCTCTGCTGGCGTACAGATGGCATGCATGCTGCAGGAGCGGGAAAACGGCTGACAGACTTGGGAGCGGCTGCCAGCAGCAGCTGCCGGGAGTCTGCTCACCTGCTCATACTCGTCGAGGTCTGAGAGGCTGACGCTGGGGGCAGATTCAAAGGCTTCATTCAGCCGCATTTCTGTGAGGTCGCTGATGGTGTGGCTCAGGAAGTTGCCTGCACTGGGGGCAGGGTCGACTTGGCTGCATGAGAATGTAAAGCTGTCAAGAGTGTGCCTCATCTCTTTGAGGAGAGACTCAGAACTGCCTGCATGACTCAGATAAGTCAACACTTGGTGTACCATCTAATGCAGCGAATTCTGATGCCTGCATGGGACTGTACGTGGGCAGCGGAAGTAGCCTACTGCTGTAAGGTGTGCAGTTTGCAATGGCCCATGTACAGTGGTCTGGGCAAGCAGGCAGACGCCAGCGATGGTCTGCTGCCATCTGGACAGCTGCTGTAGTCGCACTCAAGCAGAAGCGGCTGGCGCGCAACCTGCTGGCTTTCTGCCTGTTGTGCACCATTCCTCTGCTGGGAGGACCGGCAGCTTTTAGAAGAGTCTAGCTTGGCAGGTGATGGCACATAACAGCAGCGCCTCCTGAGCAGCAGCTCAGACACGCAGCAGCAGAAGGCTCTCCTCGGCAGCTGGCCAAACACCACATCGCAAGTCAGAACAGGAGTGGGCCACCAAAATTACAGCAAGCGTTTTCACCTGAGCCATCATCCTCCTCGAGTGCATTTGGCAGAGCTTCTGCCACTGCAGGGTGCCTGGTCATTGATGGAGCCCTACTCATGGTGTCTTCGCAATGGTGCCTGTGTCTTGCAGGCTATCGTCTACATGACTGCTGGCCTGATGAGTTGAGTTGTCTTGATGCTGGCTCGTCCCTTTTGCAAAAGGCCATGGCTGCGGCAGGCAATCGTTCAGATGCTCTAGATGTCCCTGTGTCTGGAAACTTTGCAGTGATCAGGGAGTCTTACTTCAATCTGATGTTCTTGATGGCAATGGCAGTGACACCGTTTCGAGAACCACCGCTGAGCCCGCCACACCTTAGCCAGCACACCATGGCTGCTGAGGACCTCATGGAGGTACCTGACTGGGGGCCCTCCCTGGAGGGCCCTGCAGACTATCCCTCCCTGTCTGTGAAGGAACTGAGCAGGAATAGGAAAACAAAACGCAAGCACAGGCATGAGGACCTGGAGCTGGCCAGAATGGCAGCTGGGATGGTGCAGATCGACTTTGCTGCCACCCCAGGTGAGCAGGCAGGCCCTTGAGCTAGCGTGGCGCCTGCTGGTGCTTTCCGATAACTGGCACATGGCCAACTGGCTCTGGGCCTGTCTGCAGATGCTGCTGGCCAGTCTACAAAGCCAAAGGCAGCTGCAGCACAGCCTGAGCAGGCTGACGCACCTGCCAAGCAGCACAAGCAGAGCAGGCGCAACAAGTTCAAGCAGGCAGGGGCGGGGCCGCCGCTTGGGCCAGCCCAGGGTGGACCTGCCGCAGAGGCAGCAGAGCAGCCAAGGAGGGCTGCCGGGAAGAGGAAGCAGGCGCCATGTGCACAACCTGCCAAAGCAGCAGAGCTGCCTTGGCCAGGCCAGGAGCCACAATCCGTTGCCAGCCGCGGCCCGGGTGACATGAAGGGCCTCACAGCAGTCCACACCGGGGAGGGCACAGAGACGATCACAAAATCGGGCAAGGAGCCAGCCAAAGGCAAGGGCAGGGCTGCAATCAGGGCCGCAGCCAAACACAAGGTCCTGCAGCAGCATCAGGGCTCTGCCCTTGGCAACGGCGCTGTGGCTCAGACTGGCAGCAGGCTCCAGGCGTCAGCGGAGGATCCCACTGGGCTCCTCAAGGGCAAGGGCAAGGGCAAAGACATGGCCGTGCTGCAGCAACCGGGCCCTGCCCCTGCCGACGGTGGTTCCACGCAGACCAGCAGCCAGCCTGCCACGCCAGGGCAGGCAGTGGCTGGTGTCAGGGGCAAGCGCACCCAGCAGCACCTGGGTGTTGCCCCTGCCAGCAGCAAGCCAGCCTCTGTGAGCCAGGCTGTGGTCCAAGACACGGGCAAGGGCAGGGCCCAGCGGCCAGAGCAGGGTCCTGCCCCTGCCAGCAGCCAGCCGGCCTCGCCACGCCAGGGGGTGGCGTCGGGTGCGGACGGGGATGCCCCACTGGGAGCGGATGACATGTCCTTCTTGCAGCAGCTGGCGCTGGCTGCTCAGCGCCACCGCTGCGGCTTTGAGGCGGCTGAGCGTGCTGCAGCTCCTGACGCCGCACTGGATGCGCTCGCAGACTTGGGCTCCTCTGGGGCGGCTGACCCTGCAGGTGAGAACTGCAGCCCTGCTGCTGTCGGAGCGCGGGGGCCAGCAACAGCATACTGATGCAGAGGAGGCTCCAGCCTGCCAGGGCAACTGCCGCTCTGAGCGCGCTGTAGCCTCCGCCTCGGCTGTGCCTGTTGACATAGGCTGCACTGAATGTGCCTGTGGACATAGGCCTCTCTGGGGCTTGCAGGAAATGTGAGGAGGCTGCAGCAGCCTGCTCTGCCAGCTGAAAGGACTTGTCAGAGCACCTGTTCCTTGGGCTGTAAGGCGGTGGAGCGTGCTGCAGCTGTTATGGTGTATCAACAGCTTGCCCCTTCATTTCTACACAGATGCGGGATGGGTTTACCGCTCAGCTTGCAGCCACCGGGCATGCATAACGCAGGCCTTGTCTCACTGTGTCTGCAGTTGTTGTGTGTAGAGGCCCCTGCCAGGGCTGAGCGGGCAGCTCCCAGCCACTAGAAAATGTGACTTGAGCACTGTCGCTGTGTGCTGAGGATGAGGCCTGGGCTGAGCAATGCCAGTAGCCACCATTCATGCAAGTATTGTGCCCACCACTCGCCTGTCTTGTCATGTACGGGGGGTCAATCCCAACAAAACCTGAGGCAAGCCTCATGCCTGCCCTCAGAAGATGAGGCAGCTGGGCAGAGCGGCGGCTGTCCTGCCATCAGCAAGTTTGACATCGACCCTCAAGTTAATGTGCCTGCTCTTTGCGTGTGCAGAGGATGAGGCTTGGGCCGAGCGGGCAGCTGCAGAGGCGGTGCAGCGGGCAGCTGAGGAGTGGCCTGGCGGCCTGCAGACGGCTGCAATCCCTCTGTCCAAAAAGGCTCGCAAGGCCGCACGTGCCCAGGCCACAGCTGCAGCTGCAGCTGCAGAGGGGCCAGACAGAGCGAGGCGGGCGCCCACCCTGCAGCAAGCACAGCCTGCTGGCGCTGAAACGCTGAAGCAGGCTGCGGTCGAGGCGGGCGCGGCATATAAGCGGAAGCACAAGGGCGGTCTGCTGGACCAGATGCGGGCCAGGCTGTCTGGGGGGCAGTTCCGTGCGCTGAATGAGCAGCTGTACACGCAGCCCGGGGGCGAGGCCTTCGCCCTCATGCAGGGCAACCCTGGGCTGTTTGACCTCTACCATGCGGTAAGACTTCTGAGTCGGCCACAAGTGATGTGGTGGGGGTTTGTGGCACGAGAGGGGAAGGTGTGGGCTGTGGCTTCTGTGACCTGTAGCATGAGGTGAGGCTCTTCAGTGGGACCCGCAAAGATGTGAGTCATGTGCAGGTGGCAGCCCAAGCCTGCTTGATTGAGGTGACCGGTGTGTGTGGGCTTCGGTGTGGGACGCCCCAACATGTGGAGTTGTGTGCAGGTGTCTGCCCAAGCTTGCCTGGTGATGTGTCCAGTATGTGTGGGCTTCGCGGGCGGGACACCACAGGTTGTGGGTTGTGTGCAGGTGGCAGCCGAATCTGATCAGTGTGCGCAGGCGAGTGCCTTCAGTCGGGCACACCCTTCTGTGTGTATGTAGGTCTGTATGTTTGTATGTACTTTTGCACATCTGTATGCTGCTGTGCAGGGCTTTCGGCAGCAAACGCAGCACTGGCCGGTGCAGCCAGTGCAGCAGGCCATCGCCTGGCTGAATGGGAGGCCTCACAGCTGGGTGGCGGCTGACTTCGGGTGCGGAGATGCGCAACTAGCTGCCAGCGTGCCCCACAAGGTGCACAGCCTGGACCTGGTGGCCAGTGGTCCTGGGGTCATCGCTTGTAACATGGCAGACACGCCTCTGGGTAAGGCACAAGGCACAAGCGCTCAGGCTGCTGAGCTTGCGTGCCAACAAACTCTCCATGTTCAGCCTTCCCTTCAAGCTGGCTCTGGCTGGCAGCGTGCAGCCCGCCAACAGGGCTGTGCGTGCTGCCTGGGTGAGGTCTGTTCTTGCTTGCTCCAAGGCTTCCTGCAGGACGTGGTGCAGGCACTAAGCGCAAGCCCGGATTTTTGCAAGCAGCACAAATAACTGGCATTTTGCTTGTTCAATGCGGCTCTGGCAGTCAGCATGCTGCCTGGGTGAGGCCTGGACTGGCTTACCTGAGGGTCGCTTGCAAATTCGTTGGCAGCTCCAGCTGAGGGCGTGCACGTGTTTTTACTGAGGGCCTGAATCAGTGTGAGCAGGCCTGCGAGCTTGACTGCGCAGCGCCCGCAGCGCCGCAATGCCAGCAGCCAGTCGTGCGCTCTGTGGTGTGCCTGAGTCAGTTGCTGGATGTGTGGCTGCCTGCTGTTCAGTCGTGGTCACGCTTGCCTTGTCTCATTCTGATGCAGAGGATGGCTCCATGGACGCAGTGGTCTTCTGCCTGGCCTTGATGGGCACAGATTATGGCAGCTTCCTGGAGGAGGCACATCGAGTGCTGCGTGTGGAAGGCCACCTGTGGATAGCAGAAGTGCGCAGCAGGTTTGCCAAGGGTGTGGAGGCTCTGAAAGGCAGTGAGGGCCAGGAGGACCTGCAGCCTTTCCTGAAGGCGTTGCAGCAGCTGGGTTTCAAGATCCTGCAGACAGATGCCTCAAACAGAATGTTTATTACTATTGAAGCACGCAAGAAACAGACTCAGGGTACGGTCCCCAAGCGCTGGCCCAGGCTTAAGGCTTGCCAGTACAAGAAACGCTGAGTGCGAGAGGACGTCCTGCCCCTTTACTTTTTACTCGACCCCTTATGAAATCTGGCAGCCTGCAGCTGGTGCAGGCCGGGCTGCACACCCGCATGGTGCTTCATTGACTCTGATGGTGCACCATCGACTGAAGGTGCCTTGCATTGCCCTTTAAGCAGGAGTACATGTGGTGCTCAAGGACATGTGGCCCTGCTTCAGCACATGCGCAGCCAGGCGTGGCAACTTGCAGCATGCAGAGCTCATGCACTGCTCCTTCTGTGACTTGGCTCTACACGGGCAGAGTAGGCCTAAGTATGGTAGCTAACCTGTGGTGGCAAAGTACCAAAAGCACAAGCATTTCATAGAAGCCTCTGCTGCTGAATTTGCTGATGTCTGCAATACTCAGCATGCTGACTGACCCCAGCGCTGCAGTGGGTGTCATCAGGCTGGCACCCAGAATATGTCATGTGCTGTGTTTTAGCTGGTAAGGCATGGGTTGTTTCTCAAGAATAGATTGCCTTCACTGTTGCTCTGATCAATCTGCGGCAGAGCGGGCAATGCAAATTGCGGTCCATGGCAAGACAACCATCAACTCCATACTGTTCTTCTGCACAGCGCAAACACGCAACCATATGTCCGCAGGGTGCCAAGAACACTGATTTGGGCTGGTCCATACAAATTATGCACTCCTGCTGACATGTTAGTTCAGCTGCATCTGCAGACTCCACCAGCGGCGCTGGCACATTTTTGCGACCACCAGCTGACTTGGGCCTGGGCTTGGGTTTAGGTTTTGAATTTGGTTTTGCTGAAGGCTCCATCGGTTGCTGGTCAGGCAGCTCGTCACCGGTGGTAACAGATCCGGGACCGCTGCGGGAAGGATGGCTACGTAAGCCAGCGTCCAGGTTGGCCGGTGGCGGCCGTGAGCCAAGCTCAGATGCCCACACAGCAGCAGCAGCAGCTGGCGGGTTGAGCTCGTTCTCCAAAGCAGGGGCAACTGGCTCCCTGTCACCGATGTCCAGTGGTGAGCTTCCAAGCAGACGCCTGCTGCTGTCTACAGCGCTGGGCTGCTCCTCACCTGCCGGTGCTGTGGCGAGCACCACTGCCTGACTGCCTACTCTGTGGTCATTGAGAGAGCCTGCAAGCCATTAAAGATCTGGCTTGTCTTGTGTGCCTTGTACAGAGGTGACAAGATGGGCGGCATGATGCCAGGCAGTGTGCACTGGCAGGTCACAGCAAACATGTCAGCTGAGGTTTTAGCCACATGAGTGGTGCTTTGCCAGGCAAGGTGCATACATGCTGCTGTAGCAGGCAAGCAATGCTGAAGGTGCGGCAAAAGCGAGCCTGAAGCTCACCAGGGATGGAGGCTCCCAGGTCTCTGCTGCTGAATATATCAGCCCTGATCTGCAGCTTTGCCCCGTCCGCATGGAGGAGCTCGGGTGAAGGGCTCTGTGGCAAGGCCAGCAAGTGCTGATGAGGCCTGGAGCAGGCAGGGGATTGTATGTTGATGTTCTCCCTCAAGGCCATGAGTACTGAGCAGGGGCTGATAGACGTAACAAGCAGTGCAGTTGCAGGAAGTGCCTCTCAAATGAGTCACACAGCTCGAGGGCGCCTTGATCCCTGCAACGAGATCAAGCACTCATTAACATGTTGCAGCTGCCTGATACAGCAAGTCTTGACGCCGCACCACGGCTCACCTTCCACCAAGATTCAGCAGGTTTAGGGTAGACGACACATTGCGCTCCTCGCCGAAGGGCTGCTTGCCGGCATCAAGAGTGCTTGGCAATGCACCCTGCTCCTTGCCCTGTGACTTGTTTATGAGCCTCTGGCGCTGTTTTGACTCATGGCGTCTGCGCTCTGCAAGCTCCTCCTGCATAGGCAACGACAAGGGCTGGTGCTGGCTGAGAGCTGCGCGGACCTGTTTGTGTCTGGAACAAGAAGGAAAGCACAGCACTGTGCACCACCTCAAGCACTCCATCAAGCCTGTTTCTGGGCGTTGACAGCTGCGTGAGGCAGCTCGCAAGACTACGGGCACAGTGAAGCATTCAAGTGCACACGCAGAGGGCAAGTAGTGACCCTCACCTCCATCAGAAGCTCCTCCTGTGCTCTCTGTGCCTTGGCAAGCGCAAAGTCTGCAGCCTTGGCGTCCAACTTGTCCTGCACGCGTCATCAACCGTCAAACAGGACAGAAAAGGACTTCCTTAGGCAGAAACAGTAGACGATGTGTTTCTGAAAACCATGATGCTTCTCAACAGCCAGTGGCCAGCAAGTTATGCCTGTTGATTAGTGCTCGAGTGTGCTGCACTGATGCAGCACAGGTACAGCGTGCACCATCAGCACT
This sequence comes from Asterochloris sp. CNOR1, assembly GCA_963969365.1. Lineage (NCBI taxonomy): Eukaryota > Viridiplantae > Chlorophyta > Trebouxiophyceae > Trebouxiales > Trebouxiaceae > Asterochloris > Asterochloris sp. CNOR1. The sequence goes on from OZ017760.1 coordinate 249,030, forward strand.
CCTTGCCTGCAGAATTGGTAGCACAATTGCTGTGCCAAGGGTGAACCCAAAATCAACACTTGCCACAAGCTGCAACTGAGAGTCCAGGTGGACTACGGCCGCATGCACTTGTTCCATGCGCTTCTCCACATCTTTTAGCTGCCTGCAGATCAAGTGACACTTAATGAGCTCACAGGCAAACACAGATGCCACAGTCCTTCGTGGTCCAGTTGCAGTGCAAGTCTGCTTCAAGATGGGTTGGTGTCTACCTCGGAACTCCGGGTGCAGGCAAGCATGGCAGACCAAAACACCCCACAGCTCTCACCCGTCAGTCAACTGGCTGTGTCTGTTGCTGTGCAGCTCCTGCAATCTGTTCAGAGTTTCAAGAGCTGTGACAAGATTCCTGAAAGCTACACTGCGGGTGTCTATCTCTCTGCCTGCAAGATGCAAACAAGGAGGAGCTATTTTTGGGTCTAGGCACTGTGAGCAGTGTTCTTGGTGCACCCCAGTGAAAGCCTTCATTGAGGCATTGCATTCATCTCACCGATGTGGTATTGCGCAGCACAGTGCGCCCAGTGGGCTTTGATCTGGTGCTGCTCAAACACAAGTTTGAGAAGCAGGGGGTAAGGGTCTCCGTGCCCTTGCCACTCTTGCAGATGGCTCTCTTGCTCCTGTCCCTGCAAGGTCAATCGAGATTAATATGTTGATGCAGCACAGGCAAGCTGGTCTGCAATGTCAGACAGGCTGGCACACAGAAGCGATGGGAACATCAGGGCACAGATCACCTCACCTCAAGGTGCTGTACCAACGATGTATTCAGCTGAAGATGTTCACCATCTTCAGGGAGGGTCAGCAGATCAAACTCCTGCATACTCTTCCCCGCATCCTGAATTCGTTGCCACAACACAGTCTAGCTCAGCAATGCAGGCAATCTGGCAGACACCACAACAAACATCTCAGAAGAGCTCTTGAGACCTACAAGCCTGTGTCTGGCAGCAACCCTGGGCAGTGTGCCGCAGCGCTTGGCAGAAGGTCACCTTGTCAGGCATGCTGGACAGTGAGTCTGAACCAAGAAGCCCGACCTTCTCCATGAGCCACATTGCCAGCACATTGATGAAGGGAGGGGGCAGCTTCATGAGATCCTCATGCGAAGGATCTCCCTTCGTGATGGGAGCCGGCTTGTTTCCAGCCAGGGTCTCACTGACAAAGGCTCTGACGACCACTTGGATGGGGCCCACCCTGCATGCAAACAGATCAGGATGTGACATTGTTCAGCTCAGCAATGCATGGCCGATGGCCGCCTTCAAGCTCTGCAGGCCACAACCCAACACCTGCACACAAGTGGGTGCATCACAAGCTGCTGGTATGCCTTGCAACATGAAGCACAACAAACTCTGCACAATCTCTGAGCTGAGTGCAAGAACGATCTGCCCTGCCATGGAAGTGCAGGCCAATCAAGCTGCAGCTCACAGGCAGGCCTCCTCCTTTTTTAACGCGTCCAGTATCACGTGAACGACCTCCACAGGCTCTGCCCCCATGCAATCAGACAGCCTGGGGCTCCTGAGAGTGTAGGATTGGCCACGGCGGCTATGCCGAGCAGATTGCCAGATACCCTGCACACCCTCCAGCAGCTGCCGCCTGCATTCAAGCACATCCCAGTTAAAAACATGATGTCTATTGCATTGTAACTTGCTGAGCTTGCACTGGACCGCAGCGGCCAGACATGTGAGCTTTTGGATGCACTGTGCATCTGCCTTGCAATTCTCAACTGCACACTGGAGCTTTGACTGGGCTGCTGCCCAGCCGGCCTGGGCACACCCTAGTGAGTTGCAGAAAGCAGTTGGCAGGGCGGCTAGCAGATGTGCGGTGCTCACATCCGCCGCCAGAGAGCTTGCTGAGCAGGCGTCTCAGGAACGTCATGGCGTGGCCGCAGGTGCCGCAGGTGCAGATCCACTTCATGCTCCCAGACCCAGTCTCTGCAGACCCAGGTATGATGTTAGGACTGGCACACCAAACAAAGTGGTGATCTGTCCCAGGGCATAACAGCTGTGACTACTATTTGTCTTCATTCCGGCCTCCGTGGACATGGGGCGTGACCAAATGCCGCTGCAGATTGAACACCAGAGGGCCGGCTGCAGAATCTTACCCAAAAGCCTGTGCGCTGTAAAACTCCTTGGCAGGTGATGACCACGTCCAGATCTTCCAGGTCCTGTAACGTCGCTGGAGCGTCATGGTAGCATGAATATCCAATTTTGGGAGCACCATAGTCACATGATGGCGCACTGAAAGAGGCTGCCTGCTGTTGATAGTGGCCTCTCCCTGTTTCATGACATCGGCTGCACTAGGAGAGATAGGAACTGTCAGGAGCTGCACGCAGAGCCTTGCAAATTGAGCACCAACCTTGGAGATGCATCTGGGTGCTTTGGCAGAGCAGCTGTGCGAGGTTACATCTTGAACAAGAATTTGGGTAGACTTTGGCAACATCGACCAATCCACCTTTGCCCGTGCCCAGCTGCAAGCTCTGACCAGCAAAATATTGTGATCGCAGGCCTCACGGCAGTCAGTGACCTGTATTGTGTGAAGGGGTCACCTTCCAAGAAAGTAGAGTCCACAGACACCCACTGCACTGGGGCCAGTTGGGCCATGCAAAACAGCCAGCACGGCATGCAACAAGTCATGCACAGCTTTGGCATCCTTGATGGAGTCATCAAAAGCAGGTGGCTCGGCGCGTTTGCTAATGGCATAGAGGGGTTTGCTAATGGCATGCCCACCTTTCCAGAAGGCGCCATTGGCGTCAGCTTCCTTGAGCTGGGCCTTCAATTGGTTCAGCTCCGCTACTGAGATGGTAACGCTTTGGCCGTCAGCAGCCATTCTGGCCCTTGGATCACCTGAATATAGCTGCCCAGGTGTGAGCTGAGGGTGGCAACAAAACAGGCAATGCACCAGAGTCCCAGATACTGGGGGCCTTTAAAGGGCTGGGCTGAACCTCTCACATGTCCGACATGGCAGCTGAAGCACATCGTGTGCCCCTTGCTTGAAAGCAGAGCCGTGCTTCGTACCTTGTTTTGCTGCATGCTGCACAGGTGTCAGCTGTGCTGCCTGCCGCTTGGCAGCCAGCTCTGCTACGCGCTGCTTGGCTGCAGCAACGGGAATGCTTAGCAGGTCCATACGGCCCTGTGCCGAGAGCGTCTTCCAGAATGGCTGAATCCTGGCCATGCGCGCTCGGGCATCAGCCACAGACCCAGCCTGCAACACCAGCATAGCTTGCTCACATAACATGACATCAGTGGCCATCACATCTTTGCAAATGCCAAACATTGCAGCAGCCAATCCTGCTGACCTCAGGCTGTGAACTTCCTGTCTTTGCTGCCCTGCCTCCGCTGCCTTTCAGGTTGCTGGGCACCTTCCCCTTGCTCTTGGCCTTCTTGGCCCCGCCCATGATCTGATCTCAGTTCATGCCCTCCAGGTGCTTGCTTGACTTGTGCAATGCTTTTACATGAGCAGGGTCCACCGGCGACTCTTGTCCAGAGTGGGGCTTCACCAGTCAGACCAGCAAAGGCTGGATCCCAACGCTGCTGATCAAGCTGCGCCAAGGTTTGCCACTTGTCTTCTTTCATTAACCGCCCTCAAACGCTTTGTCCCGCGGCTCCCGGGTCCACCTGCGCCTTTGAGCAGCAAGAAGCTGCGATTCAGAGCCTATGGGTGACGAGGGGCAGGTGCGGTCTGCTTTCAGCACCTGGCATGAGAACCTACCCAGCACACCAGGGACGTCACCCCACCAGCTATGAACGTGCGATACGTGTCCGACAGGCACCAGCTACTCAGCAAACAGAGACATAATTCATGGATATGTCTCTGATGGAGGCAAGAGCTGGCCTGTCAAATTTCAGAGCGAAGCTTCTTGAGAGGGCCTCTGTACTTACAGACAGACTTGCAGCCCAGCCTCTGTACAAAGCCGTTTTGGCAGTGGCTGTGGCATCAGCTATGTTGCTGTTGGTGACTGCCATCAATGATGGCATCAAGGGCCATGCCACCAGAGTGCTGATCGCAGACTCAGAGTTGGCAGCGCATGCGACCCTCAAAATATATGTGGCTGATGTCCCTGATGAGGTGAGCAATACTGAGACTGCTGCGCTATTGCAATCGCTGCCCTCCGCCGCTCTGTAGTTTCTAAATCTCCCTTACCTTCTGCTGCAGTACCGCATGTATCAGCCTGCAGAAGAATTTTGGGCGTTCCGGTCTTTGGGTAACATTATTGACCTGTGAGTACAAGATTGCTGCAAACTGAATCATGAGCCGCCTCACAACTTAACACTGCTGTGCAGATTCGCAAATCAGTGGGACTCGATGTGGCATGCCGTTGACAGGTGTGCCAGTCAGCTTGATGCGCCATACACTGCATGTCCCACATGTGAAAGCATCGTGTACATCAGATTGACGCTTTTGCAAACCCACATTGGAGCAGGTGGTTCACCAACCAGATGCACATATCACCGTTGCGCATATACAGCGCGGACGAGGCAGACATTGTACGTTCCGTTTGATATTGAGCTCATGCAATGCAAGCACACATGCTTGCAGTTGGGAAAAAGCATGTAATTTTGGCTGTGTGTAACACGACATGACAGTTTGAATGCAGGTGTACATCAATGCAGCCTTGACTATGTTTCCAGACAAGGCAGAGTCTGTGCCTCTCAAATTTGCTAGAAATGCAGCATACTTGCTGCCACTACTTGGTAGAAAGCCACATGTGCTGGTGCTCAACCACCCAGCAGGTGAGGTGTCTGCATTAGAAATTTGGGAGAGCAGCCCGCTGGTGTTTCCGTGCGCAGAGTCAAGCTTCACGACTTTGACCTTCTACATGACCTACCTGCATGCAGACACATGGAATATTTACCACCCTGGCTTTCTGGATCACCCCAGCACGCAGCTAATGACACTTATCTCCATCAATGCAATGTCTCGCGGCTTAAATCTCAGCAACCTGGTTGGGAGCCCCCAGTTTGGCTTCCACTGGCATCAGGGCTCCCCAGAGCTGCAGGAGCCCTTCAACGAGACAAAGCTCCAGCACGAGAAGATGCAGCTCCTGACAGGCACCTTTGGATTACGCGGGAATGGAGACACAGCCACCGACCCTCTGCGGCCCCAGCGCCTGTACCTGATGGAGCAGTGCTTGGCAGCGGGTCCCAACTGCAGCTTTGTTGAGTGGAAGTACGATGGCGATGGTGGCGACAATCACCAGGCCATCAACCGTGCAACACGGGAGAGCTGGTGTGTTTTGCAAGAAGGCATATCTTCCAAGTCCCTGTCAATGCCATCCCCTGCTGCCAGACTGTTACTTGTGAACATTGCAAAAGCAGTAACACCTCCGTCATGCACCTCCTTCATGCACCTACGCAGGTACAACCTGCAGCCAACAGGCGACTTTGTCACAAGAATTTCGTTCTTTCAGGTGAGTTGCCTGTCTTGCATATCGCGATTCCTACTGTATTTGCCTGAGTCCTTGCTGGCTTTCCAGACCATATTGGTGGACGCTCTGAACATAGTACTTGAGCCAGACTACCTTGAACATCTGCCATTCCGCGACCACATAGCCTATGATCGCATGGTGTTATACATACCTGGGTACAGCGGGACTGAGCAACATCACTATCATGGGACAGGCCTCCTCCAGGCTGTTCTGGCTCAGGCCAGTCCCGAACGGGCTCTGGAGGGCCTCCGCTACTCACACTCAGTCAGGTAGGACGACTGCTTGTGCAGCTGGTGTATCATACTTGCACATGCTCAAGAAACTGTACTCAACAAGCAGAGTTGAGCTGCCCTTTGTGCCACAATGCCATTGTCTTCTCTGACCACCGCTACAACATCAACCTGATTTACTTCACTTCATGATGTAGGCAGCTCTTTCAGTACAGTCTGAACCCAAAGCATGAGTTGATTACCTTTGCAGCCATGAACAAGGTGCACAAGCTTGACGATGCTTTCACATTCACCATCAAGTCTGTCCTGAGGCACTTGTGCAGGCAAGCCCAGCTGCCAGCACACAAGTGTTCTGCAGCCACAAGCCTTGCCCAAACAACTGCAAGTGCATGAAGGGAAAGCCTCACTTACTGCTACTACTGAAATAATGTCAGGACTGGAAGGAGGTCCGCAGTCAAGCTTTTAAACAGCCCTGCTCAAGGGCTACGGCAGCCCGTGAAGCCTGCTTGATGTATGATGATGTTAACAATGTTGCCCCTGGCAGCATTTGTACGCAGTTGACGTTGTCAGGTCAGCTATCTACAGTGCCTTGTTGTAAAATCTACAGTGAGCATTTGCAGCATGCAGGAGACCTTATAGATTTGCTGGCACTGCACTGGCACTGCATCTGATTACAACCGTTGTAATCAGAGGGTTGAACCCTTGCAAGCTTGGCCAAGTGTATATGCGCATATACAGCCTTGCTTTTGCTGTTCCACTGCCTGGCAGCATGTACATGGTCCATGGCCAATGCACTCCCAGGCCATATTGCCATGCAAATGACGTTTCAGGGGGGTCAAGATGCCATGCCTTCATCTGCGCCTTTCCATTGAAATGCAGCCAAGTGGCCACCGCTAACTGCTCTTTCACACAGCTCGCTGGAGCCATACTAGCTGCAGCACTGAGGGTGCAGAGCACAATGGTGGTGTTGAGCAGTCACCCAAGGAAATACTGTCTTGGCAATCAGATCCTCTCGCACTGATCTTGCCGTGGACCAAATGGGAATGTCTCTCTGAGCTGAACTTCTGTCTGACACCAGGTAGGTCTGAAGCTGGAATATTTTCACTGTCGAAGCCCAATCACCAGCCTGGTACTGAGGCATCAGAATGGCGTCACTGGCAACGATCCACGCAAGGCCAGGCCTGAGGGCTCCCCAAGCTGCAGCACGGACAGCTTCCACCAGGCGTGCGCTCGTTGTGGCCCAGAGCCAGGTGCAAACTCGGCAGGCTGCCAGCAGTCAGGACTGAATCTGAGCTGCACACTGCGCTATATCATCACTCCTGCATGTGCCTGGCCCAGCATTTTGGGACTCACTGTCTGCGATCCCAGATTGCGCACTGCTGCCAGCCGTGTGTGTAGCCAGTCCCTTTTACAGGATGTCCTGCCTGGCCAGGTCACTAGGCGGGAGCGCATTGCGGCAGCAGGGCTGGCAGCCGTTGGAGCCTTGCATCTCACACTGTCAGGTGGGCCAAGTTGTCTTTTCTGCTGTCTCTAACAGCTTGAGTGTTGTGCCACTGACAAGAAGATCAGGGCAGTGCCTTTGACATAGCTGCATGTCCCCAGCCTTGCCACTGCACAAGCTGCATCTACGACTGGTGCATTACCAGCCGTGTCCGAGCAGGAGACAGCTGCCATGCATGTGCAGCCCTACAAGAGCCACAGGCACATTGCAGCTTTGCTTTTGCAATCTTTGTCAAGCGTTGGGCGGCACCTGCATTGGTTGGCAGACAGAGACCTCCCTTTTTTTGGCCTCGACCTGCTGGCAGAACTCCTCCTGGCACACTTTCCCAGCAATGCGCAGCAGCACGTGCTGCTGTCGAGCATGCTCAAAGTGTCTTACAGGGCATCCTCAAAGAAGCAGGCATGCTGAGCCCCACGCTGTGCGCAATTGCAGCCCCCTTGGCATTTGTGGGCGACACTTCTGGCAACCTGCATGGGAATAGTGACCCCTTGCACCAAATGCTTGACACAGAAGAGCACCCATCTGCATGCAGGCCCCTCCCTCGCGTTTGTGGGCAACACCCCTCAGGACCTACGCGAGAACACTGCCCGTGCCACCCCCAACATTGAGCTGGGCAAGGACGCTGCAAAGGCCGTCGACAGGAACAAGCCGGCGCTGCCCAGCCCTGGCCAGGTTCAGGACAAAGTGAAGGACGCCAGCCGCAAAATCAAGAACGAGGTGAGCCCTGCACGGTGTGGGCTGGGTGGCACCTGTAGACCGGCAGGCAAATGAGCTGCACTGTTCGGTGTAGTAGCCACATTATGAGCCGATGTGCATGTCATGCTGCTGTACTGGGGTGCAAAGGATAGACGTGGGCCAGCCCCAGAGCAGACCATGCTTGCCACAGCCTGACAGCAGGCTGGTGGAGATGCATTCCCGGTCTAGCTGTGCACCTGTAGCACCGCATCACACTCACAGAGTCAGGCCACTACAGCCCGTCAGCTGCAGTAAGGTGGCAGCCCCTCCCCTGCAGCTCTCTGCCGACAATCTGCCTGGCCCTGAAGATGTGCCTAGCAAAAACAGCCTCGCACAGGCAAGGAGCGCCAAGAATGAGAAGGCCGGAGGGGTCGCTGGGGGATCGTTCAGCGTCACCTCTGGCACCTCCATGCTCCCTAGCTCTCATGTGCGCACATACGACTTTGCACGCAGTATCAGGGCTTGTGCAGTACGGGCTGTTTGCCAAGCGTCACCTTGGGCGTTTCCATGCTCCCTAGCTCTTGTGTGACGCACAGACTGCCATACAAAAAGTGTTGGCAGGGGAGCCAAAGGCAGGGTCCAGCTCTGGCACATGCATGCACAGATAAAAGTTTTCAAGGCCATGCAACCTGAGGTGGTTGAAATCGACAGTGCAACCCACAAGGCTTGGCAGGAACCACAGCGCAACATAGTGACTGACATTGACTCTGGCCTGGCTGCAGGCTCAGTTCGACCTGGCATTGGGTGAGCTCAAACCTCTGAAGGAGTCTGCCAAGAAGCCTGGCCTTTTTGATATTATCAAGCAGAAGGCTCTGACCAAGGAGTCGCCTTCTGTGCAACTGAACAAGAAGGGGGGCACACCCACCCCTGCCCCAAGTTCCAAGTAAAGCCCTGAGCGCCCTTGCTGGCCCCTTCTTGCCTCGCAATCAGACAATCCTCCAGGAAGTCCCTTTGCCTAATGATGTCATTAGAGACGTGGCTGGCATGTTTATTGGCATCAATTTAAACAAGTAGCAATGATCATTGCTGCTGTGCCAGGACTGGTGGAGGGGATGGTGTCATGAATGCAAGCTCAAACACAGGCATTGCTGTATTGTGTTTGCAGCGCGTGCGCTGGCTACTGCCGCAACAGATGGAGCAGTGCCCCATGTAGACAACCAAGTAAAAAGCTGATGCCAGGTCACAGTCAGCAAAGTCTGGGATGGGACGTCACTGTCGAGGCCAGCATTCCACAGGCGAGGTGTCCACAGACCAGCGCTGTGTCACAGCCAGTGTGCCTAGCAACTCATTGAATCGTCATGCAAGCCGGCTGCTAGTGTCAGGGCCGGCGGTCAAAGGGGGCGGTGTCCGCAAAGCAGGGCTCGAACACAGCGTCTACAGCTAGCTTGCTGCGCAGCCCACGGCAGGCTGGGTTCATGGCCACAGAGATCTCGGCGCGCCGCCGGACGCACTTTTGGTGCTGCTTCGCGATGGAGGTGTGACCCCTTTGGAACTCCTGCCACCAGTCGCAGTCACCACTGAGCGTAGCTGCACGCACCTGCACAGGCATGGGTGCCTATCAGCCTGCGGGCTGGTGTTGTGTGGTGTTGGCAGCAGCCTCCCGCCTGACCATGGCAGCAGCCTCCCGCCCGACGATAGCAGCAGCCTCCCGCCCGACCATAGCAGCACCCCCCCGCCTGACGAAAGCCGCAGCCTCTGCTGTCTGTCGCTGCACAAGTTTCGGCAGCCAGTCCCCCAGGCCTCCCAGCTCACAGCAAGGGTCCCTGCAGAAGGGGCTGCGTCCCTGCACAGGCAGTGTCCAGCGCCATGCCTGTTGGCATGAGGTACAGACTACTTGGTGCCACGACCGCTGCAGTCACGTCACAGCAGGCGTGACCAGGCGGCATGGATGAGCAGCGCCGCAGCGCATTGCATAGGCAACGGGATTGGCAGACCTCACTGCAGGCGTGGTGATTACAGTTGCTCCAGTCTATGCTGGCCCCTCGGCAGTGGTCGTATGCGTGGACCAGCTCATGCACCAGAGCGTGGTTGATCTCGTCCTGGCTGGCCATGTGGTTGTGGCAGATGACCACCTGCAGGGACAGGGGCGCGCAGGGTATTGAAACTGCTCAAACCACTCCACTGCCTGCCCACCTGCAGGGACAGGCCCTCCCAGGGTATTGCAATGCTCACAACAACTCAAGTGCCTGCCGGCAGATGACCACCTGCAGGGACAGGGGCACCCAGAGTGTCACGATACTCACAATAATGTAAATGCCAGCTGGCAAACGACCACCTGCAGGGACAGGGTCCTGCAGAGGCACTGCAATAAGCAGAAACCCCACAAATTGCTGTCCTGGCCAATAGGCCAGACGGCTGCAGCAGATCACCAGCTACAAGCCCACTGCTCTACAATTGTTGGGCTTCAGAGCAGCACCAGTAAGGGACCAGCTGTCCATGGGGTTATGGCAGACATCACCTGCAGCACCCACCATTACTGTCTGCTCGCATCGCCAAGAGGTGTGCCAGCTGCGCATTAATAAATGCTGTGTGGTGTCCCAAAGTCGCAGACATGCACACACAGCTGCCACCTCAAGTGCAGAGCTCCCAAGCTCACGTGAGACACCTTAATGTGGGGGCCGCTTTGCTTGAGACCAGCACACCCATCTGAAAGACCTCAAGATGCAGCTTCTGCCCCGTCTTATGCAAGGTCTGAACCTTGTCTTCAGCAGGCCCCACAGCTCACCCCTTGCTCTGGCCTGAAACCTCCGCCAACATCAAGTTCACAGTTTTCGACAGTAAAGAAGCTCTTGTCAATACGGCAGCCAGCCTGCAGTGCAGAATGACCACTGTGTCTGTGCCGAGACATTATATGAGGGGGCCTCACCAGGGCAGCCATCCTGCTATTCAAACCAGCTTACATGCTGCAGCGGGCACCCAATGTAGGGACACAGACTCGGTGCACAATGGAATAGAGCTGCAGAAGTTGCCAAGACATTTGCTGCTGTTCCACTTGATGCAGCACACCTGTCCCAGCCGTTCCATCATAAATCTGACGGTGGGGTTTCTTCTCAGAGCACGATCTATCATGTGCTGGCAGTCTGTCCTGGTGCTACCTGCCCATTGCTTCTGCTTGGGAGGCTCCGCAGGTGTGTCCTGTTGTGCTGATGTCATGCCAGCCGCTGCTGCGTGGGAAAGTGGACACTCTCAGCCGAATTTATCAGCCCAAAAGTAGCACCCAGTTGTACCCCTGCTTTGTTTGCGTACCTTGCACACAATAGGAACACCACGGTGCTGCTTTCACAAGACACCAAAACCACTGAAATACAGTATTGCGAGATTCAGGTCAGGCCTCGTAGTCAGAAATGTGCTCTGGCAACCGAACCTATCGATAGTGGGACACAGTGAAGCTGTGAGCGTGAGGTCCTGAGGCATGACCCTGTCATCCTGGCCCATCCTCCTAGCAGGCTTTGCCCTGCTGTATGGCCTCAACTGGTGAGGCCCTTGCTTCTGTGGGACTTTGCCCATTCCCAAAGTTTGCTGCAATATGCAAGACGCCTGCATCTTTGTGCTGAGCATGCTGGCAACAAACGTCTTGCCCACATGGCATGCATGGCAGCGCTGCAGCTCTGTGAAGGCTTATATGCAGAAGTAGCTTGCCACTTGGTGCCGAGGTGCTGCAGGGTCTGCACAGGTGCCGAGGCAGCTGCTGGGCATGCTTGTGCTTCCAGATCGTGTCAGTTGCCGCCCCTGATCTGCACCAGCGCTGTGCAGCCAGCACACCCCAATGCAGGCTGCAGATCAAGACATGCTTCTTCACAGTCACATGCCCAGCCATGCCCTACCTCTGCTGTAGGTGTTTCTCGTTGGCGGATCGGACTCTGTCAGGCGTGCTTGCGCTGGCTGCCAGCCCCTGGGTCCACCGGGGGGCAGGGCTCAATCGCCTCAGGACAAATATTTGGCAGGGTGAGGCCCAGCTGTGCTGCAGTGCTGCCTGGTCTGAGGGCAGAGAGTTGCACTTGCCCAGCTCTTCACACCGGCCCAGTGTTCCTGGCCTCAGAACATGAGGAGTGCAGGGGCAAGGCAGGCCGCACGACTGACCGCTTAACAACAACTTGCGGCTAGATCCGGCGGGCACGCCTGAGCCACAATGCTGCATGCTGCATCAGCCTGGCCCTCTCTTGACGGCATGCTGCAGCGCGGCGCGGGAGACTCATAGGTCGCTCCAATAAATCCTGGCCGGGCCGGCCCCGGTCAGCACGCTTGAGCACTGATGCTGCCTGCTGCAGGGAGGTGTTGCACCAGCTTTGCCCTTCTGTACTGGCCTGGGTGCATATGCTGCCCCTCATTGTGCACCACTGCATGGCTGTACGCTGCTGGAGCTCCTCCCTCTGCCATGTTCTTGCCATTAAAGGCAGCCTGGGGGTGGAGAATGTGTCAGCCTACACATGACTCTGCTTCAAAGCCAGTGTGGCAGGGTCTTGCCTGCACTGCAATTCCACTATGTGAGCCAATACAGCGAGTGCCTCGACAGGAGTTGTGCTGCCTGTTCCATGCAGGCGGCTTAGTTCTGCACAATGTCAGCATCAAGCCTGGGTTTGTGGACTCGCTGGACCTCCCCTTCGCATGCCAGGCAGGCAAGTGGTGTCAGCATGCTGTGCGCATCAACGCCATCTCAACCATGTGGCCCTCTCGTTGATCTTGAGCCATTGGGCAGGTCTTCATATCTCGTCTGTACTGTTTCAGCAGCTCAGTTGGCTTGTCTTGCAGCCTGGTGCAACAGGAATGCTGCATGTTGTTGGTGATCTGGCAATTCAAGCATTGTTCAAGCAAACATAGTCTGTGTTCAAGCAGTATTCAAGCTGCACTTTCATGTTCTGCAGCATCCCTTGCCAGCCTGGAGATCTGGGTGCCCTGGTGGTCCTTTGGCACCAGGCCCTGCTGCATCAGGCTTCAAGGCCTCAAGATTGAAGCCTGCACCAGAGTCTACCCACAGGTCAGCTGCTGGCAGAGGCAGGCACTCACTTTGCTGCATGTGCCTGCATCTGAGCTTCTGGTACTGCATCCGCCAGGTACAGCAGGGCAGGCACTGTATGTGGTCCAGCACTGGGCATGCATGAAGCTTAGTGCAGCCACCCAGGCACAGTGGAGAGCCATGCAGGCACTGCGTCCAGCCACGCAGGCGCAGCAATAGGTGCCTGCAAACGCAGGCCAGACACAAGCAGCTCCTGCCTCACCTGCTCCGTCATTGCCCCTTTACCTGTGAAGGTGATGCAGGGCTGAGTCGCTGTGCAGAGGTAGCAGGGCATCCCGCTGCCGCCTGCAGGCTGCTATCAGGAGCGATGCGGAGGCGAGGGCGCAGTGCAGCGCGGCCAAGCAGACACGGGCGCGCTTGGCTGCAGTAGAGGGGGTCCTCTGGGGGCACAGGCCGGCCTGGCTGACAGGCAAGCGCCTGCACAGGCAGCGTGGGGAATCCTACACCCTGTGCAGGCAACCCTACGCCCACGCTTGCAGGTGCTGAGCCTCAGCATGCATAATGAGGTCCCAAAGATCTGTCCTCAGCATCACAGCACATGCAGGGCTCTTGTACACACAACTTGATGTGCACATGCACAGCCTGGCAGCCCGTCTGTCTGGTGGCACTCCAACTGCATCTCTCCCTGCCTGCAGGCTACCGTGCCAAGCTCTTCCTGCTGAAGCATGTGGGCTTTCAATTAGTCTCCCGCCTCGATGTGGCACTTGAAGGGCTCAGCCTGCGCTTTGAGCTGGACCAGCCTGTGGACCTCGTGGCGCCCCAGCCAGGTGCAGCTGCTGGGGTGCTTGCCATTAAGTGACTGCTTGGCACCCATGCCAAGAGGGCAGGTCACCCTTTGGGCTGGTCCAGTCAGTGGACTTGCTGGCGCCTCAGTCAAGTGCGGCCCCTGCACCTGTCGGGACCGAAAGGCACTGCAGCAGCTGCTGTGCGACCTGCGGTGCTGTGCCGCAGTGCTGGACTGCAGCCCTGACGTGCCCATCAGCTGTCGTCACCTCAACACAAATGAGCTCTGCAGCCCTGGTGGCTATGGCATTCTGTGAGCTGCTGTGATCTGTTGCTTGCTGAGGAGACCTCCTGCTCAACAAGAGCTCAGCTGCCTTGCTGCAAACAAGCTCCTGGCCTGCTCTATTGCCGACACGGTCCCAGCCATGAAGCATCTTGAATAAGCGATGCTTCCAGTGTATTGGATTGCAGCTTGGACTCTTCCTGTGCAGGGCATGAGCAGTCCCACCTGCCTGGCGTGGGCGATGTGCTGGGGTCTTCCTGCCTGCTGCTTCTGCGCAGCCTGGCGCTGCAGGGGACCAGGGGTAGCAGCTATGGAGTGGTGGCCACTGCTGTGCAGCTGAAGGGCCTCAACCTGGACGTGATGCCCCGGCCTCAGGGCGGTGAGAAAGGTGGGTGCTGAACACGATTTGGCTGGTGCTGTGGCCCACTCAGGACAGCGAGATGGGTGGTGCTCATCCCCGCAAGCTGTTGCTGTGGTGGCACCAGTTGTGGAGTCGTGGCCACTCAGGGCAGAAAGGTGGGTGATGAAACCCATCTGGCTGTTGTGGCGGCGGCCACTGCTGTGCAGCTGAAGGGCCAGAACCTGAAAGGCATGCCCCAACCTCAGGGCAGCATGAAGAGCACTTGTTGAGACCCACGCGCTGTTGCTGCGGTGCCCGCTGCCGTCCAACAGAAGGGCCTCAATCTTGATGGCATGCTCTAATCTTGAGGCAGCCAGCAAGTTGGGTGCTAACCCACGGGGGCTGGATGTGCAGCCGCCACAGGTATGGTGCTCAATGCAACATCTACAGGCGGACCAGCTTCAGCAGCACCTGATATGCAGCAGCTGGTGCACAGTGCTGCCTCACAATGAATGGCATGATGCTGCAGTGCGCCCGTGGAGCGTGTTGCGGCGGTGGAATGCTGGTCTCAAGCTGGGGTGGCGCATGGCCTCAGGGTTTCTGGATAGGGTTTCCAGGCACAGCCCTGCCAGCAGGGCCCCAGTCCTAAGCGTGGAGGTGTCTGCGGCAGCCCTGCTGCTACACTTTGACACAGCCGCCCTCACCACTCTCTTGGGCGTGGCGGCTGTGGTGATGCACTTTGGGCAGTACAGCAGGCACCGCAGGCTGCGCCCTCAGGTGACCTGCACCGCAGCTGTGTGTGGAGACTGGATTCTGCTGCGTTCCCTGTCAGCGCATTTTGAGCAGACTCACTAGTCCTGCTGAAGGTCAGCGGTGTCCATGGAGGCGTCTGAGCAGCTACTCCTGCGGCCATTGAATGTTGCCAGCTAGGCAAGGCAGCTATGCTCTATTGGGGCTCAGTCAAGCAGGTCGGTGTCGTCTGGCTGCACCTTTGGCACTTACCATAGAGGCCCCCCAGCAAGTTGATGCTCCTGCCATGCAGGTGCCAGTGCTGAGTGCACCCCACCTGTGGTGGCAGCATGCAGCGCATGCAATCTTGGCTGAGCGCACAGCCGCCCTCCAGTCTGGGCTTGGACGGCCCCTCACAGTACAGCAGCTACAGAAGCGGCGCATGTATACCAGGCTGTACATGCTGCAGGCAGGAAGGATTCACAGGTGAGCTGCCTTGTCTGGCCACCCAGCCATCGCAAAGGGGGTTTGCACCACATGCTCAAATTGCTGCAGGCAGGCAGCATTCACAAGTGACCTGCCTTCACGGGCCCAGTTGCTGTTTTAGGTCCATGAGCACGCATGCTGCACTTGAGGTGGGAGCTGCTGCCATGCAGAAATGTAGCACAGCACTGTAGGCAGCCTGCCCCTGCCCAGGACTGCTGTGTATCAAGATCAGGCAGCAAAGCCGTGGACCTGGGTCGAAGCATGTTCTGCAGGGTCTGGCACAGCACCTGCCTAGGAATGCTGTACATCAAAGCTGTGCTGTCCCCTTGAGCTGGAGCATGCCCTGCAGGACGTGGCGCAGCATTGCGGGCAGGCTGCACCTGCCGCGGACTGCTGTCCAGCAGGAGCTGCAGCGCCTGGAGGGTGAGCTCAGCGACATGGACATATCTCTGTATCGCTGGTGGGCTTGGGCGAACCACTACCGGGTACGCAGCCAGGTACGTGACTTTGTGGCGCAGTCACTGGGTTTGGGTTCCAGGAATGTGGACCTGAGGTCTTTGAGGCGTTGAGCCTTTGCATTTCTCTTCTGGACATACCTGGTGGCTTTGCCATGCAACGAGTGACCCGAACACTTGGCAAGCGCCTCATGACTGAGACAATGGAGGTCTTATCCTTTTCTCTTCATGATGTTGACAGGACACTGGCTCATCTGCGCGCCTGCAGCGGCTCATGCAAGCTTAGGTCACCCCTTGCAGCAGGATGGAGGGCAGACATGTAACCAGGACAGCCTCAATAGCAGCTGAAGTGGCACAGTCTGTTCTGTTTTCTCACTGCCCTGCTGTTGGCTGGACAGGCCGGCGGCCATGCCATGCGCCTCTGTGAAGCCTACTGGGCAGCTGCCTGCGCTGGGCAGGCTCGTTGCAGCCTATTGCAAGTGTAAGGGAGCAGTCTGAACCGTGTTCTGTTTCCTGCTCACAGTTGCCTGTTGCAAAGCGGCAGGAGGTGTTGGGCAGGCTGACTGCCATATACAGCATCCTGAACGCCAAGGGGACGGTGCGCCAGAAGAGGTCGCGCCCCTTGAGGGCTCAGGTGGTGCTGGACTGCCCCAAGATGGCGGTCAGGATCGAGGGCCGGCCCGATGCCAGAGTGCCGGCTCTCTTTGAGCTGGCAGCTCAGCAGCTGCAGGTGTGCCGAGGTTTTGGTGTGCCCCAGTATCGCCAGATACCTAATTCGTGGTACCAGCCCTCTTGAAGGCAAGCAGCCTGCAAAAGCGCTGGATTCACAGTGCTTTAGTAGGGGGAGGCTAAACCTGGCAGCGCAACAGCTGCAACGACTTTGATTCAATGAGCGCTTTGCTTTGTACCAGCTCCAACCTTGAAGAGCAGTGTCATCACACAGGGCATGTCCTTGTTGCTTGACACGGCCAGCTGGCAGCCACACACTTGCAGTGCCCGAAGGGCAACAGCAGCACCCATGACATGTGCCTGCAGGTGGAACTGCAGGCCGGCAGCCGGGACTCGCGGCAGCTGCACAGCGGTACGGGCCCCATCACGCTCAAGGTGAGGCTTTCCTTGGCTCCTGTCCCATGGTATCTGGGCTGCGCTCGTCTGCCATCTGCCAGGACCGAACAGGGGCCACTGAGCTGGTGACCTGCAACAGAAGTGTGGGTGTCAAGGCCCAGGCTGTGCGCATTCTAATAACTGGCAGGCAGCACATGTGCTGGTGCTGTGAAAGGCACTGCCAAACCCGGAGCCTGTCTGCACACCCACATGTCATGATGGGCCAGCGTGCAGAGGCACTGTGAGACAGATGGTGCACACTTCAGGTGCTCTTGGCAATACATGTGCAGGACCTGCAACAAGCTGCTGCCATGCTCAGAGCCTGCTTGCACATCTACAGCATCAGTGTGTGTGTGTGCTGACTGCAGGCTTCCTGCCAGGCCCTGGTAGCCACCCACAGCCACCTCCAGAAGGATCCCGGGGTCATTCAGCCCAGTCAGGGGTCACCAGTCAGCGCCCCTTTCCCTGCCCACAATGGGCGGGAGCTAGAGGAGCCGACAGCCCCCTGGCTGATGATGAGCCCCACTCCTGGAAGCATGGCGCTGCCTGGCAAGCAGCAGGCAAGCTGGGGATGCATTGCTTTTTGTTATGTTGGTGTAGAGGCTGCTGCGGCTGCAGGCAAACTATGCGCTGGTTGGCAAGCAGCAGGAAAGACTGTGGGACTGTGAGGAGCCAATAGGCCCCTTGTCAATGGTACGCTCCACCCTGGGGATCATGGCGCTGCCTGGCAAGCAGCAGGCACGCTGCAAACAAGAACTTCTGTGTTGTGGTGCTGCACAGCCTGACATGTCTGCACGCAAGTCTTGCACTGCCTAGTCTCCAGCTGGCAAAGCTGGACAGGGTTTCTGCATGCCAGAGCTGGGACAAAAATTTTCTGCATGTCAGTGTCCTCAGGAGGTGATCCGACCCAGTTGGCAGTGCTGGAGGACCAGTTTGATGCTGTGGAAAAATGCAGCATCACCTCTTGCCTGGGCTTTGTCAAACGACATTTGGAGGCTTTTGCTGGACCTTGTTCAGCTGAGGTATCAGCAGCCATTGATGTTTCACACCCATCACACCGCTGCCTGCCTTGTAGGAAGCCCTTGCAGGCATTCCTGCAAGGACTCTCTGAAGTCAACGGAGCCTGCCTCACTGAGCTTGAATCCCCTTGGGCCACCTCTGCAGGGCTTCCTGCAGCTCAGGTACCAGCAGTCCCCTCTGAAGTCGGTGGAGCCTGCCACACTGAGCCTCACCATCGCTCCCATCGACGTCATCTACAGCCAGCTCTGCCTGCTGCGGCTGGTTAACTTCCTGAATGCAGCTTGGCCGCCGTCCAACCTGGTGAGCCAAACCCTGCAGGCCATGCCTTCAAAGCCCTTTCTTGCGCGGCGATTGACTGATGCAGGTGCAGCTCACAGAGCAAGCTGTTTCCGGCCAGATGAGCTGTGCTGCTGCAGCCGTGGCTGCCTCGGCATGCTGCTGGCAGCGCCGTGTGTGCCACTGGCAGGCTGGAAGCTCCATGAAGGTGTCACATCAGGTCTAACACCAGGCCATCTATCTGCACAGGCTGCTGACCTGTCGGGGTGTCCCCAACAGCCATGCACGTAAGCGCTGCCAGCAGAGACTGTGCAGCAGCACAATGAGCTGGCCACGTCCATCCATGCAACAGGGCTTGCTCCCTGCAGGATCCTATAGCTGTACAAGCAGGCGTCACGCTGCGCGAGATCGTGCACGACCGCCTCATCAAGCCCCACGCCAGCAGCGCGGCGCTCATGCAGCAGCAGAGCCTGCAGACAGAGGTGTCCACAGGAGTGGTGCGCCTGATGCTGCCCTGCGGGGACCTGGGGGCAGCAGGGGCCCCAGCTTCACAGCATCAGGAGGCCTTCGACAGGGAGCCCATCAGTCGCTTCGGCTCCGTCATCTCAACATTCACAGGTGCAGATGTGGCCAGCTGTGCCTTTCCATCTGAGGCCTTTACGTGCTGCTCTGGAGTTCTGGGCAGGCTGGCAGCAGGGCTCTCTCGGCTTCTTGGGTGTGCTGTGATAGCTTCTAGGCACAGCGCCTTCCTTTTCCCATGCACTCATTACAGATACATGATGCAGATCTGTGCCTTGGCTCATGCCTGCATGCAAAACCTGACAATGACCACCCTCTCTAATCCAGGGTTGTGCATGGCCTTGTTACCTGTCTGCCATTCCTAAGACCCTGTGCAGACCTGTGTTGTGTGCCTGCAGACGCCAGCGGAGGCGAGCCTGGCACACCCAACATGCTGGTCATCGTCATGAAGGGCTTCAGGGTGGTGTCTCGCGGAGCTGAGGCAATGGACATGGCTCCCAGGCCGCATGGTGAGCACCGTGCCGCATCCAGTGTCAGTCACTGTTGCAGTGAAGTAAAACTGGAAGTTTTGACCTACGAGCTGTGCTGATGCCATGCTACTCCAAGGGATTGGGGCGCTGGACAACGCCTCCCAAACGGCGCTGTGAGCATTGCTTGTGTACCCAGACTCATGACAGGTAGCTGTTGTGTTGGGTGCAGGACGTACCTCCATGACAGGCGACAAGGGGAACACCGGCGGGCACGCAGCTGCCCACAGGGGCACGCCAGCGCCGGCCCCCACACCACAGGCACGCGTCACAGGGGACTCCCCACACGCCATCAAGGCTGTGCACACAGCCGCCAGCCTGGCCGCCAATTTCAGCCACGAAGTCAAGGCGGAGGTGCTGCAGCCCAACAAGACTGCCCCCTCTGGGCTCATGACTCAGCTGGTGGACGAGCAGCTGCAGCAGCAGCAGGCGGCAGCCCATGAGGTCATGCAGCACAGCCTGCTGCAGGCTGGCAGCACTGAGTGGCTGCGCAAGCGGCCAGGGGCAGCCTTCTTCGAAAAGCTGCAGGTGGGGGGCTGGGGAGTGGCCCAAGGGGGGGGGGGGGGGGGGGGGTGGGGGGGGGGGGTGTGGGTGGGAGCGGCTGGGACATGCAGCTGGCTGGCTGGGTGCTTGAGCTGCATCTGTTTGTTGAGTGGCCGCACAGACAGCTTGGGGCAGATGTTTAGAGATGCTGCAGGTTGGGCTCATGGCACAGGCAGCTGTCAGGCTGTCTGCTGGGGCTGCCTCAAAGTATGCTGGGTGGCAATCTAGCTGGCCGCCAGCAGCAGCCTTCTGTGAGAAGCTGCAGGTGGGGAGGGCCTGGCAGGCTTTCTCTTAGGTCAACCCTGCTTCCATGCTGTCACTTTGGGCTTGCTATTGTGCTGCCTTGGGACACATACTGATCTGGCTTGCAAGTGGTCACCACAACGTGGCTGTTGCCTGTTGTGTAGGCGGTCAAGTCACATCTGAAAATCCTGCCCGCAACCCTTGACCTCACTTGTTCAGCCTCAGGCGCAGGAGCTGTTGATGTGGTGTTGCAGGTGCACATTGGCCTGCAAGCTTTCCTGGGCAGGCCAGACGTGCAGGGCTCCCAGATGGAATTTGACGAGCAGAGTGAGGTCGTCGAGCCCTTCAGCGTGGAGACAATCATGGAGAGTGGGGTAGAGCCCAGTGCTAGCGGCAGCTACAGGTGCACTCAGAGATTGACAGCCATCACTTTGGAAGCTCCGGCTCTCTTGGGGATTGTCTGGCTGTGCAAAGCGGGCAATTTGGTGGTAGTGAAAACTGGTGCCAGCGTGCACTCAGGGCTCAACATCCATCACACTGGAAGCTCTGACGTCTTAGAAGTACCTGGCTGTGCAGAGCAGGGCAACTTTTGAGGGCAGTGGCAACTACAACTCCATTCAATTCCTGGGATCAGTCCTGCAGCAGTGGACTGTATCATTCCTGCTTCTGAAGGGCTGTTGGTGACACCAGACTCTTGCTGACACTGGGACGAAGCGAGCTTACTGACATGCGCATGCCAGCCTCAGCCCAGCATACCCCACCACCTGCAGACATCTTCATGCTGCAGCCTGCACAATGGTGCGATATGAATGGTGCCCTGCAGGCGACCGGTGAATGTGCACCTCAGACATGTCTGCCCATCCCAGTTGGCTGTGTTCGGCACAGAGCGAAGCTACCCACCAAATCTCGCTTGGACTGTAGATGCATGGGACATAGGCAGCCACCCATTAGATGCTTGCCAACCTTGACCTGCATGCTGTGCTCAGTGGCCTCCGGCAGCTGCCTCTGAGCATATGTGAGCGCCCCAGATGCAGCTGTGCTGCACGAGCCACAGCAGGACATCGAAGCCCATGACCAGCTGCTCACCGCTCACCTCCTGCTCTGCGCGCTGCAGGAGACTGCAAAGTGCCATACAATTGCATGCATGTGCAATTTGGTGTCTCACCTTGCTGCTGCGACCAAGTATGCTGAGAGCACTGGCACTGAGCATCGTCGCGCCCTGTAGGCGCATGGTGCAGGTGCATGTCTGCACCTCAGACGTGCACGCCCGCCTGTCCCAGTTTGCCAAGCGCGAGCTGCACAGCCTGGCCAACTACCTGCTCACCAGCTTCTCTGACCAGGACGTGACGCTGTTCACACGACACTTTGTCAAGGTGGGCCCCCAGCATAGTGTCAAGGTCTGAAGGCCTGCCTGATGTTAATGGTCACTGCTTGCCCACTGAGGTGCATGCAGCATGACGCTGCGGCATGATGTGGACATGACTGGAGCTCTGCCTCAGTCTCTGCGGGAGGCTGGCAGGCAGCCGAGTCACTGCACTTAAACAAACAACTGGAAACTTGTCAGCTTTGGTGAAGTGCTGCTGCAGGACTTTTACAGGCGCATGGCTGCAGTTGGCAACTCACATGTTCACAGGCAGAAGCCGTGCTGCAGGATGCCAAGGCTGTCACCAAGCCACTCAAGAGGAACAAGAGCACCGGGATCCTGCTGCCGGGGCCCAGCCTCATTCCGCCAGGGCCACCCAGCACGCTCAAGCGCCAGTTGTCGCGCAAAAGTCTGAGCAAGCTGGACCACCCAGCAGCCTCAGAAGGCGCTGCGGAGGAGGAGGCTGGCAATGAGCTGGTAATTGGGCAAGTGCACCGCCCAGAGCTGCTGACGCCTGTTTGTAGCAGTACCTCAGTTGCACAGATGGTGGGGCATCTGGAGTGGGCACCTCTGTGAACCCACCTGCCAGCCTGTGCAAGCCCACAGGGGCAGCCATCAGCTATGAGGCAGCCTCAGCGCCCCCCTCCCCCCCCCCCCCCCTCCCCCCCTTGATTTGTTCCCGCATCAGCAGCCTGTGCAATTCCCTGTACTGCATTGCAGCTCAGTGCAGGCTGCTGCTTTTTCAGCCTTTACCTGCACTGACAGCCTGTGCAGGGCCGCTGCATTGATGTGTCACATGAAACTCACCGCACAGACTGCCACACTGCCAGGGCCCCAGCGGTGCAGGTGCCAGTTGTTGAGTGGGCATGAGGTACCCACCTGTCATCTGCGGCACTGCTGCTTCACCTGCTTTCACTGCATGGTTGCCACTGTGCAGGCCCCAGCGCAGGAGATGCCCGCCTGTCAGATGCAGCTTGGACATGTCACCTGGCACTTACTGTGTGGCTTCCCTTGTGCAGGCTCCCAGCGCTCCCGATGCCAGCTATGGGATGGTCCTGGCGCTGCAGATGACAATGCCAAAGGCCATGCTAACGCTGGTGCAGTGCTTGTCAGCAGACTATCCCGACCACCCCAAGGACCTGTTTCAGTTGCAGCTGACCAACGTGCAGAGCTCTCTTGCTGTGGAGAACGGGCAGCAGGATGTCAGGTGCGCATCCTGCCGAGGATTGGCCACTTGTGGAGGGTCTCATGCAGTGACCCAGCAGACAGCAAAACGCTGACGGTCAGGCACGCTGTGCCACGCAAGCGTCGCTCAGCCTGCCACAGAGGCGGCAGGCACATTGCTCTTGATGAGCGTCGTGCACACTTGGGAAGGCTGTGACTAAATCTGCCCCTGCTGTTGGCGACACTGACGCAACATGGAGCAGGCAGATGGTCGTTGGATGAGGCTTGCTGCTGACAGACTGATGCCCTGTAGGTTTGCTGTGGGATCGCTGCTGGTGGAGGACTTGGCCTCAGAGGGCCTGACCAGCAGACTGCTACGCCCCACGCCCACCTCTGTGGACCGGCTCCGGGCCTGCCGCCGGGCGTGCCTGCAGCGCTTTTTCGAGAGCTGGCGCCTGGCTACAGCACGAACCAGCCGGCGCAGCCGCCGGGCCAGCGAGTGCATGCAGCACCTGCTGACGACAGCGGGATCCCAACTGTCAGGGCACTTCAGCCTCGCTCCGCAGGATGTTCAGCTGGCCCTGCATGGCAGCTTCTTCTGCGCTGCGCTGGAGGTTGGGACGGTCAGGCGCGCCCTGCTGTACCTGTGCGAGCTGCAGCTGGCGCAGCCACGGACAGGTGCAGCGGCTGAGGCTGCTGATGACGTCATCGGTGCCGGGACAGCCACCATGCGAGACGCCACTCAGGGTGGTCTGACCGCTCGGGGGCAGGCCACTGCGATGCGGGAGGATGGTGCTGTCAGCTGGCTGCAGCAAGGAACGGCTGCAGGGTTTAACGCGGGACAGCTTGGTGCAGCCGGCGGCGTTCCGTCCACCAGCTGGTCACCAGCCCCTGCAGCCAATGGCAAGGCTGCCGGGAAGAAGGAGGCCAGGAAACTCAGCATGCAGATGTCAGTGGACTGCATCCACATCAGTGTGAGCTGCGTTGTGCTCTTAAACAGCATGGGCTCTATTGCCTGCTTTGCCCAGCAAATCGTGTGTCATGAAGAGCTGCAGTAATGTTATGCCAAGCGCCCATGGCACTTGCTGCAGTTCCCACCCTAGTTGTTTGCTTAGCTGCTGTTGCTGACCCCTTCTTGCACAGTGTGCTGCTTTCCAGCCATGTCCGCTGTGGTGCCAATGCTCCCTCTGGGAGCTACGCCTCACATGCCCAGCAAATCCCTGGGAGGCAACGCCCTCCTGCGCATGTTTGCAGGTCATCACAGAGGGCAAGTGCTTTGCCACTGTGTTGTGGGGCGAGGTCGATGTTGTGGTGGACGTGGGTGGCAAGGATGGCAGCCGCAAGGAGTTCCTACTTGAGTGTGCAGGCTTGCAGGTGAGGTGCCGCACTCTCTGGTGTCAGCAGATGCGAGGCACAGCACACGTGGCCTGTGCAGGCAGGCAAGCAGACCTGTGCAGACCATGCGGCCGTCTTGCCAGACGCCATCCTCTGAAGCAGCCCTTGTGCATGAGGGATGAGCAGGAGTGACACCAGTCTGTCTGTGCAGATGCGGGGTCGGTGGGCAGGGCGCCTTGGCATGCCTGCAGGTTCAGAGATTTGTTGTGGGCTTGCAGGTCATCGACCGGCTGAGCACCTCTCAGAGGTATGCTCATGTGCTGGCCGTGGAGCTCCCTGATACCAGCATGACGGAGACTGAGCACTGCTTACTGAGGCTGGCTGTGCTCCACAGCAAGGTCTCCCACCCAGACTCAGCTTCCAAACCCGCTGCCACACCTCCAGGTGAGCAATGCAGATACAGAGAAGTTTGTTGGCCTTCCAGCAAAAGGCACCAAGGCTCTGCGTGCTGCACATCATTGAGAAGCAGCTGCTGCTGACATTTTGCATCGTGACTGCAGAACCCAGTTGTGCTGCCAGGGCCGGCCACAGTAACATGTTGTTGTCTGGCCGCGGAAAACGCCCAAAGGTGAGGCAGCGGGGCCACAAAGCTTCAGCTGCTGCCAACCCATGCCTCATGCAATCTGGTCATGCAACACAACGTACTGCACCTCCCCCTACTGACAGACATGTCTCAGTCCATGATGCATGCCTGCAGGCGAAGTCTTTGCCACAGACTGTCATCAGGTTGGAGGCAGACTCCCTGCACATCATCATGGTCAGCAGGTTTCTGTATGACCTGCTCTACTTTGTGGGGGAGATCCAGGACATCGCTCGTGCTGTGTCTGGCAGCACAACCAGCACTGCTCGCGAGGCGCCTACAACATTGGGAGAGTCTGAGGCGTACAAGCCAATCACAGAGGTGGGGCAATGCTTGGAAACGTGCGATATTCAGAATGCCTTGTGCTCTGATCAGGTGTGCAGGCCGGTCCTGCAATGCTATGTTCTGATCTGGCCCACATGCCTGCTTGCCTTCAGGTGGTGCTGACCAATGTACGGTTGGACATACCCCGCCATTCTTGGTCGCCAGACTTCTACACCATGAGCTGTGGGCAGGTTCATGTGGTCTTGCCAGTGGCACAGGCTTATGTGGACAAGGCACGACCCAATGTGACCAGGTGAGCATGCCAGTAGACCTGCAAGAGGGGCTTGTTGCGTATGCATTTGGGCAGCAATCAGTTTACAAAGCTTCTTGCAGCGTCAGTGCAATGCATGTGCAGCTGGCTTGCAAATCCTTGAGCCTGACTGTGTCCCACCCTGTGTGTGGGCACCAAGTACGCACTCAAACCTTGACAGTGGCGCCACTGAGATACAATTAGAACCTGCTGATCAGGTCAATCAATTGAACATGCTGATGAGAGCAACCTCTACCACCTGAAGATGTCCAAGTGAGTCTGACAGCTAGCTTGTTATCTGTGCAGGCCTCCTAGCCAGAGCTTGTTTGGGCGGGCCAAGTTGCAGAGCACAAACAGCACGCATGAGTGGCACAGAGTGGTCATGCAAGCCATGCGCCAGCAGCACAACGCCATGGGACACGGCATCCAGGAGCACATGAACCGGTTCAGCCCCTCAGTGACAAGTACACCGCTTGCCAAGGGGACTGACGAGGATCAGCTGGGAAGCGGCGTCCAGGGTGGGCTGAACTTGCTCTAGCAGCTGTGCTCAGGGCTGCTCAGCCTGCCAGCCTGTCCCCTTCCTGCCCCTTGGTGCGCCAAGCTGCTGGCTGGGCCGTTTCATAGGTCTTGGTTGTGTTGTGGCAGGAGCTGTGGACACTGATCTGCCAACAATCTCGTTGCTAAGAACTGCTTTGCTGAGAGGCTGCATGCGGGCTTTGACATGTGTATGCACTGGCAGCATTAGCAAGCCATTGACTGCAGCTCATCACGTGTGATTTGCCTCCAGCTGCTCACAGCAAGGAGGGTCAGCTGCCAGATTCAGCCGTGGCTTGGGTGCCCCTAGAGCTCTTCCTTCAACATTAAACATTGCCTTCAGGGAGCTTTTACCGCCAATTTAGCCACCTGGTCACTGAGCCATCAAATACAGTTGTGGAGCTGGAGGCCCTGAAAATGTACTGGGCCTCCACTGCCGACTGTGAGCCTGGGCAACTGCTGATGCGCCAGGTCATAGATGGCGCAGACATGATGGTGCATGTGGCCTCTGGGCCCACCAAGGTGCAGGTGAGTCTAAAAAGCTGTACCTGGGTTGGTGCAGGGGTTGATGATGACTTGAGTCGCGCATCGAGACCAAAGCAGGCAGCCATACAGCAGCTTTTAATTTAGAGGATCTTGGAAGTTGTCCGCAACTTGACAGGCTGCATCTTCAGAGTTTGGCAACCTATACCTCTACCGTTGAGGTGGCAATGTTTCTATATGTAACTTGCGCACTGCTGCTCTGCCCAACATGATGCGACCTTTGCCAGTCTTGCCACACACTTCCTTGCACTTGCAGGTGTGGTGGCCTTGGGCAAATGCTGTCTGGGGGGAGCTACAGTATGCTCTGACCATTGGCATCTTGTGGGAGAACTTGTGCGAGCCTTGTAGTTTTGGCTTGCCACGAGCGCCGCGATTCCCCATTGGCCAGCCGCTGCCACCGCAGCCGCCCCAGCCAGCCAGGTTGGGCATCGACAGGTCTTTGCAGCCATGTTGGCAGGTGGACATCAACGTGCACACGATAGCCCTCACTGTGGAGAGCCTCGCACCACCAGGATTCAGGCCTGGTGCCGGCCCAGCGCTTGGCATGGTGAGCAGTAAATTTTCGCTCCTGGCTGGGGTCGATCAGTTGAGTGCTCAAGCTCGGCAGGGACATTTCATGGCAGCACACTTTGTACCAGCACTTTGGGTGATTGAGACCAGACATCAGCGCATTCGCCTGTGTGCAGCTTCCTGGGGTTTGACAGCATGCTGCCTGACTCGTGCAAGCTGTTCAGCATGGCTGGCTCACTCCCTGTTGCCGTGCAGGTCAGGATGAGGGACCTAGGGGTGCATGTGGCAAACTATGCTTGTGGGTCTCTGGACATCGAGGTGCAGTCCAGCGGGTTGCTGATGACCGACACCCGCAAGGCAGGCGGCCTCGAGGCCCCCGTGGCGGTGGTGAACATTGGCGGCATGGAGGATGCTGCCCCAGTCAGGTGTGCCCCCTTATCAGGGTCACCCATGCCTCAGGCTCAGTGCCTAATAAGACATCTTGCTGTTGGTCGGTGTTGGTGAGACTGCAAGCAGTGCTACAGACCATTTGCAGGTTGGCATTGGTACACCTGTCAATGTGACTAACAGACTTACGCATGCGTGGCAAAACTCAATGTTGGCATGAGGTGAGATGCTCTGCACTCTGCAGGGGGGCATTGGTGGGCAGCCCCCGCTGGAGCAAGGTGCAAGCGGCTGTAGACAGGGGGAACGGCCCTTTTGTGACGCTGCACAAGTTGGCTCAACAGACCTCCTTTGAGCGCCACCAGGGGGCTGTGCGTGAGGGGACCCTCCCTGCCCCTCTGCTGCGCCATGCTGGGAGCGTTGCAGCTGTGGCAGACCCGACGCGATCTGCTGGGAGCACCATGCGACGGCAACAGTCGGCAGCCGCCAACATGGCAGACAGAGAGCAGTCTGAGGCTGCAGCAGACATGCACCAGCTTGCAGGCTTCAAGCTGGAGTATGTCATCCAAATGGTGGCCCCAGGGCAGGGGCCGCATGTGTGCGAGGTGCAGATGTCCAGCGCAAAGCTGCGGTGGCCATATCTGACTGATCTGGAGTGGGTCACCAAGGTCACGGAGACCTACAGCCACTGTTGCCGCCCCGCCTGGGTGTCACCCTTTGTGGTGGTAAGTGACCGCCAGTCTAGCAAGCAAGCTGATGACTTGTAGTCCATGTGCCCACCATCACTATGCTCAGCAATGTCAGGCTCAGTGATGCAAGTGGTGTGTGCTCACTGTGCATGTCCTTTTGCCACACTTTTGTATCGATGAGGGAGGTGTCCGCCTCCAGATGTCCCAGTTGGCAGTTCAGCGCCTCAAGTCTCGTCCTCTTGGAAGATCGCCTGTGCCAAGTCAGACGCCCAGAAAAGCAGGTGAACACACCTACATTGACCATGTCAAATTTACAGGATTACCAGCCGGGTAACTGGATGTACTTCAACGTCATCCTTGAGGACTGTGAGCTCGGCATCCCAGTCTTGGACAGCGTCAAGCCAAGCAGGGGGACTCAGGCCAGCAAGTTCAGGGGACTGGCACTCACCTGGGAGCAGCTGCGGGTTGGGTACTTCTTTGGAGGAGATGGGGAGGTGGCCCTCAGGGTCAATGCACATCAGCTCTCGGCAGCCAGCCGCCTGCCAGATGTCTCTGGTCCTCAGGTGAAGCTGCAGCTCCCTGCTCTGCCGCATGCCTAACTGTGAGACCAATCTGATTGCATGGCAATGCTTGTTGCAGCACTGCCATCGACCTGATATGCAACAACTCAGACATGCAGTTAGTAAACAACAGCCAGCAAGCAGCATCACCTTCCATGCCCACGTTCACACTGGCGGCCTTACCCCATTGGCTGTTCACGCCAAGGACCAAGCACTGACATCACACTTCTCTTGTTGGCAGGTGCAAGAGCTGCTGAGGCCTTTCAGGGCAGTTATGGACAGCCAGTGGCACACTCCCAAGCAGCCCGACCTCAAAGCCACACATCTCCTGCAGCTGAAGACCTCTGATGTCCTTGCACGACCAGCTTTCAAGCACGTGGAGCTGTTTCACTCTGCACTGCGCCAATTTGGTGGCAACTCAGCCGCAGCGCTCCCCGCAACACCAGAGGCTGTAGAGACGCTTGCAGCAAAGGCTGATGGCGCTGCAGCGCCTGCTGAACCGCTTCAGGCCTCAGCTCCTGCGGGGACCTCTCCAGCCCTGGCGCCGCGTCCTTTCAGCTCAAGGATCAGCGCTGAGGTGCACTCGGCAGGGGTGGCTCTGGTGGATGACCGCTATGGCCACCACATTGAGGTGCTGGCTGTGAAACTGCAGGTGAGTTGGGCTCTGTATATGCCAGGCGGCCTTTCATTGCATGGGGCACAGGCATGAAGCCTTTTCCAAGTGGAACTGCCAGTGGCTTGTTGCCCATGCGCAGCTACTCAGAGTGAGACAGCCCCCTTCTCACCTTTGTGGTCTTAGGCTCACCACCTCTGAGGTCACACACATGCTCTGCAGGATGGTAAGGTGATGCTGAGTCGCGAGATGACCATAGCTGAGGTAGCTGCGGCCATCAATGCAGACGTCAGCATGCGCCTGGGTGTCACCTTCCTCAACAGTGCCGTGGATGCTACTGGTGAGCACTGCAAGCATGCACAGGGCTGCATTTGACACCTGTGCTCATGCAGATGAGGATACATAGCCAGTGCAAGGATCTCCAACACATCATGCACCCACCTGCGTCTTGTATCTTACCCCTTGATTTTTGCAGAGCCTATGATGGAGCCTTGGCCAGTCAGCATTGAGTACCAGCACACGGGGCTCAGCCAACGCCTGTCGTTGCACTCATTGGAGCGCTTGAATCTGGTCGTCACTCCAGCAGCCTTCCGTAGCATCGGCGATGCCAGGCTATTTTACAGCATGATGATGAGCTTGTCGGCGCCAGCACCAGCAGGCATGGCTCCCAAGGCCCTTGATGCGACGAGCGAGGCGCCTGCACCAGCCAAGAACACGTTGTCAACCATGTACAGGCAAGACTCACAGTTTGAAAATGCCCTGATGGATGATGGTTTTGTAGGCTGTGGGTCATCTATTTGCCAATCTTGTATGTTCCCTGAGGCCAATGAACATGTGCCAGGCTGCCAAGCATTTTCAAGACTGTCATTCAATTTGTTCAGAGGATATTTTACATCCCATCTTATTTCAGACCATCTTGCACAAACACCCACCAGCTTCAAGCTTTGTCCTCTGCAGGCTGGTCAACCGCTCTGGGCTGAGGCTGTCCTATTGGGCAGACAGCGGTGAAGGGGCTGAGCCTGCTGAGCCAGGCTCCTCATACACGCTCAATGCCTGGGAGGAGTCCCCCCTGATGGTGGAGCCACTGGAGAAGACGGTCATCCTGCCTGATGCTCAGCAACAGGTGAGACATAAAGCAACAGGACAGGGACCAAGCCAATGCGGTGCAGCAGCGCCTGCTTCCTGAGGCTAGCTTCCAAGTCAGACATCCTGATCTCTTGCAGACACTGTGGCAAGCCGGTTAGATCCCGTGCGGCATGTAGGAGCTTCATGTTGTGTTGGCTAAGGTCGGATCTCTTTTCTTGAAACCTTCTAGTCTGACAAGCAGCTCTAAATGTCGCGACGATGATTGAAAGGGCAGCACGGCTCATGGGCAGCCATGGCGCGAAACACCCCAGGATGTTCACTCCTTGCAAGCAAGCACATTGTGCATTAGTTTGAAGCTGACCGGGTTTGCAGGTGCATGCCCGGACCATCTGCATGATGTTTGAGGGCATCTGGACGCCTGTGGTGGACATCGTCGTGGACAAGGTGGGCAAGTACGCTTACGTCATCGGCTCCCCAATGGACGCAACAGGTGCCACCCCCGTCATCATGGATGTGGCTCTGGACGTCCGCACCAAGGTGGGCTGCTAGTGCAGGACCAGAAGTTTGCACTCCAGCCATCTGCTGCCTGCCTGGGCTTGGCCCAATGCTGCATGCGTCTGACCATTGATGACAGTGTGAGCTGCCAATGGCGATGTGCAACACAGACATGCCTGAGCAGTCCACCCGGCACAATTATGTCATCTGCATTTCGAGTGTCTTTGGCAAGGACTCAAGGTGACTGTCTGCCAGCTATGGCACACCACTCTCGCATGATGAAAATCATCATGGCAACCTGACTGTTTGGAGTCGCTGTTGAAGCATGCCCTGATTGTATTGCTTGTACAGGTGCTCACTGTTCACTCCCCCTTCCGGGTGGAAAATCACACCTCCTACAGGCTGGAGTTCTCTGTGCACCTGCACAAGGCACCCCACATGCAGACTGCTACTGCCGGCCGCAACGTGGCAGCCATCACCTCTGTGCCAGCCAGTGGCCCCCTGGCAGCTGGGCAGTTTTCTTACCTCCCTGTGCCAGCCTTCTGGTGAGCCATTAGGCATACACAGCAGCAGTGCAAGCTGTCACATCCTGGCAGAGGGCAGGCGGCCTGCTGATTGCACTTGCTTTGTGTAGGCTTGCAAGTTGATGTCCCTGGGCTTAGCACAGATGTATGTTTCCTCTGCCCTGGACAGTCAAAGTCTTGAGCAGTTTAGTGCATGTGCAGGGGTGGCCTGATGTACCTGCATGTGGTTGGCTGGAACGTGGCCAAGAAGGACAAGATTGACCTGGATGGCATGAAACTGAAGGAGAAGCAGGGCTTGTACACCTGCCCGCCCATCCATGATGGACAGAAGCCCTTCCACTGTTGCCTGGAGGTCATCGAGGAGAAGATCAAGGTGGGTGGCTGCCCAGATGTTGACATTGCCAGAGCTTCAGATCAGTCACAAGTACTACGCTGCGGTCGCCCTGCAAATGCGCAATGGAAGTCCATGTCTCGCTGGTCATCATGCATTGCGGTGCTATACTCACCCAGGCTGGTGCATTAAGTGCTCTGTTCCAAGCACCTGGATTTTTGTGCTGAACCTTGGCCCTCTCTGGCAACCAGTCTGTGACGCTATGTTTGCTGGCTGCAACCCAAGTCCTTACCACCTTTTGTGCAGATGAGCTGTCTTGAGCCTGTTTTGGTGGGTGGGGTGTCCTACTTGCCAGCTGCTTCATGTTTTGTGTGCTGCTCTGCAACAACCGGCTTACCAATGGTGCCTGACATGCAGCTGGCCACCAAGGACGGCGAGGCCTCCAGCAAGGACAAGGAGACCCTGCCTGAGTATGTTTTGCGCTTTCACCCGCCTCTAGTCATCCACAACTTCCTGCCCTGCCCCATTACCGTCACCCTTCACGACAACAGAGCTGGCGGGCAACACTTCCATCAGCAGCGTGAGCCCATCACCTTCAGCATGAGCACGGGGGGTTACCAGGAGATCTACCAGCTAGACATGAGCCGACGCATCAAGATGAGCGTTCAGATGCAGGTCAGCAGTGCTAATGGCACCTCATCCATCTGCTGTTGGACAACCCAACCAGTGGGGCACAGCGATGGCCTGCAAATTTGCAAGTTGAGTCCTGTGCATGAAGCTGGCATTGCTTGGCATAGCCGCTAGCCTGCTTCATGAGGCTGTGAGCCAGCAGCAGCAAGCTCTCATCCATGAATGTAGGACTACAAGTCCCATCGGGATGTGAGCGTACACATCCCACCCAACCAGTGGGCCACAGACGAGAGCAGCCATCTGTCTGCACTGGGCCTTGGGGACATCAGCCCCCTGCCAGGGCTGCGTGTGGCCGGCAAGATCACTCTGGTGAAGGAGGGCTCCGCAGCTGAGGGCAGTGCGCCCTTCCGCGGCCAAGGGAGCCAGGGCAATCGCCTGACCCTGCGTTTGAACAACAAGGTAGACTTGCAAAGTTCTTGGCACAGGCTTTGACGTCTTGCTTGACCTTTTGTGTTGCAAACCTGACAGTTGGTCTGGCATCCTGTGAAGCCAAGCTGCATCTTGTACCCAGCTGTGTCCACCTTTTGCAGTTTTCAGAGCAATGTCATGTGCGGTCATACAATCCAATGCCTTGCCCCCGGAACACCAGCTGATTTTTGTGGATGTGGCATCTTGCAGGTGAACTTTGCCAGCAAAGCACGAGAGGTCTCCGTTTTTTGCCCCTACTGGATTGTGAACAAGACCAATCTGACCATCAGGCTCAGTGACAACAGCCCACGTGCAGCTGTGCCCGCAACCATTCCACCTGGACTGGGCGGCTCTGCCAAGCCCCTTCTGTTTGGGTGAGTGAGCAAACACCTTGACAAGCTCCATGGGCATCTGCTAGAATGTTGTCTACGTAAGTGAGCTTGCAAGCTGGTGGCTAACGCAGTGAAGCATGGCTGTGGCAGTCCTTGACTTGCTGCGGTTGCAATGCCATTCTTGTGTGCCTGCACAGCAAGAGCTACCTGCAGGATGTGGCGCAACGCTCCTGCAATTGCGTTACTTGCGTGTCAGTCTCTCTTCAGCCACAAGCGTGGCAACAGAATCATGCTCTCCCTGCCACGCTCATGCTTGCTTGCCAAGCACCCCAGATGCACTGGGCTTGGTATGGCCAGATTGAGAGTGTGGGCCAGCTACGAGAGCTTTACTATGAGCCTGGCATCAAGTGAACCAGACATATGCTGCCGCAGGAGCGGGCAAGGCATGGTAAAGCTGTGCGTGCACCCCAGCTACTGGTCACGCAGCATCAACCTGGAGACATTGGGCATCAACAGCCGGGCTCACGTCTTTGCACCTGTCAGCAGCTCCAGCCACCCGACGCCCCGGCCTGAGGTGGTGGGGGAGGATGTGTTGCGGTTTGAGACCTCCAGCCCCATTGCCCCTGGCAAGGCTGAGGCAGTTGGCAGAAAGCGAGGGGTGTCCAGCCTGTAAGCCACCTGCACAGCATGCTATTCACTGTGCCGGCAAAGTTGACTTTGTAGTTCTGATGTAAAGGATGGCACAAGTCGGCTGATACCAAGGTGCATTTTGCCTGTGAGCCACGCACAGCAGCCTGCATGCTAGCTTGAGGACATCAGGGCATGTCCTGCCATCCCAACGTGCCTCTTTGCCGCCACTGTCTCCAAGCCAATTCTGCTGCAGGCTGACAATGAGCTTTGGCCCTGCCATCAAGCGCTATCGCCACAATGATGGTAGCTCGCACCTGGGAGCCCCCATGTCAGAGGTCCCTGATCCGGGCCATCTGCTGGCCAAGTTCCGGCCCTCTGGCACAGCTGGCTCCCGCCGCCTCAAGCGCTTTGACTTCTCCCTGGAGACCTGTCTTGGACCAACTATCTTCCACAGGACTAAGGTCATCACGGTCACGCCGCGCTACGTGCTCTTCAACAACAGCAGTGAGCCCCTGCAGTTTGGGCAGCACCAGACAAATATGGTCTGGCAGGTGAGAGGACATGACAGGACTGCCTCAGCCATCAGTCCCTGTTCAGATGCGGTCTGAGACATTCAGTGCTGACTAAGACGTTGATGGGCATGCAAGGCAGATCTCTGTTTGTCAGCCATATAGGGCAGGAGATCGGCAACCTCAACTGTTGCTAAGTGTGGCAGCAAGGCAAATGCTTCACTGGCTAGCTGCCCTCAGGTCCCATCCATGCAATGGTTTCCATTACCTCACACCCTTATGCGGCAGCTGCTGCAAGACTGACCACAATGCAGTCTCCCGGTCATTGCTCCAACATGGTCATGCAGAATTTCCTGCCACATGCAGGTTGGCGCTGGAGTCAGGGCACCCTTCCACTGGGAGGACGCTGATGCCCGCTTTGAGATGTGCATGCGCCCAGTGTCAGGGCAGGCACAATGGTCGGGTGCCTTTGAGGTGAGCTACTGAACTTGAGCAGTGACTATAAGCTAGTCGCCTGTAACCCTGTTGCCTGTGTTGCCTCTCAAAGAAGGTTGTGCCTCCTGGTTACCAGTGGGGACCTCTGCCATACGTGGAGCAGATGTACTGCATGGTGCAAAGCAATTGGTCTGCCAGAATGACTAGCAACATCTTGAAGGCTTCGTGACGTTACAGGAGGGTTTGCCCTTGTACTGCAGATTCGGGAAGTTGGCGATTTTGGGGTCCGCATTTTCAATGGCTTCACTCACCGCATCCTCCCAGTTGAGATCTCGCTCAATGGAGGCTCCTTTCTGGTCACCATTGGCAGAAGTGCCCAGCAGCCGCCCTACAGGATAGAGAACAGGTCTGCCCTGCTGCGATTGCCTGATCTGTGCGGCACATTGATTCATTTGACCCACAGTGCAGAACATAGCTAGCCTGGGCTTGGTGGCCTTGTCAGCACTGCTGCAGAGGCTGTTATGCCAGTGCTGAAGTAAAGAGACACCAGGCAGGCCACGATCCGCAAGTTGCACAATTCTGAGCATCAGTTTGCCAGTCAACTTGTGAGACTGCATCTTTGATTCCGGCAGGTGTGAGCACCTGAAGGTGCGCTTTCAGCAGCGCGACGCTGAGGCAGATGTGTGGGACGTGGTGGAAGCTGGCAAGACCGTGGATTATGCCTGGGATGAGCCCATGCAGGTGAGGTCATCAAGAATCTCCACGGCCAGTAAGAGACATCCAGTGACTCTTGCCCATGTGTCTCTCCCTGCCCACAGCTGAGTGCCTGACTGTGAGAGCTGTCCAACATGGCGATGTCACTCCTGCAGGCTCACCGTCTCCGAGTGGTGCTGGACGCTGATGACATGGCGTTCAGAGACACGACAGCCCATGAGTACAACTTGGATGACATCAAGGTGAGTCATGCGGCAGAGTTGGCCAGGCTGATGCCAGAATCAAACTCAAGTGCATGTCCATCCAGTCACATGCTGGCGCCATGACCCTGCCAGGCGTCTGACAGCGCTGCAGACTGGGCCCTCACTTCTGTGCATGGCTGCCTGCAGGCTCACCCCCACGTGAAGTTGCGACGCAGCAACTTCAAGATGGCCCAGCGAGTGGCCACTGTAAGCAAGGCCATCAAGGACATCAGTGGGATGGGCAGTCGAGTGGAGTCCACAGGAACTCTCCGGGAGACTGATTTAGACGCCCGACACATCTTTGTGGGTGTGCATGCGGGTAGGTTGCTGACCCATCAATGTCTGCATGTTGTAGTGATGGAGCTGAGCATGCCAAAAGGCTCTGTATAACTCAAAGCAACAGCTCCATGCACCAGAGCTCACTGCACTGTGGACTTGCCCGTGTGTGCAACAGAGCATCCTACGATAGACTCACTTTGCTTGGATACACAAAGCACTGGTTGTGAGCCCTGAGGCAGAGCTGCATGCTCTATGCTGTGGTGGGCACATGGGCAGTGCAAAGCTCCCACATGCCGCATGCAGACGGCCCGACCAGAGTGTTGTGCTTCAGCGAGTCACGGGATCAGTACGCAAGAGGCACCAATGAGGAGTCTGTGGCGCTGCTGACCAAAAAGCTGCTGCGGCTGGATGATCGCCTGAAGGTGCGGCCAATTGAGCCAGCTTAATCTCAATACATCATGGCTTTTGCTAAAAATGCAGTCTGATGCTCTTTGGCAAGGTTGTTGATTCTCTGAGTGTCGACTGACGGCGAAGCTGCAGCTATCACCAGATGTGTAGGCAGGATGCATGGGTCATGACAAGTGACGATGTGTATCGAAGCCTTTGTAAGCAGGAAGGCAGAGAGAGTGCATTGCCCTGAGGGTAGGTCAGCAGCTGCTGTCATGCTTGCTTGTCACGAGTGAAGCTTGGACCTGCTGACATATGCTGCCCTCCACACATAGTTGCCTGCTTTGGCTAAGCGGTGTGGGCTGCATGTGCCGCAGGATGTGAATGCCCAGCTTCAAAAACTTGACATCAAGCAGAATATCTTTGTTCATCTCATGAGTTGGCTGAGCTGTGTGCCTGCATGTGCTGCAGGACGTGGATGCCCAGCTTCAGGAGTTTGACACCAAGCAGAACATTGACATTGGGCTCATCATTGGGGGGAAGCATGGGGCAGCCAACGAGCCCATTGAGGACCCGATGGACATGAGGCAGAGGGCAGGCAACATGCACATGGGGCACAGCCGCAGCTTGTCTGCAGGTGCGCCTCCGCCCATGGCTGCCATGGCAGAGGTACCACGGCTAGGGTATGGGGGAAGCCTGCCAGGGAGTGGAGCTGGGCTGCTGCACAAAGCGGTCTGCCAAGCCAGCATCACCTTGCAACCATGGCGCTGAGCACATAGAAGCACACGCTGCACTATCTGCCTCTGCAGCTGTTGCTGCGAGATGATTTGCATCCGGGGGCAACCATACGAGGCAGAGCTGCAGCATATGTGTACAGCTGCCACTGAGGTGGCAGCAGCCCATGCTTGCAACGGCCTCTTGAGTTGCAAAAGCCATGCCATAGGGCACAGCCGCAACCTTACTGCAGCTGGGCTAAGCTCCCGTGTCATTTTGCTATAATTGGGCTTCACTGCCAGTCCATGCCTGGTTTCAGCTGGTCTAGCCTGCAACCTGACGGCGCTGGTTGCTTCGTGGCAGCAGCAACGCTGTCCCTGCAATGAGGCTCTGCCTATGCATGCTTCTGGTTCCATTGCCCATGTCTTACTGCTCAGTGAGACTGCAGTACAGCACCCCTTGCAAAACCCTTCAGACCCGCACACATGCCTGCTTTACCTGCTGCATACCGGCCTCCAGATTAGCCGACCAGCATGGCCCAGGTCATCTCTTGCGGGGAGTCCCTGCAGCCTGGCCCTCTGCACAGACCCTTCCTGACCTGCTGCGCGCCTGTTTGCCTGCAGATCAGTCAATGCAGCAGACCAGCATGGCCCACTCGATACCTGGGAGGCGGTCTCTGGTGCATAGGCTCAGCCTGGCTGACCCAGCGCAGCAGTCTGGCGGGTCTGGGGAGGCAGAGGAGGGAGGCCATGCCCCCAGCACTCCGCGGCGTGTCAAGGAGTTCATAAAGAAGGGCGTGGTCAAATTCAAGGAGGTGGGCTGGCTGCGCATGCCGCGATAGGGGGCTGCCTGGGCTTGCTGACTGGCATGACTGCCCTCAGTGTGTACTGTAGCTGTCAGCTACCAGAATGTTGGGAAGCGGAAAAGGCTGTCTTGGTCTGTTTAGCCGCAAGTGCCTAAGGCATGCAACCTGCAATGCTTGCATGCTCTTCTCTTGGAGACACAGCCCTGCTGGCATGCTTCAAGATGGTCAATACTGCACAGGCCCAGGCTGGGCATGCTTCCCAGGCAGGCCACCACCATGAGGTCAGCCAGTGCCGCAGCTCGGCGCGTTCGCACTGGGACGCTACACACCCTTGCAATGTAATTCTCTGCCTTGCGCAGGCCACGACCATGGGCAAGCCTGCACTGCAGCTGCCCTTCACGCTGGGCCCCGTCAGTCCCAGCCGGCAAGTCAGCAGCAGGCAGCTGGGG
Organism: Asterochloris sp. CNOR1; assembly: GCA_963969365.1. Classification (NCBI taxonomy): domain Eukaryota; kingdom Viridiplantae; phylum Chlorophyta; class Trebouxiophyceae; order Trebouxiales; family Trebouxiaceae; genus Asterochloris; species Asterochloris sp. CNOR1. Next base: position 287,146 of record OZ017760.1, read on the forward strand.
CCTGTCAGGGCCCGGGGCCTTGCTGCTGCTGTCAGCAGCCGCCGCCACTCCTTGGCAAGCGGCTCTAGCCGCGCCAGCAGTGACAGGCTGGAGTTTAACAGCGTGTCAGAGTTTGCTCCGACGCCCTCCAGCTTAAGCGTCAGCCGCGTCCATTCTGCCCAATCCAGCCAGCCCTCTGACACCGGCCTGGAGCATGTGCGGGTGAGACTGATGCAGTTGCCTTTTGCAGATCACCTGCACAACGCCCCAGCCACCAGTCTGAATGCTCGACGCTGCAGAAGGCCGCATGTTGTATGTACTGCGTTCCAGAGTTTAAGGTTGTGTTGTGCTATGTTATGCGTCGTAGCTAAGTCATTGGTGGCCATAAACAGCTTGCTATGTATGAGCTGCATGCTCTGACCTGCCAGGAACCCACACCACTCCGCAGGGCTGAGGTTATATACATGCGTCTGCCCACAGCACGATTCACACCTTCTGCATGTATGCCCACCAGACAGTTCTCATGCCCGCCACCCATGTCGCAGGGCATTGAGGACGCGCAGGCGCTGCCTGCTGAGCTTGACAGGCGCCATGCAGCCTCTCTGTCAGCCGCTGATGCCCTGTCATGGGCTGCTGCCAATGGCCAGCAGCTAAGCGGCCCCACGGACCAGCAGCAGGCAAGCAGCAACAACCCTGCAGCTGCGACCTCCCGCCTGAGGCTCATCAGCAGTCTGCAGCGGTCTGGCCTGGCGTTGGAGTCTATTGACGACCACGACGCACCAGAGCCTTCTGCAGAGTCGGTGTCGGCCAAGCCAGGGCGCCCGCCGTCACCTGTGGCAGCCACAGTCAAGTCATACTCAATGCCCAAGCCTGTGCGGCTTGGCGACTGGCCTGCATCGGATGACGAGATCCCCCTCAGGGTGCTCCATACGCCGCGCCACGGCTCTGACACAGAGTTGAAGGAGGTTGAGACTGAGAAGCCAGAGCAGGCGCTGCAGGTGTGGTCATGCTGCAGCTCTGAGCCTTTATGATGCAGGTATGCACATGCTGCAGCTCTGAATGTCTGTGACGCAGGTGTTTCCATGCTGCGCATGTGCACCTTGTTCCTCAAGACTAGCTGAAGATGCATGCAGGTCATGGTGCACAGGCTGCAGCTGGTAAGCAATGTGCCTCAGCATGCCTCATTGCCTGAAATTGCCAGGGCAAGTCTGCCTTTGGCTCGCAGTTGTTGGTGTGTCAAGCAGTCCATCAAACTGTCATCTGCTGTGCCTGCCAGCAAGCATGGCCAAGTCCTGAAGCAACAGCTGTAAAACAACCAGGCAAGGCTGGCTCTGAGTCAGAGCTGCCCTTCTGGCAATGCAACAGCTGCACACTGCCCCCAGCAGCTGCAGCTATCACAAATTTGTTGCACCTCTACAGAAGCCTACATCAGCGTTTGCCCCGCGCTTCCTCCGGAGGAATGTGCACAGCACCGGTTCAGCGAACTACCCCAATCATTTGTCTGGAGGACAGGATGCCAATGGGGTCTTGGACCCTGATGCTCTGAAGGCAGGGCTTGGCAAGGCAGCAGCTGGTGGGACGCCAGTTGACCCCATTCTGGGAGGGGAATTAGTTGTCAGACTGATCGATGCTCAGGTGAGCTCTTGCCACTTCTTGGCCAAGAGATGGGCCTGCTGTGAACTCGCACTTGCCGCCATGAGTGTCCAACAATGGAGACCGGCAGCTCCTTAATGGAGATCACAGTCACTGCAACATTGGCCTGCAGCATCCAATTTGTACTTCAAAACATGTCTTGTGTCTGCCTGATCGCAAAGGGCTTGCCAGGCTGCCACCAGGTGAGGCATGTTGGAAGCCTCAGAGATGTGTCTTGGACACAAGTTGGGGGCCACTTACGTCTGCACGACCAAAGCGCGCTGCCTTGGCAGGGGCTCATGGAGGCATGGACTGCGCGCGAGAGCCCCACCGCTGAGCAGCAGGCATCCCCGGTCAGCTCCAGTTCAGGCAGCCCTGGAGGGGCAGACGGTCTCAGGGCGCGCCTCAGGGCATCACGCAGTGAGGTCTACTGCATTCTGCAGGTAGGGCTGCTGGCCTGGATAGGTTTCTATGTAGCTGGGTGTGTTGTTCGTGGAACTGCACGGACTACCACTTGTAGACTGGAGGCACAGGAGTGTTGCTGCAACCTGTGCCCGCGCGCAGGATCTTAGCTGGTCAGGTAAAGACAGGGCATGGTGGTATAGAGTGGCTGTTGCAGAAAACTGCCACAATCTGCTGCCTTTAGGTGAGGTGGCAAATTGCAGAGAGGTGCTCAGCCAACTTTGCTGCCATACCGCAGTGAAGCCTGGGTCAGACCCACTGTGATTCAAGGGAACTTTACTGACGCTGCCCTTGCTGTGCAGTGTGAGGATCAGCTCAAGCGTAGCAGCACAGCGCTGGGGAAGCAGCACCCCATCTGGAAGGAGGAGGTTACCTTCAAATCTGTGCAGATCACATCAGACCTGCAGGTGAGCTGCTTCAGTGTCGTCGAGTGTCCACAGAGTCATGTACATGTTTCGTCTGCTGGGGTGGCTGTCAAATCTGGTTGCAGGTGCAGGAGCGGGGGAGCTGCTTCCTCAACTGTGTGCTCTACCAGTCTGCAAAGAACTTGTTCTAGCTGCAGTGAGACCAATATCATGCAGCTTCATTTGCATGCAGCTTTCTCATGCAAATCTGTGCAGCGCTGTCACCGCAATGACAGACACAGAAGCGGCGGCAGCGGATGCGCCTAATGGGTGTCTTACAACCCTGCCATATGCAATGCCGCCTTCCTACAAAAACAATGCTTACATCTCAGTCACCCTTAAAAGGCCACTGCTGGGGCAGCATGTCAGCTGGAAAGTTCAATGCCACACGTTCTGCTGTAGGTCACTATGTTTGACAAGCCCTGCCTGGGGCAGAATGTCTTCGGTGGGAGGTCAAAGAGCCTTGTGACGCGAGGTGACAAGCATTTGGACCTGTTCCAACGAGACTTGCGGCCAGCACTGCCACAGCATCTTTGACAAGGCCGCAGGAGCTCTCCTCAAATACATCGCATCATGAGAGTCACAGCTTAGAGGAGACAACATTGCTGCAGGTCAGCGTGTACGGCAAGTCTCGCCTGGGGCAAGACCTGTTCCTGGGAGAGGTCCTCGTGCCCCTGCGGGAGGTGGAGAACACTGCTGCCAACCACTCCCATGACGTCAGGCGCTACACCCTGGGACGCCGCAGCGCCAAGGAGAAGGTGTCTGGCGAGATCAGCCTTGAGTGCAGTTGGAGAGTGACGCCGCTCGATGTTGTCACCCTCAAGGTCTGCCAGCCCCTGCCTCAGATGTCATGCACTTGAGTGGGCTGCTGGCTCTAGGCAGCATACAGTCCTGTTTGCAAACCTTTGAACGTGATCACCAGCCAAGCATTGCCTCTGATGTCACTTCCTTGCAGGCGAGCATTTGATGAATATGTACACATGGTGCCTGCATCTGCAGATGGAGGCAATGAAAGGGTGCAGAGCATTCACATCGGGCTGCAATCATTTCATCTGCAGGTCAAGGCCAAGCAGGAGGAGGTGGATCACAAGGAGGAGCTCCTGGCAGTGCTCATGGAGCGCTTTGGGGACAGCGATCTGCACCCTCAGGTATGGGTGCTGTTGCACCTTTACCTTGCCAACCCCACATTGCCCTGCCCATCAGCATGGTGAGGCTCCAGCTTGCTTAGATCTTGCTTGCAATTTGTCCCAAAGTGGGTTCAAATTTGGCTGTCAAGCACAGCATGATAAGGCTTCAGCTTGCCCACACTGGAGGGACTTGCCCCTTCATTTTGCTGTGTGACCTAGGTGTTGCACCTAAGAGCTGCGCCTCCTGGCTGGCCACGTCATGTGAGCCCATACGACGCTAAGTTGACCACCCTCTTACTGAACTACACCTGCAGGACTCATTGGAGAGTCTGGGCAGTTTGATGGACAGCCGCCAGACCTCTGCTGTCCCAGGACTGCCCCAGAATGCCAGCAGCCGGGCAGGCCTGGGCAACCTCAAGAGGTTGGGATCCAGCAGGGGCCGTTTGGATGTCAAGGTGCGGACTGTGTTCCATGCATTTGGGTGCAGCGTTGTCCAGGCGCCGCAGCTCTGTGTTCAGTCCCAGCAGAGGCCAGCTTGATGTCAGGATGCCAGGTGCTAGTGGGAATGGCCACATTTGCAGGGCCCGGTGGCTGCTGCATCACAGGTATCTGAGCTGCCTGCTGTGCTGCGCGCTGCACTTGCTGTTGCAGGACAAGATGGTGCTCCTCTCCCCTGCCAGGGAGGGTGAGCACCTCAAAGCAACACCTCAAGATCAGAAGCAAACGTCAAGCACTCCAGCAGGCCCATGCCAATGTTCCAGCCGCCACTCGTGTTGCTTGTCACTTCAATCTGTTGAGATCACTCTGACTGTGCCCCAAACCCCCCCAAACTGTCTACAGGATATTGAGCACACAGCCTGGCATTGCCATCAGACGTGCTACCCTCCTTGAAACAGGACTGGCGTTGTGCATTCTGGTGGCATGTGTGCAGCAGCCTAGAGGCCATCAGCTGGACAGTGCTTTCAGCCATGTACAGTCCCCTGCTTGCCACATGTCAGCCAGGAACACATGTCCTGTTCTGCAAGTCAACAAGGCCTGCAAGCTGGCAGTGCCAGCAGCATCAGCAGTCCCCTTCTTGCAAAGAGGCAGCCCTGAATCGCATGCTGCCCTTTGCAGGTCATTGAGGCGCGCAACCTGGCCGTGCCCTCGGACCTGCTGCACTCCTTCTACACGATGGACGCGTACGCGGTGGTCACGTGCAGCGGGGATGGCGGCCTGAGCAGTTGCCAGACCAGAGTGGAGCGCAACAACATGCAGCCCCACTGGAACGAGCGCTGCAGCTTCCCTGACGCAGCGCTGGGCAACAGTGTGCTCGTGGCGCTGTTCGACCACAACAAGTTGACTTCAGATGTCTTTCTGGGCCAGGTAGGTTGTGCTGTTGCTCTGTCTGGCTGTATGTTAGAAGGCAGCAGCTGTCCTTGGCTGGATCAAGGCACCTCAAATGCACTCCTGGGCAAGCTGACTCCCAGCCAGCTGACTCTGATTGTGTTCCTTGGCCAGGCAAGCATTGCTTTGTGAGGATGTGTGGCACTGAGCAGCTGCTGCGTCTCACATCAAGTAATGTCCTTTGGCAACAAGTGGACTGCAGCCGCTGCAGTCAAAATGTGCTGGTGGCATCGAGCTCATCTGGAAAGTTGGTCTGGGCCAGGCGACACAGTGGCAGCATTGAGCTGCTACTCCTTCAAGTCATCCACCCCAAGCTGACACCACATGTGTTTGGGCCAGGCAAGCCTGGTCAAGTCACTTACTCATGCACCCTTATGACTCCTCTCCACCTCCCGCCGTGCAGGTGGTCTTGCCAGTCATGCGCTTCCGCGACGGCAAGCCCCACTACCTGTGGCTGCCGCTGAGCCGGCGCAATGAGCGTGACTCCGTGTCTGGCAGCCTTCACCTGCGCCTCCAGTGGAGCTGCGAGGAGGCCGACAACCCCTCGGACTCCAGCAAGACGCTGATGGTGGAGATTGCGCTCAAGGGCATCGGCATCAGCTTTGTGGAGGCATCTGTGCTGAAGTTGCCGCGAGAGGTGTGGCGGTCTGCAATCCTGCTCTGCAGACTCCAGTCAGCAAATAACCCAAGGGCATGCCGCAAGAGGATCGTGGCTGAAATGCTTGCAATAGCAGGACTGCCAGGAGCACACTCTGTTGAGGGCCCCATGCTGAATCAGCTGCACGCGACATGACAGTCAACTCTGCCTCGAGTCTTCAGTGCACCTATAGGTGTGGCTGACCTCACATGGGCAGGCAGGTGGCAGCTACCCTGGTTGCCATTGACCACAACATCCAGGCACATCTCTTGATGCAACGGCTGATGCTGCACAGCAGGTGCTGCATGCTCTGTTTAAGGAGCAGCACATGCAAGTGTATGATGCAGCCACCTTGAAGGCATCACCCTCTCAGCTAAATGCTGTGTTGTGCTGCAGGTGCTGCACGTCCTGCTGGAGGACCTGCGCATGGACTACAAGTACAGCGAGGCCACTCAGTCAGCCCGCTTTGCCATCAACAGCATGCAGCTGGACAATCAGCTGCTGACCTCCACCCACCCTGTCGTGCTGGCACCCTCCTCTTCAGGTGAGCATGCCTCAGCCTTGTGACTCATAGTAAGGCCTTCAGAGGCATCTGCAGCAGGGCAGCTGGTTGCAAGTTGATGACCACCACCCTTGTGTTCTGCTCGCCACCATATGCAGGTGAACTCAGGGCTTTGTAGCTTCCTGTGCTGATCAGGAAAGGTCTGACCTTGAGGCTGAATTGGCGGCATAGGTTTGCATCAGAAGGAGGGCACAATGGCTGCTGACCTCGACACACCCCAGGACAGCAACCCCTTCACACTGAGTTGAACCTGCATCAGCAGCAGTCAGTCTGCTGAAAAGAGGACCACAGCAGCCGCCTGACTCACCTTGACTGGGCTCCTGCCTCATGTGAGAAAAGCAGATCTGCTGCACTGCACAGAGACTCACTACAGCGCCCCCTGGCTGCAGGGGACGCTCATGCCTGATTTCCTGGTTGACACCTCTGCCTCACATTCCAGGCACTGAGACTAACAGGCTGAAAAATGCTGTAAACTGCCCGGCCCCGAAGTGATCCTAGCTCCATGCCATTTGCTGTCCAGAAAGAGACTCACTCACTGATGACCTTGCCAGCAGGCCGCACCATATCCACCAGCACTGGCTCCAGTCTGACGCCAGCAGCCGCTGCCAAGCCCTTCATTGAGGTCCAGTGGCAGATGCTGCACCACAACCCCTCCATCCTCTACTTCAAGCAGCTCATGCTGGTGGTCCAGGTAAGCGCACCTCAGGGCACCACATCTGACATGCCGCTGCAGCCCTTGGCCAGCTTTTGAAAGGCTTGACGAAAGGCATGCATCTGCTCATCCAAGACAGGTGACGCATACAATCAGCTCTGCTGGTCTGGTCACGGCTGGCTGGGCTGGCCCGGGGGTTATGCTGTGCAGCCCCTAGCTTGTGTATCGTCATTGACCGGCACCTCTTGTAAGGATTTATGCAGCTTTGCAATGCACAGCATGGTTTGCCCTGCTGAAACATACTGAGGTCATGCTGCAGGAGGACGTGCTGCCGCAAACCGAACTCTCATTCATTCATTTGGGTGACATGAAAAGGACGAGGTGCAATCAAGTCTGGTCATGTGCAGGAAATTGACTTCACACTGGAGGAGGATTTTCTGGACATGCTGCTGCGCATGATGAGAGACCTGCCCCTGGCTGACATCTACCAGAGCGGGCAGCAGCCCACCATGGCCAAGCAGCTGATCAGCGGGGAGGCTGAGGCTGGCACCCGGGCGCTCTCGGTAAGGCTGTGGCGCATGCAGGTATCAAGTCTGTCTTGTGTGGGGCCGCCCAGTCGTCCCCTGTTGCCCAGCGATGTTGCAGTCAAGCGGGCCCAGTCATTGGCATGTCTAGGGCCAACATTGAAGCGCTTCTGCTGGGCACGCCTGGGGCTGCCCTGGAGCTGGCCAGTCCAGTGCTGTTTGGCATCGCTTGCTGTGATGGCAGCCAAGGCTCTGGGCATCCTGGCGCCACTCAGGCTCATGTTGCGTGTACTGATCCACAGAAACAAGGCTGAGCTTGAAGTTGAAACACTTTGCATGCTGCCTTCCTTTGAGATGCCCACCCTTCTGTCCTTGCAGGACCTCTTTGATGCCTCCCTGAGCGCGCCCAGCAGCCGTGGCACCCAGCGCCGTGGCCGCAAGTGGTGAGCAATGTATCCAACCTGTCTTGATGCTCTTTCACTTTAGGCTCTCTGCACAACATGCTCAGGTGGCAAGAAGGGGCGATAGGAAGGCTGGCCTGTTGCTATGGCCCTGCTCTGCAAGTCTTCTTACACCGCCACACCATTGTGTGTCCTCAAGGAAGGAACTTCATGAGTCCAATGACTCATCATTGCCGCAGGTATTTTGAGCAGCTGGAGATTCAGACCATTCGCTGCAACCTCACCCTCATTCCCCGCATGGGCTTGGGCGACTCTGACATTGCCCCAGGGCGCATCAGGATGGCAGCTGCCCTTGGTAGGTGTGCCAGCATCCTTGCATGCCGAGCAGATTGGCAATCTGCTTGAGGGCTGTGTGAAGCATGCAACGTGAAGCTTACAGCATCTGGTACTTTCTAGGTCTGTGTTATGTCCTATGATGATGGCATGTCTGAACTGACTCTGTTTGGCGCGCCCCTTGCTGCACAGTAACGAAGGTGGCTTATCAGTCTGTGTTTGCCACTATTGTTGGGTGTGCAAGGGACTGTGGCTCTGTATGCACACTGCCTCTGGAAAGCCATTTTCTGTTTGTTTCCTGCGCAGAGTACACCTTGCCTGCCAATTCATGTCTAGCAGATGGCCCCTGGAACCCGCGCCGAGGTCTTGCCAAACGCTGATGCAGGGGTACAGTTCATGGACATAAACGGCGTGCCCCTGCGCATCAGCCCCCTCATGTTCAAGAATGCTTTCATGTCGCCCAGCATGCTATCTGAGCGTGTCATTCGCCACCTCATCAGCTCAGTGAGTGCTTGCTTAACCCTTGCATCCTGGAAGCTGTGCGATGCGCATTATGGATGTGTCAAAAGTAGCAGCTGTGTGCCAGCCAGGGGGTTGACAACACCATGTCAGGCGGTGGGTGCCTGCCTACAGCTGACGTGCTTCTCTGAGCTGAGATTGTTTGTTGAAGCAGTGCAGAACAGGTCATAGGCAATGTGTCAGCATGGCTGGGGGCGCCATCCTCTCATGTTGCCTCTCTGCAAAGCCCATTCTGCACTTCTTGGGTTGCAGTACTGTCCTGAAAAAGTGTTGCATGCACCAGCGCCTATACCTTGCAATCCCCTGCTAATTGCTCAATCTCTCCCCTGGCCCAAGTCTTATGTGCACCCAAAACCATGAAGCCTTGAACACCCATGCAGGGCCTCCACGAGATGCACAAGATCCTTGGGCAGGTGGACATCCTGGGCTCGCCCATTGTGCTCAGCAACAGCCTCATCGTGGGGCTGACGCGCTTCATTGCGGAGCCTGCTAAGGCCCGCAACCCCCAGGAGTTCATGCGAGGAGTGGTCCAGGGATCGGTCATCTTCGTCAAGATGTTCAGCTATGGGTTCCTCACCTTCTTTGGCCAGGTGGGTCCCAGCTTTGCTGTCTGTGTGCCTGCACGCTTGCGTGTCAGGCGCCGTACCTGTCCACAATATTATGATGCGCTGCTGGTGTGATTGCATGCTGTGAGCAGGATGGGCAGCTCAGGTTGCCGCAGACCCGCTGTTGACTGCCTGTGCATGTGGCCGACGGGGAGAAGAAACTTCGCTGGGACCGCCTAGCCTTGCAATGTGTGGGCGCAAATGCAACAGCCTTTTCCAGTGCAGTTCTATGACGGTGTCAGAAAGGGCTTAGCATCTCTTCTTACAGGAACCTGCTCTCAGGCCAGCATGGCTCATGCATTTGAGCTTAGGACATTGATGCTTGTGCCACCTGGCCTATGCCTGAATACACCTGACAACCCTAGTCTGCCCTTGTCTGCTGCAGTTGACTGGCGGCGTCAGCAAGGGCCTGGCTGTGCTGACTTTGGACCAGGACTACATAGCGCGCTTTAGGGACCGCCCCATGAGCTACCAGCAGCGGCTGCTGTCAGGCCTGCAGGCTCTCATGCTGGGCCTGTACGAGGGCGCTGTTGGTGAGCCTGATGAGAAATCATGTATCTCAGCATCGCATCATGTCTGGTGGATGCTGCTGCGGGGCCGGTTGGGGCTGTCAGCAATCTGCAGCTCATCATGTTGCCCCTCACTGAGCCTTCCAACTCCTGCATTGCATCAACAAGAATCTGTTTGCGCCCTGTGAGGACGCTGTGCACGAGCCTGGCCCTCAAATGCTTGGCCCACCACGTTGCCCTCATGAAGGCCCAACACGGGCACTGGGCTTAACAACTAGCACACGCTGCGCAAGTCAGGTGCTCCTGCTGGGGTTCCAGAATTGCTTGTTACAGCACTTGCCACGGTCACATTTGGTGCATCGCCTTGTGCCCAGTACAGTCGTTGGCACCCAGGCCCAGGTCTGGGAGCCTCACAAGGAAAGCTGGCTTTCCCCTTGACGATGACCAATGAGGCCCATGCACTCCCTGCAGGCGAACACCAATGCCCCAACCCACTGGCATGGTGGCGGCTGCATGCACTCAACGAAGCTGCCATGCAGCTTAGATCACTAAGTCCTGTTTGTCCAGTGCAGGCTTTGCCAAGTACTCAGTGGTTGGCAGCCATAAGGACGGCGCCCTGGGCCCAACATCATATCACAGCCCATTTTTTGACACCCATGCTCACATTTTCCCTGCAGGCATTGCCAAGGACCCAGTCGTGGGGTGGCAGGAGGCCGGCGCCGTGGGCATGGGCCTGGGCGTCATCTTTGGGGTGGTCCGCCTCTTCCTGAAGCCTGCCTCTGGGGTTCTGGAGTTCACCTCCAAGACGCTGTACGGGGCAAGTGACGCGATCAAGGCCTGGGGCGACGAGGTGGTCCGTGTCCCCAGGACCCGTGTGCGCTCGCCGCGGCACTTTGGCATGTTCCTGGCCGATGCAGCAGGTGGGTGCTGCTTCAGTTTGTGTGACCTTGCAGCACAGTTGCACTGCAGCCGCGTGCGCCCCCCACCGCACTTTGGCATGTTTCTGGCTGACGCAGCAGGTGCGTCCTGCTTCAGCCTGCATGAGCTTGCAGCACGCCTGCCCTCAGCTGCGTGTATTTGCCATGGGACTTTTGCATCCTCCTGGCCTGCGCATCAGACTGGTCCCTTCCCTTCATGGCAGCTTTGCATGGTGCGCATGGCCTGCCCTGCGATGCACCAGTCCCGTGGATGGCAGTCCTGCCTGCTCAGAGATGCAGCTGGAGGGCCAGCGGCACCTTCCTGGTCTGCTTGCTTGTTTCCTGTGCTAGGAAGTCCTGAAGCAGCTGTGCAGCAAACACTACTCTCAATCAAAGCCATCTCAGTCAACAAACACAGCTGATTCGATAAACACATAGCCTTGGCTCTTTCTTCTCTACAATGCAGGCAAGGGACACAACTTGGGCGTTCCAGTCGTCACTCATGTGCAGATTACTGGATCCATCTCACAACTGCCACTGCCTGCAACCTGCCCCTGCAGCAGCTTCCAGTGCCCTCTCCTCCCACAAACAAGGGAGAGACAACTTTGCGCCATGGAGCAACACTATAATGCACAAACGCACACTTCCCAGCTGTTAGGTGCCGGGTGCCAGACTCCCAAGCGCCCTTACCTAAGGTCCGATTCTGGCCGTGCAGGCGAAGGCCGCAACTTCGCAAAGTGGAACAACACCTTGATGCGCATGCGGGCGCGCCCCTCCCACCTGGCAGCGGCAGAGGTGGTGATGGACGTCCTGCAGAACAAGGACAACAAGGCGCTGGTCTTCACGGACCAGCGCCTTGTCTACATCAACCTGCAGCGGCAACGCGCACGGTGGTCCTTCTCCCTGGACCACCTCACTCACGTGACGGAGCATGGTGAGGCCTGAAGCTGAAATAGCCACCACAGGAAGACAGTATGAGCTGAGTTCAGCAGTAGTCCTTCTTTGCCTGGACCCTTGCCTTGGTGATGGTAAGCCCTGAGGTGCATGTGGCCACCACAGGCTCTAAGATGGCAGACTGCGATTGACCCATTTCCAGAGGGCTGCACATGACAGGCGGCCACTCACATCACCAACCAGCCCTCCATGCCTGCAGGTCTGACCGTGCACCTGCACCACACTCAGACGCTGCATGTGCAAGCCCGCGCGCGGCAGGTCAACATCAAGCTCCCCGCTCGGAAGCATGTGGAGTGCCGCTCCCGCGATCTGCACCAGAGCCTGCTGGTCAAGCTCAGTCGGGCCATGGCACGGCACAGGCGATCTACAGAGGATGATCCCCCAGCTGAGCTCCCCCTGCTGCAGCAGGCCTCCCTGGCTCAAGGTGGGCTTGACTGGCTGCTGCCTGCCTTTGCTCAGTAGCGCTCAAGGTTGGCTTGTGCGGCAGCTGCCTGCCTTTGCTCAGCAGGGCTGAAGCCAACAGCTGTGGCGCAGTCTTGTGTCATTGGTGTCAGTGCAGCAATTGGTGTGACAGTGTAGCTAGTCGCATGCAGTCTGGCTACTGCTGTGGCCCACAGCTAGAAACAAACTCAAAGCCAGAGTTAGCATATTTTGGGAGCCACAGACTGTAGCAGGAGGGCTTTGATGCATGCCTGGTCGTTGCCATGTGACAATCTCTGCAGCACTGGTGCAAGATGATGTCAAGCGCTGCATCGAAGCCAGGCAGCCCATTTCTGTGTAGTATGGCAGCACTGTCTTGGTGTTGGAGGTGTGTGCAGGTACAGGTGCCTCTGGGGATTTGTGTGCAGGCACAGGTGCCTCTGCTTCTCACTGGCCATGTCAGGCGCTCCTGTAGACTGATAAATTGGCAATGACGGCTGCCAAGAAGCAACATATCACTTGGCTTGATTGCCTGACTGCCTGCCTGCAACAGCACCGCACCTCACGCATGCCCCAGCTGGCTCATGGGCGCCTGCATGGCCCCCAAACATAACGCACAGAGCCAGGCCAAGCAGCCCATTTGACTGCCTTGCTGCCTGTCTGCAGGGGACCTGTCCACTCGACTGCCTGGCTGCCTCGCTGCAACAGACCTGCACGTTTCGCATGCGCAGCCGCCTCAGCTGTGCCTGGCTGCCTTATGAAAACTTGCAGTGAGCCATGCTTGACTGCCTTGCTGCCTGTCTGCAGGGGACCTGTCCACTCGACTGCCTGGCTGCCTCGCTGCAACAGACCTGCACGTTTCGCATGCGCAGCCGCCTCAGCTGTGCCTGGCTGCCTTATGAAAACTTGCAGTGAGCCATGCAATTTGAGGCGGCCTTGCTGCCTGCAGGGGACCTCCACATCATGCACGCTCAGCCGCCTCAGCTGCGCCTGCCTGGCCCAGTCGCAGCAGGGACAGAGGGCCAGACACTCATGCGCCGCGTGAGCAAGCTGCTGTCCAGCCACCGCCGCACTGCAGACGACGTGCTGCTGGGACCGGCTGTGGACCGGGCAGGTGCAGCCCGGGAGGCAGGCCGGACGGTTGGATGGCTGGCCTCACATGACCCTGCGGGCAGCAAGCGCGGCAACGGTGACAGGGCTGCAGCTGCGAGTGCTGGGGATTCAGTACCTGGCACGCCGCCAGCAGCACTGCAGCACCAGTCAGACCTGCTGCAGCTGCAGGTAATGCACCAGCTGAGTCAGCTGGCCTCTGGGCAGAGCAAGCAGGGGGTGGCTCAGAGCCTACAAGCCATCAGGATCATGTGCAGCTCGTCCATGCAGCTGGCGATTGGCAGCAGTGGGGCGGCAGGGCCGCACACAGCTGCCATTCAGTACATCAACAACCTCCTGCAGGGGCAGCAGCCCCTCAAAACATTCTCGCAGCAAAAAGCTGCCCTCCAAGCCATCTCCCTGCTCTGCTCCACAGCCCTACCTCAGACTGCCTCTTCCAGCAATTAGAACTTGACATTGTATGTCGTTGCGATTGAGCCTGCCAGCAGCTATTTCTGCTGGCATTCATGCTGCTTCTCCCTTTTGTTGTGCACTTTGTAGCCATTGCACCATGAGGCAGCTAGCAGAGCTGAAACTTGTCATGAGGCTTGTAGACTCTCCAAGATTCTGTAAGACGGCGCGGCTCTGGTTTCGTGGCAGCAGGCAAGCATTGAAAGGCACACGATTTGGAAATAATCCCTGTGCCAACTCAAAGGAATAAAAGACAGTGTGCAAAAGGAAGAAAGGGCGGCTATCAAAAAGGTAGCGCGCGTGCGGCTGAGCAGCGAATAGGCAATCCCCGTGATAACGGGCCTGCAAGTGTGTGAAATCGCTGCTGTACAGCATTGCTGAAAGCTTTGTCACAACAGCTTTGATACGAAGCCGCAAAGTGGGCGCTGGGCACAGCAGCCAGGCTTGTGATGGTGTGAGGGGGTGGGCAATTGCAGGTGCGTGTCTAGTGGCCCTCACATGCTGCACAGGGAGAGTCTGCTGCGGGTGCCGCATGGAGGAGGGACGATTTCAGTAGTGTCAGGAACATCAGGGCAGAGGCCCTGACGCATGCTGCTGCAACTCCCCTGGGGGTGCCTGTTGCTTGCTGACACTTAGTGTCTGCTGCGCAACACAGTGATTGCTTGTCAGTCCAGTGTGCAGCTGGGCACTGCTGCCCGACAGTGGAAGTGGCTCCATAGGTCACATGCTTCCAGGGCACAGCGTCCCCAGCCTGGGGGCCAGTGTGCTGGTGGCAGCAGCCTCACTGGCTGAGCGAGGAACGCAGCTCCCTCATGTTGTTCTGCATCCAGCCCTGCAGGCTGGCCAGATGGGCCCCCAGGGAGGCTGCAGCTTTGGCACCCAGTGGCGTCCTCTCAGTGTGTGGACTGGAGTCCACCATGACCTCCTGCAGCCTGCAGCCAAGGGTGGTATAGGGTTTGGGGTTTGAAAGAACAAGGTCAGTCAAACTCAAATGAGACTGTACAAGCACAAGTGCACAGTTGCGCCATGCTGGGCAGATGGGGTGTCAGTGGCCCAGGGCAGCAACAGGCAGGGGTACCAGGCTTGATGACAAGCAAATGATTGCCCAGGTCATGGCTGGCTGCAGCAACCACAGGCAGGCCACTTGGCTGAACCAGAAGCAGGTGATGGCTGACGTGGCCTGAGGGGGGGCAGGCAGTACAGCTGCCTGTTGCAAATGCGGACGTGCATGCCGGTGAGCTTATTGAGTGCTTCATTCAGCGCCTGCCAAGACGACTTGACTGCAAGCTCAATCGTGCTTCTGAGGCCCAGTCATGTGCAGCTGGCGGTCAACCCTGATGCAGGGGCAGGCGAACCAAGCACACGGCCTGCTCACATGCCAAACTTATGGGCGAGCAGCTGCTGGTCATCCACAGCCCTGAGCAGGGACCTCTTAGTGCGCATCACCTCCCCTGCAGCGGAGGTGGGAACGCTCAGCAGTCTGTCATGATGCAAGACACAGCTGCCCTCAGCGTCACCACCAGACCGTTAGGGCAGGCTGCCGGCAGACTAAGGAGTTGGGAAGAGGCAACTTGAGGCAGCTTGCTGGCTGCCATCAGATCAAGGAGCTCGAGAGAGGCAACTTGAGGCAACGTGCGGCACTTGCCAAGAACTTCCTTGATGCAGCGCGCACAAGGCTGATCACCTAGCGCAGGGTGACCAGGGCACAGCTCAAGCTCTCTTGAGGTGTGCAGCACGACAGTGTCTGCAACGACGGCCTGGGCGTCTGCCAGGACTTGACACAAGGCAGAGCGCCTTCACACATGTTGCTGCACGAGCCAGAGGCTGCTGCACTGCCAAGGACTTCAGATTGACACCCTCCATTGCAAACAAAGCAGGCAGACTTATCTGCACTCACCCTGGGCATCTGCCAGCTCCACCTTGACCTCCACCAGGTGGTCCATCAGGACTGAATTCTCCTTGGACAGCCTCATCACCTGCAGCGCGACCCAAACTGCTCATGTGCCATGCAGCAGCAGCTTCATGCAACAGGGCACGCCAAGTCTGGTGACTGGGGCAGAGCTCTCCTCACATGACCTCGCCACCTGAAGCAGGGCACCCTTTGCATTAGTCAGTCATGATAAAATCACGGCGGGAAGGCTGAGCTCTCCCAGTTAGCCATGTGACCTGCAGCAGGCTGTGTTTGTGGACTGAACCACATTGCAGCAGGCTGTGCTTGTGAACTGAACCACATTGCAGCAGCAGCAGCATGCACTGCCACACAGCTTACTTTTCAGGGGAGTACTTTTGGCCAGCTGCATCACCTGCAGCAGGGCAACAGCCAGCCATGCTCAGCACGCTGCCCTGCTCAGGTCCTCTGTGGACTGATCACACTAACCCCAGACAAGGAGTTGAGGAGGCATGGCAACAGCCCACGCAGGCAAACATGTGCTAGTGGTGCTGCAAGAAGTTGTTGGAGAACCGCCTCTGCCTGTGACTCTGACAGCCTGGCAGCCGCCCGCTCAACCAAAAGGGTGCCAGGGGCACCTCAGGGTTCGTCGAAAACCCACCTCTGCCTGAGGCTTTGTCAAGCTTCGTGGCCGTCTGCCCAACCAAAAGGCTGCCAGGGGCGCCAGAGGGTTTGTGGACATCCATCTCTGCCTGTGAGTAGACAGCCTAGCCCGGTCGAATAAAGGGTGCCAGGGGCGCCTAGAGCTTAAAACCCCACCTCTACCGACTCGACAGCCTGGGAGCGCCCCGCTGAGCCGAAGGTGTTTGATGACACCCAACCACTGTAGGAGACTCGAACAGCCTGGGTGCAGCTGGCTCAACCAAAGAGTACGAGGGGAAAAAGCCTGAGGGCTTCTGGAAGACCCACCTCTGCCTGAGACTCGGACAGCCTGGAAGCAGCCCGCTCCACCAAGCTGCCCGCCTGCCCATCCTCTGTGATGCAGGCCGCAGCCACGCGGTGGGCTGCCTGGGTGTTGAGCTGCCCGCGCAGGTGTACATTTTCCTGCTCCATGCGTCTGCAGAACATGAGCCACTAACAATCTTACCCATTGGTGATGGAGAGGTGTGACACCTCTGACACACTATGCTGGAAGATGGATGTCTTTTGAAGCGACCAGGGACAGCTCTGCTGCTTCATGAGCCTGCTTAAGTACATGGCAACACCTGGCAGCCAGCCTGCATGCGCTGTGCACTCAGAAGAACAGCTGCTACAACCAGCAAAACTTGAGCACTAGAGCAGCAACCCTGCCAACTGACAGCATGCACAACCACAACGCACACGATGCTCTCTTGACGGTTGTCCGCCCGACAGAAACAGACATTCCTGTAGGGCACGCCTTGGGGTGCTGCCAGATCTCCTGACCTAGATCCTTGTTCTTGTCTGAAATGCCCTTCATGGGCTAGGTCTGGAGGTGCCTACCTGACTGTGGCCAATAGGCGCTCCTGCATCCGATGCATGTCCTGCAGCCCATCCTCAGCGCCCTGCAGAGGCACCATACAGAATGTTAAATGCTGAATCGGGGTCCAGACGTTGACAAGCACAGGGGCCTCTCGTCACCTGAAATAGCTGGTGAGGAAAGCCTGCAGGCTCAAAGGGCTTGCGTCCGGGAAACCAAACCGGCTGACCCCGACACAAGCAGGCGCTTCCAAACAGCACCTCAACCACATGCAGCTCCCTCAACAGAATACCCCAAACAATGGCATGCATTGACAAGTGCTGGCGAACAGCCTGTGCTGCCAGCCTGCAGCACTGCCGTGTTATCAGCTCTCAATTTCAAACAAGGATGCAATTTTGCATCCTTCAGGGTCCATCTTGCCTCAGGCTCAACTTTTGAAGCACACAGACTTACATGCAGAGTGAGCCTGCCATGATGCATTCCACTCACCTGCAAGGTGGGCTGGCATGATCATAATGGTTGTCACACATCCCACAGGCACAACCCTGTTCTGAGGCCACACCTTGGGAGGACAGCATGGCACATGCTGCAATATTCCTTGCCCCTGCTCAACATCTATGGCCCCTGATCAACACTTGTGGCCCATGCCAAAGCCTGTGCACTGCTTGAGCAGACACTCACCTCAGACATCGTGCATACATTCCAGCAGCCTGCAGGGGATGCCCCGTCAGGCAAGAGCAATTCTTAGCAGACTGCACATGGCAGCCTGTGCAGTCAGCACACTCACCTCCAGGCGCGCCTGCACCTCGGCAGCCTGCAGGGGTGACCCGGTCAGGCGCGACCACAGCTGGCTGCGGGCTGCCTGCATGACCTGCCCCAGGTCTGGCCGGGCGCTCAGCTCACGGGCCTCTGCCAGGGCACCTGCAGGGCAAGCATGCCAGGGGAATTGGCACCTCCATTGGATTCCAGATATATATTAAACCCTCAGTCCTACATCAAGAGCAGGGTGCAGGGTTCTGACAGAGGGTACCTGCAGGGCACCAGAGGCTACACACTGAGTCATTGCAAGAGGGCTTGACAGCGCACATATTCAGGGTGGTGATCAGCTCATGAGCCCACAAAGGTGAGGCTGAGGCTGCTCACTGGTGCTCACAGGGTCCTGTCTGCCCTTTGTGGGGCATCTGATGAGAAACATAGGCTGCACAGGATTGTTCAGGCTGATAGAGATTGAGCATAGGAAGGCCACTCAGATGATGTGAAGAGATAGGGCTGGGGTTGTAGTCATGGGTGCTTGATTGGCACCTGACTCTGTGTTGATCACTGCTGAGGGCACAGAAAGGCCACTCCAGGACGAGGCCCCAGTCAGGACGACCCTGCAGGGCTCCCACTGCTGGGCAGTGAGGGCAGCCCCCAAGGCAGACCTCTTCTGGGCATAGTGGCAATGCATGATTGCAGGTCGCCCACCAGGAGAAGCGCATTCTGCACACCAAAACTTGTTGCAAACCAACCCTTTACCCAGGCCTGGCCTGGCAGGGGCCACCAGATCTCAGCGCACTGCAGCTTGGCCTTGCACCCATTGCTTCACGATTGACTCGTCGTAGCAGCAAAGAGCACATTGCAGCCCAAATGCACATTTTCCGTTGTGCGAATCTGTTTCGAGCAGATACGCCACTGCCCCCCAAAAAGCCCTACTTCCCTGTCCCAGCACAGCACAGCCCTTCTTGCATATGCATCAAGGACGTACACCACCCTCCAAGCCCCCTGTCCTGTCACACACAACTCCCTGCAGCTCACTCTCCAGGCGGGCCTTCTCCTGGTCTGCCCGCTCCAGAGCCGCCGCCATCTTCCTGATCTGGGCCTCATACACCTCTGGGAGGGCAGCCCCCTGCAGGCTTGCACGACGGTGAGGGTCCCTAGCTGGGCTGGTGCTGCTCTCCCTGCTGCCCCCACTCCTACTGCCTGGCGTTCCCTGGAAGACAGGGGCAGGCAGTGGCATCACCTCTGGGGTGGCCGGGGAGAGGCGCTGGCGATGCAGGGCCTGCTTCAGGGCTGCCTCCGCTGCGTGGAGGTAGTCATTCTGCAGGGCATGGAGACATGTGTTGGAACTGGCCCCATTCTAACTGCTGCCGCATGTGCAAGGTCTCTACGTGGGCCGCCTCAAGTGGATCAACCTGTCAACGTCTGAGACATGTGTTTGAAGTGTCTTAAAGAGTTTTGACAGGAGCAGGGCTGTGCAGGGTCTGCTTGAGGGCTGCCTTGACTGTGTGGAGCTGGTCACCTGCAGAGCACGAGGACCCTCCCCAGACGAGTGAGATTGGACAGCCATGTTGAGTGGGCTGGCTGCTTGGCAAGCTGTTGACATGGCTGCTCACAGCAGGGGTCAAGGTGTGGCTGCTGGCCTCAGCCTGTGCAGCAATACAAGTCAAGGCGGCTGAGATGCAGACAAGTGCCGCTCTCAGGATTCTTCTTGCGCCCGACTTCTTGCTGCAGACTGAAGAGGTGGCACTTGACAGGCATGCTTTCTGATATCGTGTTTTCTTGCAGAGTGCGGAAAGCTGGACCACCACCTCTGTTGAGCGCTGCCTGCCTGGGGCGCATGCCTTCGGCTTTTAGTTTCTTGCGGGACCATTTCCGCACATTGACTGACCTGAACAGCGGGTGCTGCAGCTGCTGAGCACTCCAAGCTGCTCCTGGCCTGCCCCACCTCCCTGGCAGGCAGCTGGCGGGCTGCATCCTCAGCAGGAGACTCAGCAGACGGCAGATGCCGCACTGCCTGGACGTCTGGGCTCGAGTGTGCAGCTTCGTGGCTGTCGTGGCTGCTGCTGCTTTCGCAGTCATCCCAGGCATCGCGGCTGCGGCGTCTTCCCGTGGCCGGCCTGCACACAAGCACAGGACACTGGGGGACCCTTTTGGAGCAGTCAGGGGGCCCAACAGTGTGGTCCAAGATTGCTCTGGGCTTTACTGGATCCATGCATGGCAATGCAAGTAGCTGCGGCAGACCTGAAGGTAGTACTGCAGACTGCTGATGTATGCCTGCATGCAGGGCGAGAGGCGTCACAGCAGGGCCAGTGTCTTCATCTGACCTGATGGTTGGGTGCTGCTAATGAGTGCCTGCAGGTGGAAGCAGAGGCATCACAGCAGGGGGCAAGCCAGAGGTGGCTCCACCTGCAGGAAGGCAGGCTGCCTGCAGACATTCAGGGAGGCCAGGCCTGCCTGCAGTGGGGACCCCTCCGGCTGGCGCGCCTAAAGTATGGGGCAGCTGCAGATGCTCGGTCTGCAGTGCCAGTGTGGAGTGGCTGACAGGCACGCGACAGGGCCTGCAAGGGTGCGCCTGGGAGAGCAGCTCCCAACCTATGCGACTCTGCAAACCGAGGCGTGCGAGTGACAAGATACGCATACCTCTCCATCATGCAGTCTGCCTGAGACAGACCATGCATGCCTCTCCAGCATGTGGTGTGCCTGAGACAGAAGACACATGCTGGAGCACAGAGTCCTGTCCCAGTCAGCCAAACACACAAACATCAAAAGCCCCATTAGCAGGAGCCCCACCTGGTGCTCTCCAGGGCAGTGCACTGACGGCTGCTGCCCTCCTCAGCGCTGGCTTCACTGGCAGTGGGGCTTTGCAGGGACAGCAGAGTAGTTGCCATTCCCGAACCGTGGTTTGCCAAGAGCGCGCTGCTGACACTGCTCTGGCTCAGGTCGCTGCTCAGGTGGGACAAGCGTCTCCCATTCTTGGCTGCGCTGCCCTCAAGCTGCGGCCGCATGTTCAACAAGGGTTGCCATCGGTGGTTCTTGGTCTGCAGAGTGGTGTTTTGCATGTGAGAGGAACCCCCACAGATGACTTTGCACTGCGTGCAAGGGCAGCATGGGTGTGTGGTGGTGGTAGGCACCAGAGCCAGAGATTCACATTGAAGCTCAGGAGTCCAGGGGAGACCACCACTGCGGTGGCTTACATACTGCAAGACAGCATGATGGCTGCTGCATCATGCACGACAATGAGAGGCGTCTAAGCATCATGTAATCCAAGCACACAAGTGTGAAGCTTCTGCAGGGGTTTTGCCAGGACGAGGGCTGTCCAGCATCAAGCACCAGTCCGGCCATTGCATGGTGGAATGCACCTCCAGCATGGGGATTCTCCAGCGCCAGCGCTGCAGGTTTGCGAGGGCATTGCCACTGTACACGCTGCAGGGCGCAGGCAATGCATTGTGTACAGCTAGGCAGGACAAGACAGGGCATCCTTTCTGACTGTGCCAACCTTCTGTCCCCCCTGTATAATTCAGCTGTCAAAAGGGCTTGCCAGGGTAATACTTGAACTTAGTCACAGCCTATTCACCAAGTGTGCATGCTTGCTGGGGCCAAAGACACGCCTGCCGCTTGCAGGGGAAGCCACACAGAAGGAGCTGTAAGGGCAGCCGGCCCTGCGTGCCACATGTCTATCATCCCCCCTCGGCATTCAGGCAATGGCTGTCCGCCTCTCCTACGCAAGTCTCACAAACTACCTCAAGCAGGAGCCTTGCCTTCAGCCCTGCTTCTAGTGCAAACACGGCTGCTGTGTGTGTCTGTGGAGCACTGACAAAACCCCACACTCACGGAGTCAGCTGAGCCCTCTGCCTCGAGAGGGCGGGGATGGACCTGCACTGGCGTTGAGGGCGGGCTCGCCTCTCGGCTCGAGTGGCTTGACTTCGATTCCACCCTTCCGGCTGACTGCTGGCCCCTGCGTGCTCGCTGCATCCCTGGGGTCTCTCGCTGCTCCCCTGGGGGCTCCTCAGCCTCCCGCTCGCCTGCAGACGCATGTGGGAGTCAGTTGTGGTGGGTCTGCGCACCTACCTCGCCTGCTGCAAGCAGTATCAGCTGTGTGGATGGCGCAACAGCAAGCCTTGCCTCAGCCTGCCAGGGAGTGGGTTCTCTGTTGTCTGCGTGGCAGCCCCTTTCATGCATGTGCTGCCAGACTGCTTCTGCAGCTGCAACGTCCGTGACCTCCCTTGCCACATGCGCTGGCTGCTCGCCTACAGATGTGTGGCCCTGCCGCTCCAGCAGTGGCAAAGGGTGGGTGCCAGCCAATTCCTGACATGGCTCCACCCTGCTGAGCAGTTGCCTCTCTGGGCAGCTGTGCAGCGACCTGGAAGCTTCAGCAGCAGGTCGCCGGCCTGCCACCATGACTGTGCAGCAGGTATGCAACAGGAAGCTGGTCTTGATGCCTGTGCAGCAGCTCAGACTCGGGGCGCCCCACTGTAGCCACACCGCGCTGCAGAGATGCAGCTGTGGGTGAACGACTAAAGTACACCACGAGGCAGCCTACAGCCGTGCCAGGCAGGACGCGCTCTTGGGCTCACATGCAGCTTGCACTGCAGATTGCCCTGAGACTCCAGTGCATGAGCATGTGTCACCTGGGTACAATGGTAGCGATGCCTTCAGTCATTGCCAGCACATAAACACCATGCATAGACATTCTGGCAGCCAAGTGTGCCTTCCTGCTGCCTCAGATGCTAGTCCGCCGACGACTGCAAGAGCACTTGATGCATGATACGCTCCCCACAATAAGCAAGCACTGCCTGGCATCTTTCCTGAGCTGCCTGCAACAGATTGCGCTCAATGCTGGACAAGCTTGTTCTGGGGAACTTTGCAATTCAAAGGCTGCCTGTTGAGCTCTGGCTGGGTGGCACCCCCTGCTGCACCACTTGATCAGCCCTGCAAACTCAGTGCTGGCTCCCAATTCTTGCCTGAGGCTGCAGATGCAGAAATCCTGGCAGCAGCCGTCAGGTGGCTGCCTTGATGTCCCAGCTCAGGGCCATCAGAGTGCGTAGTCTGGCATTGCTACTTCCCCTTGTGCATCAGAGGCATTTGTGCTCCAGGTCTGCCCAACCCCTCCAGCCCTGCCACACCAGCAAAGCCGCTGTGCACCTTGCTCGCAGAGCGCCCTGCTTGCACTGCAGTTATCACGTCCGTTTACCTCTTGGCCAGCGATCTGGGCCTGCACTGGCCTCCTTGTGGCCTGCCTCCTTGCGAGCAGCCTGCGCTTGCAGGCTATTCAGCTCAGCCCAGACCTCTGCCTCTGCCCGCTGGAACCGGTTGTGAGCTTGTTGCATTTGCTCAGTGCCCTGCACAAGTCAAAGTGTCGGGCCAGGCACACGACGTGTGCTCTCTCTGCATTGGTCACGGCAGCCAGCGCCAGTGCAGGAGAGACAATGACACAATCAGCATGTCTGCTGAGGGTGATGCCATACATGACTGTCACTGCAGGCAGCCCCTGAAGGGGCCCACCTGTGCGTCAACCTCATCAGGCAAGGAGTCGAGCTCTGCCTGGCCAGCTCCCCCTGGAGCAGCCTCGTGTGCTGTCAAGATCTGGTCATCTTTAACTTGCAAAGCTTGCAGCATGGCGTTCACCTGCACGCAGGCAGGCAGCACAATGTTCACCTGCAAGCAAGCGGGTAGGGTGTGTAGGCCTCTGCCCCCTGTCCAAGATCATGAGCAATGGCCACGCCCAGCGCATTAATGGCGCAAAGTATGCTGTAGAACTATGGAGTAGCTCTCAGCCCGGTGAGCATGCCCTGACACCCAGATTTTGGCAGCCTGCCTGACTCACTGCTTTGTGTTCTGCATCTGCCTCCTCAAGCAGGGCTAGAATGCTGTCCTTCTGATGTGATCTGCAGAGCATCGTACACATAGATAGTGACCAAACAGATTTGGCATCGCTTTCACCGAAGTGTTATTCACCTTTTGGGCATATTTGTCGAGAGCGTATGAAAGGCAGCCTTTCTGTTGTTTGTTATAGACTTGGCTTTGCCCTGTTACAACGGTGACTGACTGCCACCATCGTACCCCATGTCTGGGATTAGGGCATTCATCCAGCTCTTGTCATCCCTTGTGCCAGACGTCATCCAATAACTCTAGCATCTGAAGGCCCCAATAGCATTGCATGTGTACCTGTGTTTTGACTGGCGGCAGGCCTGCTGAGGCAGGCAGCATGTGCAACATGGGCTTCAGCCTGGCCTGCATCTCAAAGCTGCCCAAGCTTCAGCGTTTAGGCTTGGGAGAGATGGTCAGCATGCAGCACAGTTGGGATTTGCGGCCTGCAAATGCAGACGTGCCCAGGCCCCCTGGTCCCTTCGGCAGAGCCTGAGCAACTGTTGCCAATCAGGTTGCAAAGCATCCTGAACTGACCTGCTGTGGTCCTTAGGGAATGAGGAACAAGCTATGTATGTCAGACCTGGAACCATACACCGTGAAGCTGTGCAGCTCAGCAACTCATCTTGCACAATGAGGAGAGGCACAAATTTGTCTAGTTGGTCCTCAGAAGCGCTCCACAGTAATCTGACCTGTTCACTGCCAACAACGACTAGGCCAGACCCCTGTTCCGAGGCGCCGCCCAACTTCAAGCTGTCATGACCTGATCAGGTAGACTGGTGCTCACGCAGGCATTGCAGGCGCTGCATCAGTAAACCGTGCCGCACAATCGCTATGTCCCAAGGCGTCAATTCCACCCACATGGATCAGCACCAAGGTCCAAACAGCAGTGCAATGTAATTGGCTTGTGCTTCCAGAGGAAGGAACTCCCTATGGCACCACAGCAGTTGCCTCCCAAAGACTTCCTTTCCACCTCTGCAGAGTGGCCTCGTCACGTGGCAAACTAAGCCGAGGGCCTCAGTCGCTCATGTTACAAAACAGCTTTGTCCCAAGGCGCTGATGTAATCTGTACAAGGAGCTATTTGTATTGGACAGATTGTTTCCACGACACCCATGGTGTCCAGCATGATTGCACGGCCATGGCACACATGGCCTTCCAGCAAAGATGGCATGATCCCCATTCTGCCCATGAGCAGACGCCCCCACGAAGGCAAGCGTGCCTTTCAATGTTGCTGCCAGCCTGATGCCATCGCCCGCACTGCTCCAAGCTGCTGTGCCTACAGGGAATTTGGCATTATGTCGACATGCACATCAACAGAATTGCTCAACAGAAGAGCGAGATCTCGCTCTTAGAAAGCAGCGTGGTTGATCTCGGGTGACATAGGTTGCTATAGGTTGCTTGGGTGACATAGGTTGCTATAGGTTGGGCACACCCAAAGCACCATTTTGTGGATCATCTGCACTCAGAAACTGCAACAGCTATCAGGCATTGTTTCAGCAGTGAGTTCCGGCCAGTCAGTGAAAGGCACACAGGTGATTTAGTTTGAAGATGGGGCACCTTAACAGCAGTGGCCGGCAACGCCAGAAAGGGGAGGGGCAACTTCAACATTGAGCCGAGCCATGGCAGCTTAGCTGGCCGCACGCTGGAGACCAGAAGAAGAGAACTAGCCCAGCAAAGAGCTCATGATAAATGCAGATCTGCTCATGATAAATGCAGATCTGCTCTATAGCGCAGCCATGCAGGCAGCCTGACAAACCGAGCAACAGGCTGGGTAAGAAACACCCCTTCAGACCGCCAGAGCTAAGTGGCTGCCACTGGGGCAGTGAGCTAGGTGAAAGAGGCCAAGGGCACAACTCCTGAGCCACGACTCGAAAGGCTAGCTGGCTGACGGCTGAGCAGCCGGCTGGGGATCAACTCAACAGATGACTTCTGAGTGGAAAACTAGCTCGCTGCTGGCTGGGCAGCTGGCTGTGAGAACCAGCCCAGGCGCTGCAGACTGAAGGCTCGCGAAGGCGCCGCAGGGGGCAGTGGGGGTGCCGGCGGCGCCGCCTTGCCTGCAAAGATGGCACACGTGCTCAGTGCTGAGATGCAGGCCAGGCCAGCTATACATTATTGAGTTGTGAAGCACACGCTCTTGCGCCGGGGCGCAGCGCCTGCAAGGTGACGTGCCGCCAAAGTACACGCTGCATGTGTGGCGTGTGCCAACTGCTTGCCCAAGCAGAGTACCGCTAACTGAGGTTCTCCCCAAACACAGAGGGAGCAACACCCAGCACGAGTATGCAGCATACTTGTCATCTGAGAACTGCATGCCAGCGCTTGTGGAGATGGACTGTGGCACAACAAATTGTCAAAAGAAGCATGCAGCAGATCCGGTTGCTGCAGTCATGTCAGGCGCCTGGGCCGGGGGCCACTGGCCACAGCATGCTCAGCAAACAAGAGTGGGACCACCCGCAGAAGTGCGCCTTGCATCTGTGTCGTGTGACAAGTGCTTGCCTGGGCTGGTGCCAAGCTGGCTGTGGCGTGCCCTGACGTCAAGGGGAGGCACATGCAGCAAGTGTGCATGCTGCAATCATGCCACATGACACTGCTTGTCGAAGCTGGGGGCCACTGTCTATGGCACCCCTAAGAGGGGGCCGGAATACCCAGCCAAGATGAATGGAAATGGTTGCATCCGTGAGAAGCACTTGCCTGGGCTGGGGGCGGGTTTCGGTTGTGCGCCCTCGCCAGCCACTGAGGTGACGCCTCCCTCTGCGAGAGCCTCCTTGAGAAGGTCTATCTTCTCACTGAGCAGGGCCTGCTTCTCGACAGCCCTGATCATGGCCCGCTTGGTCTTCAGGTAGTCCCCTACAGACAGGTATGCCTTCATCAGTGGTGCAAAAGTGGCTTGCAATCCAGTCACGACCTGCCTGAAGTACCACCGGCAAATCCTCCCGACCACAGACTCCGCCAAGTGTGGTTTCACTTCAGGCTCCAGATGCAGGCTACGATTCCATCTGTCACCCTGTGTTGCACTGGGACAAGCGGCCCCGCCCACCTTGTGTGTCTGCAAGCTCCACCTTGGTGCGCACAAGACTGTCCATGAGGGCCTCATTCTCCTCACGCAGGCGCATCATCTGCAGCACAGCAGCAAATCAGCTCGGTGGAAGCCAGCGGAACAGGGAAGCAGACAGTGAGCTGGACAGTGCGGCCTGAAGCAGGTGGCATGAAGTGCAGGTGAGCAGGCCTCTCCTCACAAAGACGCATGATTTGCAGCAACAGCAGCAGGGAAGGTCAGCAGAGCTTGCAGATGAAGGGCCAGCTGAACAGGCATGCAGAAAAGTGAGCAGGCCCCTATTTGAACGAGCCGCAGCAGCTGCAGGCAGAAGCACAGCTCAGCAGGCAATAGATGAGCACCACAGCTGTGGCAAGAGCTAGGCTGCCTGCAGGTACTGATTGTGCAGCAGTGCAGGCATGCAGCACTGCATCATTGGCGCCAATGAGCAGCACGAGAGGGCTAGAGCAACGACCCGGGGTGACCCATCCATAATCAGTTGGAGACCTTGAACATCAAGCCCAGCAGCACATGCGAGCAACCCCCGTGCAGCAAGAGAGAGCTGGCTGTGAAGGCGGCAATGCTGTGGCCCGCTCAGGAAATGCCTGCTCATGTATCATTTGCCAGGTGACATACCAAGCGCAGCAGGGCTGCAGTCAGTGCCACAGCCACTACTCAAAGCTGCATCTCCAAGACACCCTCAGCTTCGTTGCTGCCAACAGTTGTGGGTGTCCCAACAGAAGTGATGCAGGGGTGTGTAGGGCCCACCTCAACTTCAGCCTCGCTGAAGCCTGGAATGACACCTCCCATCTTGCGCCGCGAAGCACCCACGGGCATGCTGCTGCTGCGCCCCTCAGGGCTTGCCCCAGCAGTAGCCACCTTCTGCAGAGCGCGCACCCCAGGGTGGGGGGTGGCAGCCTCAGGCTCATCCTCTGAGCCCTCCTGCAGAGTATGCAGATGTGCACATGAGCAGGGCTCTCTTCAGCTGCAGTGAGCTTCTCAGCCACTTCAGCACAGCAAGCCAGTGAGCTGCAGCTGGCTCATCCTCTGGATCCTCCTGCACAGCACATAAGCACTCAGCGCTCGCAAGTCAGCATGCAGAGCTTTGGCAAGCACAGCCACTCCAAAGGAAGTGGGGCAGCCTGAGCAAGACCTATTGCACAACATGCATGTATGAAAATGGCAAGAGCTGATCAATCTGCTGAAATGGAGACGATGCTGATCTTTGATGTGCCCACTCGGTCCTTGACCCCACTGCACATGAGCGTTGTGCATGCTGACTGGTGAGCAGCAGCTTGAACCGCCCCCAGTAAGCATGACTGTACGGTACGCAGTACACTCAAGCATGGGGCAGCTGGCAGGCCACACTGCGCTGTTGGGCTAAGGCTAAGCCCTCCTGACAGCACCTGCTCCAGAATCCAGCAGGGTCAGCTGCTCCTTGAGGCTGGAATGCTCAACTGCGCAGACCTCTCAGTCACATTGCATGTGCACTCCTCCTCAGCAAAGCCAGCCAGGAAGGGATTCCTTGGTGAGTTTTGGCAGAGCCTCACCCTCCACCAGAGGGGCATGTCAATGAGAGACACCTGTCTGGATCAACGAGTCACCTCGATGGGGGTCAGCTTGAGGTCCATGCCCAGCTCAGCGCTCAGGCGGCTGAGCTCGCTCTCCAGGTGGCTGCGGTGCTTCTCCAGACGACTGCGCTCCCTGTGAGCCTCTTCCAGCACCTGCTCGGCCTCCTGTATTGCAGCATTGCAGCATTTCAGCAGCAGAAAGCATCAGAACAACACCAGCTTGGGCACCCTTTGGTGAGGTGGCGCACTCCAAAACCAGCCCCTCTGCACCTACTCATCCTCCTGTGTTGCACAAACACAGAATGTCAGCAGCAGAAAAGTAACGAAGACACCAGCCTGGATGATGCTCATCAAGGCGGCTGCAGTCTAGTCAGCCTCCTACAGCAGCCTGCTGCGTTGGCGTCAAGGTACAATGGGAAGAGGTTACTCGGCTTGGTCATCAAGTCCTGGTCAAACACCTGAAGCACCTCCTCAGCATGCTGCTTGAAGTAACTGGGTGGCGCGTAATGCTTTCAGTCAGCAAGCAGCTTGCCAACGTTTGCAGCATGGCTTGAGCAGGAGACAGCCCCTGTCCCAGCTCACTCGCAAATAACTCTGCCCTCTCCCCGCTTGTGCCCATGCAGCATGACATAGGTTTTTGATGAGTCTGATTGTGGCAGGGCTACCAACCTGAAGACGAGCTTGAAGCTCCCCCTCCTGCTCACGCTTGCTGCTGACGACGTCCTCCAACTGGTCCCGCAGTGCCATCACAGCCTGAGGGTCTCCTGTCTCCAGGGCTTGCTGCACCTGCACAGCGCAGAGACACATGCTCAGGCTGTTGCTGCTAGGTGGCAAGTGCAGTGCAATCACAGCCTGGGGGTCCACCTTCTCTGCATGCCCTGCATACCAGGTCACTGTGATGAGCACGCAGCTTGCTTGGCTTGTGGGCCACCTGTACTGATGAGGTCCAGGTTTCTCCAGGGCAGGCTGCACCCGCAGAGGTGGTGGGGCATTCAGCCCTCAGGTCCAGCAAGTCTCTTGCCGGAATTCTGAGGCCTCACAGCTGCCTGCCTGCCGTCCCCCCTACCAAAAAGGTTGCTTGTATGGGCTACAAACTTGATGCAGTTGACTGTGCTGATGTTACAGTGCTGGGACCAATTGACTGTGCTGATGTTGTAGTGCTGGGACCACCTGTGTTGTCAAGTGCACCTGTTGCGCCTTCATTCTAAGTTGGACGAATTGGCAGGGGGGATCCCTGTAGTTTGTTGCCTCTCAAGACATCCAGACAAGCTCTCTGCCCTCCCGCTGAAGGCAGTCTTTTCACCACATGCTGTCCCAGCCAGCACTACGCTGCTCTGCAGAGAGCACACAGCCCAAGCACTACCCCAAGCACAAGAGAGTCACCTGCAAGAGCTGATCTTCAAGGCGAGCTTTCTCCTGGTCTGCCCTCTCCAGCGCCCGCTGCCCCTTCTGTATCTGAGCCTCATACATCTCACAGCGGCTGTCAAACTCAGCCTGCAGCTCGCACAGTCAGCCTGTCATGCCTGCTCGATGAGAGACACGTGCAGCTGCCAACCTTGGCCGGCGGGCACACCCCAAGCTGATGCTGGACACACTGCCCGCATATGGGCACGTTCAAATAGGCAAGTATGCAGCTGGCGAAGCCAGCCTGAGGGGCGCTCGTCAAGCTCCAGCGCTGGTGCCGCGCTGGATGCTCAAACTCACGCAAACCCGTCCTAAGGTGACAACATGCGACATGGCCACCGCCTGCTCGTGTAGCCCCAGTGCAGCGACTGTAGCTTCCCCCTCCAAGGCGATTGCCCCAAGCATGGCTCACAATCTTGAATTTGAGAACACCGATGTCTGTTTCCTGCGCGTGCTCCCCCCACATGCGCTCCACTGCCACCCTGTCCTCCTCCAGTGCTTTCAGCCTCTCCTCTGTCCAGGCGTCATCTGTCTCGCTGGTTTCCCTGCGGAGCAAGGATGTCAGTAGATTATGAGTGTGTCTTCAATTGTTGCATGTCACCCACTCCTCCACAGTGCAGGACTGCTCCTTGGTGGAGGGCTGGGTTCATCTCGTGGGTCGCTTCGCAGAGCAGCTGCTGGCTCAGGTCTTCCCTGTGTTTTGAGATGCCTGCTTGATGCATTGGCAGCAATCCTGCCTGTGATGCTTGCCCATGCCTGGTGCCAGTGGCTGGCATGCTGTTTTATGCAAAAACCATGCAGGGAGACGCTGGGTGGTCCAGGTCAGAGGCAGGGTTTTGACAACATGTGCCTGTGCAGGGCGGGGGTCCAGTTGACCTACCGCGAGTGGCGCCCGTCTGCAGCAGAATGAGCTCTAAAGTCTGCTGGAACCTGGAGAGCCTCTGCAGCCTCCTGAGCCTCTGCTGCATGGACTGCATCGGCGAGGAGGGGGTTATCCATGTTGCTGCTGCAGGCTTCGTTGTGCGCGGCACACTCCAGGGAGCTCATGCTGCTGAGCAGGTGGCCTGAGTCACCATGCTGCACCTGCAGGTAGAAGCAAGTGCTCAGCTGTGATCTTGAGGGCGTCTCAAGGTGCTCCCAGCGCAACGCCTGCACAGTTCTCAGAAGTCACCAAGCTTGGCCTGCAGTACAATCACCCAACCTCTTGATATCACGCAAAAGCTTCGGGGTCAAAGCATGCCAGTGCATTGGGCAGTGAGTCCTGCATGACCCGCATGGTGGGCTGGCATCTGCAAGGTTGAGTTAGACTCTCACTCAGGGCCACAGCCTTTCAGCATGAGCATACCTGCACCCCTTGCTGGTACTGCTGAGTCGCACTGGAGCAAACCTCATTTCAGAGCAGGCAACACAGAGACAGAGGCTACAGGGCAGCATACCTGGGCCGACCCCTGGTGCTGCCCAGACTGGCTGCTGCTGTGCTGCAGGGTTGGCCCCGGGGCTGCAGTGGGGCTGGATGCCTGCTCAGTGCCTGCGGGCGATGCCGAGCTGCCTGCTGCAGTGCCTACCTCATGGGGGGACAGGGAGGGCGGGGAAGTGGGGGTGACTGGCTGCGTGGGGCTGGTCAGGAAGGGGTCGTGCAGTGCGGGGCTCCTGCCTCCTGGTACTGCAGACACAGGCGCAGGAAGAGTGGCAGCACAGTAGGCCCTGCTTCGGCATGATCAAGAAAGACGCTGGAATAATCCTGTCAGCTACATGAAACCCCTTGCCCCTGGCTGCTGCAGCAGAGTCCACATTCAGCACAGCACAACAGCGTGAACACACAAAGTCGTGGACACCTTGGCCCTGGCTTCTGCAGGCAGGGCCACAGGGGTGAATGCTCAGCACAATACAGCAGCACAAGACATGGCAGCAGGCAGGGCACAGGACACCAAAAGATGATCTACACTAAAGATTCTTGTCGGGTGCTGAGCGACCCAGCTTCTGAAGCCGGCTGCAGGAGGCAGCACCAGGCAAGTGCTGGGCATGGGACAGCAAGAATGCTGCCATCTGCAGCTGCAGGCACTCATGGTAAAGGCCTGGTCCCTTGCGCCTCTGCTGCCTCATGCGCAGCACCATGCACATGGCAGGGTGGCATGCAGTCAAGCCATATGTTGCTCCCAAAGTGATCAGCAGGGCTAGCAACAGGAAGCCAGTGGCCACTATTAGCAGAAATAGGGTGGTCAGCTAACTTACTCCCAGCAAAGGCAGAGCCAGCCTGGGTCACTCGAGCAGTGTGGCAGCCATGACTGGCAGACGTGAAAGCTGTGCACGCAGGGTGGGCCTACCTGTAGCCTGGCTGCTGTTGCCAGACTCAGCCCCTGAGGCTTCGTCCTGACCTGCATCCACGCCAGCTGCAGAGTTTCGAGTCCCGGGGAAGCTGCTGCTGCCTGGCACAGCCCCTGCCTCAGCTGCTGGTGGGCTCTTGCCCATGTGCTGTGCAGCCGCTGCTGCATCTGAGGCATGGTGCCCACTGGGGCCTGGGGCAGCTGCAAAGGCAGGCCCTTGCCAGGCAGAGGCCAAGGCGGCGCCAGAGCTGCCACCCTGGCCACCAGCTGGTGTAGCTGCTGCCTCCTCTGGCACCTGCAGGCACCAGGGTTTGAGGTGTAGGGCCTAGGGTTGAGATGCACCACCCCCACACACATGAAGCAAGCTGCACGCCAGCAGCAGCTTCCGCCAAGCTACATGGGGCTCTGCCTTGCCAGAGCCTGCAAGATACACTGCACTTGGAAACGCTGCATGCCAAGTGCGCACAACACCAGCAGTCCATTGCAGGCCTGCCTGTTGACTGGCTGCAGAGACACCCTCCAAGCACTGCCTTTGCTGTCTGCAACTGTCAGCTGGCGTGCCTGCAGGCCACTGCCCTACACCAAACAGCCGGGTAGCCCACCTGAGCAAGCCGCCCAGGTGTTGGCTCTGCCACAGCTCTGCCAACCCCCTGCTCAGCCTGCGCCTGAGCGCCAATTGCTCGAGAGCTGGAGGCAGCTGCCTGACCATCAGCCAGTACATGGGACTGCCACCCCTGCCTGGGACTGCTGCTGCTGGCTGCTGTGGGGCTACCTGACAGCCGCCTGGTGCCGCCGGTTTCATCAGAGCCCTGTGTACCGCCAGAGGGCTCAGCACCTGCAGCAGGCAGCATGCCCCTTAGCCTTGAGGGCAGCGCCTCGCAGCCTGGAAAGATGGGCCTGCATATGGAGGAAGCGAACAGGCCTGCAGGTATCTGCAGCAGGCAGCATGCCCATAAGCCTTGAGGCAGTTGCTTCTGTGTCCTAGCAGGGTACACGGAACACAGGTACACGCACAACAAGACCCCAGACCAACAGCACACTGCAGCACACATGCAAGAAGACGTATGCTTACCTTGTAGCGCAGGCGGGGACCTAACACGGCCTCGACCAGCTGCAGCGGCTGCCTCCCCCCGGCCCCCAGACCCTGGAGGGCCTAGGGTCTGGCCGCCCCCTTGGCCCTGTGCCTGATGCCCCTCCACCAGCTGCTGTGTGTTCCCTGCAGGCAGCTCTGCCGCTGCAGAGGAGTCTGCTTGGCGGGGCCGCGGCTGGTGAGAGGGCTGCTGCTGTTGCTGCTGAGCCTGCAGCCCGTGGGCCACCTCCTGTGCATGGCCACTGGTGGTGGCCTGGGCAGCGTCGGCAGCCCCTGCAGAGGCAGATGTTGAAGTCAGACCCATGTCACAGGCACAAGGGCATTGGGCCGCTGCTGCTGCCTTGCGACCCTTGGCAGCCCCTGCAGAGGCAATTGTTCATCGTTGTCAGACCCGTGTCACAAGATCAAGGGCAGGGGCTGCTGCAGGCAGCTCGTGGCAAATGCTGAGGCCATCTCAATGTCGCAAGCACAAAAGCCATTGGCCCAGGCAGTGGTACTGACAGGTGGGCGTCATCAAGTGAAGCTGGAGTCAACAGGTATCAGCCAGCAAACAGTCTGCTGGCAAGCTCGACCAGCATCTGCAGACCATGCACGCAGTCAGGGACCAACACAGTGCATTTCCTCAGATTGTCAAGCCCACCGTCAGACGGGCCACTGCTAGGCAAGCATGATGTGCGCTTGCCCAACTGTGCCTGCTCATCTTCCAGCGTGCCGCTCTTAGCTTCTGCACAATGTGCAGCCCGCTTCCAGACACTGAGTTTCGCTGTCAGCATGCAGCAGACTGGGCCTGCTCACCTGCCGGCGTGCGGCTGTCCACTGCCGATGCCTCGACACTGGTAGCGCCGGCGGTAGGTGGTCGCCGATGCTGCTTGGGGCCAGTACCTGGTGCCTGTGCCTCGACCCTGCCAATACCCTGGTCATCCAAGTCCATGATGATCTCCTGCAGGGGAGTGTCTGGTCATGGTATGCAGCAGCAAGGCACTTACAAAGAGGGACAATATCCATCCAGGCAAGTGCAGTGCAGCCAGATTGTCCAGTTGCCTAGTTGAAGGAGTATGAGATTGCCGCCCCCCGCCCCCAGATCCTCGCCTGATCTGCGGGCTCCGCCACAAGCGTTGTACACACATCCTTCCCCACAACAGCGCCGTACACCATGAGAGCTGCATGCGCCTGATGCCTCGTGACCCACCTCCCTCAACCACAGTTGTGCCACTACTTGCCCCAAGCAGATATCCCTCTGAATGACCCACCTCACCATCCTAACTCCAGCCCCTCTGCATGTCCAGCCGTGGTTGAGCTGCACAGGGCACACATGCTCTTGACTGATCCAACTCACCTCCACATTGCTGGGCTCCTGAGAACGCTGAGCCATGGGTGTTCCTGCCACATTGCACAGGGCAGACATGCCCACCACAAAAGCCAATCCACCGCCACATCACCCTCCTCCACTGCAAGCTCAGCCACAGCCACTCCTACCACCTGCACAGGGCAAAGACGCCCCGGAAATTCAATCTGACCCCGCCCACCTCCACATTGCCCGCCGCCCCTGAGAGTGATTCTGACCCCACCCACCTCCACATTGCCCGCCTCCATCGCGTGCTCAGCCACAGGCGTCCCATCTCCGCTGCCCCAGCTGCTGCCGCGCGGCGTGGTGACCCCCTTGGAAGGGGACCGCTGGGGCGGCGGCTTGTGAGGGTGGGTGGGCTGTGCGGGGCCCAACCCTGCGCGGTCCAGCTCGCTCACAATGGATCGGATGCCGTCCTCTGCGCTGGAGGAAACTGTGTGCCTGCAGCGGGGAGGCAGCTGTGTTCACACAGCATGCAAGCAGCTGTATGTGCTGCGACGTGCTAGATATTCTGTGCTAGAGGCGGCCCTGTGCCTGCACTGCCCAACCCTAACTGCATCTTCAGCCCTGCACTGCAAGGGCTGCATGATACAATCCCTGCATGATTCAGCTTCCTCGTGATGGGATCCAAGCTGACCACTGTGCCTGCTGGGAGCGCAGATGCGCTCCCTGTGCTGTAGGTAACAGGAGTGGAGGTGGATGCCAGATGCAGCACTGCCAGTGCAGGCGCAGCGTGACATCTGCGCTAAAACAGCGCTGCCCTCAGCCAGTCTCGGACAGAGGACCTCTGAGACTTCTTGAGGTGGCAGACATGTTCTGCCACCCCAATGGGCTGCCAGCCAAGGTGCCGTTTGCCAGCAGCAGCCAGTTGTCTCCTTCAAAGCAACAGCCTGAGCAACCGCCTCAGCCAACAGGATGCAGCGCATGGTTCCGGCACAGCATCCGGGCTCACCTGCGAGCCTCCTGCAGCTGGCGATACCTCTCCTGCTGCACCTGCATGTCCAGGTGCAGCTCATGCAGCTCCTTCTGGGCCGACACCTTCTCCCCCTCTGCAGGCAGAGGCTAAAGTCAAGCTGAAGGGCAGGTCTACCTGGCAGTGCCGCATGCATTGTTCCCACAGCATCCCCCCCTGCAGCAAGGTCCTCAGATCACGTCACAGCCGAGTCAAACCCTGAGGTGGTGCTCACCAGTCTTCTCTATCTGCTTCTGCATGGCGGCGATGCGCTGCTCAAACTCCTCCGTCTTGTTGCTGGCGCGGTACTGCACATTCTCTGCCCTCACAGTCTCCACAGTCTTGCGCAGCTTGGCCAGCTGCAGCAGCAGAGCAGCAGGAGTCAGGCCAGGACCCAGTCCAACACATGCACTGTGCTGCAGCTGCAGTTCAGCTAGCTTGCAGCTCACACAGTCTCCACAGTCCTGTGCGGGTGGCCAGCTGCAGCAGTTCCAACATACTCAGATTGTCAATCCAAAGCTTGACTTTGGTGGCACCTGCAGTTGACCCAGCTTGCAGCGACATCAACAGCTCACACAGAATTACGCAGTGGCGACGGCACCTGCAGCAGGAGACTATGGTCACACAGATTTGTGGTGCGTCTGCATTGGCACAATGTGTAGCTGCCTCAGGTTGTTGCACAGCTTAAGCAGCTGCAGCGGCAGCAGCAGCAGTAGGCACCAATGTGCATGTCGTCCTTGGTCCAATCGGCAACACTGTTCTACAGATTGGCCAGCAGACTGTGAATCAGGCTGTGGCTGGCAGAGTCCCCAAGGGCCTGGCAAGTAGCACCCAGACAAACCTTCTGCTTTGCCACTGCTTCTGCATTTCCTGCCCACTGCTTTACTGCCCATCTGCTGCTCCCACTGCTTTCTCTGTTACTCATCCAGTACCTGACTCACCAGAAGCGCTGAGCCCCTGCAATTGGGGCTGACATCCTGCCAGGCCCACCTGCAACCCTGACACCATGCCTGACAACAGGTTAATCCTGGGATGAGAACATCGATGTCCTCTTGCTGCGTCTTCTGCAAATGTTCATGTTGCGCACCTGCTGCTCCCACTGCTTCTTCTCCATCTTGTACTTAATCTCCCGCTCTGCCCACGCGCTGGGGGCTTTGAAGTTCTTGCTGAACACAGTGTCGTTCAGCTCGGTGATCTCAGCACGCAAGCGCTCATTGTCCTGCGGGCACCCAGAAGCGGCGCCTTCAGACCACTGAATGCTGCCGTAAATGTGGCCCTCAATGCATTCTGCAGCGCCTCCACTGCCCCACACGCTTCATCTGCTCAAGGTAGATGTAGCTGTGCAGTTGATGCTTGCACACCCACCTGTTTGAGCTTGGAGACCTGCCCCTCCAGTGCTGTCGCATCCTGCAGCGCTTTTACTGCTCCAGCCAGCAGGTCTGCATCACCTGCCGTGCCCTTGCCATCCGCGACGACTGCTGACTGCAGCCTCGCCAGCAAAGCCTCGCGTTCAGAGGAGCCAGCTGCCTTCTCAGGCTCCTGCAGCTGCCCTGCAGCCAGGGAGTGCAAATGGGGTCAGCCTGCTGCCTCCTCTGCATGTGCAGCGCTCATTGTAGCAAAATTGCTGCCTTCTCAGGCGGCTGTGGCTGCCCTGCAGGCAAAGAGCACATATTGCCAAACACAGTTGGGACTGTGCCGATGCTTTTTTGGGCAGGACAGGCCTGTAAGCTGACATGCACGCTGTAAGGGTTTGACTACTTCTGCCCTTTTCGTATGCAATGATGTTAAGCTGTGACTGCAGGAGCACCTATTTTTGGGATCTGGCACGCTCTTTGCAGCAGCTGTCTGGCACAATCCCATTGCCCTGCGTGTCGATGTGCAGGTGAATGGCTGTCCCTCAGAAAGCATCACAAGTATGCAGCACTGCTTGGGGTCACATGCTGGCAGGAGTCTTTCAAGCAAACGCACTACAGGATGGGAGGCTGCAGGCACCAGTAAAACCTTTAGCATGTGTGTGACAACCCCTGGCAAACCCTGCTTTCTAGTCAAACAAACTCAAAGGCCCTGCCAAAGTGACAGGCACTTACCACAGAGCCAGTAGTGGCGGCCTTTGCGGCTGGACAATCTCCCGGTCAAGAGGCAGCTCCATATATGGGGCGTTCATGAACGATTAACAAACAATTCAGGCCCACATGTGTGTTACAGCAGAGCCTGCCGGACTCTTCCAGTGGCAGTCCACACTCTGGGTTCCTTGTGGCCCCACCTGGTGCATCACTGGAGTCCTGCAGCAAGCTCTTGAGCCGCTCATTCTCCCTTTTGAGGTGCTCAATCTGGGCTGCGCTGTCCTGGCGGCTGCTGCGCAGGTCCTGGAGCTTCAGCGTGAGGGCTGCAGCAAGGGAAGAAAGCATAAGGGTTTCTCAGGGCAGGCTTCAGCTGGATGGCTTTGGGTGGCTGCTGCCAGGGCAGACAGGTCAATGCAGCAGGAGTCCTGGACCAATTGCTCCAGCATCAGGGCTGCACGGCGTGAGGCAATCGCTGCTCACTGAGACTGGCAGTCTGTGACATGCAGCAGCAGTGTGGATGCTGAACGACATGGAGGTTTTGAGCACTCAATCACAGCAGGAACAAGGGAGGGTTCCGCCTTTCGTTGACATGTTGTGACAGGCCCTCAGCGCCTGCAAACATTGCAGCATCTGCCAGCTGCTCCCGCGTGCCTGCTGCATGTCTGGACACGAGGCTTGCATTGGGTGTGACATGCTCCCCACTCCACACCTGGGGCCTTAACATGAAGTGCACCTGGGGCCTGACCTGAATTCTCCTTCTCTACATCTGCCATCTGTTCCCGTGCCTGCTGCAGCTCCCACTCCTTGTCGCTCAGCTTCTGCTGCAGCAGGTCCTTCTTGTAGGCGTCCGCTGCCGCCTTGAGCTTGTCAGTCTCCTGCAACGCCTTCTTGAGCTGCTGGTCCAGAACGGCATCCTCGCTCAGTTTGCGGAGGGCGTCGTTCTCTGACTTGAGGCGGGTGGCATCCTGCAAAGCAAAGGCAGGCTGGGTTCAGGCATGCCTGGTCGCAGAGAGCGGGTCGGCAGCTGCTTGGGGTCCCTCTGCTGCCGGTAAGCCTGCGCCAGGTACATTTTAGGTCAGGCTGCCTGTGCCCTGGGCATTCCTCGAGGGCAGC
The DNA here is from genome assembly GCA_963969365.1 of Asterochloris sp. CNOR1. Taxonomy (NCBI): domain Eukaryota; kingdom Viridiplantae; phylum Chlorophyta; class Trebouxiophyceae; order Trebouxiales; family Trebouxiaceae; genus Asterochloris; species Asterochloris sp. CNOR1. Next base: position 325,633 of record OZ017760.1, read on the forward strand.
AGGCCCACTTGGTCTCACCAGTGCATGCAAGCAGTCTGTTGTGCAGCCTGCCGCAAAGGCAGCAAGTCATGTGGCAGCACATACTCCTTTGCGTTGGCTACACAGTGCTGCTCCCTGGCAGCTGCTGGGCCACTCAGCCAGACGGATTCAGCCTCTTCTCCAGCAGGCTGCCCTTTGCCAAGGGCCTGTTGGAGCCAGCAGCCCCCCAGTCTGGGCACCAGTCGTCTTCAGAACCTGCTTGCCTGCACAGCGGTCTCCAGCTTGCTGTCCAGCTGCTGGTGGGTGCTGGCCAGCGTGTGGAGGTCCTGCTTGAGCCCCGTCAGGTCTGTCAGCACCTGGCGCCGCCGGTCAGGCTCCAGTGAGGTCTGCACAGCACACAGCAGGGGCCACTGGTCACTTCCCTGGACACACGGCGGTCAGCTGCAGAGATCAGGGGTCCAGGGCGACACACTAGTCTGCGTCAGTGCCACAGCATGGCTTGCTGGAAGGAAAGCAGCGCAGTGGACAGGAGTGGCGGCAGCCCACAGCAGTGACATAGGCTCAGAGCAGGCTTTGGGGAGTGCAGCAAAGGGCCGCAGGGGCCTTCCCATGTACGTGTGCCCCCGCCCTGCGGCCTCTCTTGCAGCAGCACGGCCCGCCCCCGAGCTGGCCAGCAGCAGAGAGGCATTGAGGTGCTGCCTGCAGGAGGCCAAGTCAGCAGAATGCCACCCCAGTGCTGCGTCATCATGATCAAATGCAACAGGGCAAACATTCGTACAGCACCAGTGCAGTGGAAGAGTGGCTGTGCTGCCACGTGCCCTTGCAGCTGCCGCTGCAACACATGCGCCAGCCCAGGCACCTGCCAGGCTCTCGTGAAGCACAGGCTACAGCTGCCCATCAGCCCTTAGACAGTCCATCACAAACCCTTATCAGGGCCCTGGGCCCACCTGCATGCTCTTGATAGCATCTGACAGGCGCTGCACTCGCGTCTCAAGCTTGGGGTCTGACAGCGCCACCGCCCCACGGGCCGGCATGGAGGCATGGCGCGCCCCATTCATGGCCTGCAGGCAGCGCCAGCAGAGAGGTCAGGACTGTGAAGCTGAGTGTCAGGCACAGGCAGATGCCGTCTGCCGTTTCCCTGGGCAGGGCTGGAGGCCTGCAGCGCCCTGTAATGGCGTGCAAGCTGGTGCAGCTCAGGAGTACAGCTGTGAGCCTGGACCAGGCGACCATATGCGAAGTGCTGATCTCAGACACCGATGTTCTCTGGGAGTCCCACACGGTCGCAGGGCACAGCTTCAACTCTGACACTGCCACTCTCTGGCAGTCCCACGTGATCACATGGCACAGCATCAAAGTTGTGACTAGGTTGGACGCAAGGTTCTAGCTTGCATGTGGTGCCGGGCAACAGCACAGACTCGAGCAGATGCGCATGCGTCCACCGTAGCAGCCAGCGCGCAGCTGAGACAAGGCCATGCCAGCGGGCTCCAGCTTCGGCCGCTTTCAGCAAGAGTCTTTGATGGGGTGCTGCTTCTCAGAGAAGCAAACGGTCATTGCTCGGCGGGTAGAGCCCCTGCAGCAGACGATGGAGGCAGCAAACCATAAGCAGAGCACCACACACCTGCACAAAGGCCTGTGCCAGCAGCCCACTGGCTGGGGGCCTTGACACACTGGCTCCTTGGGAAATGTTACACTCCACTCACGCCCAAGACCTCCAAGCCTCTGCCTTGCGGGTGTGTCAGGTCAGGAGGCACCAGGGCCTGCCGGTGCCGCTTAGCGGCCTGGGCTGGCAGTTACTTTTCACGGGAGCGCTGTGCCCCGGCCAACTTACAATAGCAGGGTGCTTTCTATATGGTCCTTACTTCCTGCAGTGCATGAGCTCAGTTCACAGACTGGGCTGCAGCTGGCCCGAGAGGCAACTGCTCATCGCATGGCACTGGGACAATGTTCGAAGGCATGGCCTTGCATCCAGTCAAAGCCTGGCAGCTTCTCAGATGCCTCCCAAGCAGTTACTGGGGCCAGATCTACAGGACACCTTCACATGCTGAGATGGTCCCAGACCAGAGATTGCGGTGATTGTCCAGCAGGATGTGCAGGACTCACCTCCAGGGAGCCCTCGCCCATCCATCAGGTGCGCCAAGGGCCAGGCGCACTTCCTGGAGACTTCTGGGCAGGCTTGCCTGACTTTGGCGACCCAAGCTCAGCTGCCGGTACACTCACTGCACAAGTGGGTGCATTCACAAGGCGTGTTTGCCTGGAGGGGAATCTGGAAGCAAAGTCTTTTTCCAACCCATGTGTTGTTGCTGTCGTATTGGGCAATCCCGACATCTGTGGAGGCGTACCAGATCAGATCTGCGCTACGCACAGTGTGTCCATTGACTTCAGGCCACCTGGAGCATGCCAGGTCTGGTGACCTTCAGCAGATATTGACAGCTCGACAGGGCAGCACACATACCTGATGCAGCCAGCTTCCCAAACATGAGCATTTGTACCTGGCAAATGCCGATGTTGGCAGCCCTGTGCAGCCGTCTGTGGCATCAAAATAGTAACATGCAGGGCTGGTGCAGACTTGAGGCAGCCCATCAATAACATCATGCTGTCATTGGCAGATGTAGCCTAGCTGTTTGTTCTTGCGCAATGAGCCTGCAGGGGGCGCTTCCCTGGCTGGGCAGGAGCAGGCCTGCTCAAACAGCTCCCGTGCGAGGCCACGCCTAACCAGCACTCACTTACGAATTCCCTCTTTGCAGCATCACAGATGCTTGGCATTGCAGCTGCTGGCTTGGCACTCATGGAGGTCAATTGGCATCTGGCGATGCCAGCAACCTGGGAAAGGCTGCAGTGGCCTCAGAAGGAAGGCCCGCTGCTCTGCTGAACACAGCGAGCTGCTCCCCTGATGCATGGCGGTCCTTGAGCTTGTCATGCACTGGGCATCTCAGGCCGTGCTCATCGAGAGCAGCTTGGGCTTCAGGTCACTGGCACAGACATAACCAGGCTGATTGAGACTGCTTGAAGAGGTGTAGCCCCAACAGAGAAACAGCTTGTGTCGGCATTGCCTGGTACATCCCATTGTGCGACAGGCTTGACATTGGACTGATACACTCAGCCAGGCTTCATCAGCAGTATTTACTCAATCAAGCTGACCACGAGGCAAGACGCAAAACAAGAAAGACACTGCTGATTTCTAGGACGGGCAACAACAGAGAGGGAACATTGCAGGAAAGAGGGTCTGTCAAAATGTGTATCAAGGTTTGCATCAATACTTTACAAGGGAGGGCCTTTGCTTGATGTTGATTGGTGTTGATTGTTGACGTTGGACTTGATGCAGCCGGCAAGCTCAGTAGGATCCAATGATTTGCAGCAGCCATGCCCCCCAGCCTGCAGCAAGACAAGCAGTGCTGCAGCTCCTAGGGCGAGAGGCGTCTTTGAGAGGACCTCTGGGAGGCAGCACAGCTGCTGTGCAGGTACTGGTGGGCAGTGCGCTCTTGTGAAGGCAAATCGCTAGCCTTTTCTGGCAGACAATTCAGGCATCATAAGAACACAGCGGCATTGTCCAGCAGGCGTTCTGTGAATCCTCAGATAGGACATAACTGCAGCCGAATCTTAAGCTCCCCGGGCCTGGCCTCTGCACGTTAGGCCACAGTGCTGACGTGCGAGAAGGACCTGGCAGCAAGGCTTTGACTTCAACGGTTGCACCGCACAGCATAGCAATGTTTATTCAGCATAAAATAGAGTCACTCACCGACAGGGCGCTTCTGGCGTTTGCCAGCAGCCACATCCTCCAGGGGCCAGGTCACTGTACGCAGGTAGCGCTTGAGCGCAGGCTTCACGAGAAGGATTGGACAGGCTTGGGGACCTTCACGACTTCTGCACGGCAGCAATGCCAGAGCTCACATAAGCCCTGGCTTCATGGGAAGGACCTGGTCAGGCTTGGGGATTTGACGATGGCTGAATTGTCTGCGACAAACTCACCAGACATCCACAGTGTCTGCATGCTCTCCTCCATTGGCCTGAGAATCCAGGCAAACTCTGAAAGGTGTACGTCCTTCTTCACCTCAGCCATCAGCTGCCGGCAGCACGAGACTGGGGTCAAGGCAGACGGTGAGGAGATTCTGCTGCCTCAAGTTGGTGTAGGGCAGAAGCTGCAGAGACTTGGGGCTGCCCTAAGCCAGGCAGGAGACTGTACCCATCAACAGCAGGCTTGTCCAGCAGCTGGTAGTATCTTGCGGGAACAAGCAGACAAGCTGCCCGCCTGGCCAGAGCAGCGACCACCACAAAACTGAGCAATGCGCCCCAGGGTCATGCAACTTTATGTCATGGGGGCCACAAGATGTTGTCAACGCATGCCGACCATCAGTCCAACGTGGTCGTCAAGGATCTGCCCACACTTGCACCAGACTTGAGATGCATCTCAGGAGTAGCTGGAGCTGGTGTTCCTGCTAGCAAGGGAAGGTGTCGAGAAGATGCCAGCTTTGAGAACTTACCGGTGCTGCTTCCCTTCTGCTGAGATGCTGGCGCAGCAAGGCCAGGCGAGTGTCATCCTCTTCCTTCAGGTGTTCCCTCATCTGGCTGGCCATGCTGCCAAAGCTCGCCTGCAGCAAGCAGGCATCAAAGAGCTCAACAACAAATCGAAGACATGCTGACCAATAGACGCAAAGGGTTGTGTCCTGCAGGCCAGCGGCTAAAGACATTATGTTGTCCTTTTGCAGGAGACAGCTGTGCTGCCAGGAACTGAAACTGAAACTGCATTGCACTGTAATGGCCTGACGAAGCCAGGAGGCAGCCCTGTTTTGCAAGAAGCCCCAGACAGGAGTGGTGGCAGACTGGAGGGCCCGCACTGTGACAGGCTGGCCAAGCCCAGAGGCACAGCTATTGTCTGCCGGGACCCCTGCAGGGTCTGAAGACCCAAGAGGTACAGCCTCACAAACTGCCTTCATTTGAGGCAACGCAATCCACTGGACCCCAGACTTGCTCACCTGCAGCTCTGTGACTGTGGCTTTGGCATCCACACCCGGCCGGCCCAGCTCATCGACCAGCTCTTGGCTGCGCAGCAGCAGCTTGACGAGGTCCTTGTGGTCTGCGAGCTGGGCGTAAGAATCGTGTTGGCAGGCCTGTCAAGCACTGCTTGCCAGCTGCCTTGTATGCATTGCAGGCTGCAGGACATGTGTGTGCCCCTCGTTGGCAGAGAGATGCCCTCATGGTTCAACGGTCCTACAAAATAATGGGAGGCGCAGGACACGTCTGTGTCTCTCGTTGGCAGAGAGATGCCTTCATGGTTGAAATCCAAAGGAGGTTTGCAGGCCGCAGGGAAGGCAGTCTCACCTGCTGTCAGCGAGGGTGGCAGCTGCACCCTCTCCTGGGTCTTTGGGGAATATGTCTGCAGGCATTGGACTGTCAGCAGAGAAGTGGCAGGAGCGAAAGCTGCACCTTCATCCGTGGCATGCTTCTTGTCAATGCAAGGCGGCAGCGAACCCCTGGGGAGTAGAGTGGCGCCTGCTGGAATGTCGCGACAGCGGGTGCAAGGGGGTCAAAGACAGCACCAGGCTTCCTGAAATCACTAACAAGCAGCCTCGTTGTCGCTGTAAGTTCACAAGCAAGTCACCTATTCAGCAAGCTGAGCTCAGGATTATGAGGCACCTATGGACCTTGCAGTGTAGGCTGAGCCCCACATTGCAGGAATGCCCTGCTCACCAGCTCCTTGGGGTCATGGTGCGACTTGGTGATAGTGAACCAGTGCTGCATGGCCTTGGCCTGCCACAGGGGCAGCTCGTTGGCACCCGAGGACAGACGAGACTGCACTGCGCCGATGGTGCGCTCGAAGTCAGCCATGTCCAGCCTCATTGCGTTATGGGACTGCAGAGCACAGTATGACTTGAAGGGGAAGACGTGCCACAGGCCACTGCAGCACTGGCACTTTCAAATCAGCCATGTGCAACTGCAGAGCAGGCATTGGTGACATGAGACATGCAACAGGCCCTTGCAGCCATGCTGCGCTGACAGGTCAGCCTGAATATCTCATGGGAGTGAGGGATGCATGAGACGCGCGACAAGCTGAACTTGCTCCCGAGAGAGCAGCTCTTTGCAGCAGCCTTGTGCAGCTTGACGGCTTCAGGGTGCTGCAGAGCAAACGGACCAGCTGCGACAGACAAGCACCACACCACTCTGCCTGGAAGGCATGGTGGAACTGGCAGAGCACAACATCGCCTGCTGTGTCCTGAATGCATGTGACCCCTGGTGTGCTGAGACACACTCGGGGCAAGCATGACAGCGTCACTGTACTGCAGATCAGCATGCCACAAGCTGACGAGGGTTGCTGCTGGGGAACAGTAGCAGCAATCCTGTCATCTTGGGTGCAGGCAAACATACCACACCAGCCAGCCCTGCTTGTAGGGTGCAGGCTGGGAGCTCAGGTGCCTGGGCCGCCCAGGAGAGCAGCAGATCTTCAGTTTGTCACAGAGATTTTTGGAGGGAAGTCATGTCATCCAGCGCCTGCACATATTGTGCTCCCTCACCTTGAACCAGCCACCCATGTCGGCTGGATGGCTCCATTCCGTCTCGCCTCCCTGGCTCTGAGCTGGGGTCACCTGGACTTGTTCTGGGCTTGCTATAGAGCTACCTGACATGATGAGGGTGTCTGCAGCATGCATTATGCCGCTTTGTTTCTTCTGCGTAGAAGATGTGGAGATGCTGTGAGAAATCTGTGAAAACTTTTTTGGTGGTTACAATATCCAGAGAAACAGAACCTGGTTTCATGATTTTTCTGCAGGAAGCTGAATTGACCTTGTAAAGTTTGATGTTTTTGATGAAGAATATTCAGACGACAAGGAGCCACACCTGGCTCATGAAGCTCTGCAGATGGCAGCCATACTTTATACTGACTCCAATGCTACTACCTAACTTCATTGCTCTGCGTGTAGTGCCCCTGCCTGACCAGCAGACAATGGAGGCAGCCACCATAAGCAGAGCACCACACACCTGCACAGAGGCCTGTGCCAGCAGCCAACCGGCTGGGGGCCTTGACACACTGGCTCCTTGCAAAACGTTGCGCTCCACTCACGCCCAAGACCTCCAAGCCTCTGGCCAGTGGGTGTGTCAGGCCAGGAGGCACCAGGGCTTGCCGGTGCCGCTTAGCGGCCTGGGCTGGCAGTTACTTTTCGCGGCAGCGCTGTGCCCTGGCCAACATACAAAAGCAGGGTGCTTTCTGTACAGTCCTTACTTCCTGCAGTGCATGAGCTCAGTCCAAAGACTGGGCTGCAGCTGGCCCGAGAGGCAATCGTTCATCGCATGGCACTGGGATAATGTTTGAAGGCATGGCCTTGCATCCAGTCAAAGCCTGGCAACTTCTCAGACGCCTCCCAAGCAGTTACTAGGGCCAGATCCACAGGACACCTTCACATGCTGAGATGGTCACAGACCAGAGATTGCGGTGATTGTCCAGCAGGATATGCAGGACCCACCTCCAGGGAGCCCTCGCCCATCTATCGTTGTCGCCAAGGGCCAGGCGCACTTCCTGGAGACTTCTGGGCAGGCTTGCCTAACTTTGGCGACCCAAGCTCAACTGCTAGTACACTCACTGCAGACAAGTGGGTGCATCCACAAGGTGCAAATACCTGGAGGGGAATCTGGAAGCAAAGTCTTTTTCCCAACTCGTGTGTCGTTGCTGTCGTGTTGGGCAGACCTGACATCTGTGGAGGCCTACCACATCAGATCTGCGCTACGCACAGTGGTTACATTGACTTCAGGCCACCTGAAGCATGCCAGGTCTGGTGCCCTTCAGCAGATTTCGACAGCTCGACAGGGCAGCACACATACCTGATGCAGCCAGCTTCCCAAACATGAGCATTTGTACCAGGCCAATGCCGATGTTGGCAGCCCTGTGCAGGGGTCTGTTAGCGCAGAGCATGAAACCAGGGACATGCAGGGCTGCTGCAGACTTGAGGCTGTCCATCAACAACATCATGCTGTCTTGTCTCCTAGTGCATGCCTGGCCAGCACTGAGTTACGACTTCTCTCTTCGCGGCACCACAGATAATTGGCGCAGCTGGCTTGGCACTTGGGGATGGCAATGGCGACCAGCAATGCCAGAAATCTGAAGAAAGGCTGCAGCGGCCTCAGCAACCTGCTGAAGGCCCAAGCTAGGCTGCTGAACACAGCGAGCTGCTGCCCTGATGCATGGCGATCCTATTAGTCCGTCATTCGTGGGCATCTGCAGACCATATCGGGCTCATTGGCTTCAGGTCACTGTCACAGATATGACTGGGCAACAGATCCAGGATTGGTGAAGCAGGTGTAGCACCAGCAGAACAACAGCTTGTATCGACATTGCCTGGTCGTGGGCAGGCCTTTCATAGTGAGACTGGCTTTACATTGCACTACATCATGTCTAAAGGCAGCTGACTGGAATTACATGTTGACATTGTACACGGTGAAGCAAATGTGCTCAGTAGTATCCAATGGTCTGCAGCAGCCATGCACCCCAGCCTGCAGCAAAATGAGGACTGCTGGAGCTGTCAGGCGGGGTGGTTCCTCTGAGAGGAGCTCTGCGAGGCAGCACAGTGGTATTGGTGGGCAGTGGGCTTTTGTGGACGCAGCTTTGAGAGCTTCTAGCTTTTGCTGGCAGCCAGTTGAGGCCTTGTGGCAACTCAGCAGCATTGTCTAGCAGGCAATCTCCTGATGCTCAGCAAGGACACAACTGCAGCCAAGAGCCAGTCTGCCCAGGGCCTGGTCTCTGTATGTCAGGCTACACTGCTGACTTTGTAGCAGGGATCGTAACAGCAAGGCTGCAAGCCAGGAGTGCACTGCACAGCATGAGCATTGTTTGTTCAGAAGATGACTTGCTCACCGACAAAGAGCTTCTGGCGTTTGCCAGCAGCCACGTCCTCCAGGGGCCAAGTCACTGTGTGCAGGTAGCGCTTTAGCGCAGGCTTCACAAGAAGGGTTGGACAGGCTTGGGGATCTTTACGACTTCTGCACAGCAGCAATGACAGAGCGCAGATCAGCCCTGGCCTGGTCGGGCTTGGGTGAATGATGACGCCTGCATGGTTGCGACGAACTCACCAGACATCCACTGTGTCTGCATGTTCTCATCCATTGGCCTGAGGATCCAGGCAAACTCTGAAAGGTGTACGTCCTTCTTCACCTCAGCCATCAGCTGCCGGCAGCACGAGACTGGGGTCAAGGCAGACGGTGAGGAGATTCTGCTGCCTCAAGTTGGTGTAGGGCAGAAGCTGCAGAGACTTGGGGCTGCCCTAAGCCAGGCAGGAGACTGTACCCATAAACAGCAGGCTTGTCCAGCAGCTGGTAGTATCTTGCGGGAACAAGCAGACAAGCTGCGCGCCTGGCCAGAGCAGCGAGCACCACAAGGCTGAGGAATGCGCCCCAGGGTCAGACAGCTTCATGTCATGGGGGCCATCTGATATTGTCAAGACATGTAAACCATCAGGCCGAAGGGGACGTCAAGTATTACCCCAGACTAGCACTATCCGGTAGCAGGAGCCGGTGCTCCTGCTAGCATGGGAGTAATGGAAAAGGTGCCAGGTGTTGGGACTCACTGGTGCCACTTCCTTTTCGCTGAAGTGCTGGCGCAGCAAGGCCAGGCCAATGTCCTCCTCTTCCTTCAGGTGTTCCCTCATCTGGCTGGCCGTGCTGCCAAAGGTCGCCTGCAGCGAGCATGTATTTGAGAGCTCAACAACAGATGCAACACGTTGCTGACCAACAGTTGCAAAAGGTTTTGTTCTGCAGGCAAACAGCAAAAGAAAATCCGTCACTCTCTCTTGCAGAAGACAGGTGTGCTGTCAGACTGAAAATGCGTGGCACTGCAGCGGCCTGGCCAAGCCTGGAGGCAGCCCTGAACTTCAAGGAGCTCCAGACAGGAGTGCAGCAAGGCTGGAAGGGACTGCACTGTGACAGACTGGCCAAGCCCCGTGGCAGCTCCCAGCTTCACATGCGCGGTGGGCATTAGAGCAATGCATCTCAGAGCCTGCATGAGCCCAATGTCCCCAGCAGGTGGTGAAGGCTGGCATCCTTTACCACCTGCCGTGGCCCAGAAAGACAGTGCACTGCTGCTGCTGGCACTGCCGGCTGCATTGCACTGCTATTATCTTCTGGCACCCCTGCCGGGCTTGGAGGCCGAAGAGGTACAGCCTCAAGGATGCCTGTACCTAAAGCGATGCAGACGACTAGACTCCAGACTGAGTCACCTGCAGCTCTGTGACTGTGGCTTTGGCATCCACACCAGGCTTGCCCAGCTCATTGACCAGCTCTTGGCTCCGCAGCAGCTGCTTGCCAAGATCCTTGTGGTCTGCAAGGTGGGCACAAGAAGCCTGTTGGCAAGCTTGTCAAGCACTGCTTTCCAGCTGCCTCGGACGCTTTGCACGCTGCAGGACATGTGTGTGTCTCTTGGTGGCAGAGAGACGCTGAGGTGGCTCAACTGGCCATCAAACCAGGAAGCAGGCTGGCATAGCTGTACGGAAGGCAGTCTCACCTGCTGTCAGCTTTGGTGGCAGCTGCGCCCTCTCCTCGATCTTTGGGAAATACATCTGCAGGCACTGAACCTGCGTCAGCCAATTGGCGGCGCTCAAGTGCCTTTCAACGGCAGCATGCTCCCTGTCAATTCCCGGCTCACCTGCTCCTCGCGGTCATGGTGAGACTGGGTGTTGTTGACAAAGACGGTGAACCAGTGCTGCATGGCCTTGGCCTGCCACAGGGGCAGCTCGGTGGCACCTGAGGACAGGCGCCTCTGCACTGCGCCAATGGTGCGCTGAAAGTCGGACATGTCCAGCCTCAGAGCGTCATGAGACTGCAGGGCACGGGGTGACCCAAAGTGGAAGATGTGCCACAGGCCACTGCAGCAGTGGCGCTGTCAAGTCAGCCATGTCCAGCGTCAGGGCACTGCGTGACTGCAGAGCATTGATTGGTGAGATGAGGCGTGCAATTGGCCACTGCAGCAATGCTTGCGCGGACAAGTCAACCCGAAGGTCTCATGGGAGTAAGGGTTGTTAGACTTGCGCAACTGGCTGAAGTTGCTGCAGCTCTTCATGTCAGCCATGTCCAGCCTGACATCGTCAGGGTTACAAGATCAGCTGTGACAGACAAGCACCACACTACTCTGCCTGCAAGACAGCGTGCAGCGCACGACATTGCCTGCTGTGTCCTGGATGTGTATGCCCCCTTGTGTGCTGAAGTACACTCAGGTCATCCTTGGCAGCGTCAGTGCACTGCAGACCAGCATGCCGCAAGCTGACGAGGGTTGCCGCTGGGCAAAAAGTAGGCATCATGTCGCCTTGAGTGCATTCCAAGATACCGGGCCAGTGCGTGCTGCTTGTAGGGTGCAGGCTGGGGGCTCAGGTGCCTGGGCCGCCCAGGGGGGCTGATCTCCAATTTGTCACAGAGATTCTTGGGGACAGGCGTACCATCCAGCGCCTGCACACAACTGCTCCCTCACCTTCACCCAGCCACCCATGTTGGCTGTATGGCTCCATTCCTGCTCGCCTCCCTGGCTCCGAGCTGGGGTTACCTGGCCTTGTTCTGGGCTTGCTGTGGAGCTATCTGGCGTGATGAGGGTGTCTACAGCGTGCATGATGTCGCCTTATGTCTTTGATGGGGACAGTGTGGTTTATCTTTGAGACCGTGTGAAGTTTTGGTGGGTGACAAATGACATCAAGGGAAAAGAGCCACACCTGGTTCATGAACTTCTACAGAAGCTGATTTATACTTATATAGTTGATGTTGGTGAGGATGTATTAGAGGACAAGCTCCTTGAGGAGCCACATCTCGGGCAGCTGCAGGCACAGGCAGCCACTTGATGAGAGCCGCGCAGTGGTAAAGGGTGCATCCCGCCAGTGCCTTGCCTGTGGCTGCCTGCTAGGCCGCCCTTGAGTCTCGTCCAGCTGCAGTGGCAGCCGACCTGCAGATGCCTCCCAAGCCACAACGCAGGATGTGTCTGCTACCGCCTGCAGGAAGGTGACGGGAGTTGTCCAGTGTATAGCACACCACCAGGGCTGGTTCCTCCACCTGCCCTGCTGCCCAGGGCAGGAGGAGGCTCAGCCAGCGGCCGTTGTCGCCTGCTGCCCTTCTGTTGCAGTGACCGTCATGGGCAGGTCAATTCACCACACCAGACGTCCTGTTGCGTCCAGGCCCGCTCTTTGCTTAATTGCCTGATGGTCCAGCATTGCAGCTGTGCATGTGCTGCCCACGCATTTGGGCACAGCGCAGGCTGAGGGAGTGGTTGCCCCTGTCACTCAGAGATGGTGAGGTCTTTGCAGCCAGCAATAGTTTACATATGAGCTGCATCAGGGGTGTGGGCAACAGTTCACACACAGCAGGTGCACCTGCTGGCACGTCTCCTCAACACGTCTGCTCCTTGGCTGGCAGGGAGCCCCCATCAGATATGAGCTGAAACACATGCAGGCTGGGTGTCAGCAGATGCCTCTGGCAGTCTCACAACAGCCTGGGCACCCCTCAAAGTGCTGGACTCACTACGGCGCTGATACCACAGCCCCTCAGCATCTTCAGCATGTTCAAGCAACACAAGATGCATGGTGCCAGGCGGCTCTTGGCGACCCCCCTGCATGATCCTAAAACCCCCTCAAGGAGTGGCCGGCAGGGGCACAAGGGGCACCAGGCGCTGTCAAAAGTATGCTCCCAAGACCGCTCATGTCCAGCTCACAGGCTGCAGCCAGCAGAGCCTCCCCGCCTCAGATATCACACTGCAGGCTGCAGACGTGACCCATCACAACTCTTCAGGCTAACAGCACAACTGTCCTGCTAGATGGGCATCTAAGGGCTGCACAGTGAGATGCTCCGCTTTCTAACTCTTGTTCACCTGGCATCACTGTGCGGAAGAAGAGTTGCCGTGAATGTCCGCTCACAGGCTGCGCAGCCACGCCAACTCCTTTTCCACAGGGTGCTGACAGATGGATGAGGGTCAGACAGGCGAGCATCTCACTGTGCAGCCCTAGGATGCCCATCTAGCAGGACAGGTGTGCTCCCAGCCTGAAGAGTTGTGATGGGGCACGCCTGCAGCCTGAAAGGTGCAATCGGGGCCTGGGAGGCTCTGCTGGTTGAAGCACTGGCCAGATCACCCTCTGCTGCAGCCAGCAGAGCCTCCCAGCCCCAGATCGCCCTTGGAGCTTGCACACAAGGACAGGTTGGACCTTGCGTGGACTTTGACCTTGCCGGTCTAGGAAATGACCGCCTGTTGGCACACCATGCGGATCCACCTGAGCATGCAGTGCATCAGCAGGGCATGGATGGAGCAAGTGCCATCAGGTGCTGGACTGTGTGGGAGAGCGGGCGCACACACCAGCTGGCTGTCAAAACGCAATGCAACCCAAGTTGCTGTGTGCAATGAGGTAGTAGCGTTTGCCTTGAAGGACAAGGCCGTAAAAGGTTGTCGCCTGTGCAATGTTGTCCTGCAGCCCCAACGAGGCACCGCCCTGAAGCTGCCTGCCCTGTGTCTGGCAGGCAGACAGGCCCCCAGGCCTGGCCGCCTTGCCAACTGCAGTGCTTGTACTGCCTTCTTGACTGCTTGCAGACATGAGCCTTGCCTGGACCTGGGCAGCAGGCACTCAAGGCAAACCACTGGACCCTTGGGGGGGCTTTGTTGCTTGCCCAGCACGACCAGCCCACTACCTGCGCCTGGCCAGCACTCCAGTATGGCTGAGCATGGCTTCCCTCGAGGCAACATCACAGACCACTGGCATTGCCTCTGCTGGCTTGGCACTCATGGAGGTCAAATGACATCTAGCAATGCCAGCAAAGTGCTGCAAGGCTGCAGCGGCCTCAGCAACCTGCTGGAATGCCCAAGTTAGGCTGCTGAAGACAGCGAGCTGCTGTCCTGATGCATGGCGGTCCTGAAATCTGTCAATCATGGGCATTGGCAGGCCGTGCTCATCGATGCAAGCTTGAGCTTCAGGTCACTGGCATGGATATGACCAAGCAGCAGATTGATTTCAGTTGAAGCAGGTGCAGCCCTAGCAGCACAACAGTTTTGTGTCAGCATTGCCTGGCCTTGTGCAGGCTATCTCTTTGTGTGACCGGCTTTACATTGGAGTGAAGCACTCAGCCAGCCTTTATCAGCAGTCAACACTTGATCAGGCTGACAAGGAGCAAAGCAAGAACTACACACAACTCTATATCCAAGAGGTACAGCAACAGAGAGGCAACATCGCACGAAAGATGGCCTGTAAACATAAGTATCAAGCTTTTGAATTTGGATTGGGCTTTGATAAGGGCCGGGGACTGGATATGAAATGTTGACGCTGGACTTGATGAAGTAATCGGGCTCAGTAGTATCCAATGGTCTGCAGCAGCCACGCTCCCCAGCCTGCAGCAAGACAAGGGGAGCTGGAGCTCACAGGTGGAGGGGCATAATTGAGAGGAGCTCTGTGAGGAAGCACAGTGCGGCTGTGCGGTACTGGGGGGCAGTGGGCTTTCGAGAAGGCAGCTCAGAGCGCTTCTGGCGCTTGCTTGCTGGCAGCCAATCTCGGCATTTTAGCAACAGAGCAGCATTGTCCAGCAGGCAATCAGTTGCTTGTCACACAGGACACAAATGTGGCCGATAGCCAGTCTTCCCAGTTCCTGTCTTCTGTGCGTCAGGCCACAGTGCTGATGTGCAGAAAGGATTTGGCAGCAAGCTTTTAAACCGACTGGTGGCACCGCACAGCATCTGCATTGTTTGTTCAGTATCAACTTTACCCACCAACAGGGTGTTTCTGGCGTTCCCCAGCAGCCACATCCTCCAGGGGCCAAGTCACTGTTCGCAGGTAGCGCTGGAGCGCAGGCTTCACGAGAAGATACTGGACAGGCTTGGGGACCCTCGCGACTTCTGCACAGCAGCAATGACAGAGCTAGATTAGCTCTAGATCCATGAGAAGGACCCGGTCAAGCTCGGTTGCCTCTGCGACTTTTGAAGGGCAGCAGTGCACAAAGCTCATGAGAGCCTTGTGAGGGCCCAAATCAGGCTTAGGCACCTTTGCGTCTTCTGCATGGCATCAAAGCACAAGGCTATCATTCCAGCACCACACACACTTCAGGCTGCTGGCGCCGGTTTGCCCGACGGCCTGCGGTTGAGGGATGCTTGACGAGTCTTGCAAGATTCAGGAAGAGCGCTGGCCGCCACCTGCAGGATGGCTGCCCTTCTGGCTCACCGAGGACATTGAGCTCTTCGCCGCATGAACAGCTCTAGGGAAGCATGACGGCTCACCAGCACCGTCTTGTCAATGCTGGTTGCTATCTGCCGCCTGCTGGACCTCCTCTTGTGGTTCGCACATCATACTCATCATGTTGCTTCAGGGCAGGTGGCATGCCTGAGACAACAGACTTTTGCGACAGACTCACCAGACATCCACTGTGTCTGCGTGTTCTCATCCATTGGCCTGAGGATCCAGGCAAAGTCTGAAAGGTGTGCGTCCTTTACTATCTCAGCCACCATCTGCAGGCAGCACGAGATTGGGATCAATGCAGACAGCGAGGAGGTCCTGCTGCCTCACATTGATTGAAACGCTGAAGCTGTGGGGACTTGCTGCCTCAATCCAGGCAGGAGACTTGACCCATCATTAGCAGACTTTCCAAGCAGCTGATTGTGTTTTGCGGGAACGAGCAGACAAGCTGCAGGCCTGGCCAGTGCAGCGAGCACCACACGCTGAGGAATGCGCAAGGAATGCGCCCAAGGTGCGTGCAGCTTCATGTCGTGGGGGCCATGTGGTGTTGTCGAGACATGTAAACCATCAGGCCAGAATGGACGTCAAAGATCACTTCGCACAAGCACAATTTGGAAGCAGGAGCTAGTGCTGTATTGAGGAGGTGCCAGGTGTTGATACTCACTGGTGCCACTTCCTTCTCGCTGAAGTGCTGGCGCAGCAAGGCCAGGCCAGTGTCCTCCTCTTCCTTCAGGTGTTCCCTCATTTGGCTAGCCATGCTGCCAAAGGTCTCCTGCAGCAAACAGGTATCACAAAAGCTCAGTAACAGAATGAACACGTTGCGTACTAACAGTTGCAAGGGGTCTCCTGCGAGCAAGGACGAACAACAATGGTTTGTTTTTGTTCTGCAGCAGACAGGTGTGCTGCTGGACTGAAACCACGTGGCAAGGCCCATAGGCAGCCCTCAGTCTCAAGGAGCTCAAGACAGAGTGCTGCCAGACCGGACGGGACCGCACTGTGATGGACTGGCCAAGCCCAGAGGCAGCCCCCCATCCCCACTCATTCAAAGCGCTGTGGGCATCAAAACGATGTGTCTCCGATCCTGCATGAGCCCAATGTCCTCAGGTAGTGAGGCTTCGTTGAAAATACAACCTGTCACTGCCAGGAAGACAGTGCACTGCTGCTGGCACTGCCGGCTGCATTGCACTGCTATTGTCTGCTGGCACCCCTGTAGGGGTTGAAGACCAAAGAGGTACAGCCTGAAGAACGCCTCTATCTGAAGCGATACGATGTGCTAGACTCTAGACCGGCTCACCTGCAGCTCTGTGATTGTGGCTTTGGCGTCCACACCAGGCTTGCCCAGCTCAGTGACCAGCTCTTGGCTGCGCAGCAGCAGCTTGACAAGGTCCTTGTGGTCTGCAAGCAGCGCAAAAGAAGCCTGTTATCAAGCCTGTCGAGCACTGCTTTCCAGCTGCCTTCAACGCATTGCAGGCCGCAAGACGCATGTGTGCCTCTTGCTGGCAGAGAGATGCCTCGGTGGGCCAACTGTCCAGGGAAGTGGGAAGCCAACTGTCCAGAAAAGCCAGTCTCACCTGCTGTCAGCTTGGGTGGCAGCTGCACCCTCTCCTGCATCTTTGGGAAATATGTCTGCAGGCATTGGACTGGCGTCAGCCAACTGGCAGGGTGCAAGCTGCACTCTAAGCGGCAGCATGCTCCCCGTCAATGCAAGGCGGCGGCCAACCCGCTGGGGAGTGAGGTAGAGTCTGCTGGCATGTTCTGACAGTGGGCGCACCCTTTAAGGGTGAAAGCTGGATCACAAGCACCCGCATTGTTGCAGTGCGTCACATGCAAGTCACCCATACAGCAAGCTGAGCTCCGGGCTAGGAGGCACCAGCATTTTGCAGCACACTGAAGCCTTGAGCCCCACACTGGAGGAGGCCCCAGCTCACCTGCTCCTCATGGTCGTGGTGAGACTTGGTGATGTTGACAAAGACGGTGAACCAGTGCTGCATGGCCTTGGCCTGCCACAGGGGCAGCTCGTCGGCACCTGAGGACAGGCGAGACTGCACTGCGCCGATGGTGCGCTCGAAGTCGGACATGTCCAGCCTCAGAGCGTCATGGGACTGCAGAGCACGAATTGACCCAAAGTGGAAGACGTGCCACAGGCCACTGCAGCAGTGGCGCTGCCAAGTCAGCCATGTCCAGCCCTCAGGGCATTCTGTGACTGCAGAGCAGGGATTGCTGAGATGAGACATGCAACTGGCTGAAGCTGCTGCCTGAACAGCTCTTCATGTCAGCTATGTGGGCAGCCTGACAGCATCAGAGTGCTGCAGAGCAACAGTATCAGCTGTGACAGACGAGCACCGCACTAATTTGCGTGGAAGGCAGCGTGGGATTTGGCAGAGCACGGCCCTGCCTGCTGTGTCCTGAATGCATGTGCCCCTGGTATGCTGAGCTTGATGTCATCAAATGCGCTGCAGATCAGCACACCCAAGCTGACGAGGGTTGCTGCTGGGGGGATAGTGGCAACCATGTGAACTTTAGTGCAGTCAAAAAGGCCAGGCCAGTGAGTGCTGCTTGTAGGGTGCAGGCTGGGGGCACAGGAGCCTGAGCCGCCAACAGGGGCAGATCTTCAATGTTCCACAGAACAATCTTGGGGGGAAGTTGTACGATCCTGCACAAATCGTGCTCACTCACCTTGACCCAGCCATCCATATCGGCTGGATGGCTCCATTCCTTCTCGCCCTGACTCTGAGCTGGGGTCACCTGGCCTTGTTCTGGGCTTCCTGTGGATTTGTCTGGCGTGATGAGGGTGTCCGCAGCGTGCATGATGTCTCTGTGTTTCTTCGGTGGACGGTGTGCAATGGCTTTGTAATTCTTTGGAAGTTTTAGGGTGACAAATCTTAGGGTGAAAGGAGCTACAGCCCCTTATCATGAAGTTCTGCAGGAAGCTGAGCTACAAGTGGCTCAACACTTCTGCACATGGCAGCCATGCCTGTTACTCTCTCCCAAACATCCAACGCAAAGCAACTGGACTCTGTTACACCAGACTGTTTCAACCAACAATCATTTCTAGATGCGGGCAGATACGGGCACTGCCTTGGACTTGGCTGTGAATAAAAGGCTCTTCATCCTGGCCAGGTCAGTCCCGTTGGGTCGCTGGAAACCTGCAGGGCATGCCTCTATCATCACCTGCAGGGTCTGGTTTTTCAATTCGAATGATATGCTGTGCTGCCCAAGCCACGGCATGCATGCAGAACAGCAGGGAACACTAGGGATGGGTATGCAGCTGCAAGCAAGGTCACTGTACTCTAAGGCATGCACGGCAGATCTGCGGAGGCCAGCAGGGCCAGGCCATCTCTGCCACACTGCCATTGTGCTTAGAAGCACCCAGGCCCGCAGCAAGCTAAGTTGTTTTGAGGAGCTTCAGCGCAACTGATACTGGCCCCTTAACCCCTTTGATAAGATGCACGAATGTCGATGCAGTCAATGGTGCGCAGACTCGTGCATGGCTAAGCAATGCAGCCCAGGGGGTAGGTCCAGCACAGCCACAGGCCCCACAAGGGCACTTGTTAACCCACTTCAGCCCGCAGCAAAAGCTGTCTGACACTTGCCAACAGGACTGCTCACCATCATTGCAGTCTAAAGGGCGCCGACTTGTCAAAACCCAGGCAATGCAGCTCACAGGATGAGTCCAGCACAGCTGGAGCGCCCGCAAGGGCACTCCCCGGCCACCTCAGTCCTCAGCAAGAGCTGCACACATACGTGCAGCCTCAGACACCGCCCCACCCAAGCATTGCTCACCAAAATTGATGTAGTCGATGGTGCGCTCCCACTCAGTGTCCCCCTTGGGCCCCGCCACAGTCACCAGCTTCTCCTCCTCCCGGTTCTGCTTCTCACGAGAGGACTTGGTTGTGTTGCGGCGCTGCACACATGCAAGACGAGCGTGCGATGATTCTTGAGTGTTGAGGTGCTGCAGCATGTTATCAGCAGGCAGAAGCCTCCCTTGTCTGGCGCCACGGCATGAGACAGCAAGAGCGTGATCAGTGTCCTCAAGCTGCTTGTGTCGGGATGATTTGGTCATGTTGCAGTACTGCACATGCGAGCTGTGAGGTTCTGGCTACAATACCTGGTGGCACATGCGGGTTTCTCAGTAGTGCAACCGCGCAAGGCAGATTGAGGATCCTCAGTGCACATGGCTTGAGCCTGCAGCTGCACGATGCAGGAAGAGGGTAGTTGGTGCCCACAAGCATTGAGACCTGAAGCTCAGCTCCTCACAAGCGACTAGGTCATGTTGCACCGCTACATGGACACAAGGGAACTGTTATGGGGTGGTGTGGCAAGGCCCCCCTCTCCCTCCCTTCCCCCTCCTCCCGCCCTGCAGATAGCAGTGCCTCCCACAGAGCCCGGGTCGCAGCTTTGACAGCCACTCTGGCAGGCCTGCAGGCTGCACAGAACATGGGGACTGTGGCACCACCAGCACACAGGCGGCCCTTGCAATTCCAGGTGCAGTGTTGCTCTGATTGCAGGCTGCAGCCCGCAAGTGTCACCTGCAGTGCCTTGCACAGCGGCAGAGTGCTCCAGGTGCCAATGACTGCTTGTCAGAAAGTGTGGTGCCGGCAGCTGTCTGTGCAAAAGCACTGTATCCTGCCAGGGCTGGCTGAAGGTCACATACTGCACAACAGCGTCCCAGTTTAGAGCCAGATCTGTACTTGGAGGATGGACTTGCAACAGCCTGCTGCCTTGCTGCCACCGTGTGGTGGATGGTGCGCATAACTGTCATTGACAGCAGCACAGCACCCAGCATGAGCCTGTATCTCCCCTGCCCCATGCCATGAAACCACCTGAGGGACGCAACTGCCTGTCCACACAGTGGCTCGCTTCTTCATGCCTGGAGTGTTGACTGTGAAGGGTTCTACAGGACACAGGCCTCCGCTGGCAGACACACAGTCTTCTAGGTGGGCTTGGCCCCACCTCATAGAACTTCTCGAGGAAGTTGGCGGCCTTCTCCACGGTGGCCTGCTTGGCAGAGCGCTCCTCCTCCTCCTGGGCCGCCAGGCGGGTCCTCATCTTCTCCCTCATCTCCGCCACCTTGGGGTTCTCAGAGTCCCCGAAGGCGCCCTGAGCCACCGCAGCCCCACTCTGTAGGCAGGACCTGGCTCACTCAGTTGAGTGAACACTGGAAGAAACAGCAATCAGCCACCTGAAGGCATTTGGAGAGGGCAGATGCGCCGTGAGCCATTTCACTCCCACCTGCACTCAGGCAATGGTCCAGTCACAGGCTGCTTATGCTGTGGTGCTGGTCGACCAGCACCTGATAAGTGACCTTAGGGTTCTCAAATCCCCAGAGGTGCCCCAAGCTACAGCAGCCCGTTCGGCCTGTTCAGTGACTAGGTGGATCAATTGCAGGTCAGCCACCTTGGCAAAGTTGCCACACACGCCCTGAGCCGCTGTTGCTCCACTCTGTTCAGGAAAGCGTAGTGTCAGCAAGGGCGCCTGTTGCTGAGATTGCATGCATGTTCCGGCACTCTGGCAATCTTTGAGCCTTTCGCAGGAGCCTTGGGCGCTGGTGGCCGCTGTGCACTGCAAAGCGGCTTTCCAAAGTTGAGTGCAGGACCGTACAGCACCTGTGCTCAGCAGGACTAGCAGCACTGCCTGTGTGAGTGGCCCCTATCCCTGGGTGCTGATTTGCAGATCCTTGCTAACTGGCAAATTTAATGTCACGGTGCTGTTGTGGGCACAGCACAGTACTGGTGTGGGCCTGGGGCACCGGCCAGGAGGGAAGAAGTAGCCAAAAAAATTTCTTCCCCTGAAAGTCACAATCAGCCCTGAGCATCTGCGCTCGGCACGCAATGCCATGAACAGCCACAGCCCCAGCCCGAAGGACCTACCAGGCAAGGAGCTACCCAGCAGCTAACTGGCCTTCGCATGAGGGTTGTTCCTGCCCCTGAGCGGGCACTGCTCCCCAGAGCTGCGCTGCCCGACCGCAATGCATCAGCGATCCGGCCTCACTACATGCCTCAGACAGCCTGCTGCGTGCTGGCCCCCATGCGAGCAAGTTGCGCTCACCAAGGGAGATGCTCCCGGCCCCGAGCGTGGGGTGCCACCCAGAAGTCCACCGCCGCTGCCCATGGCAGGGCCGCCGCTGCCCAGGGCTGGGCCACCGCTGCCCAGGCCGCCAGACCCTGCACCTGAGATGCCATTCTGGGCTGGCTGGGGTTGCCCGAAGCTTTCGTCACCAAAGCCCCCAAACCCAGCGTCTCCGTTGCTGGTCGCGCCAGAGCTTGGCTGCAGGATGGCAGGCAGCCATGGCGAGCGTTGTTCTCCGGGCACAGAGAAGTTTGAGCAGGGGCAGCAGCTTGCAGGAGGCAGAGACAGTCAATAAGCCCAGTACTAGGCAAACCTGGCTGGGTCTTGCTAATGCAGACCACCAGGGTAGGCGCAGCAAGTAACAGCGTGTCCATGGGCAAATGTGTTTTGCGCAAAATTCACACCAGGCACTGCCAGGCTAGCTGGTACGAGCTGCCGTCAGTCGCGGGCACATTGGGGCTGGCCCTGTCTTAGAGGCAAGCTTACCTGATACAAGCTGCCATCAGCCGCTGGCACAGGGTTCTGCAGCTCCCCGTGCCCCTCCAGGGGCACCTCCCAGTATTGCACTCCGTCCACCAGCTCAAAGCTGGCGCCGCCAAAGGTGTCGTCGCCATTGATATCGTACACCTGCCAAACACAGTGACAGCCGTGGTGCACAGCGTTGAAGTGTCCCTGGCGAGGGAGCGGGGTCCATGATGAGGGACGAGTACTGCGCTGAAACATTGCCGGTGAATGCGAGGCCATATTGAGATCTTTGCACAGCTTCAGGTCCGCCTGCCAATTCAAGACTCACAGCGACTTAGTGAGGCATCCTGCACCAGCAACACGTGTGTCTCAAGTCACTGTGCAGCAGGCAGCAAGCTGCAGCCCACTCAAAGTGCCTGCCATCTCACATCAGGGGTAGCTACAAGGCTGTGAGTCTACAAGAAGAGGTACATGCGCTGGCCGCACCTTGTCCCACATGTTGCTCTGGGGGTCCAGGTTGGCTGCGGCAAAGTGCCCAGACAGAGTGGGGTAGGCGCCCATCCAGCAGGAGAAGCGCACTGAGGAGCAGTCCTGGATGGTGGGCCGTGTCGCGCAGTACAGCCCTGCAGCAGGCGGGCCGCAGCAGCCCTCAGTCACATGCTGTGCTGCAGCCCTGGATGGTGGAGTGTGCTGCATAGTACCACCCTGCAGCAGCTGCAGCAGACAGGCCTCCCTGCAGATAGGGTGCAGGAGACATGGCTGACTGCTTTACCGCAGCACCGCCTTGCAGCAAGCTGGTACTGTGACTGCAGGCTTGACACAGGCATGTCTGTCGCACACCAGATGTGACCTGCAGCAGGCAAGCTCCACACCGCAGGCCATTTGGACGCATGCAATGTCCTGTTCGTAGCAGGCACAGCACTGCAGCCTGCCAGCTTACAGGCCTACCAAACAAAGGCGCTTGTTTCATAGCCGAGCTGCTTGGTTACTTTAGGTCCCCAGACTGTGTGGCCACAAGGCGCCAGAGCCCTCCTGTGCCTGCTTGAGTCATGCTGCTGCAGGGGCGCTCACCAAAGTCGATGTCTTTGCAGCCCTTGGCCTGGAACTGCTGGCAGGCCACAGCGACCTGGCTGGAGGAGCAGTTGTTGAAGAGCACTGGGCCATCGACTGGGCCTGCATGGCCAAGCAGGGGCCAGGCTGACGCCGGGTCCCTAAGGTGCACGTGCAGGTTGCAAGGCTGGGCGATGCAGCATTGTACAGCGCTGCCTGAGCACAGCATGCATTAACAGAGCTTGCATGAGCAGAGAATGCAGTGGCGCAGGGTACAGGTCCTGCAGGGCTGAGAAGCCTGGCAGCTCCGGGTGGCACAGCCCTTCAGCAGCCAGGCTGTGCAGGATGGCAGAGTCCTGCAGCTGCCTTGCACAAGGGACACCCTGCACACCCTTGAAAGGCCTCCAATGGCAAAGTGCCGAATGCTCTGGATGCACATGGTGCCTTCAGAAAGGTACAGCTGCGCCACAGGGGCTCGCGGTGAGTTGCAGCAGGCAGCGGCCCCATGCAGCTGCCCATTACCAGCACTGCACAGCAGTCAAGGGGGGAGGCAGCTGTCTGTGGCCTGGCCTACTGCAGATGGCCCCAACAGCACTGCACGGGGCAGTTGCTGCTGCAGGCAGAAACAGTGGCCAGGCTTTTGAGTTGCCCTGCACCAGCAGTGCAGAAAGGGCAACCACTGATTGGAGACAGGGGCTTACCAATGAAGATGCGGCAGTCCACACAGCTGGTCACCTCCACTTCTGAGGTGTAGTCCAGCAGGTAAACGCTGCAGGTGCACAAGCTGAAAGTCACAGCAGCACTGTGTATGTTGGGGGAGCTGGTCGCACTCTGCACATGGTCAGCAGCCATTTCTGCAGCCTACTGGCTGCTGGGCAGACAAAGCCCTGCCACTTGGCTGAACCCTGCGCTGGCTGATTGTCAGACCACCAGTACACACAGAATGGGAAAATGGGTCATGCCCTTGGATGTCACAAGACAACGGTAGTAGCTGCTGCAAGCCTGTGCCGACTCACGTGCAGTCATTAAGGTCTTTCAGGATGAAGGACTCCCTGCAGAGAGGCAGGTGAGGATGATGCCATGTCTAACTAGACATGATGTGCATCAACAATAGATCATAAGCTGTGATGCTCTCAAAAACGGCCTAACCCATTGATGGTGCCAGGCTTCTGTGTCAAGGTCTCTCCAGTCTTCCCTGTGAATGCAAAGTCCGTCATTCTGCAGCAGGTAGCAGCACGCATTAGCTGAGGTTGCCTGATTATGCCCAGCATATAGTCTGATGCAATGCAGGTGCTCTGCGGTGCATGGATGCCAATGCCTGCGTCCAGCTGGTCAGAGGGCAGGCGATGGGGTGGACATCGAACCTGATGCTGGTAGGCAGGACCTGATCCTCACGATATTGTCTGGATGTTCAAAGCACTGCAGGACTGTTATTGAGGTGAGCAGGGTGGGAGATGCGATTTCCGCTTCTGGGTTCTCATGGATCTTGCCAGCCAGGCAGCAGGGGCAAGTGTGGTGCTAGCCACCTGCTGTGACTCTGCACATCCTCCTCAGCATGCCATAGATGGCCAGAAAGGTGATGTACATGGGGTGCAGCATGACACCCAGCTCTGAAGCCAGCTGCTTCACCAGTCTCAGTGGACCTGATGCAGGCACCTTCTGGGCCACCACAGGGATGTTTCCCCAGGAGCTGGCCATTTCAATGTCCTGCACTGCTGCCGTGAACAAAGTGGAGCTTGAGGGCGTAAACAGTGAGCCCTTGGCCTGTGCTCTCTGTTCTACTCGATGGTCCTGTGACATTGCTGCCAGCTTGCAGTCAGGCGCTTGGTGGTCAGCAGCGAGTCCCAGCAGGGCGAGCGGACACGCCTGTTCTCAGTCGGTCAGTGAGCTGATCTGCCTCATGCCCAGCCTCTGCATGGCAGCTTGTCCACCACACCTCAGGGAGGAGCTGGGAGTGCAGATGCCTGGCAGCATGCCCAGCAAAGCTGCCTGGGCTGAGCCTCTGCAGGGCTGCCTGTGCAGAGTCATGTTGGTGTGCCCTCTGCCAAACTTTGCTTCTGTCACTCACACCATTCTCTGCAGAGCTGCCTGGTCCCAAAGCAAACCTGCAGAGGGAGGTCCACCAGGTGCAGGGTCCCTCTGAAACCCACCTGCTGCGAATATTGATCGAGAGTGGTTGGGACGACTTTGCGGCAATCAGCAGGTGAGGCCCTCAGATGGCGACAATTCGGTGTCCAGGTAAGCGCACAGCCATGCAGACGGCAGCCGGTCATGCTCCACAGGCAGCCTGAGCCAGAGGGCTGCACATCAGGCACCAGCGCTGACATCTGCAAGGTGGCGTGGCAGCTGTGACGCACAGCAGCTGTAGCACTCTGAGCAGCATTGCAGAGGCAGCGCAGGTCAGCCCACGCAGCACAGTACCCAGCGCAGTGCCTGTGAACCTGCGCATCTCGCTGGGCAGGTGCTCCTGGCTGTTCGCTCCGGCCTGCATGCCTGCCCCACCTGTGACCACATGCTTGCAGGCTCTCTGTCTTTGGCAGGGCTGAGGGCAGTCAAGCCAGCTCCTACACTCCAGTGCCACCTCCCCCTTCTGCGGCAGAACCCTTTGGGCGCCGCCCACTGGCAGCTGTCAGTGCACCAGGATAATGTGGGGATGTACGTTACACAACATCATCAAGAAAGATGAACTGAAAGGCCTTGCAATGAGATGGTCAAGACAAAAATTTGGCTATCCAGCATCTGCCAGCATTTGCAAAAAGTCAAGCACAGAGTCAATTATTCACTGTCCCTTGCTTGGCTGCATCATGGAGTCAAGGGATGCAGTGGCCATGAGGGTATACAACACGGACTTGAGGAGGGACAATACAGAGGAGGGGGTTGGGTTTCAGCTTGATACACATTTGCAGCGGATGACGTTCTGCACAGCCCCAACTGTGCCACCTGGGGCACCCCCTCAGAATAGAGTCAGCAATATGTTTGCTCAGGGGAACAGCTGCTCAGTCTGGGGCAGGCACTTGCCACGACCTCAGGGGAGCTCCCCAGTGCACTCAGTGCTGGTATGGGGTCCTGTGAGGGCGGCAATGGGGTTCAGAAACCACCAGCTGTAGCCAGCCCCACAGGTAGCGCATGGCTACAGGCCGCCACAGCCATCCTTGAGGCTGAGTGTGCACAACTTTTCACTGAATGAGTGAGAAGGATTGATGATCCAGCTTTGGTACATTGGCTGCTCTCAGCTGACAGCCCAGCGCTGGTTGCTGTTGTTTGGTGAGTGCGCTTCTGACATCCCTGGGGCATCAGCCGCCATCTGTGCCACTGCCCCACAGACATGAGTCTGGTCGCTGGCACAGGATGCGCTGTGCATGGCCACCATTGAAGCATCGCTGGTCACTGCCGTCATGGAGACATCAGTAACTTCGACGTTCTCCTGCTGGGCTTTGCCAAAGGCACAACTCTGCACATTGCAGCAGGATGTGGCTGTCAGCAAGGGCCTGTCTGAGGTGCCTGATGAGGAGGCCTGCAGGAGCCAGAAGGTGTGCAGCAGTCTGAGCACAGCTGAGCCAGCAGTGCTCGACATCGAAGCCTGCAGCGCGTTCTGGAGGACAGGAGGAACACGGCAGCCAATTTCTTACACAAATAGGCCGGCTCGCTGCTGTCATGCAGTGCAGGCTGCAAGGCTCACCAACGACGCCCTAGCCAGGTTTGAGGACAGGCTCGGCCGCGGCTGCGAGTACATGGGCCCCAGGTCGATGCCAGCAAAGATGTCAATGCTCTGCTGCTGCGCCATGTGGCTCTCAGCTGCTGACTGCGCAGGAGCCAAGTGCACCTGTAATTCAGAGAGAGGCTGAGTCAGACGGTCTGCCCCTGCTGCTTTTGTGACTGTGAACACCAGCCCATGCATGGGGTGCAGCCTGCCTGTGACACCAGGCAAAGGTGACTCAACCAGTGGTGGCAACCAGCTTTTGTGTTTGGGTCTGTCTGCGGCTGGCAGAGCTGGATGCCTGGTGCGCAGCTCTCAGCAGAGCTGTTGGCAACCATGCTGCGGTGCCGCACAGCTCGTTCTCACCTGTTTTGCAGAGCTTGCACTGGCCGGCCGTGACGACGCCGCTGAGCTGCTCTGGCGGTCCATCCGTGCTGTGCGCAGCACAGCTGAGTGCATCTGGTGAGCTGAGCTAGGCAGACGCACAAGCGAGTCCAGTGGCACAATCTGGCGCCGCACATCCAGTAAATGGTCCAGCAGACGACCCACTGAGGAGCTGAACAGGGGCTGGAAGCACCCTGTGAGCGACGCCAATGCAATGGGGTCCCTGCAGCATTCAGGAGATTGAGTGAGAGGGAGCTACCCTGTGGCTGGCGCCCCTGCAGGGACTGAGGCAGGTAAATGGTCCCTGATTGGATGCACGGATGCTGAATAGAGCAGCCCTCTACATCTACCTTCAAGTGACTGGAGCGGCACAGACAGCTATGCAAAGAGCTCATCGCGCAAGGTCAGCCAGACATACTCAATTTGCTCAGGTCTGCTGAGACAGGTCTGCTCTGTGCAAGCTCAGGTCTGTTGGGACTGGTCTGCTCTGTGCATGCATCCGGCTTGTGCCCAACAGCATGACATCCTGTGTTTGGCCAGCAGCCTTTGTCCGGCAGCTAAGGCTGGCGAGCAGCCTCATACCCAGCACCACTCAGCTGCTGCCTAGATGACGTCATATGAGTCGATGTGAGTAGCCGGCCAGCCAGGCTGCTGACTTGACGGGCAGCTCCGGTGGGCTGTGCTGCCATCATGCACTCCAGGCCATGAGTACCAGGCTCCCAAGTGAGCCAGGGCTAAGCCCAGGCAGTACCTAACATGGAGTTGAACATCCAGCGCAGATCACGCACGATGTCCTTTCAGCTGAGCATACTGATGGCAGGCAAAAACTCACTCTGCAGAGAACAGAAGGTTGCAGCTGCCCACAGTGAGCGCTCCACTCAGCACGTCGCCGCCGCTGGTGGTCCCGCTGAGGGGCAGGCTCATGAACTGCCGCACCTCCTCTGCCCGCTGCGCATGCTCCATGTCAGCAGGATGGGGCCTGCAGAGGACATGTTGCGAGTCAGGCTCTGCAGGCAGGGCAGGTTGTCCAGCTTTGTAAGCACATCAAGGCATTTGTGATCGGCGGGCAAGCCCGGTGCTAAGAGATGCAGGCCTGTTTGGCAGCATGTGTACATGAGCAACAGCTCAGCCCAAGGAGGGTGGCACGCTGCAGCCCCAACGGTGCCTGACTGGAGCTGTCAAAAGGGCCCACAATGAGCAAGCAGCTTACAAAATATGCTGCACTGCGCCATGTGCTCAGTGACTCACCCTGGATCTGAGGTGCTGGCTGTGACCAGGCTGCCGGCGGCCAGGCACAGTGCTGCGAGGGAGTGCTCCCCTGGGAACTGCAGCAGCCTCAGACTGCGCTTCACGCACGGCCGCATAAGATTTTCTGTGCTGACAGTGAGACCAGCGTGGACAACAGAGATGCTGCAGCAGTTGAGAGAAACGTGTGAGAGCCCAAGCTGCACAGAGAGTGAGGAGGTTGGCGTGTCTGATAAGGGAGGTTGGCGTACCTGATGAAGTGCACTGCCATGCTGAAGCAGTCCGCAAATGCGGCAGCCACGGCGCTGCTGACCTTGCCACGCTGCAGGGCTGCGGGCAGCGGATCCAGACTCAGCTTGTCAGCACCAAGGCCAACACCAAAGCCTCCAGAGCAGGCAGTACCTGTGGAAAGCAGAAAGGCTGTGGCCTCTGTGGCCTCCATCATGTCTGCAGGATATGCAGACCGCATGGTCTGCACCAAGTGTGGCTGCCAGTCTGGGTGTTTGCTGAGGCCGTTCCTGTTGAGCCTGTGGCAGCTGGGCCGTTCTTAGTTCTCCCGAGCCTTCCGCGAGCAGAGTGGGGCGGATAGGGCTGACTTCCAGCCAAAAACACGCTTGCGAGAACCCCGTGGAGCTGGGTGTCCAACACTCTTCAGAGCCCGCTTCTGCTTGCTGTCAAGTGCTCAGTTGCCAATCTACGGTGTTCAGCAAAGATCTAGATACTTATGAAAATGATAGTAATACTTCAGAGCAAAATGACTGTGAGAGGGAATGAAAGTAGATTGGGAAAGGCCGGCTTTGTACGAGGTCTGTGAGGGCAAGGCGCGAAGCGGATGGCTGACATGACCAAGTTGCAAAAGGAGTGAGTTTCTTGGCCTGTCCATGGCCAAGTTGTTGTATGTAGCACCACTTTTTGACAGCCAGCGTCCGCCCAGATCGTTCTGGACTGGAAAGCATGTGACGTTCCAGAAGACCAGCATACATCTCAATTTCCCCTGCACACACCCTACAGGCTGAGGCAGCAAGAGAGCAAGTTAGCCACGCTGACCATCATCAATGGCGCCCTGCAAAAGGAGAACGAGCAGCTCAGGAAGGGGCTGGAGGCCGCTCAACAACCTGGCAGCCTGGCCGAGGAGGAGCTGCTGGACCTCAAGGAGGAGTTCGCGCGCAGGTTGGGGGCGGCAGACAGGATGGTGGCTGAGCTGCGGGTAGGACCAAAGCAGCTGTATGAGCCTTGCCATCACCCATGGGCCAGGCACCAATGGGCCAGGCACGATGGTGATGGAAGCGCCAGTGTTGAGTGGAGGTGTTCATGGAGTTGAGTAGGCTGAGGGTGGTAGACAGGGCGTTGGCGGAGCTGGGGTTGAGACTGTCGGAGGGGCAAGGGGCCGGCAAGCGGCGCAGGAGTGCACTGAGCGAAATCAGCAGTCAGGTGGGGAACAGAGCAGCGGGCAACCAGCTTTGTCAGGCATGTACAGCCCAGCAGACTGCACAGTGGCACAGACACGTGAGGGGTGACCACAAGAGCAGTTGCGCTGGCTGTCTGGCTGGGCAAATGGCTGGAGGCCGCAGATGGACGGGGTTCGAGTAGAGGTAACTTGCACTGGCATGCTGTTGTGTGGGGTGACCACTGGGGGTACAGTGGCGGCAGGGCTTTGGGCTGGCTTCGCCTGCTGCTGCATTGGCTCCATCTCTGGCGATAGTCTGATCTGCTGCCGCACTGCTGCGGCACAGGCTATGCCATGTGTCAGAGCAGGCTGTCTGACTAGTGACACAGCTGTGGGCAAGTGCTGCTTTGGGACCGATCAAGCGTGCACGGGAACTTTTGGCAAGGGCTAGCAGCAGGGGATTGAGGTGGCTGTGAGTGCTGCTGCTAAGTTGGCTTCCTTAACAGTGGCAAGCCGGCAGCGGGCAGCTGTGCTGCATGGTGGCAGACCCTCTGGTAGCCTCGAGCTCCACGTGCTGCAAACGTGCAGCTCGAGCTCAAGCAGGTGTGGGCCGGGAGTCGAGCAGAGCGGCCTTTGAGTACTGCGTTTGGAGAGGTCTTTCCCTACACAGGGTGCAGGCATCATGCTCTGCTGATGAGGGGGAGTATGCTGGGAAGCTGAGAGGGGCTGGACCAGAGGCGGCAAGTTCATGAAATTTTGAAATGGGCCTCATCCAAGTCCCTTCTTGAACGACAAACCTGTGCTCTGATTCATGGCACCCATCAAGCAGGTGTTGGGCCCTCAGCTGTAGCCTGCTCGACGGCAACACAGCAGTCATCAAGCTGGCTACCAGCCCCAACACAGGCTCCATAAGCACACAGCGCAGGTAGCCAATGCACATATGGCCTGCCTGCAGGAGGAACGGGATCGCCTCAGGGGGCGCATTGCTACTGCTGACCAAGGGGGGACAGCCAGCAGTGCAAAGCTGCAGGAGAGGGATGCCCACATTTCCAGCCTCCAGGTGAACGTTTGTCAAGGCACCATGTCTCTCTCATCATCATGCTGTGACTTGTGCTGGTGTGAGATTGGAGTGCAGCCCTGTGGGCAGCCAGCAGGATTAACTTTTGGGGTTGCGACGCCCACACTGCCAGCCCCAGGCCTGGTGCTGCCCTACTGCAATCCTGTGGGGGGAAAGATGGCATACTCTGCTTCTTCTTGGTTGCTGATGACTCTTGTGTACAGCAATAATGAGTGGATGCCGCTGTCAGCGATCGCCCAGCTGCTGCCAGAGCGAGATGCCTGAAGGTGGATGTGCCCCTGACGCCAGGGCTGCTTGCTGTGCCACAACATCCCCAAACATGCGTGTGCAATGGCCTTGCAGGCAGAAGGCGAGAAGCTCTCCAGGCGCAACGGGGAGTTGGAGGCCACAGTACGCAGGCTGAGAGGCAGCCTGCGTGAGACAGAAACAGAGCGGGACCGCCTGCTGGGCAGGAGCCAGGGCCTGGAGGAGCAGCTGCTCCAGGAGCAGGACAGATACGCTGCTGCCACACAGGCAGCGGCTGCCCAGGTGTGTCGGACAGCTCTGTTGGGACACGAGGACGTCATGTGCGTGAGGTTCGATTACTTATAGTGGGTCAAGAGTAAGTAGCTGCCGTCGTGCGTGCAGCAACTGGCCGGGGGGGGGGGGGGGGGGGGGGTGTGACTCAACCCTTTTTACCCTTTCATGCCAAGCACAATGCAACACGTTGCCATGGCCCTTGTGTCTGGCCTGGCGGAGGGCATGCCATGCAGGCAGGTCGCTCCTCCAGATCACCGAAGCAAAACCCCTGCGCCACTCAGCTCAGCCTGTGTCTTGCACTGGTCACTGTTGTTCACCCCATGTCGCACTGCCACCTTGCAGTTGGAGAGCCTTGACGGGGAGCTGAACTCCACGCGAAGTGCAGCCCAGCAGCAAATTGCCCAGGCACGCAAGGAAGCTGCGTCAGCTGTCTCTGCAGCCCGTCAGGCAGCGGCTGATGGTGGCGCACAATCACTAGCTCATGCAGCAGAGAGGGAGGCCGCCCTGCAGAGACAGGCTGCAGAGCTGTGCGCTGAACTGGATGTGAGTCTTGTCAGTGGTGCTTGAAGCTCGCTTTCCTGCAAGTCACGGCATTGGCTGGAGGGCTGAGGGCGGCGGATGTGTGTGTGCTGAGTACTAAGGTCTTTGTGGGTGGGGCGTTCATGAAAGCTCCTGTGGCAAGAGGGAGACTGCACTGCAGCGACAGGCTGCAGAGCTGTACACTGAGCTGGATGTGAGTCTTGTTTGGGTTGGTGGAGGACGGAGGCCTGCAAGTCTTTGTTTGGCTGGACTCGTCACGGCTTGGGCACTACCATGGACTCAGCCTTAGTGAGGGACACATGGGCCGTGAGTGCCAGCACCCTGATGGATGCAGCGCAGAGGGGCTACAGAGCTGTGCCCTGAGCCAGATGTGAGTCTTGTTATGGGGTGGTCAAAGCAGGCATCCCTGCAAGTCTATGTTGCTGGAGGGTGATGGCTGCAGTGCTGCAGTGGATTGCACTTATTGCAAGGGGGACATGAAGCATGTATGTATGTATGCCGGGCTCTCACTTGTGTAGCAAGAGTGGGTCTGGGCTGCAGAAAGGGAGTCTGAGCTGTAGAGAGGGGATGCAGACCATACGCTGAGCTGCACGAGATTTATCTGTGGAGCTGCGTGTGGATTGTCCCTTGGCATTGCAGGGTGCTGCCGGCAGGAAGGAACTGAGGGCCGCTTATGTGCCTGCACTCCGTCCCTGCCTGCTGATGACATAGTGCGTATCCCTTGAGACGCATGGCCCTGACAGTGGTGTTTGAGTGGAGGCGTCGCCATGTCAGGACCTGCTGTCATGAGATGCCCAGTTGCCGTGGCTGAGGCCTATGTCAACCTGTGCCAGCCGCCTGAATGGTTCTGCATGTAGACTCAAGGACGCCCCACAACAGTGACAAGCTCAGAATGCCCTGCAGGAGGCAGAGGGCAAGTGGGGGGAGCAGCAGGCTGTGCTGCAACGAGAGGTGTTCTCCCTCGAGCACAGGCTGCGCAGCCTGGAGAGCCAGAACAGCGAACTCCAGGCAGCAGCCTCCGAGGGAGTGCAGCCTCTGCTGAGGTGGGAGGGGTGGCATGCAGCTCAACCTGTCGGGGACAAGGGCTTGAGTTGCTGCACAACAGCAAGCTTCTGTGCAACGTCTTTGGGGCCGTGGCTGCTCAGGCCTCTGGACGCTCTGCAATCTGGAGCAGCCTTTAGCCAGTAAACACTGGGCATGCTGGAGGTCGTGCTGATCAGCCCGCCAGGACTTCACTGGGGGCAACATTCACTGTCACGCTGCCTACAGGAAGCACACTGTGCCTCACCCTGTGCAGGAACATCGAGGCCATGGCTGCCCAGGCCTCAGCGCAGCAGCACGCAGCCAGCGAGGCGGAGCGCAGCCTGCTTGCCCGCCTCAAACAGGCTGAGAGGGCAGCGGCCACAGCTGTGGCTGCGCAGCAGCTGGCGCAGCGTCAAGCAGCTGCAGCAGAGAGCGCGCTAACCGCCTCGCGCAGCGCCGCTGCTGAGGCAGCTGCGGCGGTGCTGGGGCTGACTGCAGATTTGGATGCTGCACGGCAGCATGGTGCTGGTCTGGAGGTGGGGAGCAGGATGGGCACTGCAAATAGTGGCCCTGCTGTTGTGCTGTTGTGGAGTTGGTCACCTTCATTGCTGCCACAGTGTGGGTCAGTCGGTCGCTAATCTGGTGTCTCCCTTCCGCTTGGCTACGCACTGGAAGTGCGTGTGACGGAAGTGGCCCTCATCATGTGATGCCTGCAGGCTGAGCTGGCCCGCACCCACAAGCAGTACCGCGCAGCGCTGCAGCAGTTGGAGCAGCAGCAAGAACAGTTCGAGGCAGCCCAGGCTCAGCTTGAGCGCAAGCTAGCTGCAGCCCAGGAGATGGTGAGCATATTTTGGCACCTGCGAGCTATGCTGCAGCAACTCCCTGCTGTGGAATGTGCAGTGCAAAGCCTCCAGGGTCAAGCCAGCTGTCGCGCAGGGGGTGGTGGGCGGTGTTCAGCAAATATTACTCATGCCGCAGCAAGTCTCGTTGGCCTGCCAAGGTCAGGGCTGCAGAGGTCCTGCTCAAAAAGCAGTGACATGCCTGCCCTTCACTGCACTTGCAGGCCAGCCTGCTGCAGGCGCAGCACCAAGAGATGCAGCAGCAGCAGCTTGCGGAGCCCAGGCCGCCACCATTACAGCACCAAACTTCACAAGGCACTGCCAGGCTGCAGTCCCTGGGCCACGATAGCTCAGGTGCACAGGAGCCCCGGCACAGTCAGCAGCTGGCTCGGGAAGCAGGACATGGCCATGGCAATGGCCTGGACACGCAGCAGCTAGAAGTTGAGGAAGAGCCAGATGAGATGGAGGGCCTCATGAGGTGAGGCAGTCAACAGGCGACAGGGTCTACCCCAATGAGGTGTGATGTCCTTAGCGACATAGAGGTCCTGATCTACAACCTTTGAGCTTCAGCCACTTTTCTGCCCCGCTGCTCCTACCTCCCTTCCTGGCCAACTGCAGGACCCTGTCCCCAGCTTCAAGCTCCATCAAGGCCCCCTGGCCCAATGGCAAGACCCCTGATGCGAGGGTCCGCAGCCTGGAGCGGCGCCTGGCGGCTGCAGAGGTCCAACTGCAGACAGCGCAGGCCAACCTGCTGGCGGCGTATGAGCGTGCCGATGCTGCGGACCGTGATGCTGAGGCTGCCCGTGACTTACAGCAGCAGCTCCAGGTGCTCTCGTGCATTCCAGTTGTGCATGTGGAGGTTGGTAACAGAGGACTGGCCAGGGCTGTGTGGGCAACCGCTGCATGGGCAGGGCTGCCCGCTGGCGGGGCATGCACTTCATCAAGCAAGGCTGCGCCTTCCAAATCAGAGACGAGCGCCAGGTTTCAAGGCATGATGCAGGTCTGGGGGTCAGTCGCAGATGAGGCCAGGGCACGGGACATGGATGTGGTCAGGGCGCAGCCCGTGCATAAGCTTGGCTCCGCCTCACAGCTGAGGAATGCATCTGCTGGGACTTTTATGGGTGGACGCATTCCCGCCTTATGAGAGGGACTCTTTGCTCACGCCTGCTGCGTGAGTAGTGCAGGACTGGGAGGCCAAGTACGACATGGCACTCGAACTGCTGGGTGAACGGAATGAGCGCGTGGACCAGCTGGAGGATGACATCCTTGAGATGAAGAGCATCTTCCACGCCCAGCTGGGACTGATGGCCGACCAGCTGAGCATGGCACAGCCGCAGGGCAGCTGATGGCTGGTCTCTGCACATTTCAGCTTGGCGCCTACCTTTGGCCAAAGTCACCGGCCCATGGTGGCGTTTCAGAAGGAGGCTCTCAGCCGAAGGGGCTGCAGGAGGCCCCAGCTGACCAGCTCAGAGGCGGATTTAGCTGTACAGCTGGTCTCGAGGGATGTGCGCAGTCCAAGGGGCTGGCAGCAACCCAGAGGGAGGGAGCTCGGCACCAGCGTGATAATGGCCCATCTCAAGGGCTGATGGGCCAGCTCAGCCCAGTCCTGGGCTGCAGGCCCACAGCTGGGACACTTTGCCGCAGATACAAAACAACATGGCCTGCGGTACTGCACGCCTGTGAACTTCATCCTCTCATCATCTATGCAGCAAGCCATGCCTGTGTGAATCAGAATGAACCAGATCACACACCTGTGCAAAACGCAGTTGCTACTCTTCAGCTGCCTTCCTTCTACCTCTACATCAGAGCATGGCCCCACTTATTTCTTGATATCAAGAGTCACATTGGCGGCCAATGCTTTCGGGCCTGCTGGCTGCTAGAAGCTGCTGCTCAACGTTTGACCTAAGCTAGGACCTAAGAAGCCATCCTGCAGGCGGAACAGCTCACATCACAAATTCCCGGCAATACACTCGCACCTGCACACCCTTCACTCAAGCTGCGACACACTCCACTCCTCATCCATCCCCATAGTATATGATCAGAGCGTCCTCCGATCAAATGGGATTCCCTTTCGGCCTCGGCGGCAACAAAAACAAGCAAGAGCAGGAGACCAGCCAGCACAGCGAGCATGAGTCCTCCAGGTCTCAGGAGTCCAGCAGCACCACCACCAATGTGAAGCAGCAGGACAGCACCCAGGTGAGGCGTCATGGAATCATCCTCTACACATGTCTGTTATTTCAGGCCCATTCTGGCATTGGTGATTGTCCCAATCACTGCAGCTAGTGTGCAGCTACCTACCCCCTCAATCAACCCCGCTGCCCCCTCCCTGCTACAGTGTGGGCCACAGCATGACGATCTGTGGAACAAGGCAGAGCAAGAGACAGAGTTGGCCAAGCAGGAGGCATGCAATGTCAAGCAGCTGACCAGTGAGAAGCGCGAGGCAGGCCAGAGGGTGGAGCAGGCCAACAAGGAGGTTGGTGCTGGTACTGTACAAGCCTGCTGGTGCTGTGCAGGCACGAACTTGGCTTATGAATCCAGTCACACTGACATGTTAGGTTTGGGGCACGGTGTAGCTTTGGGGCATACGAGATTGGGGGGTCTGCTGCTATCATTGTGGCAGCTATGTGACCAGTTGACTGCCAGCATGCGCACCAGAGCCATGCTTGCTCCAGCCTTTGTGCAGGTCCCCAGGCCTTGACTCATCGTGTGCCGCCTGTGCCTGGCTTGTGGGCATCCTGCTGGGATGCACAGCCTTGCTCCACAATGCTATGCTTGTGGCAGCTGGCTAGAAGCCGCTGGTGCCCCTGCTTGCATTACGGAGATCGTCCATGCCAGAGGTCATTGTGTCCACTGCCAGACATGCGGAAGGCGCTGACATGTGCAGCCAGTGACGCCTCTTTCTCGTGGCTTGCAGGTGGAGGACGTCCATGTCAAGGTGCAGCGTGCTGAGGAGCAGCTGCCCGTCTACAAGAAGAAGTCTGAGGCAGCACAAGGGGCTGTCCACCAGCTGAGGGGCGATGTCGACACTGGCAAGCAGCACATCAATGAGGCTGTGGGCAAGCTGCGCAACGTTGGGTGGGTGCAGGCTTGTGCATGGGACGTGGCTGCATCCAAGAAACCCTCCTGAGGGCCCTGATTACGGTCTTGCCTTGGTCTCATTGAGGCTCAGAAAAATAAAATGTTCAGACGCAACACTGTGTTGTACATCTGCACATGCAGCCAAAAGGCTTCTGCCTCTGACTTCTGCTGGTATGCAAAATACACCTACCTGTATTTGATGTCTCATTGCCTCTTGCAGCTGTTGCACCCTCCTGCTATCTTGCAGTGCTGGTCCAGTGCTCACTGGCCTGTGCATGCTGTCTGGCACATCAATCCTCACCCGTCTCAACTCATAATAGGCACCATGGCATGGATGGTGCCTGCCAGCCTATACAGTCACTGGGTGCCTGTAAGGGCCTGCCCCTGGGGATTCGATTGCTGCAGCCTAGAGCTGTGGACAGGCATCGTGTGCATTGCTGGTCGCCGGGCTTAAGGTGCCGCCCCATCTCTTGGGGTCTTTGAGTTCCGGCCTCACCTGCTGATGTGTACCACGTTCCTCATGACTGTCCCACCTGTGTCTGCAGGCAAGAGCTGGACAGCGCCCGCCAGGCAGCTGCCACTCACCAGAAGGAGGCTGAGCTGCGTTCA
This sequence comes from Asterochloris sp. CNOR1, assembly GCA_963969365.1. Taxonomy (NCBI): domain Eukaryota; kingdom Viridiplantae; phylum Chlorophyta; class Trebouxiophyceae; order Trebouxiales; family Trebouxiaceae; genus Asterochloris; species Asterochloris sp. CNOR1. The sequence continues at coordinate 362,750 of OZ017760.1, forward strand.
GCACAGGCCCAGCAGCGCAAGGAGGTGGCCGACAGGCTGGCTAAGGAGGTGTGTGAATGCTGTCTTCGTCATATTAAGTGCTGTCTGTTTTGGGTGGTTGATTGTGGGCATTGTGCCTTGCCCCTTGATGGGGAGGCAAAACCCATCAGTACTGAGCAATCCTTATGTCTTTGAGATCTTACCACCAGACTGGCTGGTGTTTGCCTGGCCTGAAAGCATCTCACGCTGTCATGTATGTTGGGTGTTTCTGCCTGCCTGCCTCACGAGGGGCATGCCTCCACTGGCGGGCTGATGAGAGCAACAGGTCAAATCTGCCCCCCTTCCGCTGCTGCAGGCTGCTCAGCGGCGCGAGGCGTCTGTGGTGGCAGAGAAGACTGCCACCACAGTGCGTGAGGACCTGAAGCCCCTGCGGGCAGATGTCAAGGACAAGGAGGCGAAGGCTGACAAGTGAGCTGCTTGTGACACTCCGTGTTGAGAAGTGGCATGTTGAGAAGTGGCGGTTTCCTTGATATACAAACCTTAAGTTTTGTTTCACGATGTGTGGCTCTGGCCCAGGGAATGGCAGTTTTGCAAGTTGGCTACTGCAGGGGGTGCCTCAGGTGTTGACTCGTCTGTCTTCATGGTCTCTGCAGTCCAGCTCACCACATGACTCCTGCTGGAAGTCTCTAAAAGCAGTTCTGCAACCCACACCTTCTCAGTTGAGCAAGCTGCTGTTGACGTGCACACACTCTGGTGCTGTGCCTTGCGTCCAGTGTACCTTTCCCCCTTCACCTGCAGGTGGCTTTCTTTTGCCTACATGGTCCAGCCAGCCACTGCACTTACATATTGTACATACCATGCACGCTGCCCTCTAGGAGGCTCAGCATGTGGCGGTTTTGCATGCAAGTCTAAAAAAGCTTGGGTGACATGCACTTTCTCTAACCACACATGCATGCACTGACAACTGCACTGACAGATATCCCCTTACTCCTCCCATCCTCTCTCTATTACCAAACAGGAGCAGGTGCCCCCAGGCTGAGGCTGCACTCTGCTGCATTCAGGCCAGCTATCTCAAGTTGTGTCACCTTGCCTGCAGGCTGCAGAGCGACACAACTGAGGCCCAGAAGCACGTGGAGGACCTGGAGAAGCGGTTGCAGGCTGCCCGGCAGCGTGCCCAGGACACCGAGGACGCCTACAACATCGCCCAGCAGGAGTGGTATGCAGCCAGCAACAAGCTGAAGGTGGGTGCTGGGTGCCTGATGAGCAGGTCCCCCTGTACATAGTCTTGACTCTGGCGGTTTTCATGTTGTCCTGGCTACTGCTATTGCCTTGCAGCATTGAAACACACATGCTGTTCGAAAAGCCAGGGCCTTCTGCTTGCAAGTCAGCTGGGTTGCAGGGCAGCACAATGTCATTGAAAACTTGCTCATTATACCAGTGACGACAGGTCTTGCCACCAGCCAGGCCGCTGCCCTGTTCAGGGGTCCACTGGCAGAGAAATGGGCAGGAGTGTTGTGGACAGTAATCAGTATGTAGCTCTTTTCCCCATTTCCCCCATGTCCTGCAGGAGAAGGAGAGGCTGGGTGCCGAGAAGCAGGAGGCAGTCAAGGTGGCTAAGACAGATGTCAGCGACCTGGAGCGCAGAGCTAAGCAGGAGGCGGAGGCTGCCAAGTGAGTGTTGCTGTGATTGGCGGCCTTCTTGTGCACAATTGTGTGCAGCCATACATGTTGTGGTCAAGATGTGGTGTGGCAGTCCAGTGCGTCCGTTGAGTGAGGTGCAGGCTGCACTGGCTGGGCTGCTGACAAGTGAGTATCTGGCTGAGCTGCTGACTGCAGTCAAAAGATGGGGAGGCGGGTTGTTTCTGAGCTGGTCGGGTGCTCTCTCAAATGCGTACTCTGCAATTGCTTTGTTGATGTAAGTCATGGCAATATTGTACAGCCATTGCTTTTTATGCTGCTGCTTGACGGGCACCTGTATTTCACCTGTAGTATCACCAGGAGCTGTTTACATGAGACCTTTGATACTGGCTGCAGGGCTGAGGAACAGGCTGCCGCCAAGGAGGGTGCCCAGGCCCAGAGCGCCAAGCAGCACGCTGACAAGGCTGCCAAGGAGAAGGCTGCCCTGCAGCAGGGCCTGACAGCTGCCCAGGCAGAGGTGAGCTCCCTGCCATGGTCTTGCCTGGCACATGCAATGCATACAGCGCTGCGGCTCTAAGAGGGCAGGCTGGCTGCACTGGGCCATCAACAAATCCAGTGGTATGAGCTTTGTGGTGAGGCCTTGGAGTTGTGCAGCCTCAGTGATGTTGGGGTACCCAGGTTATGTCTTCAAGCATGCAGTGTGACCATTGAAAGCTGGGTACTGACCCTTTGCCCCCACCCTTGTTCTGCAGACCGAGCAGGCTCAGCGCGACCTGGCCACCCGCCAGAAGGATGCTAAGGACGCTAAGACTCTGGTTGCCGACCAGCAGGCTGACATCAAGGAGAAGGTAGGCAGGATGCAGTGTGGATGCGGTGTTTACTTTGCAGCTTGGGCAGTTGTGCTGCCTGCAATGTTGCGTAGAGAAAAGCTTAGCAGCAAGACAGTGCAGCCGCTTTCTGCCTTTAGTCGGTTGCCTTGAAGCTGTCACATTGCAAGGAATACTCAGACCAGCCCTTTTTTCCTGCAGAAAGAGATTGAGGCCTTCAAGCGCAAGGAGGCTTCTGAGGCTAAGGAGGATTGGGAGACTGTGACAAAGATCAGTCAGCAGACTGCCAGTGCCCAGAAGGAGCACTGGGACAAGGCCAAGCAGGTGAACATTTGCGCTGCAGCAGGTTGCACTGTGGTGAGATAAATCTGCCTGCCCTACGTGCTGTGCCATGCCTTGTGCATAACAAGAAGGTAGCACGACAAAGCGTCTGCAGTTGCTTGTATTGCAGTGGGTGAGCTTCCCAAGGGGACTTTGTGTGTCGTTGTGGGCGTTCCACAAAGGACAAGGACTGCAAAAGTCTGTCATGCCTGCACCCTCCCATTGATGAGGCAATCAGGCATGCCTGTGGGATTTGACATAATGCATTTACAGACACTTTGTGCTTGCCATCTACAGCTGGGTGACCAGGCAGAGGCAGACTTCCACAAGACAACTGGTGGGGCCACAGCCACCGGCAAGGTGGAGAGCCACACAGAAACCTCTGGCAGCCACAGCAAGCATGCCACTTCCGAGGAGGAGTCCACAAAGAAGACTGAGGTCGTCAAGAACTGATGCATTGACAACCTCATCACTTGGTTGTGAAAGATTGCATTTCATAGTATTTGCCCAATGTTCTGGTGACATCTCTCTTGACAGTGCGTATTGTCCACACTGCCCTGCACCTGTTAATTGTTCTGCATTTGTCTGTAATGGTTTGATGCTCCTCATAGAGTATTCAAATGGTTGCCGGTTACCTTGTACTGTGACATGTCAAACCTAAGTGATACTGCTTGCCGTGGAACCTGCAGCACTGCACTAGTGTTCAGCAGCTCGTTACACCTCCCCCTCAGCCGGTGGGCAAGTGAGCCATTGCACCAAATCTGCCTGCTCACAGAGGAGTTGAAAGAGCCAGGTGCATGCAGCAACAGCCAAGCACGTGCAACCTGCACACACACCCCCATCAGGTTAGTTCCATGGCAGATGCTTGCTTTGTTTGCATGCAGCAGACTGTCTCTGCAGCCTGCTGCAGATGGACAGCTCTGCTGCAATGCCCAATGCAGAGGTGGTGCAATGCCCCTTCTGCAGCAGTTGTCCTGGGCAAATAGCAGGTGGGCCTCAAAGCTGAAGCACGGGTTCCGGTGCTGCCATGCCCTCGGATGTCCACGAAGGCCCACTCATTGTCTGCGCAGCAACTTTGTACATTTCCTGCCAACTGCAGCTGCGCTAACCACAGCACAGCAGTCGTGCTCTTACGTGCATGCTCAGCGTCATCGATCTGTCCCTGTGCCTCGCTGGTAGCTGCTGCTTGAACAGCCATGGGTCTCCTTAGCAAGCTGCCGATGTGCTTGCCTGGCTGTCATCAGGCTGAGTGCTGCACGCTATGTAAGTCTTCAGGTTCTGTGCACGCCCGGCGCTAGGCAGCAGCACCCTCAGCTCCCCGCTGTGCGCTTTTTCCACATGCTTGGCTGCACTCTGCCTGCTGCACATGTTTGGGCCCAGTCCATGCACTGCAGCTGCTGCCTGGCCTGAGTGGGCATCACAGACAGTCTCAGCATTTCTTGTCGCCCCTGCTGATCCTCCTGCAGACCATGCTGTAAATGTGCTGCAGGCAGGGAGCAACTCTGGTGACTACAGTAGTGGCCAGTCCTTAGGCAGAGACAAACAGGCTGTGCCTGTGATCCTTTGACAAAATGGAGTGTCTGCAGTAGTCTCAAACATATGCCCTGAAGAACTACCAAATGAGGGACTGATCAACTGCCAATGTACAGCTATGTCCCTGTCTGTTGCGCCTGCAGTCTGGACCATCTGGGGAGACTGGCTGTGACCTGCACCGCTGTGGCCGTCAGCCAGCTTGTTTACTCAGCACATCCCATGATGTTGGCTCAAGACAGGTCGGGTATTGAAGGTTTGTGTCGCTACCTGTTGCACTTGTTGATCGCAATTTTCATGGACGGTTAGCTCAGTGGTAGAGCGGTCGACTGCAGATCGACAGGTCACTAGTTCGAACCTGGTACCGTCCTCAGATGGGGCAGTGTTTTGGAGTGCGCCATACAGTCAGCACAGCTAAGAGATACACAGCCCTGGCCTCGGGACATAACTGATTTGCGCATTGCATTATATGATGCCCATGGCCTTAGCAGCCAGGCACAATGGTGAGTCTGATTTTTTGGGCCGGGCAGACTTCTCATGGCCAGCAGCTGGATGACCCCTTGCTTCTGCATTGCTGATCTCCAGGGCAGGAGCTTGGTGAGCTATTTGTCAGGGTTGGCCTGAGTTGGGACGACAGCTGGGCCCCAGCACACCCCCTTGCCATCATCTGTTGCGTCCCTGGCATCGATAGCTGCTGTGCAACCAGCCTTGAGTTGGGACGACAGCTGGGCCCCAGCACACCCCCTTGCCATCATCTGTTGCGTCCCTGGCATCGATAGCTGCTGTGCAACCAGCCTTGAAAGGCTTGGCCAGCACCATCATCACTCCCTGGCTGTCAGAAGGTACAATTGCCATTGTGAAGCCGTGCATCTTTAGTGAAACAGTCTATATAAAGCAATCATCGGGGCCCCATCTGTGCCCTGTCTATGATACTAACTCCAATCAAGCATGCAAAATGCAGCAATTCGGTGGGCAAGGGGATGGGGCACTCTGTTCCAGGGAACACATTCAAAGGTAACTCAGCTGGAGACATCAGAGATGGATGCCCATGCTGGAGACAAATGGCGGACGGCTGCTCTTATACTGGGCCTGGAATTTGAGACCCTGAACTGCTGCTAGTGTGTTGGCGACAGGGCATCGCTGCTCCACAGCATCCTGCAGATCCACAGGAGGGAGATGGCGTGCATCACTCTAGAGACCCCATTTATGCTTTGTGTTGAAGCTACAGCTTCCTGCTCCAGCAGTTGAGCAAACCCCAGATGTCCATTGTCCACTCAAACAGAGCAGCCTTCACTGTGCCGCCCCTCACCCTGAGCTGCGTGAGCTGCTGGGAGTTTGCTGTGGTGTCAATCTCTGCAAGGATGTCAATCTCCTGAAAGCGCGCTGGCACCCCTTGGACCCCGCGCAGGCCGCGGGCATCAAGCTTGCCCCACGCCGTCCACTTGACCTTGCCGACCTGCAGGCCGAGCTGCTTGGCCACAGTGTGCAGCGTCACCTCTGAGCAACCTACCAGTGCACTCAGGAGATGGCACAGCGGGTTGGCGCCTGCACAGCATGCCAGCCAAGCTTGGCACTGCTGCAGCGTTCACGCTGTGGCATGCAGGACTGCGGGTCGCACCTGAGTCCTTGCCGCCCATGCTGGCTGGCTCATCTATCACCCATTTGTGCTTGCCGGCCTGCACAATGGTGGTTGCTCCATCGCCTTCCGCTGTCACTAATTGTGTGACCATGCGGGGCGTACTGGTATCTTTGGCTGAGCCTCTTACTTGAAGCTGCTGAGCCTGACAGCAGGGCAGCATCTCAAAAGCAGAGCATGCCCCTATTTGGCGGCCAGCCAGCTGGCTAGCAGTCTGTTGAAGCCCTTTTCTCAGCATGGCTTGCAACACTGCGTGCTCAGCAAGTCCCACAGTGCCCCAAAACCGACATTGCGTACTAGTCAACGCCCATACAGCAAGAAACAGATCCTGCCAAACAGTGAGCCCTTGATGCTGGCACAAGAAGCACAGGCTTCAGCTGAACCTCTGTGGTTGGTTTCTCCATATTGACACAAGGTGTGAGGCTGTGCTCACAATGGTCCCTGAATCCCGAGGATGCTGTATCTGCTGCAGGATCTGCCTGGCAGTGCATCCACTCGACAGCTCATGTCGTGGATATCCGTGTCGAAGCTGTGCTCCTGTGGCATGCAGGCACATTGCAGGTCAATCCCAGCCATGAGCCTGGATGCCGTCTATGCAGCAGAGACGCGCTCTCTCACTGGCACCATGTGCCAGCTGGGGCAGGTGGTGCAGCAAGCTGCTGCAGCCTTCCAGCGACTCTCCCAGCAGGTGTGATGTGGTGTTAGCCACGATCACGCCTGCCTTTCGACGCCTGCTCCCAGCAATTTTGACTTGCATGCTAGTGTTGTCCTCATTCACAAGCGTATACTTGCAGGGAGAGGCCATTGATCAGCGCTGCCAAGCGCTGTCAGAGAGATGCCGGGCAGTGCAGGCGCACTTCACACATCTGCAAGGTACATCCCATCTACTTACAGCTTGCTGGCATCAGCATCAGCCTGTTTTGCGGCTGCTGAGTGCATGGTGCGTGCTGCAGGTGATGCCAGCAGGGCAGAGCAGTATCCAGCATCTGCGGATGGAGTGAGCCTCAGTGGCAGCGCAGATCCTTGGATCATGCACAAGGTCAGTGATGCAGTGACGCTGCATGGTACTGCTGTTGAGGACACTGCAGGGCTTAGGTGCAGATCTGAATTCCTGCAAACAAGAGCGCCCTTTCCTTGGCAGCCAGCGTAATTTTACGTGCAGCCGCCTGTGCTGACCTGTTCAGGGTGCTGCCAGACCGCAATTGTGCCCTATCTGCAGGGCTTGTTTGCCAACACTGCTGCTGGGCAGGAGGGGCAGCCTGCAAGGTGTCCCGCAGCTGCCTCTGCTGACTACCTGTCAGCTGTCAAGCGGGCAGGGGCCACGCAGGAGCCAGGAGGCATACCTGCCGTCTGGCCTGCAGTCAATGGCAATGGAACTACTGCCGGCGGCCAGCTGGTAGATGGCGCCGGAGCTGTTGAGCATGTGGCCCAAGCCGGCGGCGGCACGCATGCCCAGAGCAGGTCTGCACAAGCCTGGCAGGATGGACGGCAGGATGGCTCCAGCTCCCAGCCCAGCCTTGGAGCACAGCAAGCCGCCCAGGACCAGGATGCAGGGCCAGCTGGGCAGCCACCCAGCTCGACTGCTGATGGCGCACCATGGGGCGTGCCTGGTGCTGCTGCCGCTGCTGCTGCTGGTGCTGCTGAAGCCAGCAGGAGCGCAGCAGCAGCAGTTCAAGAGACCGCTGGCTGGCCGCTGCCTGATGGCTCCAGCTCCCAGCGCAGCGCTGGGGTACAGCAAGCAGCCCAGCGGCAGGATGCGGGGCCAGCTGGGCAGCCACCCAGCTCGCCTGCTGATGGCACATTGTGGGGCGCGCCTGGTGCTGCTGCCGCGGCTGCTGCCGGTGCTGCTGAAGCCAGCGAGAGCGCAGCAGCGGCTGTTCCAGAGACTGCTGGCTGGCCCTTGCCTGCTGATGGAGCGAGCACAGCTGCGCCTGCTGGCAGGGAGACAGCCCCTGGGCCGCTGCCTGCTGAGCAGTACCATGAGCAGGAAGCTGCTGTTCAGCCACACAGCCCTCAACGAACCTTGTCCGAAATCCAGGGTACAGCTGGCTGGCCACTGCCTGACGGGCAGCACCATGAGCAGGCAGAGCGGCCTGCACCGGCAAAGCGGGAGCTGTTTCCTGATGGGGCTGTGCCGGAGGGCGTGCACGAAGAGCACACCCAGCAGGAAGCACGCTGGGTGGCAGAGGCGCAGCGCAGACAGCAAGCTGCTGCACAGCAGGCCAGCCAGCAGACGGATCTGGGCTCATATAAGCCCCAGGCTGGAGACTCAGACACGGAGCAGCAGCCAGCAGAGCCTCTGGCAGTCAGAGGGTACCCTAAGGGCCCTGGCACACAGCCAGCAGAGCAGCAGCCAGGAGAACAGGCAGAGCCTGTCACCAGGCACCCTGAGGGCAATGGCAGAGGGTCAGCTGCAGACGCAGCCAGTGACGCTGCCGGCCCCAGCACAGTGCTGGTGCTGGCGGCGGGGGCAGTGGCAGCAGGCGCAGCTGGCTTGGCAGGTGCAGGTGGGACCCTTTGAGCTTGGAACACTGGGGGCGTGGCCGGGTGCTTCATGCCCTGTGGTGTCTGGCCCTGTTTGGGAGCCGCCCTTCAACATGCAACTGCCACGCATGAGTTTTCATGGGGTGCTGCCGCAGTCTGCCAGTGCCTGATGCAAGGTGTGCTCATGCTGGCCTGCAGGGCCTGCAGAGGTTGGGGCTGCAGGGGCTGTTGGCTGCCTGGCAGCTGAGTCAGCTCGAGTCACGATGAACCAGAAGGCGGGGAACGAGCCGGCGTACCAGGGTGCTGCTGCAGTGTCAGAGCAGAGCACGCAGCAGGCTGCAGCTGACACTGGCAGCAGCCTGCAAGATGAGCAGACTGTGCATGGCGAGGCTGCCAAGCAAGCAGGAGGCCCCATTGGGGATCCAGGTGGGCAGTGCTGGGCTGAAAGAGCTTGCCTGTGGCCCTAGCAGGTGGAGTTGTTGCTCAAATGGCCCAACGCAGTGTTGAAGGCTGCCTTTCTTGACCATGCGCGGCCTGATCTGCTTACCTGAGTGCCCTGCTTGTTCTGCAAGCCCACCCATCTGGGACTTCTCACACAGGACACATCAACACTCTGCCTTCTGCTCACAGCAGCTGTCTGCCTTCTTGCACCCAACAGCAGGGACCAAACTGCTCCATTGTGTGCCTGCAGAGCTGCCTGTTACCCCCTTTGCAGAGCAGGCTGCGCAGCAGGAGCGCTCCCCAAGTCCTGCAGAATGGCAGGATGCCCATAGCAGAGCTGGCAGCGCAATTTCGCTGGCTGCCGGCGAGACTTCTGGCAGCCAGATCTTCCATGATGCTCGCAGCAGGGCTGGCAGCGCAATGTCCCTGGCAGCCAGCGAGTCGTCTGGCAGCCAGGTGTTCCAGGATGCCGGTAGCAGGAGAGGGTCAGCAGCCTCCACCTCTGGCCGCAGCTCGCCGGCGCCCCAGCTGCGCTCAGGCCCTGGGGCAGGCCTGGTGAGCGGCATTCAGCAGCCTGCATGCAAGGGTGTGAACAATTGAGAGTGACTTACTTGAAGGCAAACCCAGCTTGTGCACGACCCAGGCATAGACAGGATGGAGGCAACGGCAGTCGACTTTCCACCTACTGATCGGCAACACTCCTGGGCCGCAATGTAGCTTTCAGGGTCATCAACAGTCCAGTGGTGCCTGCCAACTGGGTTCTGCGCATGTGTGCACATGTGCCTGTAGCTGACCACAAAGACAGCAAGCCACGTCCCATATTTGGCGTATTGACCCACAGAGGTTTGTTTGTACCTGCAGGAAGCTGAATCTGAGCAAGCGGGCAGCATGGATGCCTCTGCAGGCGTTGCCCGTGGCCTCACCAAGGTGGCCAGTGGCAGCCTCAGCAGGCCGGTCTTTGGTGCAGCAGTGACGGGCGGACCAGCGTCAGGACAGCCATCGCCTGAGAAGCCATCACAGGTAAGCGTCTGGGCAAAGAGCCTGTCCTTGCTGCTGCCAAGGCTGTATGTGTTAGCCAGAGCCCTTTGGCATCACGCCGTCTGTTGATGGCATGGCACATGCGTCGTTCAGCAAGGTGGATTGCTCAGCAGTAGCAGTGTGCAGCCTCGCAGCTCCTTGTCATCTGTGATGCAGGAGGGTGCTGGTGCTGCACCAGCTGGCGAGCAGGCTGCTGCAGCAGGCTCCCAAGCTGAAGCAGACCGGGCGCAGCCTGAGGCCTCACCTGAGGCAGTGGGTGCAAACAGCGCCACCACTGCTGAGGTGCCACAGGTACGGCAATCTGCAGCCTGTCTTGCCTTGTGAGGGCCAGTAAGCAGACATGACAGGTTGTGTGCCTGTCTCTCTACCTGTGCACAGTGATCTTCCCCGTCTGCAGGCACATGTCTGCAGCTGCATCTAATTGCTGCCTGTGGCCAGCCACCTTTGCATTATGATTGCAGCTGCCTTCTTACGAGTGTGCAAACCCATGATTCTCACCTGCAGGTGCAGGCCTACAGCCGCAGGCGTTGGCTGCCTGTGCCCAAATGTCGCACCATCCATGGGAGCATGTCTGCAGCTGCACACAATGTCACTTGTGCTAAGTTGTCATTCCTGCCTGCAGGCTGAGGCTGCCTTCCCTCGGAACCCTCTGTACAAGTCTCTGGAAGGCGTGCCCCAGCCTCAGCACAGTGGCAGCCCTGATGGGTCAGCAGCCCCGGCTGTCAACCAGCGCTCATTGGCTGAGACAGCCAGCCTGCAGGTCTCCACCAGCCCTCTGCCAGAGCGAGTGTCCACATCCGCTCTGCAGACCATAGCTGAGGAAAGGGCCAGGCAGGAGGGCAAAGGAGCAGCTGAGGAGGTGGGTGTGTCTGAGGCCAGCTGATGCCCATGCTGCCAGCAGTTGAGCCTCGTCAGTGCAAATTTGATGCTGTGAGCCACCCATGGGCATCTGATTGGGATTTTGAGGTGTGTTTGCAGTATCCCGCATGCTGTCTGTAGCAGCCTGCTGTTGCCAGCTGGCCTGGTCTTGTGACTGTGGCTATAGCAGTCATGCTTGCCAGTGGCTGCTGGGCAAAGGCTCTAAACGTTCTTGGCCGCAGCCAAGGTGTGGAAGCCTGGTCCTGTCAGTGCTTACCCTGTCTGTAGGAGCCTGAGGGTGACAATGATGAGCGCACCAGTCTTAACAGCAGAGCCTCAACCGATGAGAATGCTGCTGCCATCCCTAAGGCAGCAGATGCTCCAGCCCCAGAGCCATCAGCAGACGCGCCACGCTTCCCCACGATAGCGCCGCAGGCCTGGCAGGCATCCCCGGAGCTGCAGCAGGCAGCTAGGTTCCCTGTCGTGCGACCAGGGGAATGGCAGTCCCCCCTGCGGCCACCAGCTGCCCTGGGCATACTGCCAGGCGCTGTGCCTCTGCCAGGCATGAGCACCCGCCAGGCTCAGGCACCAGGACAAGGAGGCGCCATGCCGCAGCGGGCAGGGACTGCTGCTGCAGGGCCAGGGGATGCCGTGCAGCAGTGGGCAGCAACTGCTGCCCCAAGGTCGGCCCCTGCAGGGCAAGTGGCACCAGCAGCAACGCAGACGATGCAGGCTGCTGCTGCTGCTGCCCCTGGGGCGGTCAGCCCTGCTCCAGTGCAGATGATGCAGGTAGGAGAGGACTGAGCCACTTCATTCACAGTGTGACGTCTACACAAGGATGCGGCTGAGCACTTCATGTCTATTGCTCCATTACAGCAGTTGCTGAGCTGTGCAACCCCATGTGCAGGAATTCAGGGCACAGCAGCAGGCAAGGAGCGGTGCTGCACAGCAGCAGAGGGCACAGCTCTTGCAGCAGCAGGCTTGGTCTGGCACAGTGCAGCAGCAGGGGCCGCAACAAGCGGAGCAGCAGATGAAACAGCAACCACTTTCAGAGCTTGCGCATCCTGCGCAGCAGCCAGGTTCAGAGCTGCCGCATCCTGCGCAGCAGCAGGGGCTGACAGCAGCTGTCACCCCGCAGGAGCAGCTCATGCGTCTGCAGCAGCCGCACCAGGCGCTCCAGTCCATGCGCAGCTATGGCCGCCCCCGTGCGCGGGGCATGCGAGGTTCCCGGCACAGTTCAGCAAGGCAGGCAGGGCTGCTGCAGAGCTTCAACTCGGACCAGGGCCCGCTGCGGGAGAATGCCTTTGGCCTGCAGCCAGCCGGGCCGGGGATGTATGTGAGCCAGCCAGCCTTTAGCGCTGCAGCCATCATTGGTGCTGGGGGTGGCGGCGCTGGGGGCGGCCCTGCAACACCAGGTGAGCCATTCCAAGCGACGCTTTTGCAGGCCCTTGCAATATCTTTGAGCTGCACATTTACCTTAATTGATGCACAATCACTGTGATGCACGCTTTGCTGCTCGTGAGCTTTGCTCCAACTCCCCAGGCATGCTTGTGCCAATGGCCCATGAGATCTGAAATGCACAAGAGAGGGGCACTGCCATGGATTGCACCCTCCTGGTACCACTCAGTGAGGCTGTGCCTACATCTTTGCAGGGGAGTTTGCTGGCCCAGGACACTTTGCTTCTGGGCCAGGCCTCATGCGGAGCGCCACTCAGCCACAGGGGATGGGGCTCAGCAGTGGCTATGGTGCAATGGGCAGCTACGGTGCGCCTGGCAGTGGAGGCCTTACCAGGTATGGTCGCAGCACCTCCAGCCGGCTTGGCATATTTGCTGCAGCAGACGCTGCCTGCAACATTGCAACGACTTCTGCCCTGCCAAATCATGCTGTGCATGCCTGAATGCGAGGCAGGCAGAGCACTGCATAGCCTACTGCACATCCTGTGCCGTTTCCCGCCCAGGCAACGATTCCCTGGCAGCGTGGGGCAGGCGGGTTCCGCAGCGCTGCCTGACACTGCTGCAGGTCCATCTCAGGGCTGCCGGCTGCGCCTCCCCCACTGCCCCAGGTCCCCAAGGCTGCCCTGCTGCCCACCACTGTGCTGCCCAGTGCAACTGCAGTACCCTCACCTGCCAGGTGAGGCTGCAAGGGGCCTGCCATGCACTGCTGGGGCCACCGGCAGCAGCATTGCTGTGATCCTGCAGCGCTCTTCACAGCCGAACCAAGTCAATCACTGCACCTAGGCACGCAAGCCTGCACAGCAAGGCAGCTGCACACTTTCAGCAGAGCCCTGCGTGTCACAATGCAGTGGTTATCATGGCAAAGCCCAGCCCTTCACGGCGTGAGTGGCTGTCATCTGCAGATCAGAGAGGAGCGCTTCGTCCTATCAGTCTGGTCCGGCCCTGAACAGAGAGGCGTCAATTCAGTCCGACGCCCCCTCAGAGCGCTCTCAGGCCTCTGTCAGGTCCACGGCAGGCCCTCAGGTGGGACAGCTAGCCCTTGTCTGCTCGTATGCATTTTGCTTACCTGTGCCAGGCAGACTGACGTGTGCTGTGCACTTGTTCCAGCAACCAGCAACTCAGCTGAACACATCCTGTGGTGAAGGTGGCACAGCCCTGCGATGGCGCTGCATCATCCACAGGGCCCTGCCAGCAGCCCACAGGAGTGTCTGCCTTGCAGGCATTGCGCTCCTTCATGGATGCAGCAGCCCCTCAGGATGGCGGCCCGTACTATATGAGGCCACCGGCGTCAGTGGTGGGTTCGAAGGCACGCACGCCGCTGCCAGTGCAGCTGGCCTCGCAACCAGCACTGACGGCCAGCCTGGATGCCCAGATAGAGGAGCCTGAGCACTCCCCACGCTTCATGCGGGCCGGGACAGGTGCGCCTGTCCTGCTTGCTGTGGGGTATTGGTTTGTGGCAGCTTACTAGAGCCCATCATGTCTCAGAAGTCCCGGTGCACCTCTGACAGCTGCTGCCTCTGATCGCGCCTCAAAGAGGAAATAACATTCATGCGGGGCGCAGCAGGTGTGCCTGCTCTGCTTGGGGATTTTGCTATGTGGCAGCTTATCACAGCCCATCTTGTCTTGAATTGTGCACCCCTCAAAAGTGCTGCCTCTGATTGCGCTGCGCGCTTCATGCATGGCGGGGCAGCTGCGCTTGCCTGCTGGTCGTTCACGCTCGCTTTGCAGCCTGAACCCATGCAGCCTGAACCCCCGTATGCTGGTGGCATAGAGTGTCTAGCAGATTGTGGGGCATCAGTGCCTTTTCTTGCAGCAATGAATCTCTGTGTGCTGGAATGCTCACACATCTACTCCCTGTCCAGGCAGCCTGACCATCTTTGAAGACCCTTGTGCTTGCGCTTGAGCAGAAGTGACACATGTTTGCCTCTGAAGCATGCACTTACACTTCTGGGTTGTCCTTGCTACAGTGAACAGCTCCTTGCTGCACAGCACTGTGACAGTTGACCCTCTTGTTCAGCACCTCTCTAGTTTTGCTGTCTCTGACATGCAGTTTTTCTCTGCTGCAGCTTGCAGCTCCTTGCTTCCTGGCATCACTGTTGTGAGACTGGCTTCTCTCCAGCACCTCTGAAGTCCTGCTGTTTCACAATCACAACATCTCCCTGCTGCAGCCTATAGCTCCTCGCCGCCCAGCATTGCCCCCCTGTCCAGCGTGGGCCCCCTGGGCAAGCAGGCCAGGCCCTACCAGCCAATGCAGTGGCAGCCCCTGCAGCCGGTGCTCGACCCCAGGGTGGCTGCTGACCTGCAGCAGCGCGGCCTGCCGCTGCGCCTCAGCACGACGCTTCAGCCGCCAGGAGCGCCCCCGGGCATGCAGCGCATGCCAGGTGGGCTGGAGGGATTTGCAGATCTGTATGACTGTGTGCTGGGGCATCAAACTGTGTTAAAGGCACGCAGGGCCTCCATGCCGATGCACACTGCATGTCTACTGGGATGGCGCCTGCAGGCGCCCTGCATGACTACCTGGTGTTCGAACCAATGAAGCATCCCTGATTGCTGTCAGGACGCAAAATGATGTGACTCTGGTCCACCTCTGCCTTGCCATCTGGGCTGCCCGCAGCTCAGCAGCAGTGCAGCATGCTGAGTGCAGGCTCCAGGAAGGTATGCAGGATGCCTGGCAAATCAGCGTCTCTGCAGAGAGAAGTCTGCAGCTTTGTCTCCTTGCACAGCATGATGGCATATAAAGCATGTGCATTACATAGATGGCCCCAGCGCCATACAATGCGGAAGAGTGGCTGTGTCTGCAGACCACCAGCGGCAGCAGTCAGGCATGGAGAGCATGTACACCACGGTGCAGCATGAGCGGCCCATCAGCAGCTACGGCGGCTCTCAGTACCCAGTCAGGCGCCAGGTGGGCCTGGAGGAGTATCTGGTCACACCTGCCTGTCTGAGAGAGGGACGCCCTTTAGCAGCATCATCAGGGAACACCACAGCCTGCCAGGTGGCAGGGAGGCGGGCCTGCTTTGTTGCAGGTCAGGTCCAGGGTTGGCAGGCCAGCGATGTCTGGTACCTGCTGCTGCAGGTCAGCCCAGAGTCGGCACTCTGTCGGTGCAAGCAGGGACGGGCTGCATCTGTTTCCAAACTGCTGGCACCTAAGCAAGCTAGGAGGCCTCCTGGCTGGTGCAGCCAGGGAGATGTACACACACAGTCACGTAGCCTAGGCTGGGAAGTCATCTGGCCCATCTGCCACTGCATCAGGGAAGGCCGTTGCAGGATCCACCTGCGCTGATGGCGTGCTTGCAGGCGCCAGCGGGCCCTCCTCAGAGGCAGGCAGGTGCCAGGGAGCTGCAGCCAGCGCAGCGCAGCGACAGCCCCCCAACTCCCGAAGCCCCGCCCAGCTCCTACTTTGCAAGCCGCCAGGCTCCACCTGTTACCTACCTGACCCCACAGGTGGGGTCTGCTCGCAGGCCAGGAGGCACTGCAGGACCAAACAAACCACCTGCTTTCTGCTGTCAGCGGCAACCCTTGGGGCCTGTGCCAAAGCAAACATGCCACTATGCTGCGCACCAGGCCCTGCCGTGAAGTGTGGGGAGCCTGCAGATGCCTGGCGCAGTCCAATGCGAGTTAACATGGCCTCCACATTGCTTGTGGTGCACCTGTTCTTGTGTGCAATGGCAGCAAGTGCATCCTTGCCGTCACCCGCCAGCACTGGCACAATCTGGCTGCCCTGTATTCCCTGAAGCCCTCCTCACCCCTCTGGTTGCACTCAGGCAGCAACAGTCCATGCCTGCGCGCAGAAATATGCAGCGAGAATCCGTTTTGGTGCGCGAAACAATCATTTAGATGTTCAATTTTCACACTGTGGCTGCAGGTGCACCAGCATGCGCACCAGAGCCCCGCTCCCCCGCCGCCGCCTGCACACCTGAGGGGCTCCCAGCAGGCTGCGTTCACTGGAGGGATGGGCATGCAGCCCATGCAGGTCAGCAGGGGGGATGATGACAATACAACGCCTGTGCAGCTCAGGGTCGGCTGGCAGCATGCGCTGTCTGCTTCCCGTGGGCGGATGTCATCTCTTTGCATTGAGCCGCAGGAGGCAGGCACAGTAAGCATGCATGACATATGCACCTCTAACAATTACAGCAGAGCCCAGGTGCCTCTGGCTTTGGCCTATTCCTGGCTGCTTGCTAGATTGTGCTCCTTTGCCTGCTTGTTGGCAACATCCAGTGATATTGCACAGCAACACAGCACTGTGACAGAAACTGCTGGCGCCTTCATGTGACAGCACCAAGCTGAGCCTGCTCTGTTTGTTGTAATTCTGTGTATGCACTGCACAGATGTGTACAGCCCAGCAGGCTGTGCCCAAGGTGACTGCGTCAGAGCTGCAACCATGCATGCAGGCTTCGCCAGGTGCCAGGGGTCTTGGGGAGACGGATGCCAGCCAGGCGAGTCCCTCGACGCACAGTGAGCCCTTCCAGTTCCCTGGGGCCCGGCCGGAGATCACGGGGACACCCGCGCTGTCGACACGGGCCATGCCTCGCCAGGATGCAGAAGGTGTGCCTGGCTGGTCTGGCAACAGCCTGGGGTCCTATGCCAGATCTACCCCGGGCAACGCAGTTTGTGACGCACGAGCAAGCTGGCGAAACTTGCATCCACGCACACCCTCATGCTCAACCCGGCAGTGCTGGCAGCACCTGTAGTCCGATCTCTGCTGGGCGGCAGCCGCGCCCGCCAGAAACCCTTTACCCCGTCCTGACAAAGCAACATCTACATCCATGTGCCCCATGGTCCAAGAACTGAGATTGCAGGCCTCACTGAATGTGCTGCCCAGAGCTCTGGACAGCATTCACGCTTGCCTTCCCTGCAGGTGCTGGTGTCAGCACCCCTCGGCGCATGCCGTCTGCAGCCCCACCTGCCCTCAGCCCGGCAGTGCCCAGCTCAGGCGACCGAGTCAGGCCGGCACCGCCACCACCGCTGCCAGGTGGGCTGCTCGTCCATTGCTCCCCAGCTGGTGCTGGAAGGCCACTGCCTGTGTGCCAGCAAACTATCCACTTTGGATACCTGCTGGGCTGGCAACACCTTCCTCTGCTCTTGCTGGGTGGCCTGCTGGGTCCTTGAACGGTGCGCACCAGGTTCAAGCTGCAGATCGGCAGGCCCTGGGGCCAAAGCTGCCTTTTCGTCTGCTGGGGTGCCAAGGTCCAGCACTCATGTGTAGTGGCCTCAAGGTTTAGCACCTGTCTGGGGGTGCAAAGGTTCAACAGGATGTTTGCAAGACACTTCCGTCAAAGACACGCCCTGCGCTGCTCTCAAACCCTTGCAGGTGGGTATGCAGCTCAGGTTCTCTCACATGCAACGACCAAACAGAGGGAGGCCGACACAGCACCAACTAAAACCATTGCTGGCTCGCTGCAGGCAGCTTTGCTGCCCCTGTGCTGGTACAGGCAGCCTGTAGCGTGAAGACCTCCCTGCGCTGACAAAGCACTTTGTCGTCAATGTGCAGGTGGGTACGCGGCGCAGATGCTGGCAGAGGCAGCGGCCAGCAAGAGGGCAGCTGGCATGGCCATGCGGGCTTGGCCCACCTCGGAGGCAGAGCGGTATGAGAACCACAACAAGCGCGCCTCATACGCTTCAGACGCCGGGAGCGCGGCTTTCCCGGGGAAGCAGCTGCTGCCGCCCGAGGTTGCGGTGCGTCTGTACTGCTGCCATACCTGACAGGGTGCATGCTGACTGGCCTGTACAGTTGTGCTGCAGGGCAGCGTCTGTGTCCAGATGCCGCCCTGCGTTCATACTTTCTCGATGCATGATGGCTTGATAGCCGGTCTTTCCGCTGCTGCCTCATGGTCCGGTGCCACATTCCTGGGCCAGGTTTGGCAGCAGTTCTTTCATAGGGTGCCAGCTGACACTGCTGCCACGCCAGGCATGCTGCATACCGGCTGGCCTGCTCATGTACTGCAGCAGGGCTGGGCTTGTGAGCCCAGGATCTGCATGGAAGTGAGCCAGGCTGCTTCCAGGATGATAAGCTGTCTTCCATGACAATGTCGTGGGTAGTGAAGTGGCTGAGCTCAGATGTGAGGGCCTGTCATCAGCAGAGGTGGACCTGTGTGCTGGACCTTGCAGTGCATGTGCTACCCTTGCAAGCATGCACAGCAGAAGTGGTGTGCATTCAGTGTGGGGGCCGGGCCACGCTGGGCGCTTGACGCATGTGCAGCAGGCTGATAACCCTGCCTTGCTGCCTGATGTGGCCTGACACCAGCCTTGCCGCGCTCTTTGGCCAAGCAGTGCTAATGCTGCAGTCCTGCCCTGAAAACTGTGCACAAGCATCAAGGTTTGAGGCTACAAGGGCTCTCTGAAAGTGTGCTTTGCAGGACCCCTGCAGATTTGCAGCCAGTCAACTATCTGTCAGTGTCCTGCGGGGACTGTCCCGCATCTGCAGGCAGAGTCCTCTGTGCCCCTGCCCTGCAGGAGTCGTTCACATCTGTAGCCAGCGACCAAGACGCCGCCTCAGACAGCGCTGCTTCCGGGGTGCGGGTGGGCAGCACTGACTTTGGGAGGGCACCCGCAGGGGCGGCCTCCCAGGCAGGCAGCGCATCAATGGCGCCTGCGCAGGTCAGTGCGTGTGCAGTGCTGCAGTGCTTCAGCTGGGGGCAACTGGTACTGTCAATAATACCGATGAGGCAATGATGGGGCCTGTGGCCTGCATGCAACTGGTCCTTGCCGACATTCTCCTTGTGCCAACGCAATGGCTTGGCTAGCTGGGAATTGGTGGTGGTGGCAGCTAACCTGCATGCATTGTGTGCTGCGGTCAGCAGGCGGTCACAGCTCTGCACCAGCCCATGCGGCCTGCAATGGATGACAGCACGGACACCCTGCCTTCGGTGCGGCAGGATGTTGGGACTCACACCTCAGCTTGCAGCAGCTCACGCCCGGCGCGGGTGATGCATGCAGAGTGCCCCTCCGGCCTTCAATGTGGCAGCAGGGGTGCCATCTGCGGGGACGCAGGGCTCGCTCATGCCGGCGGCCGGCAGCGGAGGCTCTGGCGCGCTGAGCAGCTTTGCCGGAGCCAAGCCCCCCATGCCTCAAGGTGCACAGGGTGAGTCGCTGTGGAGTCCAGTACATCACATGCTGGCTGTCGAGCCGCCCACAACGCCAGGAGATGTGCGTCAGCCTGATGCCAAGCCCGTCTGTTGCTTCTGGGCCCACACTGGGCATGTCTGCAGCAGGAACCCACACGCCTGCTTGCACCACACGTGGCTGGGCATGCAGGAGGGCACAGCCCTTGGCACACGTCTCAGTCCACACTGTAGTCCCAGCTCGACTGCCTGCATGGCCACCCTGCAGCCCACTCTGTGTGCTGAGAGGGTTCAGAAGGTTAAACCTTTCCTTTGCCTGCCATGCAGGACAGGTGTGCTCAGCACACACAGCTTGCTCATACACTTTCACAAGTCCACACCTTCGCTAGGGCTGCAGGGAAGGCCGCCCCCAGCCCCCCGTAATTGTGCCCTGCCTGCTCAGAGCACAGTCTTGCGTTGTATTGTATTGTAAACGTGACACCTCCTGTGCAGGCAGGGCCATCCCTGATCTTGGTCACCTACCCAGCAACCTCAGAATGTGACAGCTTCCCTTGGCCTGCAGGGACGGCCACCTCCAGGCAGCCCTCAGTGCGTCCTGCCCGCTCAGAGCGCAGCCGCAAGTCCACTGCCTCAGCCAACCCAGCAGACATGATCAAGAATAGGGCTCAGAACATCAGGCAGTCCCTGTACCCTGAAAGTACCGTGGCTGCCAGCGACAGCGAGGGGGACTGGGATGAGTGATCAGGCATGGACTGGACACTGCTCCCTGCCCAAGAGGGTTCTGGGACTGACGTTGCCACAGCAGACAGGGACTTCATTCGACTGCGGCAGGAGCCAGGACCCTCTTGCAACATCCACATATAGGTTGAAGGCCAAACTTGTAGACAGAGAAGCCTGCTTGAGTGTGAGGGTCAGAAAGCATGAATGTTGTGTTTCTTTAGCTTTGCAGCCCAGTAGCGCTGTTGAGGGCAAGCACAGAGGACACAACAGCAGATGGCACAACAGCAGATGCAGCCAGGAGCATGGACTAGCATCAATTTTGTGTTGCTCTACATCAGTGGTGTCAATTCAAGGGTCAGGCAAGCAATGTGCATTCATTCGAGCAAAAGGCAGCACTCAGAAACAGATCACTCATAGATCCAGGGCTTGAGGGCAGGCGTGTAGTCAGCCAGGCCCTCTGAGAACCACAGGCCAATCTCACGTTTTGCGCTGTCCACAGCGTCGGATCCATGAATGATGTTGCGACCCACCTGCAGGACAATGCAGCGTGCCTCAACCCCTTTTGGATAGCTAGTGGTCCCCGTGGTGTGCAGAAGGCATCCTGTCAGGAACTGGCACAATAGGGTCCTCAGCATCCTGAGAGACATGCTGGTGGCAGACTTAGGCAGCAGGAGAATGCCGGTGCTGAAGCACAAGCTGTGAGGGAGCTTGAGGTGACTGGCGACTGCATCAGACAGCAGGGCTCCATGAGGTGACATGGCGCAAAGTGTGCAGGCTACCTGGATGCAGAGGTCACCACGGATGGTGCCAGGGGCTGACTGTGCAGGGTTGGTGGCACCAATAATGGTCCTGCCGCCTGCAGGTAGGGGACACTGTGAGTTCAGACAGGTGCCATTGCAGTGCAGCAGCGACACCGATGCAGGCTGCGCCCCTTAAGAGGCTGCTTGCAACTTGGGACGCAGCAGATCACGTGAGGCTGCCTTCACCAGAAGTGTGATGAGGGTGTAGGGGCACATGTGTGTGGGACCAGCAGGGCCTGGCACTCACCCTTGACCACGTCAAGGCCCTCCCAGACCATGGCCACGACAGGACCACTGCAGGCAGAAGTAAAGTGTGTGAAGGGCTTGCCCATACCACACAACAGGGGCCCAATACAGGTCAGATGGGTCCCTGCAGTCCTGCTGAACACGTTGACATCACGTACAGCAAGTTGGCCACTGCTCCTGCCATAGATGAGGTCAGACAGGGCGACCTGTGATGTCGTAGGCCACTCACGCCGCTCATCTATGTACAGGCGCACTGCAGGTGTCCCCAGACGTCCACTCAGCGATGAAAGGATAGAAAAGCCATTTCACATGCTAAAAGTCCAGCAGGCAGGTGGCCCCTGCCAGCCTGTCTGCTGACTCCCCCCTACCAGGCTGCCTGCTCCAGAGCACTACACTCACAGCTGATCCACCAGTTCACATGCAGAGCTGGTGCTTCTGGCAGCTCAGGTAGCTGTCTGCTACCAGCGTAAAGCACAACCCAGCATTCTTTTGACAGCCAGGCTAGCCAGGGCACACACCTCCCCGGGCATGCTACCAGGGCTTCAGCAGTGGCCGTCAGAGGCACAACTGGCCCTTCTACTGCACAGCATGCAGGCACAGTAGAACCTTAATGCACGACAACTCTGCAGCAGCAGAAGCTTTTCCGACCCCTGCAGTGTGACTCACCCGCAGGGATTTGCAAAGGTTGCTATGGAAGGGCTTGGTCGCTGGCCATGGAGCTGAGCGAAGTCCCCCTTAATCTACAAGTCATGCAGGTGCCTGTACCCCAGTAGGTACAAATGCTGACAGGCACCTAGTGAGCACCATCAGGCTGGCCCACCTGCTGATGGGATCCTCCAGATGGTTGTGGCGGTGCCCACGAGGCAAGCCCCGCTGGAGGTGAGAAGAACGCAGGCAGATGCGCTACATGCTAGCTGTTCAGAGTGTGCAGTCCTGTTGAAGCCCCCATGAGCTTTTACCAGCTACCTGCTGGGCATGACCCAGGCACCTGATGGGCACGATTAGACGGTCCTTGCTGGCCACCAGGCTTCGGTGGGAAGGCTTGCACATAGATTGCAGCCCTGTGTGCCTGCCTGCCTGTGTTCTGAATGAAGGCACCTGCCCACCTTGCAACCTGCTGCCTGATGAGTCCTCAAACCTTGTGCCTACCTGCAGATGTACTCGACCAGGCCGGCGTAGAAGGGCTTGGACTTGAGGTCCACATAATGCTCTTCGGCCAGCTCACGGGGCACGTTCATGAACTTGAGGCCGCGCAGGTGGTACCCCTTGGCCTCGAAACGCTTGATGATCTGCAGGAGACCCGTCGACGTCTTTCAAACTGTGCCAGGGCACACAGGGTGCGGATCAGCGGCCGGATGCGCTGATGTGTAAGCAGCTGCCCTTCTCCCCTGAGGGGTTGGCAGGGGGGCAGAAGCACATGATTGGCAACCGAGCGGGGCAGCGCATAGCAGCAGTCCTCCTCGACCATGCCATGCTGGTGGCTCCATCCTATGGCAGCCATGCTAGCATGAACCACATGTATGCAAGCTGTGTGCAGGTTCCACCATGCAGACAGAGGACAACTTGAAATCAGGTTGGCGTGCTGAGGGCAAAGGAGAATGCAGCCCCTGTGTTGCCTTGCGGCATGAGGACAGGCAGACCCTGCTTTTCATTCAACCCTGTGGCAAAGGATGCTTGGGAGGTCACCTCTCCCACCAGGCCTCGCTGTACACCATCTGGTTTGATCATGATATACGAGACCTCGTTGGTGGCCATGCTGGGACCTGTACGCAGCAGGATACCATGGACTGCTTGTGATGACTGCTGTTATTCACGTTATTTCATTGTGTCTCATCTGTCTGCTGCTGCAAATGCAGGGGGCAGCAGGCGTGCAGGAGCAGAAGGCAGACAGAGGCTTTTCCTATGAACAGGCCAGACCTTCAGAGCATCTACTTGCCTCTGAAAGATCAGCTACAGATCCCTGATCAAGCGCTTTCGGGGGCAATTAAGTGCAGCCTCTGGTTCTGATCTTATCTCCGTTCAGCCGACAGAGAACCACCGATAGTTGTAAGCCCAGCGCGGTCATCATCAGCTGACGGATTAACGATTGCCTAGGTAGTTGCGTGGCTTCCCAGCATGCCCCTGTCTGAGCAGCACTTGGCTGAATCGACCTTGTGCACAGCACTCACCAGCAGATGTAGCATAGCCAGTTCACCACCTGCTCGTTGCTGACAGTCTTTGGGCATGCTTCATTCACATGCTCTTACTCCTTTGTCGCTGCGGGGCATGATTTTCTAGGACAGACAACAGATCTGCCCACCAAAACTGCTTTGACCTTGCGTTCATGTTCTAGGCAGTTGAGGGCTCTGCACGGTTAATGGCTTGATAGCAAGCCAGATGTTTGCCATTTTTGCTCAGCAAAGGTCCTGTCGTCTCAAGCCAATGCCTGCTGCGCAGCAACATCTGAGTATGACAAAACACCAACAGCTGGGTGCCACCCTGTAATCAGGGTGGCCTGGAGAACACTGAACAACAAGACAGCCCTTCCTGGACAGGAGTGAATGGCTTGCAATCTGTGATTACTGCAGTGTTTACACTAAAAACATTTCAGCACTGCTGTGGTAGGTACAAACATCAGGCATGCCAGGAAGAATTGATCAAAAAATACAGATCAACTCATAGGGAGTTGCAGATCAAATTGGACCGTGCCCAGCGACTCAAGTATGCTAGCAACTGCTGCTAAATCGGCAGCTGGACAATGACAGCTGTTCAAGTAAAGACAAGTGAGACAGACACAAACGCAAAGCTGGCTGAGGTCAAGGGCGGAGGGACTCAATTCTGCTGTATGTCATGTGCAGCATAAGGCCACCGGGGGTTGTCAGGAGCTGATCGACCTGAGCAGGATTGGTGTTGCCACTACTGCAGACGTGTGGTTCACATGGTGGCTGGTGACATGGCCTACTGCAGAAATGTGATTTGGGCAAACAGACAGGGGCTGCTGTGAGGCCAACTACCCGGCCCAGAATATTGGCGGCATTAGACGCAACCTTCCCTGTGTGGCACAGGCACTCTGACTGTGACTTCAGATGGGGCTGCAGCGCGGTATGCTGCTCCCGTATGCTCTGGAGAAACCACTGGTTTGTGACAAAGACTGGGCGGAGAGTAAGGGTGTGCATCTACCTCCTGGTCAACTCAGGCACCTCTGACGTGGCAGAGGGGCCTCCGACGTGACCAGGGCAGGCCAGCCCTGCCAACCACGGACTGATTTATTGAGTTTGGCTGTGGGCTCAGCCCAGCAGCATGTCGAGCATGTCTGTCTCCCGCAGGCCCATCAGGGAGTCCTCCATGAGGCTGTCGTCTGGCAGTCCATCCCCCATCATGTCACCCAGCGGCTGAAGCAATGTGGTGGGTGGAGCTGACTGGGGCAGCGGTGCTGCAGACAGGCACGACAGAGTGTGAGTCTTCGTTGAGATGCAGAATGTAGTGGTGAGGCTGGTTCAACGTGGGGTGCAGAGCCTGGCTGGGACAGTGCAGCTGCCAGCAGGGAGGGAGGCACAGGCATCCAACAGGGGTTGGGTGAGAGCCCGAGCAGTGCTACAGGCAGCAGGACAGGGGGATGAGTGTTTCATACCTCGCGAGCTATCTGGCATTCCCAGGCAGTCCAGGGCTGCCTTTAGATACAAGCAGAGCTGCAAGGCCTCACAATGGAAGAGAGCCCTGATTCGAAGCTGAAAGGCAAAAGTCCACTCTGCCAAACCACCACACTGCAGGAAGAGCAGCTTGGCTGTAACATACCTCCGTAGAGCATGTCATTGCTGCTGGCGCCACTGTGGCTGTGGAGGCTGTGGCTATGCAGCGAGTGGGTGTGTAAGGACTGCGCGAGCAACCCATGCCCGGCGTGCCCATAGGTGGAGCTGGCGCTGCCTGGAAAGCTGGCGCGCGGGCCACCTGGCATGCTGATTGGCATGCTGCTTGTCGGCTGCAGGGCAAAGGGCAGGGCACCGTCTCAGGTGCAGAAGCACAAATGGAGCACAGGGCCTAGTGCATGCTGATGGGCAGGATAACAGTTAGTATATCAAGCTTTGAAAACATTGGAGCAATGATTGGCTGCAGACACAGGTGATCAGAGGAGTGGCCTGATGGCTCTCTCAAGACAGTGCCAGACATTAGCAGCTGTGATTTGCCTGACATGTGTGGCACACCCATACGCCAAAAGCTAGGCAAGAGTCAGCAAGTCTCAAGCCAGAACTGCGGGGTCTGACGCGATCAGCAGCACACCTGAAGATTAGAATGGGGCCGCCTCCTTGCCTGCCCAATGTCCATGGCCGCCAGGTTTGGCATGCTCCCCCGGGCAGCCAGCTGCTGCTGGTGGCGTGCTGCAAACAGCTCTGCCGTCAGGTTGGGCTGAGAGCTAGGCATCCTGTGACCTGCGGGCAGAGCAGGGAAGCACTTCAAAGTGTGCACAACACAAAAAGGGCAGGTGGGTTAACTGCAAGTTGGGCATCCTGCAGCCTGCAGAGGAGAAGTATAGGCACGTGCAAGAGAGGAGAAGCGCACTGCGGGCAGTGTCATTCACTGAGCTGAAGCTGAACGTCACCAACAGCTCTGGGGTACAGGGGTGACCAACAGGTTTGTGGACGCAACAGCATTGCTGAGACAATGCATCCATGCCCACAACAGCATGAGACCCTGCAGCAAAAATTGGGTTGGCCAGCTTGATGCAAAGCAAAAAGAGGACGCAATACATTCTGTGCATGCGGATAGGACAGTTGTGCGCCTTTCCGACGCTCCTTCTCGGGTGACAGCACACTGGTGCAGGCAACATGCAAGACAGCATGGGCATCACAGGGTGCGATCACAGATGGCCTGCCGTAACGTGCAGGCAGGGTAGGGCAGCACAGCCATCCAGGCAGGCATAGCAAAAGCTCACATGCAGCCTGTGCCCGCCTCTCCTCCTCCCAGGAGGAATCCAGGCTGCCCGTGCCCGCGAAGCTGAGCTCATTCTGCAGGAACATGCCGAATGCATTGGTGAGCCCCTCTGACGGCACCCTCCCTGCCTTGGCTCCCTCCAGCACTGCAGGACAGCAGCGTAGCACCGCGTCAGCAAACCGCAAAAAGCAATAAGCAAAGGTAGGCATCAGCACCCCTGGCACAGCACCAGGTGCATAAGGTGCCAGCTTTGCATGGCCAGCAACACCGAACAACACCAACATCTACCGCTTGCGGCAGTGTGCATCAGACGGAGTGGCTGCTGTGTGACCCAATCAACAGCCTGCACTTGGCATCCTGGTCATCCATGCCCAAGACTTGGGAAGGCTTTGCATATTTTGGCTCAGACGGCCCCAGTTCAAGAATCAGCAACTGGTGTGCGTGCAATCAGCCAATGCAGCAAGCTCATGGCAATGCAGGCAAACCTGAATGCAAGCATGTAGGAACTAGCTCTCACCTGGCAGGCTTGGGCTGGCTGAGGCTGGGCTGCAGCTCGACAGCGGGGTCCACAGCGGCGGCTCCGTCATGTTGGTCATTGTGGGGGCACTACTGTCCATCCCCCGCAACCCCAATCTCTCCCCGCCCGACCCTGACACAGTCTTGGCCCCCATGGCTGCCCGCAGCTCCTGCAGGTGGTGAGATGAGAAGCACAATTCAGCAAGTGGCAGGGCAGCACTTAGGACGGTGCAGGCCCACAATCCTCAAGCTAGAGGGGCTCCACAGGTTGCCAGAGCATGGCCCGATCAGAGGGGATGCTGTCTTAGACAGACTGCACTACGGGCATCGTTCATTCAGTGCAGAGGTCTTTGCAGGACGTTCAAGCAAAGGATGTGAGCAACAGCTGCGGGATTTGCCCACCTTTTCAGCTAGCAGCGTCGACTGTCCATTGGTGCCCACATCTGGAAGCAGCTCCGACAGCGCGGACCAGCGCGTGTCTGGCTCTGGCTGCACCTGCCTCACTGCAGCAGCAGCGGCGGCATGACTTCAGACTCCTGTGTAGAGTCTCGTGACAAGAAATGAACTTCCTAGATCTTGCTCAGCAGCTCTGGACATGCGCCCTTTGCCCAAAGCAACTGCATAGCAACTGCTGCTTGACACCCGAGCAACCCTCAGCAGATCCAGTGCCTGCCACAGGCCAGGCCAGCGGTGTCTATCAGTCACAACAGCGCTGTTTGCACCAGGGCCAGCACCCTGGGACATGCCTCTACGCCTCACAGCTGGCACAGTGCACTATGCTGAGCGTAGGGCAACACGGGATTATTGATGTCAGCCCCGCACAGTCCCACTTCAGGAGAGGAGGGTTTGAATTTCTGGCCAAAGGCCACCTGGGCAGGTCAGACGCCCATCTGAGGGCTGATTCACCAAGGGTTGCTCTGCTTGCAGGGGTTGGGATTTGGTGTATTGAGGCCGCTTGGGCAAGCCCAGACTCCGACCTGAGGACTGCTCGACCCCCTCGTGCTCCCCCTTGCCCCCTGCCTGCGTGTCCGATGAGCGCTTCCGCCCACTGCTCGAACGCGTCACAGGCTTGCCGTTTGAAGTGGACTTCCGCCTGCCGCCGCCGTTGATGGCAGCAGCAATGGCGGCGTTGGCTGCCTCTGTGGCACCTACAGCCATTATGCTAGGTTTCAACAGCTGGCAACAAAGGCACACAATGCTAGCAACTTCAGCAGCATACCAGCTAGCACATTGCTTGAACATCAAGCTCTAGGCTGGCAGCATCTGACAGGGTTTGCAGTGGGGGTGCCCTACAAGGAATTGCTGACAGGCACATTCACCGTCCTGACTGACCACACCAGCCCTGCTATGGCAGCAGGAGAAGTCATGTCCGTCAGCACCCTCCAAAGAAACCTGTTTTGTGCGAGAGGGGGGGGTCTCCTCCACGTCAGTGGCAGCAGCTGCCTGAGCCTCAACCCACCTGCAGAGGTGCCAGTGGCCTTGGGCTCGTCCTTGCCGGCCGCCATGGCCTTGCTCATGCGGATCAGCTGCTTGCGCGGCCAGCGACGAATGCCATTGCGGCGGCAGGCGCGCTTCAGCGTGGTGGGACAGATGCCAAGCTGCAGCGCAACACAAAGTCTGGGTCAAAAGCTGACCACATCTGCGGGGAGCACCATTGTAACGTGAGGCACACTACGGTTGAGCAGCTGCCCAGGTGCAGGGGTGGGCAAAATCTCAATGGGCCGTGCGAATGGTGCCAGCAGAAGCTTTGCGTCAAGGTGTGGAAAATGCCCAGCAGCAATAGCAGGCAGGGGCATGGTGAGCCATGTTTCTGGGGTGTCAGGCTGCAGCAGCAGGGGCAACATAGCTACCAGCAGGCCTGGCTGGCTGTTGCACAGCGACCACTGCAGGAGTACATGACAACCACCAGCCAACTTGACTGCAGGTGGTCAGCTGTGCTTGAGAGCAGGGTAGCAGATTCTGCTGCCATGTGTAGGCCGGGCCCCCAAGCTACCAGAATCTCCAAATGCAAGCTGCTGCAGAGCCCCTCACCCTGGCAGCTGCCTCCTTGAGCCCGACTCCAAACTGCGCCTGCAGGTCTGCCAGCCGAAGCTTCTTGCCTGGCTTGCCAGGGTTGCCTGTGCCCTTCCCGCGTCGTCTGAACTCTACAGGAACCAGGTAGCAGAAGTCAGTGCAGGCCAGGGGACTGAGGGCATAAGGACCCGCTGTTATCGGACTCTACTTGCTCTGTTGCTGGGAAATGGGCCAGCCTAGAGCCAGGCACAGAGCTCATGCCAAAGGAGTCGGACAGCAGATATGCACCGCCCCACTCTTTTACAAACAGGCGGCCAGCAGTCCCATAACCTCTCCGTGGACCTGAGCTCCCCGACGCCGAGATAGTGCAATGCAGCCGACCAATCAGTGCTCACACTGCTTGCCGGGGAGGTGTCCAGCCCCCGCCCCAAGCAGACATGTTTGCACACTGCAGCTGTACCAGGGGACTTCATTGTTCAGCTTTGCCCCAGCAATTTCGCCCACGCCTGGTGGTCTTGACGCATGCTGCTGGTGGAGATGCTGTCACCCTGGGGGTCATACCAAATGATAGACAGAAGGACAAAAAGACTGGCGCCTTCCTGCTTCGCAGCCCTTCACGCAGCCCTTCACGCAGCCATTTGGCAGCTGAAGCCATAGGAGGTGTAGTAGCATTCACACTAAGGGAAGGTGCCAATGACAATGTCCTGCAATCCCAATACCAAGCACTCACGCTGCTTGCGAGAGAGAACCCCATTGCTGCCTCCCTCATCGTCGCTGTAGTCATCCCCAGTGTCATCTTCATCATCCTCATCTTCATCTTTGATGCTGCCCATGTCCTCCTCGCCACCATCTGCAGAAGCACAGGTGGGAAGCAGGGGTCAGCAATGTATGGCTGTGCATGCCCATTAGCAGGGTCCAGCAATCTGTAGCTGTGCATGCACATCAGCAGATGCTAGCTGGTGCAACGGAAGGTGACCCCACGCCCTTGCTGCAGCGCAACAACTTGAAGCAGCCCGGTGCCAAGTGGCTGCTGCAGGTACTGGCCAAGGTCTGCAATGCAGGCCGGTGTATTGCAGAGCAGCAGCTAAGATGACACATTGCAGACACACATGCAGATGCGGAACAGTGATAGCGAGTGGGCACCCTCAGTGCTGCCTGTGCATCAGGTCTCAGGGGCTGACCTGGGCTGGTCATCCTGGCGCCAAGTGGAGCCTCGTGCTCCGCTTCATGAGCCTGCAGCAGAGAGTGCCTTCAGAGAGTGCCGCTGGGCAGGCTGTGCAGAGAGCCTGCACATGCCTGGCTGTGTCCCTGCGCAAGATGACATGCAGGGAGGCATGAGGTGCAGCCCCTGTACCTGTGCAATCAAGAGGCCTCAAGCACAGCGCGTGAAGCTGCCTCCACCTTGCCAAGGCGCGCATCAGAGGCCAGACCTACCTGGTTCAGCCCATTCTGCAGCATTTCCACAGGTGCCAGTGCAGCTGCCTGCTTGGCAACCTCCCTGTTCTTCTGGATCTGCAGCTGCAGTGCGGGCGCCTCGGCATACATGCCCAGCCCCTTGGCGCCGTGCCGGCTGCCCTCCTCCCCTGGGGCCAGGAATGCCGGCGCCTGCACAGCTGCCGCATCTGTGCTGTGCTGGCGCTCGAGGTTTTCGTCCATACCCTGCATGCGGACACAACACCGTAGGTTGCTGAGCTCAGGGGCACTGCACCACTGCAGCCTCACTGCTGTGCTGGCGCAGCTTCTTTTCCTTTGCCATACCCTGTATGCATGCACAGCATGTTGTGCGGTGGGCGTCCAACATGCTGCAGCATCACTGGACAGGATTTGCCGGTGCCGGGTTGTTAGTCATGCTCATACAGCATTTGCAGGGAGGATGCAACTTATATTTGGCTCAGCCTGGACATGGTATGCCAGTACCCCAACCAAATGTGCACTGCGTTGAGGAATGCAGGCAGATGGTGGTTCAGGCACTGGGCTCAACAGCCATGACCTCAAAGCCGATGCAGGTTGGCCAGAATGAACAGGGGGGCAGCGGCACTTGAACTGCTTGCGCCCATGCGAAGCTCAGCACAGAAGCTCCCACCAATGATGAACACCTTGACATAGAAACAGGCACTCGTGCTCTTGCTTTGTGCCCAAGGTCTGCTGGAGGTAGGCTGCGCCTTTGGCGGGAACGGAGCATGCAAGCTGATTGCGTATGGAAGGCCTGTCAGGGGTCCACAGCCTCACCTCGCCAGAGACCTGATGCTGCAGCAGGGCTGCTGCTGCTGCACACCCTCCTCGCTGCGCCGTGCCTGCCTCCTGCAGAGATGTCAAGACACTATTCTCAGGCAAGGCAGTAGCATGTGAAAGACAGTACACAGCACTGAAGATATGTAGCAGCCTCTGGCGCATCATCTCCCAGGCGGGAGGCCCTGTGCCGGTTTACATGGAAATCTAGAGCCATGGTCAGACCTATTGTCCCTTGGCACTATGACAGAAAGGAGTCTTCTTTGCAGCAGCCCACAGGCACTGCCTCTTAACAGCCCCACACTGCACATCTTGTACTGGCAAGCGTCTATGCAGGTGCACTGTACTAGCTGCTGGAAGTAACAGTCACTCAAGCATGCATGTGCACTGCTGACTGAACCCTCACCTGCGACTGGCTGCTGCCCATCTCCCGGCTGTTGCTGGTCTGCTCGGAGTTCTGGGCTACAGGGTCACCGCTGAGCTCGTCAGTCACCTTCATGGGCTTGATGCCCTGACTCTTGGGCGTGGTGAATAGCCCGCACTGGGCCAGAACACCTTCCAAAACATCTGTCACCCTGCCAAACTGCATGTCCTCCTCTGCCTGTGTGACCTCCAGGCAGGCCAGCACCTGGGTGCGGTCGGGAGACCTGCAGACACGGTCAGCAGTGAGACTGGCAGGCAGCAGTCGATCACCAGTGCAACTGGCAGGCCAGCACCTGGGTCTGCATGCCATTTGTTGGAGGCAGCCAGTGCATTCACAAAGGCTTTGGAGCTGCAGTCTGACAACAGACTGTTGTTGGGTGCCGACGGCTGGTGCCTGCGAGAGCTGAGCTGAGCAGTCATGCATTTGTCCACAGCAGGGGAAAGTGCGAGTGGGCAGTGAAGCAAGACAGCTCGGCTCCGTCTGCAGCCTTCTCGCCTTTGACGCTGGGATGGAAGAGGAAGGGGGCTGACAAAGCCAGACTGGACACCACAAGGGGTATCACTGCATGCACAAGGTGCCTGCTTGCCAGGCTGGCCAAGCATGAGCATGGCTCACCCAAAAAGGGGAAGTACCAGCGTACAGTGCACCTTGCACTGCTCTGCCTCGGCGGCTCGCAGGTAGATCTCTTTGCTGTACTTCTGAACATTGCGGGACATCTCAGGCTGCAAGCAGGGGCAGCAGTGGCAGTTGCAAGCCAATCCTGCCGGCTACATGCCGGGCCGGAGCACATCATGGTGTGGCTTGGTAAGGGGGCAGTGCAGCAATCCCCAATGTGCTGCTGCAACGCCACGCTCCTTGGCCAGTGTCTGTGCAGCTTGTGAGCTGCCCGACTGTGGTGTCGCCGGCTCTGCCAGGACAAGGCCGGCTGCCTGACAAATCCCCAGCTGTGGGCGCAGTTGCTGATACAGCTCTGGCAGCAGGCACGGGCTAGCGGGGCTCATCAGCATGCTTGCAAAGCAGATGGCGCGTTGCTTTGGGCAGAGTGCCAGGCTGGCACGCCATGCTGGATCACATGCATGCGAAGTTCACACATGCAGCAGCCAGGGCCAGCGACCCTCTGGCACCTCCTGCAGCTTCAAGCACGCTGTGTTGGCAGCCATTCAGGAGGTGCGCGGCTGCTGCAGTCACCTCGCGCGCTGTGAAAACTCGCCCAGGTGCTCCCAGCAGCTGAGGGTTTTCCACATCTGTGCCGAAGACGTAGCGACAGCTGATGCAGCGAAAAAGTGCCAGCAGATCGCCGGTGCCAGCTATGCAGTAAGGCAGTCCCTGCAGACGGACAAGCGCGCTGTCAAATCATCCTCGCCAATCCAGGGCCCCGCCTGCTTTGGACACCACAGGTCCAAGGGCCCGCAGGGGCAGTGAAGGTTGGCAGTGCCAGGCAGGCGTGTACAGTAAACTGTAAGCTGCTGGAGATAACGTCACATGTGTGACGATGAAAACGGCACATGGGGGACATGAGGGGCTTGCCTTGGTCTTCAAAATCAGTTTGCCAGTGCTGCCACAGGTCTCCGGGAGCCAGACCTGCACCAACACAGGTTGCTGCGGTAAACACCTTTATCCATTCAGCCAAGCTCGGGGCAATCCCCGCCTGCTGCTGCCCCAGATCTGGGGGTCTGAGCACTGCGAGCAGCAGCCACGGCTGGTGCGCGCCGCTCAGCAGCTGCGCCGCTGCAATACTCGCACCTGGGCCAGGGAGCCGGACTGCTCCCCATCTGTCTGTCCGTCGGTGCCGCTGCGCTCCCAGTGGTCATGCTGCAGTTTGAGGCAGAGCGTCGCCAGCCGCACCCTGATATCCACTTGGCTGGCCATTAAGGGGCCCAATGCTGCTCTCCCCCAGGCTACACAGCAGCTTGCGGGGACAAAGGCTAAAAGTTAGCTTCAGAAAATCGTTGCCTAGAAAGTAGAAGGAGAGAAACGAACGACATTGCAGAATCGGGGCTGCCCACTCCTCTCCATTGAAGACGACCTTGCTTAGACGCTGCAGGGTGAAACACTGCATAGCATGAACTTCATTCAATGGCATCCGACGCCCCCTCCAGTGGAAGGAAGGTTGAAAGAATCAAGGTATGGCGAAGCAGCAGGGTAAATAATGCTCTCCTAGGTAGCATGGCACCCAACAATAGCCTGCATCTCCTGTTTGGACTTGGCGCCCAAGCATAGCATGCAGCAGCTCGGGTTTTGATGCACATGGCCCCCATGTGGCGCTCAGCAGCCAGGAATGCACAGCAGGGCAGCCTGCCGGGCCCTTGCAGCATATACCGGCGATGTTGTCACAACCGCACAGCATTGCGCCTCGCTATGGTCAACCAGCTCAGCAGTGCTGAAGCCAAACAGAGGTTTGCATGTTACCGCTAAGTAACAGCAGTGTCACCGCGCGTGTCTGCTGCTTCAGTGCTCCGTTGCTGGCAGTGTGGCCAAGCGCTGCTGTGCAGGGAAGGCACTCAGTGCATACCCTCTGTTGCAGCAGATAGCTGCATCAAAGTTGATATGTTGATTCAGATCTGCAGAACAGTCTCAATGCTTGAGCTCTGAAACACACAGAAGTCGTAGCCAAATGATCAAGTGCCCTAGCACTGCAGCAAGCCAGCAAGCAGGGAAATAGTGTAACCAGGAGAGCTCCAGCAGCCAGGAATTCACCCCCTTGGGCTTGTGACTGGGACTCTGCTCCGAGAGCTAACCAGCCCCTAGCTGCAAACCATGAGTAAACGTGATGAAACCAAGAAGAAGAGCGAAGCTCATATAATAATTATCAACATTACTTTCCAGAACTTGTTCAATGTTAGACTCTACATGATTTGACTCAAATTGATCACGGATCCTGAGGCAGCTCTTTCATCAGGATAGTATGCGCAGGTCTCTGTGGCTGGCTGCAGCCCTGCTGGTGGCTTGCATAAGCCTGGCAGCAGCAGCATGGAGCAGTGCCTTCTCACCAGTCTCTCCTGCTGAGGAGGGTTCGATCTCAGCCCTCCAGGTGAGGCCCCAGCTTGCACTGTGCAACCTCACATGTCTGGTCAGCGCAACATCTCATTTCGTCCCGCCCTGTACAGGCCAAGCTGGGAAATGCAGACCTGCAGACCTTCTCTGAAAGCGTGGTGGATGGCATGCGCCACTTCTGGGATGTGTTCCGCCCTGGGGGCCAGCTCCACCCAGAGGCTTTCCTGGCCAACAAGGGTCACTTGGCCATTGAAGGCATCCTGGGCCTGGTCCTGCTGGGCATGCTGTGTGCGCGCACAGCCGCCCCGTCCAGCGGCAAGAAGCTCAAGGCAGAACTGACTGAGCAGGTCTGGTGCCTCGCTGCTTGGATGGTGTGGGAGGCTGGGGCAGCATGTGGCGTTGGCACCCCGGCTGAGTGACTTGGGCTCTGCAACCTGCTGCGGCATGCTCTTGTCTCTTCTGCCCTGCTCCTCCTGGCCGCCACAAGAACTTTGCATGGGAGAGGTCAGCTTGTGCCTCAAGGTATGCGATGGTGCAAGGCGGCCCAACTGGGCGAGATGCACATAGATGCAGATGCAAGATGCACCTCTGGCAGCCCTCTGCAACATGTCTCCCCGGCATACTGCTCCTCTGCTGAGCACGCTTACTGCTACCTGGCATGCTGCTGTCATTCTCAGCGCGCCGCTGTCATAGCTGCAGCATGATGTTCGCTGCACTGACTTGTGCAGGACATAGAGGAACTCTGTGATGAGTGGGAACCCGAGCCGCTCTTTTCTCTTCCAGAGCAGGGGAAGCCAGACTTCCAGCCCCCTATCATCTCTGCGTGAGTGTTATCGCACTCTGGGTTGGGTTGCTCTGGGTCCCTGCGTGGCAATGACTGCCAGCCAGGCTGACGCCAATGTTGCGGCCAAAGCGTTTGCCAGACATCTTTGCCTTGGGCATGCATGGGCACATGCACAGGCTTCACTGGATGTGCCCCTGGCATAGCTGCTGCCGCTGCTGTGCAGGCCACCGCGCACCTGGGTGGACGTCAACGGCATACAAACCCTCAACATGGTGTCACTCAACTTCCTGGACATTGCTGGCAATGAGCAGATCTTGGTGCGTGCGTACGGGAGAGCCTGGGATAATATGACGCTGCAGGCAGCCTTCCCTCCGCCGCATGGCCTGGCTTGGTGCCTCCTGCTGCTGTGCACGCCAGTGCCCGCTGTCAAGCCATTCTGTGGCTGTGCCCGCCTGCAAAGCTTCATTGGGTTCACTGTGGGGCATGCTTGGGCAGCCTCCCTACCTTTACTGCCCCACCATACTGCAAGCGTTGCATTGGAATACCAGCCTGACCTGTGAGACCCATCGTACGAGGCACCCTGGTGACAGAGTCCAGCCGGCAGCTCTTGCACGCTGAGCCTTTGTCTGTGTCCTCCGCATCAATCAATCTGTGGCAGTGTCTCTTTTTCAAGAGGGACCATGTGCTTTCACGTTTTAATTCGCCTGCCGCTGCACCGTGCAGGAGTCGTGCAAGCAGACCATCAACAAGTATGGGGTCGGCTCCTGCGGCCCACGAGGATTCTACGGCACCATTGATGTCCATCTACAACTGGAGGTGAGCAGGCAGTGGGACTGTGCCACGCCGTCTGGGCATTCCTGCAGACGGTGGGCTGAGACCCAAGTGGACGTCACCTTGCTCACGGGCACAGGCACCACAAAGCTGACAAGATTCCATGCATCGGTTGCTTGTTCAGGCAGCCGGCCAAACTCATGGGGCAGCCAGTGTCCTGTCTAGATGCTCACTGGCCTGGCCCTGCACACAGACCCAGCAAGCTGACACCATTCCCCTGCAGGAGCAGGCGGCCAGTTCCATCGGCACCCAGCGTCCTTGATAGCTGTTCATAGGCACAGACCTGCACGCAGGAACTGACCAACTCTCCTGTTCATGGTCGCCTGCAGGAGCAGCTGGCCAAGTTTATGGGCACCCAGGAGTCCATCATCTATGCTTACGACCTGGCCACAATCCCCAGCGTCCTGCCAGCCTTTGCCAACAGCAAGGACCTTCTGATCTGCGATGAGGTGCAAGGCAGAGCAGAGCACATGATGCTTGGATTTGGCAAGTTGTTTGCTGCGTGCTGTGCACATCAGTGATGTCTATCATCACATGCCGTCCGCCTTTGTCAAATGCCACAGGACCCAACACAGCAGAAGCGCCTCATGCTCAGCAACTGTATCCCTTCCACCTGCTGACTGCAAGCTGGGGGAGTGGCCTAGCTAGGTGCTCTGTCTCACTGATCCAGTCCTTTCTGGCCTCAACCACCTGCAGGCTGTCAACTGGGCCATCCAGAATGGGGCCGTCCTGTCGCGTGCCAAGCTGCAGACCTTCAAGCACAACGACGTGGCCGACCTGGAGCGTGTGCTGCAGGAGCAGGCGCGCCACGATCAGAAGCGCAGGTGAGTCCCTGCCCTGCCTATTCTCTCATGGCTGTGGTTCAGGCCAAGTCCCGCCTGCAGGCTCACACCCATCCCAACCAAGGGCATGCGATTAAAGCAGGCCTGCAGGTTCAGTGCCCTGCCTGGTGGCGGGGAGAGGCAGATGGGGACCTCCTCCAGCTGCGCTTTGGCCACCAAGAGGCCCACACCGCGCCTTGTGTGCTGGCTGCTGGGTTGACTTGCAGTGAGGGATGTACGGCCCAGGCAGACCTAGGACACAAGCAGACCAGGTACTCCCTGCATTGCAACCTGCCCACATTGAGTGCTGGACACAAAGGGGCTCAGGTGAGTTTACTGCAACTTGAGCTGTGCCACAGTATGGGGTCAATGCAGGTACGGGGGGCAGCTGTGCCCTTTCAGAGTAGGCAGGGCAGCTGTGCAGCACTGAGGCTGCTTACACCACCAGCTCTGGCGATGCACACCATCATTCCTGTCTGCAGGAAACCGCTGAACTGCCACCCCATGGTTGGGAAGCACTGTCTCAAGAACAGTACTGCAGCTGCAGTCTGAACTGCATCTTACTGTTTGAGAGAGGCCTCCAGCCTATTTTGAGCGCTGTGCCAGCAAGAGTGCCCTCCTCTGCCAGTGCATTCCAGGAGGTGCTGGTGCCCGCATGCCCCCCTGCAGTGCAGCAGCATCCAGCACAAGCTCTCCGCCTGCATGCCCTGCCTGCAGATTGGCGTAAGCGCCGCTCTCTCTTGAGAGCCCAGCAGTGCCGCTTGCCATAACCCACACTCTCAAAGTAGCGCTGAAGGACCATGGCAAGTTTCCAGTCCTACATGGTCAGGAAGGTGTCAAGCTCGACCATTAGAAGCCAGCTCCCAGCTGCAGATCTCATTGTATGCAGGAGGCCAGAGCCGCCGCTCCACGCTTGTCGAGCGCCTAGCTGTGCAGCACCAAGCGACAAGTGATGTTTATCTGGTGCATCCCATCTGCAGGAAACCTGCAAGGCGTGGACCCATTGTTGTCGATCGCCCTGCAGCCAGCAGCACCAGGACGCTGTGCACTCTGTCTGCAGGAAGCCCTTGAATCGCCGATTCATTGTAGTGGAGGGCATCTATGCAGGCCTGGGGGACTTGGCACCCCTGGACAAGATCTGCGAGCTGAAGAAGAAGTACAAGTACAGGTGAATCAGCAGCAGGCACACCTGTGCAGGGTGTCCTGGTCGTGCCTGGACAGCGTACCTCTTGCAGCAGAGGCTGTTGTCATGGGATGTACAGGCAGCCAGCGAGGTACAAAGAAGCCGGGCAGAATCTGTCTGCTCCAAAATCAATGCCCTCATCATTCTTCAAATGAAAGTATAGCCAAAGTTTGTCCTTTGCAACCCAGCATGAGGAGCTGTTTGATGGATGCCGGATCCAATGCAGTGTTGCTGCTGCTGTGCATGTGCCAGCTGTCAGGTTTGCCAGTGAGCTGCAAGGTGTCTGCAGGCTGCTTGAGGCTGCCTTGGTGAACTTCTCCCATCCTTTCGCCAAAGCACAAGCACAGATGCGAAATCCCCTTGCCATCCTGCAGGCTTGTGGTTGACGAGGCTCTGTCCTTTGGCACCCTGGGGGCCACAGGGCGTGGCGCATGCGAGCACTGGGGGCTCGAGCCCAAAGACGTCGAAATTATTGCAGCAAGCATGGGTGAGTCACCCAGGCATCACCCCAGACAGTAAATTATTGCGCCCCTGCAGTGCTCTCTGTGCATCTGATCTCCTTGATCGAGTGGCCAGGGAGTGGGGCATCAGACCAGATACAGGCCGTTGTGAGCCAAGCAGGAGCACTCATGCAGTGGTTTCTGAGCATCTGATGCTGTCTGGTACAAGCCTGTGAGCAACCTGCCCTCCAGCCCAGCAGTGTCGAGGTCATTGTGGCCCAGCAGCCTCCAAGGGCAGCAGCCTTCGGGGGCAGCAGCCTCCAAGGGCAAGCAGTCTCAAGGGCAGCAAACTCTAAGGGCAGCAGCCTCCAAGGGCAAAGCAGCCTCAAGATCCGGGGGCAGCAGCCTCCTAGGGCGGCAGCCTTGGAGCAAGGTTTAGAAGTCAGGCACTCAGCCTGCACCCTGGTGGCTAACCCCTG
This sequence comes from Asterochloris sp. CNOR1, assembly GCA_963969365.1. NCBI lineage: Eukaryota > Viridiplantae > Chlorophyta > Trebouxiophyceae > Trebouxiales > Trebouxiaceae > Asterochloris > Asterochloris sp. CNOR1. The sequence goes on from OZ017760.1 coordinate 401,405, forward strand.
ACTACCTGCATGCAACACGCTGGCCTCCATTAGCAGCTTCTGTGCCCGGGATAGAGACATCATTCACCACCAGCGCCCCTCAGGCCTCGCCACTGCTTCACCGCAACCTGCCAGCAACAGATTCTTACACCAATTGATGCAGGCCAACTTGCTGGATTCCTTCTGCCCCACAATGTCTGCCTGTCCTGCAGTTGCTCACCGTCTCTGTTGTCTGCCTCCCTGCAGGCAACGCGTTGGCCTCCATCGGCGGCTTCTGTGCCGGGGACAGAGAGATTGTGGACCACCAGCGCCTCTCAGGCCTGGGCTACTGCTTCAGCGCTTCCCTGCCGCCCTACCTGGCGGTCGCAGCCTCGGGGGCTCTGCAGCGGATGCAGGAGCACCCCGAACTGCTCCAGCGCTTGAGGGAGCGGGCTGCCACCATGAGGGGGCTGCTGGGTGCAGTGGCACAGCTGGAGGTGGGTTCGGGGTCGCCCTGGCTGGTGCAGGCTTACTGAAGGAGAACAGGAATGTTGCTGTGCCAGCTGGAATGTGTCTGAGGCAGCCCTTGATCACCTGGAAGCATGCTGATGCAAGAGTGCTCAGCGCTTGAGGAAGCTGGCAGCCACCGTGAAGGGGCTGCTTGCTGGACTGGCATAGGCAGTCTGCAAATCCTGTTGTCTGTATGGGTTAAGGGATGTTGTGCAGGGGCGGTGAGTGCAGGCTTGTAGGCAATCTGATGCAGCAAGCCTGGTGCCATCAGGTTGGAGGGGGCCTGCAGGAGAACCCAGAGGCTAGAATGCCATGTGAATTAGTGAGGCAGGCGACAGAGATCCCACTTCCCCAGCTTGAGCCCAAATGCAGCAATCAAAGGATGTAGAAGGACCCCCAAGCTGCAGAAGCACTCAAGGAGCTGGCTGCCAGCGTGAAGAGGTGGGCTGGACACCTTCTGGTTCCAGGCTGCCGTCCCGCTCCCGGCAAGTTGTCAGCATCTAGTCCTGTGAGAGGTGCTCCTCTCTGGCAAGCCTCCCTGCCTTGTCACCTTGCAGGTGGTGGGTCAGAAGCAGGACGAGGTGTCCCCAGTCATCCATGTCCGCCTCAGGCAGCAGGAGCCAGACGCAGCTACGAGCATTGCCCTGCTGCAGCAGGTGGGTCTCGAGGAGTCTGTGCTGTGCATCTGTAGGGTTCTGTCCTGCAGGTGGTGCATGCAGCAGTGCAGGGGCCGTAGAACGCCTGTGCAAGATTCAGGTGCCGGCTGTTGACGCTGGGCGTGGCTCTGCCAGAGGAGGTCTGCCAGTGTCACCACACGCCTCTGACTCGCTGCTTGTGCTGCAGAGAGTCTTCTGATGGGCATACAATGCTGTTGAAACTGCTGTGCTAGACATCCCAGTCGTCCATGTGTCAGTTCTTTGAGCACTGCCTGGCTGTGCCCTGTCACTGGTGCAGTGGCCAAAGCCTGACCTGGCCCAGGCAGTGGTCCAGGCTGTGCCTTGTCACTAGTGCAGTGGCCAGAAATTGACCTTGCAGTGGTCCTGGACCTGTATAGGAAGTGTCATGCCCCCGACCCTCAGGGAGCCTCCCTTCTGCAGGTGGTGGACCACTGCCTGTCCAAGGACAGGGTGCTCTTTGCGGTGCACCGCATCTCCCCTCTGGACCAGGCCCGGCAGCCCCACAGCGTCCAGGTCGCCGTCACCTGCGCCCACACTGAGGGCGACCTGCGGAAGGCAGCCAGGGCGCTTGAGGGCGCGGTGCAGCAGGTGGGCTCCTGGAGGGTGGCTGGCTGGAGGCGACCTGCAGGCAACGGAGGAGCTGCTGCAAGGAGCTGTCCAGCAGCTGGCTGTGCGCAGCATGTGCTCACGCTGGGGGCACCCTGCAGAGGGCACTGATTGTGCTGCAGAAAGCTGTGCAGCGAATGGTTTGCTGTTGCAGCCAACAGGGTTCGTGTGAGAGCTGCTTGACATGAACAGCGACCTCAAGGGGCACTGTGTGGAGTGCAGCATGCGGGTCACTCTGGGGGAAGTTATGAGGGCTTTGCGTGGAAGACAGGTTTGAATCTGCATCGGGCTGCCAGTGTGGTATGCGATGCCTCTGTGCATGAAGTGTCTGTGGTGGTACGACCCCCTAGCCTGATATTGCTGGAGCTCCAGTGGTACCGCTCCAGTGACACCTGGCCTTGCCATGCAGGTGTTGTTGCAGCATCAGGCAGCCTCTCCAGGACAGAAGACAGTAGCCTGAACTTGACAGAACAGCACGTATCTGTACATCTGTACAGTCTTGAAATTGACTCTCAAAACAGTGTATTGGCTTGTCCTTACCAGAGTATGCCAGGTAAAAGCTCATCTGAATATAGACTTACACTTGGCTGACTGGCACTTGAACTGAGGGCACTATTGAAGGACCAAGGATATGTTAGATGCTCATGAGACGAGAAAAATTGCTGTGTCAGGAGCTTAAGCAGAGCACTTCTGCTAAAGAGGAATAGAGCACCAGAGATAGGGTGACGGACCCAAATTCGCAGTAGGTATGGAGACGTGACTGCCTGCTGCAGCATGGGGCCCACTGAATGAAGTTTATGGGTTGGCTGCAATCTTTTGGCAGGCTATGCTGAGGACTGGGGGGGCAGACTGTGACTGGGTGCGTGGTGTGACTTGCCCAGGAGCAGGCTAGGCAGCTGGTGGCCGCTTGAGGCCATCCTGCGAGGTGTCCAGTGCAGCCTGAGACATCCAGCTGCCCGGGCCAATCATGGGCGGCCGGGGCATCATGCCGCTGGTCATGCGCATCTGGGGGTGCATCGGTTCTGAGGAGAACATGCCCCAGGGCCCTGCATGCAGGAAAAAGAAAATAGGAAATAGGTCAGCCAACACTGAAGCAGACATGCAGACAACAGGGTAGCAGAACCCTTGCAGCAGCCGGCACCTGGCCCAATCATGGTGTTTGTGAGCAAGCGTCGTGTGTGTGAGCACCAATTGCTGCCCACTGGGTGGTCACTGCAATCCCGGCCTTCAGATGCCCAACACACATCCACCTGGAGCCCACAGGTGGGCTCATGGCCGCAGGCTAGCACTCGCAATCAAGTGCCACAAGCACCTTACAGCTGAGCCGAGGGGCTGTGCTGAAGTCCGTCATCCTGCCAGCTTCCAGTGGAACAAAGCATACAGATAGCCCTCACACCATACCAAACAGTGACGCGAGCCCCTGCTGAACGGCACCATGCCGCCCCGCCTCTTGAGTGGCACAACAAGGCACCCATGTGACCCTGAGACCAACCCACGAGCGCAGCTCGGCTCACGGCAACAGACTCCATGCTGAGGGGCGGCTGTCTCCCCTCCCGAGTGCCACCTATTGCTCTCTGCACATGGCAGGATGCGCTCACCTGAGCCCAATGCTGCCGGGTCCATGCTGAAGGGCATGATGCCGTCCAGCCCCGGGCCCAAACTGCCTTCCGGCAGGGACATGCCCATGGAGTTGGCCCGCTCCTGCTCGCTGTGCAGCTGGTGGGGGGTGCTGCTGTGGTGCCTGCAGGTACGCTGCGCCTTAGCCCACGGACTTGACAGGTCGTGCACTGCTTGCAGGCTGCCTGTCAGGCAGGCCTGGCTCCAACAGCTCCCCCTACAGTTCCAGGCTGGGAGACTGCTTCTGGGTTGCCTGTGCAGGCACAGGTGCACAGGGCATGAATGCACAGGCTGCAGAAAGCCACAGGCCTGGCAGGTGGGTACACAGATTGTGCACTGACCAGCTTGCAGCGTGTGTATGCAAGTCACGGGGATGGCACAAGTTAAGCTACTGGATGTGAAGGAGACACCTAGCAGAGCGTGCACGGTGGGCTGCATGACAGTACTGTAAGTCCCAGTGAGCAGGGAGGTCAGAGCCTCAATTTCAGGTCAGCAGCAGCTGAAACTAGCGGGGTCAGTGACATCCTGATGCTGTGACATCTGCCAGAGGTGAGTGGCGCAGTCCTGTCCATGGGGCCACGCAAGGCGCGCGTCAGCAGCAGCGTGACAGGGTGGACTGCTGATGCTGTGAATTTGCCAGAGGTGCAGCCCACCTGCGGGCTGCCTTGGAAGGTGGCTCCAGGAGAGACGCTGACGCAGGTGGCACGCTGGGGCTATCTGAACTCCTGTGGGCTGCTGCACCTGCTGCTGCTAGGTTGGCTGCACAGGTGCGGGCACAATGTCAACCTCGGAGCAAGGTGCTGGTCCCATGAATGCCCACAAGTGTAGTGTACTGCCGGAGGTGGTGCACCTCAAAGCACACTCAAAACACCCCGATGGGGTTCAGCAGAAGGCTACCCAGGCCTGCTCATACTGCAGTTGACACTTACAGACGTGCTGAATGGCAGAACGCACCTGCGAAGCCTGAGCACATAGTGTAATGTAATTGATTGCAGCCCTGCCTGTGCTCCTGATACAGCAAGGCACATGCCACGCCCTGGCCCAGGCAACCCCAGCAGGACCGCAACCTGCGCTCAAGCTGACAGCCCCAGTGCTGACCTGCAGCGTGGCCCGCTGCATGCGCTGCGGCCTGGCCCTCCCGCTCCAAGCCGCCCTCAAACTTCATCACATGACCATGCTGCTCCTGCAAGCCTGGCAGGCCCGAGGCCATGGCGTGCTTCATCAGCGCGTGCTGCATCTGGGGGTTTATCTGAGAGGGCCCTGTGGGCACTGCGATGTAGGTGATGGCCTGCCCCTGGTGGGTCACAGAGGCGAGGGGGACACCTGCAGTCAATCGCCGAGTTTCGTTTGCAGGGTGCGATGATGCAAGACGAGCCCCCGCCCTCGACATGAGCGACGCCACGTGTCCTACCTCAGCCTTGGCCTGCATACTCAACTGAGCCTGGCCTGAGCTTCTCGCTGTGCGGCTGCAGCTCAACATCCAAGCACCAGCTGCAGTCCTGCCATTGGCTGGCATCCCATGTCCAGGCACCCGATCTCCCTGCAGCACCCACCTGTAAAGACGGTCGGCCCCTCGCTGACCACAGGGGCTGACGCAGCCGCTGCTGTAGCCTCGGCCTCACCCCCCTGCTGTAGGAAGGCCTGCTGCAGCTGCAGCTCAGCCTTCTGCTTCTCCACATTGCCCACCCGCTCCTGCAGCAAGGGCGGGGGCAAAGGTGAAGAGATGCAGACCACTGCCATGGCAATCCTCTGCTGGAAGACACAATAAGGGCGACTGCAGCATGCCACATCTGTCAACATCCACCAGTCAATTGCTCTGCCTCAGGCTGCAGAGCAATGCATGCTTAGCACTTCGGCTCTCAGGAGGCCCACCTCTAGGAACTTGTTCAGCTGCCTGAGCTGCCCATTCTCTGCCCTCAGCTGTGTAACCACCCTGATTGCATCAGCAATGATATTGGTCTTGTCGCTCTTCACAGCCTTGCTGGGATCTAGCGCCTTGCTGAGCTCCGTGAAGCTGCAGGAGCAAATGGGGTGTTGGCCAGCTAGGGCGATGATGGCCGCACAAGCCTCCAGCAGCAGTGAGAGCACCTTAAAGCTGGCATGCTCCTTGCCTGCTGGCGGATCCAGGCTGTGCGTGGCTGATATGCAGGCTGCATGGGAGAAGCGATGACAGCATGGCTGCACTGTGTCATCACAGTCATGGCATTCCAAGCAATTGAGCTGCTGACCATGCCTCACAGGGCTGCCCCATACACACCTATCATTTAGCCTCTCCCTGCGAGCCCGCTCACGAGATGCCTTGTTCCGGGCAGCTGTCTTCTCCGAGCTGTCACCGTCCTTGCTGGACCCGGCTTTGTGCTCCAGAGCGGGCATTGAAGCATTCGAGACCTGGGGCTGATATTGTCCCTCCTCAGCACCGAGGCTGGACAGGTAGGCCTCCAGGGAGGCCTTCTCCTGCAGCTCCCTGTTGCGGGTCCGCTGCACCTCCTCGGCCTGCGGCAGCAGGGATCTCATTGGTGCGGCGGCTCAGGATAAGGTGTCCACGACGCCACAGGGCTCCTCACCTGAGCCTGCTGCACTGCTGTAGGCTGAGATTCGGCCTTGGCACCCTTGGGGGCTGCAGCCCCGGGGTCAGCGGCGCCCAACTCTGGAAAATCTAACAGGTTGTCAAAGCCTGCTCCATAGCTGGGGGACAGCGGCTGGCCGAAGAAGTCGTCCATGCAACGCAGCCGCTGCAAAGTTGTCCTGCAGTTCTAGTAAGATGAGGGCTTGCTGCAGGGGTTTGGGTTGCTTGATTTGGTGATGGCACGTGTTTTGAAAATCGCTTATAAGAATTGAACTGGCTGGTGAACCTTCAAGTGGTCGGCAAGCATGATAATTGATGGGGCTGGCAAGCAAATGAATTAAAAAGCAAAAGAGATGGCAGGGGTGTTTCAGGTATATTGGAAGCTGCTGCGAATTTCTGTCAGAATCGATCCTGTGCCCAGTCAGGCCCAGTGGAGACACATCAGGCAAGGCATGAGCAAAAGAGTGCCCATTCTGCACTCAAAAGGCTGAGCCTGTCCGCCGTCTGCCCTTGCCCAGCATCAAATCCTTGGCCTCATTGACCTTCGTGGCCAGGAAGCTGGATCCCCCCGAGTCGGGATGATTGGCAATCATGATGCGGCGGTGGGCCTCCTTCACACGGTCAGCTGCGGCAGACTCGCGCAGCCCTAGGATGAGGGCGGCCTCCCGCTTGGACATCTCTGCCTGGAAGCCGCCCTGCAGGCAGTGGTAGCAAGCTGGTGTGAGCGGGGCTTGGGGAAAGGCAGCAATAACTTGGGGACATCTGTAGAGTGGTGCACACAGGCACAGCACAAGCAACGACAACATGGAGCTGCCCTGGGATCTTCTGGTGGCAACCTGCCCTGCAGACAAAGCAAGCAGAGATATGTAAGGTGGTAGTGAGTTCGGCAGAGTAAAGACTCATCCTGCGCGCAGTTGCAAGGCACACGCCTCAACAGCTTGTCCAGCTCCAGAACGCTTGTTGGCTTGGCTGTCTACCCTGCAGCGCAGTCCTGCAGGGCAGCCCTGTACAGCAAGCAGTGAGCAACTTTGGTTGAGGACATGGCAGCAGAGTGCAGAGTCCCAATGCGCAGCACAGCCGCCTGCCTTCGAGCAAGAACGCAGGGGTGTGATGCAGGCATGATCTAACAGCATTCTGGCTAAGATACATCCAGCTCAACAGCTCAAGCACAGCTCTAGATTCCCCTCCTTGCAGTGTGCTCTCCCCTCCCTGCAGCATGCTCCAGGGACCCTTCTCTGCCTGGTAGCGTCACAGTTGGCGGTTCGTGCCAGAGAAGCATGCTGACGCAGGCCAAGCCAGTGCCTTCTAGCTCTTGGTGAGCCCACCCCGTACTGCATGAGGATGACAGCGCAGGGACAACTTGGACCATGCTGCAGCGGCTGTGCGTGAGCAGAGAGCTCGTGTGCAATTCCATGTGCGCCCGCACTGCATGTCGTACCTTGTAGTACGCGCGTGCCATGCCAGAGCCCCCACTTGTGCCCCATTTACTTGCTAGTTGGAGTGCTGCCCTGCCAGCATAGGCTGCTGCCCCAATAGCAAGGCCTGCTACCAGAGGGGTGGTCTGCACAGCACAGATCAAGAGATGGTTGCATGGCCGCCTGCGAGATCCCTGTGCAGCCCAGGCCAGTGCCGCCTGCTTTTGCCACTCAGGATCTAAATTGACGCTGCCAACAGGGAATGACAGCTGTTAACAGGGAATTTACACAGAAGTCTGTCTGTCCCTCACCATATGGTCTCCTGGACCTGAGCCTTGTGGACCACCAGCAGCTGTGACTTGACGCAGGTGAGGTTGCTGTACTGACAGACTAAAGAAGCTAGAGGAACCTTCTGTCCTCGAAGGACTGCTCTCCTCAGGCTGCGGCTCTGGCTGTGCAGGTGCAGAGCTTGTCAAGCCAACCAGCGCAAACACGAAGTGGTGTCCGATAGGCTCTAGGCGTGAGTCACAGATCTGGGCATGCCAGGAACAAACTGAGCTCCTCAGCTGAACGAGCAGGTAAGCAGCCAACCTGCATCTGCTTCACATCCACTCCTCCGCCCTGCCTTGACAGCACTATTTTGCGAGTTATCGGCTAATGTGCAGGAACTCTGCCTGTCCAGGAATGCATAAAGGCACCACCTGATGTTTCCTGTAGTTGCCTCAAGCAATACAAGCTTCTCTTCTAGTCAACACGCCTGAGCGGTCTGACTTGTGCCCAGCCACTGAACATAAAGGAGGTGGGGCCTGGTGCCAGCCTATGCCTTCGCCGCCGCTGCAATGCCGTCAGCTCTGGCAGCAGTGCCTATTTGCATCATGCAGCAAGGCTAGGCTCTCTGCACAGGCCCAGATCTTGTACTTGACACATGGCAGCTGATCACAGCTTGGACTCCTGCAACAAATCATCAATCCTCCAGAAAACAGATGGCAGCAAGCATAGAATCCCCTGATCAGTACCCTACGCACAGTCCAAGGCGCAAGTGTCTGCACTTCATGCCCCAGCAGCAGGGGCACCTACCGCAGGGTGCTGGAGGCTGTGCAAGGCTGTGCAGATGCATGCAGCCCTTCGACGAGCACCCGCTGATAACACTACGTCAGGCAGCTGTTCAGGGGTGCCATGCTGGCTGCTGGAAGTCCAGTGACGAGCTGTGCAGGCCGAAAGCATTGCATGCTCAGTAGCTTAGCGCCTTAGGCCCCTTCATGTGGGCTGCCTTGCAGTGCGTATAATATGGATTGCTGGGTAGGTGCCCCTCGCGAACATCAAGCTGTGGAACTGTCTATCAGTGAGCACCGCTGACTTTGTGACTGTGGGGAATTCAGCCATCAGCTCACCTATGTCATCTCATCTGACAGCTGCCCCAGCAGGTTTGGCCTCCCCTGTCAAACAACAATTAGAGGCCACTGCACCGTTGCATGGAAAGTCTTCAGCCTGAGGTGCCTAGAAAGGTGGAAGAGGGTGAGTCCTCCTTGACACTAGCTTGCATGCTTTGATGTGCAAGTGCCCAGAGACCTGTTTCTCTGCCTGCAGCATTGATCTTCAGGCTCAAGCATGCAGCAATGAAACAGTGCAGGAGCACGGCAGGGGCCTATGCAGATTGCTGTCGTGGGCGATCCTTCTCCATGGCCTGGGCATGCAGAGGCCAATTGAGAGACTTCAGTGCCTGCCTTGGCCAGCAGTGAGTGCCGCTATGACACCTCAGGAAGCAGGCTTGCTGCCTGTGCTCAGCTGATGTCCTGCGGTGTGTGCGCACAGTACAGGGGACGAGTATCTCAACAAGCTCAAGCTCAGATGGGTACAAGCAGGAAAGCCTGAGCAGCCAGACTGGGACGACTTGCTTCTAGACTTGTACGATTAGCCCCCCTCTGCCTGTCTAGGCCTTTATACGCGGCAGCTGGTGTGGTGCAGTCAAGCACATCACTGTGTTTTTGTTGCTGGACTTCTGCTGCTTACTGCCAGCCCAACTGTCATTTCATTTGCTGCTACATCAAAGCTCTTCAGCATTGCAACCCATGGTCATGAAATGTCAGGAACAAACAAATTGACAGATGGTCAAGGCAGCTCCAAGACCTTGAGCTGCTCTGCAGTCTCCAGCTTGCTGAGCTTTTTCTCTCGCCGCCGCTCCTCCAGCCGCTTTCTGATGAGCTTTGTCAGCTGCTTCACGCCTGCAGGCACGGCCAAAATGTCAGTGGCCAGGTGTGGCCTCAAAGCCAGGCCGCACGCACTGTGGTGGCTAGCATACTGGTGCAGAGCAGACACACATGGAGCTAACCCTGCTCTGGCCCAGTACACCAAGGGCACGCTTTGACATCTCATGACATGATCAGTCAGCTGCCAGCCGCACCCAGGTGTTTGAGGCAATAGACAAGCTTGGCTGCTATGGCTAGTGCAAAAGTGTAGGCCCTGCATCTCAATCCCAATGCACAGAAACCCCATCAGGCACACCCTCTTGCCTGGGTTGCTCAATCTAAGGGCAGGTGCCAGCCGCAACAAATGCAGTGTGGTAACAGCATAACAGATAAGCCAGCTGCCATTCCTACCTGGGTCGTTGAGGTCGACGTCAAAATTGTAGCGGGGCATGACCAGGAGAAAATTGCTGAGGTCCTTGAAGGACAGCCCAGAGGCGCTGGCAAAGCGCTGCATGAAGGTGCCAAATGCTTCGCGGGTCATGTTCTTGCTGCTGTCCCCCTCCATGCCTGGCTCTAGGATGGCCTGGGCTGCTGCAGCTGCCCGGTCCTTCAGGTTCTCGACTTTTGAATATCTGCAGGCATTGGCAGCCGGCTGGATGTGAGGCAGTGGAGCTACCTGAGCAGCTCAAGGCTTGCACAGCCACTGAGCCCAGGCAGATCTCTCGTTAGCGATAGTTCTCACAAAGATGCGCTGCTGCCTGGGCAGCCCCAGCGCTGCGTAGGCTGCTCACCTGAACAGCCCCAAGCAGAGCTCCTGGAAACTGATGCGGCCATCCTCATTCCTATCCCACTGGGAAAAGATAGCATCCATGGTCCTTGCCTTGTACAGGTCTGCCACCTGTAGAGCACACGTGCCAAGTCAGCGCTCCACACGTCAGGCCGTGTCATCAGCAACGCCATCAATAAGCTGCAGCATGAAGAGCACGCAATGATCTGAGCCTAGACACATCAGGAACAGCAGCTGCTGCTGTTCAGGCTATGCTCATGCAGAGCCTGCTTGTTTGAGCAGTCACCTGGTGGAGCCCAACAGCTTCCAACTGTCGCTGCACCTCCTCTTCTGAGGTGTGCAGTGGGCTGTCTGGTTGCTGGAGCTTCTCTATCTGCATCAGGAGGTGTTGATGCCGTCAAGGAGCTCGCCACTTGCTGCAGCAATGCTGCAGGAGAAGGAGACAGAGATGCAGGCCAGGCACAGTCGTCAAGCATTGATGCTTGCAAAGGGCCCCAAAGGCTCAAGGAGATGCCTTGAGATGCATCTTTCAAGACAGAAATTCACCATGTCGTCAGCATAGAGGAAGAAAGGGGAGTCTGTGAGCAGACTGTAGCGTCGCAGGAAATTCCTGAACTCGTCAAGGTCCAGGGCTCTGCAGCAGTGCAGCAATGAAACTTTGCAGACAGCTTGAGGCAGGGAGTGGCAGGGCGTGGGGAAGGCTGAGTGATGCAATCGGTCTATTGCTGCAGGCAGCTCCACCCCAAGCCCATGCTCAAGTGCCTACAGAGCTGGCTCCCTTGCGTCCCTGCCTTGTCTGAGCAGGCATGGCGACCCACTCAAATGCCGGCACGAGAACTGCTGCCAGGTGAGCATCACACACAGAAGCAGCCAGCAGTTGCATGCTGAGGCTAACCCCTCATCCTGGTCATCTATAAGCAGGAAGACATCGACAGCCTGTCGCCGGGCATCCTCCAGAGTGAGCTCTGGTCGGATCTTCCTCATGGCATCAGCCACCTCCTGAAGTTGGGCAGCAGCAGCAGCGATTAGGCTGGCCTGCTGGCTACAGCTTGATGGTGAGAATTACAGCAGGGCATGAAGTGTGAGGCTGTCTAACACTACGGCCCACAGCACAGCTGCTGTGCCAGATGACACACAATCTTGGCAGTGCCCAGCAGTGCAGCTTGAGGAAGAGAGGCAGGCCCTAAAACTTAGCACCCTGTACCACATTCGATGCGGCAGCACCGTCCAAGCAGCAGGGTAGACAATCAAGCCAGCCAGAAAGCCATTGCCCACCTTGAAGTCGATCTTCCCGTCCTGATTTGTGTCAAACAGCTTGAATAGCTGCTCCACCTTGTAACCCTTGACGCTGTCCACCAGCTCCACAGCAGTGGTCAGATTCTGGAGCAAGGAGTTACAATTCAGCTGCTGACTTCACCACAGCATTGACCCACCGTGCTGCGCTGCCATGCCTTGCAGGTTTGTGTGCTGGAGGTCAGAGTGCGTGTGACACATCCTGCTGCTGGCTGGACAGCGCCACTACACCAGACACATGCAGACACGTGGCCGCAGCTGTACCTTTCACTCACCCTCTCCAGCCTGGTGGGGCCATCGGTGGCAAACAGCAGCTTCCAGACAGCCACGCCCGTCATGAAGAGGGCCGCGACCAGCGTAGCTGGTCCCATATACGAGTGCCAGCGCGGTCTGCAACAGGCACGAAATCTCTGGTTTGCTGCACATCCAGAGCGCATGCAGCAGCACACCATCCAGCTTGCAGGCAACGCACATCTGTACAGGAACTGGTGCGGGGGCAATGGTCATGTAGACCTGGTCTGCCTGGCGAGCCCTGTGCGACTGCCTGCCGCCCACATGCTGTCGGCCCGCAGAGCATTGAACCGTGGCGCTGCAGGAACTGCATCTGCAGTTGTATGCTGTGCACCTCTGCCAGGCCCTAGCAGGAGGCTGGCAGTGCAGACTGCATCCAGCCGGGTGATGCAAGACCTGCATCTTGCCTGGGTCACATGTGCCAAGCCACAGTGCAGGTCAATAGAGCTCTGGTATCAGCTGTTAAGAATTCATGGGCGAGGGCAGAGCTCAGTCTGCAAGATTAAGCAGATTTGAACTGCATTGAGATTCCCTTGACCCCACCAGGCGACGCATTGCCCTGCAGTGACGGCATCCCTGTACTTGATCCAGCGCAGGCATGCATTTGAACTGCATCAGATGTGGCGCATCACATGCCACATGAAGTTGCCCTCGTCTGCTGCAAGAGCAGGCTTTGGTCGCCGCACCAGACCCAAGCTGAGTTAGATGATATCACTTACAGAGCCTGAGCCAGCATGGGGGGTTTTCCCACATCTCTCCGCCATCAGGGGGTCTCCCACAGCTTCCTCCTCATAGGCGGGATTTGATAAGCTAGCTTGCAGCAGTATCTAGCCTGCATGCCAAGCGCAGTCCTGCCGCAGGATCTGGTGTCATTTCTGTTAGATCATCACTCTCAGGTGAGATACCCGTTTGTGGCAAACATGTCAAACTCACAGCTAATCCTGCCGGCCCCTGCAGGACATTGAGCAGCTGCTGGCAAGCACAGACAGTGCCGATGAGCAATCCGGCGTGCATACCAGCCTGCTGCAGCTGGCCAGTTGGGACGCTGCCATTGCTGAAGCGCTGCTGGCCGCCCCCTGCCAGGTCATGCCGGTCCTCCACATGGCCCTGGACATAGCTCAGGAGCAGATCTTGGCGCAGCTCAGCCAGACTCAGTCAGACAGTACTCTGAGCTGCAAGCCCCTGGCACAAGTCCGCCTGAAAGGTGTGAGTACAGCAAGCAGGAGTATGGCATGGTGGGCTGCTCCAAACTGCTCTCATCCGCCTGAATGTCTCCGAGAAAGTCGGCAATATGCTGAAGGCAATGGGAGTCTGGTGTCGACAGCCAAATGAACGTCAGGTACCAGCAGGCAGCAGCCATTATGCATGCAGTTTGGTGACACAGCTGCCTGGAAGTGCAGCCCTTGCTAGCACCTTGTGCCACATCTCGAGCCAGCATTTGTGTTGGCTGTCGTCTTCAATAGCATCATCTTGCTGCAGTCCTGCCCAGGGGCACAGCATTTGCAGGAGAAGCTTCAGAGCATGCGATAGCGGGAGGCTTGTGTGAAGTCTCATTTTATGCAACTTTGTTACATGACTACCTGAGCCCCATAACCAGCCTTTTTGAGCTGTCAGAACAGCTCATGGGCCATCAACTCACCAGTCGCACAGCAGTCCTGAAAGTGCGCACTCTTTCTGGCGGGAAGGAGAGCCTTTCCTCACACGGCACTACAGCATGGGCCGGCCTCACAGCAGCCATCAGCATGTAAAATCTTGCTGCGAGCCTGCCTGGGGCCACAGTCTCTACTTGTGAGGCGCTGGAGCATGGCGTGGCAATGAGGCTGGGCTGCAGTGTTACCGTGCATGCCATTGCTGCAGGCTGTTTCCCAGCCATGCTGCAGCCATGCTGAAGCCACATCATCTTGCCATAACAGACACTGGCTGCTGGCCATGCTGGGGGCAGAACCCCTTCCCTGCCAATAGGTGGCCAGACAGCGGGCCAGCAGTCATCTCCTGCACTGCGCTTGCTGCAGGCTTGCCTGGTGGCACCACCTTTGCCCGTGACGTGCCAGAGCATGGCCCAACCATACACCAGCTGCGCTGCCGCAACACCCGAAGGCTTGTACGCATGAGCGGCACCGTCACCCGCACTGGCGCAGTCTGCATGGTGGAGGCGCAGCGCGCCCTGCAGTGCACCAAATGCAAATTCAGGTCGGCGGCTGCAGTTGCATGGTGGAGGCGGACCAGTAAGGGCAGTGGTCACCTGAGTGCGATTCACATGGTGTTGGCGGAGTGAAGTGTGGCAGCGGGCCTGTGTGGCCCGTTGTGTGCTCATGCTGCAGTGCACTTCCTGCAGCATCAACCTCTGTTGGCTGACGCATGTCTGCAGTGTTGGTCAGTGGCCTGCACAGAACCTGATGCATCCTCACATCTGTCAGGAGGGCACCTGGTATGAGGCAGCTTTCCCCACCTCCCTTGGAGGAGAGACGAAGCGCTCTCTGTGTTGCCATCCGATGGCCCCTGTTCTGGCCCTCTCCAGCAAGCGGTGCTTCATCGCACCCTGTCAGTCCCCCCAGCCCCACTGCTGTGTGACAGCGTTCCCTGCAAAAAGGAATGACGGGAGTCAACCCCCTGGCTGGCAGGTGGCTCGTCAGTGCTGACCAGGAGGATGGCTTCCTGCCTCCCCTGGAGGGCTGCCCCTCTGTGTCCAGCACAGGCAAGCCCTGCGAGGGCACCAGCTTACGGTGGGACGAGGCCATGTTACACACAAATCTTCAAGGTGAGTCACATGCAGGCAGTGCGCTCGCTCCCTTCAAGGCCAGCAGCCTACGATTGGGAACAGTGTGCAGCTGACATGCGCCAGCAAAGGGCCCCCCCTCCTTTAGGAGAAGGTTGGCATGGTGCATTGCGCAGGGCACATGGCTTGCCTGCAAGTCTTATTTCTCGCGTCACTGCCACCAGGGACCCACTGACTGCAGAGGTCAGAGTTCAGGAGTTGGCGCAGTGTCTGAACATGGGCGCTCTTCCCCGCAGCATGGTTGTGTTGTTGCAAGACGAGCTTGTTGACCGCTGCAAAGCTGGAGGTGTGGACACTGCCGCACAGCACAATGCTGCAGAGCTCATGCCCTGCTGCCCTGCAGCCCTCCACTGCTGTTGCGCAAGCGCTCTTGATCTTGCATGATGCACTGTGGAGTCGTCTTGCTGCAGCCCTGCACATGTAAGGCCCAGTGCAAGTCTGCCGGATGATTTTGCAGATGTGGTTGAGATCACAGGCATCATTCACAGGCGCTGGCACCAGGCTAAGCCTGGGCTGCGCTGCAGCGTGGAGCTGGTGGTCGTGGCTGCTGACCTCCAGGTGAGTGGTGTGGGTGCCGCAATGCTCAGGGCAATTGTGAGCACAACCGCAAGGGAGGCTTGCGGTAGCTGCTATAGGGTTTGCACCACCAGCGAGTGCGCTTCTCCTCTCTTGGTCAGAGCCGTGTCTCTCCTCATGTTTTGCTGGGCGGTGCTTCTGCAATGCAGTGTGACTCTAGGACAGTTGGGGCATCTGATGCAGGTGTGCAGCCCACATGCAGGCGTCCCGCACCATGAGCAAGCCACAGAGGAGCAGTTCCTGTCCTTTTGGCAGCAGCACACTGGTTATGAGCTTCGTGGCAGGGACCAGATAGTGGCGGCCATGTGTCCCCAGATACATGGCCTAGCGCTTGTCAAGCTGGCCACCCTGCTGATGCTGGTGGGTGGGGAGCAGAGGCATGACGACGGGGGTGCCCGCATCAGGGGAGAGGTAGGTCACAGGGTCTATTGCACGTCTGGTGGTGATAGTCACCATCAGTTCAAATTGCCACTTTGACTTGCTGGTCAACCTGAAAGAGTGGGCTCCGCTGCTCTTGGGAATAGTTTCCAGCATTTTGAGAGGTGCCAGCCCATGTTCCTGCAGCCTGTGTTGAGGATGTCTGGCAATTTCTGCATTGTGCCTAACAAGGTGTCCTTTACCTTTCCTGGGTGAATGCCGATGCTGCCTTAACAGCACAAATGAGGCTTTCCAAGGGCTGTTCCTGTGACGACAAGTATTTGTGACTGCTGCTGACTGGAGTCAAGTCCTGCCTGTTCGGGCTCAGAAGTGGGCAGACCTGCTGCAGATCCACATGCTGCTGGTGGGCGACCCTGGCATGGCCAAATCCCAGTTTCTGAGATTCTGCGCCAAGCTGAGTCCCAGATCAGTGCTCACATCTGGACGAGGCAGCACCACTGCTGGGCTGACAGTGGCAGCTGTGAAAAACAATGGGCAATGGGGCCTGGAGGCAGGAGCTCTGGTGTTGGCAGATGGTGGGGATGCACATCATCTGCGCTGCCTGTCTCACAAGCCACAGTGCAATGAGTATGCTCGCTGAGAAACAAGCAAGCAGGGGATCACCCATGCACCCCACCTTCAGCTGATCGGCCTGGCTATCCTTGCTGCAGGCGGCCTGTGCTGCATTGACGAGTTTGATGGAGTACCAGAGGGGGAGAGGGCTGCTCTGCACGAGGCTCTGGAGCAGCAGACCATCAGCATTGCCAAGGCTGGCCTGGTGAGTGCCTTATAGGCGCCGCTTGCACTTCTTAGAAGCTGCTTTGAGGACCAATGGATGACCTGGGCTGCACGTTCAGCACTGATAGAATTGCAGACCGCCTGCACCCAAGCCCTTGTCAAGCTTGCCCCTCTGCGCTGCGCTGCTGACCCAGCAGCCATTCCCTTCTTCCATAGGTCACTACGCTCAGCACCCGCACATCTATCTTTGGCACCATGAATCCACACGTCAAGCCTCAGCACCGTGCCACAGCTGCTGCCACTGAGCTGACAGGCCTTTCTGGGCCCCTGCTCAGCAGATTTGACATTCTTGTACTGCTGGAGGACTCCAGGATGCCGGCCTGGGACAGCTTGGTAGGCTAGCATCACTTGTGCTTGCTGTCTGCAGTTTAGTGGCCCCCCACCTGCTAGCCACTGCTTCTGCCTGGCAAGCATGGCATTGGGGCAGGGCTCACGTCCAGCCGCTGTTTGGCTCCTGCTTAGCACATCTCAAGCAGCGCTGCAGCCTGCCTCTGCTGCATGGCACAGGAAGGACGCCCGCAATGGTCTCATGACGCATGGTGCCATGCAGATCTGCGACCATATTCTCTCCAGCCATCACCCAGATGCCTTGTCCAAACAGGAGGATCACAGCACAACAGAGGTAGCCACCACTGCTGCATGCCATGCAGCTTGCTCCTTCAAGCGCATCTCGGTGCTGCCTGCAACCAACATGGTGTACAGGACCTGCAGCATAATCGGTGCTGCTGCCTGCAGACTCTATGGACTGCTGAGCGGCTGGCGCAGTACATACTGTGGGCAAAGACCTTCCACCCTGTGCTCAGCCCTGAGGCAGAGAAGGCATGGCCGTTGTCTTCACTGTACATGCAAAGTAGTGCTCCCTGCACAGCAAAGCTGCCTGCCAAGATAGCCCTGCTGTGTGCACTGCTGGGCTCTACCCTGTGGCTGTGCTTGCATGGCAGCCGGCTGTTTGATGCTGTGGCATGTCAGGTACCAGGAGACCAGACGTTCCCAGTGCAGGCACCTCCCTGCCTGTGCAGCTTATACCTCCTTGTACTGCGTACAGCAGTACTGCGCACAGCAGCCGGCCCTGCTCCTGCAGATCCTGGTCAGCTACTACCAGCTACAGAGGCAAGCTGCATTGGGCTGTCGTGCCAGAACCACCATCCGAATGCTGGAGGGCCTGGTGCGCATTGCACAGGCGCACGCCAAGCTGATGGCTAGGAACATTGTCACGCAACAGGTGAGGGTCTGCAATGTATAATGTAACAGGTGCAGTGCATGGAACTCAATGGTAGGGCACATATAGGGCAGGCCCACACCATCACATGCAGCAGTGTGTGCCTGACCCTTTGCACATCAGCTGCATGGCTGTGGGCCAAATCTGAGCCTCCTCAGCGCTTGCGAGCCCACCACCAGCATGGCCAGCCTCAGCCACGACTGCACACAGGTCCTCACTGGTTGGCAGCCCGAAGATGGCCCTCAAATGTGCCCCTTCCTTGACCAATCAGTGCCCTGTGCTGCAGGACGCCGTTGTGGCGGTGCTGGTGGCAGCCTCCTCAGTGAGCAATAGCAGTGCAGAGCTGCATGGGCTAATCCCCCTGCAGGCAGGGTTTGCTGAGGACCCAGACCACGAGTACAGTGTTTTGTCAGGCAGGGTGATGGCAGCTCTGCAGCGTTGTGAGGATGGCCAGCTCTGCCACTCTGGCTTTTAGATGTTTGTCAAGCATCTGGTGGCTACTGCTGTTCTGCCCCAGCTGATTGTTGCCCACATGACCTGCTGGCCGCTCTGCTCTAGTGCGAAGTGCCCCTGCTGCAAAGCAAGCGGAGCATGCCTCTGCATAGTTGACATTCACCTGCAGAGTTGAAGTCGCATGGCAGCACAGTTTGCAGTCCCAGGCCAATCAGGGCTTGCTGCCAGATTCAGGGTTAGCTTGTATTGGGAATTGCATCAAGAAAGCCCTGACGGTACTGCCAGCTGGAGGCTGGCCAGCCAAAGGGCTGTTGTATAGGCCTATACAACTGAATTGATGATGGCCCACATCACCTGCAGTGAGGGTCATGTATCTGGCATCCCTGAGATGCTCAAGACGCACCTCGGCTTAGTGCAGCATCGCCTCCTGTTTCTGTGCTTTCTGGGATCAAATGCATCTTATTGGCTGGATGTGCTATGGAGGAGGACTAGGTCACAGGAGGACTAGGTCACAGCGTTCGTAAGCTCCTGGCTCACGGCATCCGCCAGATCTCACATTTCATCAGCCAGGGAACGCCAGAGCATTGCTTCCTGCAGGCTTTGACCAATCATGCCAACCGCCATGAGGGGTCTCGTCGCCATGATGGCAGCAATCATGATCCAGACAGGTGATTTGTGCTTTAGGGCTTCGATGGGGCCCTTGCTGACACCTCTCCACATTCCAACCACAATTCTTTCAAGATGTTATCAGATCATCACAGAGCAGAGTGGACTTTATTTTGTGCCCCAACTGGGAACCAGCTGTGAGTGCATGCTGACGGCCTGCAGGCACAGTTCAGGGCAGCAGGCAGATCCTGCAGGCGCCTGCACCAGCCCCTGCCCCTGTAGCCTCCCTGATCCCGACATCGCCTGCTAACCTGTACACCCTGTCTGCCACTGATGCCATTGCGCTCCTGTGTGCACGGAACATCACCGCAACCCAGTATGCTCAGGTGAGGCCAACAATCTTGCCATGAGCCTGTATTCACATCTAGCCCTGTCTGCTGCCCATGTTGCGACACTTGATTTGTGCATGCAGGGCTTGATCGACCATTATACGTCGGGGGGGTGGTCCTGCATCAATGCATTCATTGGCCTCAACACCACCAGGGTGAGCTTAAGTGCAGATCTGATTGTCGCAGTATCGCTTTGTGGGAGGTTATGCTTTGTGGGAGGTTATGCCCACTGCTAGGCTCCACAGCCGATTGCAGCCACAGCACATGGCACCTGTTTGTGGTCCCCTACCCATGCTGGCTGTTGCAAAAGTGGCCCCCTTTGTTAGCTTATATAAGCTTAAAAGTCCCGGATTCAGCCCTTGGCCCTGAACCCTTTAGCTCCGTTTGGGACACATGATGCATCTGAGCTCAGCAGCCAGACCCATTGTGAATTGCACATCCTCCTGGACCAGTCATTGCTCGCCCCAGATAGCTGTGCTTGCTACTGTGCAGGTCTTGCAGGAGGCAGCTGCAGTGGACGCCAAGGCTGCTGCTGGCCAGAGCATTACGCCCCTGTGCGGCTTGCCCCTTGCTGTCAAGGACTCCATCGACTGCCTGCCCTACCCCACCTCTGCAGCAACACCTGCTCTACTTGGTGAGCACAGTGATAGCTGGGCGTGCTTGCTCCACATACTGATTGCTCATTGTTTGCCTGGTTTTTGCTGCGCACATGCTCAGCAGGACATGTGGTATTCATATATTTGTGACTACCTTCATATCCCTCTGAGTGCAAGGACCAGCAGTATGATCATACTGCTCTCTTCATGAAGAGCAACCATGGAATTTTGCACAACTGCTGCAGTGAGCGCCTCTGGCCTGCTTCATGCCTGAGCAGGTTGCCGAGCAACGCTTTGTAAGGAATTGGCAAGCTGCTTGACCACTTTAAGTGTCTCTGCTACAGGTGCCTACCCCCAGTTCGAGGCCACGTTGGTGACCGCCTACAAGAATGCCAATGGCATCATCATGGGTGCGCAATCTGCTGTGGCCAGCCCTCCTGCTCCACAGCTATTTATGTCTGCATGGCATGTCGCTCATGCCTCACGGGGAGGAACAGCAGCTGGCCACTTCAGCTGTGATAGAATAATGCAGAGGCGTGTGTGATCCCACATCTCTTCCATTTGCTGCAGGCAAGGCCAACTTGGTGGAGCTGTCCAGCACAAACACAGGCATCAACCGTGATGCGAATGTGAGCATCTGCAAGTGACAAGTTCATTGGCTTCAAGGAAAGTGGGCTGTTGTGCATCTGTGGCCGCCACCCTTGTGCAGAAGTCTGGACACCTCAGATCCATGTCTGAGGCGACTCGTCAGGGACCAGATCCACACTCTTTCTGCATGCAGGGCATCACGAACCCTCTCAATGCATATGCCCAAGACAGAATACCTGGAGGTGCGCTACAGCACTAACACCTCTGTTCTGTTGTGCACTGACCCATCGGGCAGGTAGCAACCTGAGTGCCTGTTTTCCTGCTCCACATCTTTGCCAACACAACCTGGCAGGGGCCAACCTGGCAGGGGACAACCTGGCAGGGGCTGGGGAGTTGAGAAGGCCATGTCAACTGCCACCCACTGCCTCCAGTCTTTGCCATTGCATGATCTGACTGGCATAAGAGCTTGTTGCCTGCTTTCATGTAGGGTCCAGCATTGAGTATGCAGCAACCATTGCCCAGGCATTGCACTCTATGCCAGGCTCTGCTAGCTGTTGGTGGTGCCAAGCAACTGCTGCAAGATTTAGTCATGGGCTGTACTGGGTCCCTCAGCATTGGCCGCCCTCACTCAGCACACACGACACGTGAGCATGCCAGTCCTGTGTGCAGGCTCAAGCGCTGGGTCTGCAGCATCCATTGCCGCACGCATCGCGCCCTGGGCGCTGTGCGAGGACACCGGCGGCAGCTGCAGGGCACCCGCAATAGCCAACGGTGAGAACCCTGCCGGCCTGAGCATCACTTGGGAAGGGAGCTTGCTCAAGCATCACAAGGGAGCCTGCCCAAGCATCACAAGCAAGCCTGCCTGAGCATCAGCTGGGAGCCTGCCCGACTGCCAGCTGTTGTCGGTGCTCACCTGAGAAATTCCTTGATCTTGGCAGAGCTGCCTGCATGCACTGTGTAATGGCCACGACCTGTTCTGGCCCTAGAGACCACCTGCAAATGTGTTATGGTAGCTGCTGCTTGGCAACCGCCACATCACTTGGTGACTGCATCTGCTCAGCATGGTCACTGCTGTGAGCCACCAACCTGGTGATCAGGTCAGCAAACAAAGCAGCACTCTTTTGCAGGCATCTTTGGCTTCCGTCCCACACTCCACTGCTACAACTACACGAATGCACTCGTCCCCGCGACATTCACCAGGGACACCGTTGGTAGGTTTACTTTGAGCGCACCAGATCATACTCTTGCTTTGTCCGGAAGCGCACCATGACTTCAGGCCGGTGGGGCCCTGCTATATAGCGCTGTGCACGCTGAGTGTGCATGCTTCTGCTGCATGATGTGCAGCACCCAGCAGCCAATATTGATGGGAGCACACCGATACCCTCTTGCATGCGTGCAGGATCCATGGGCCGCACCGCTGAGGACCTCATCATGCTGGATAGCATTGTGCGAACCAAGAACTACAGCAGCACTGGGGAAGGCATGCTGCCCACAGCTGTGAATTGCAGTGTCACTGTCAACAGCAACCTGAGTCTGTCTGGCCTGCGCATCGGGCTGCCCAGCAACTATGGTGAGCATCCTGCTGTGGAGCCACCAGCCCCTGCCTTCAGCGTGATGAAGCATCTTGACTGATGCGTGATCCACGTTGCCATTGCCCTGCGCAGCGCTGTTGGTTCTGCTGGCCCCCGGCAGGAACAGCCTGCACTGCTTACAGCAATGGAGCTGCCAGCTAAGTCAGGCACGCTGCCGTGCAGGCTGGGTGTATCCAGGCATTGATCCCAGCGTGAGTGTGCTGCCTCTGATCACACAATGTGACTGACCACACCTTAACACCCTTGAGCTTGCAGCCAGCCATCACCCCCTTGCACACATGTGTGCCTTAGTATAGCTCCTTGAGTGTTGTTGCACTGCCATTCTCTCCTGCTGATGCAGATTTCTGCCGTCGTCAATGCTGCTGTTGCCAAGTTGACTGCTGCCGGTGCCATCCTGGTCCCCTTTGACTCCACACCCTTTGATGAGGCCAATGCAGCTGCAGAAGAGTCTGTTTCCTATGAGACGGGAGACGCCTTCTCCAGGTAAGTCAGCAGCTGGGAGCCTGCCTGATGTCCCCTGATGTGTGGTCAAGGCGACGGAACCTGGGATCTGGATGTTTGTTTGCCAGGCATGGTAGGATTGGTGGTGCCTCATGCTCCGTCATGGCTGGTGCTGGCGGAGTGGTGGCTATCGCATGCACCACCCATTGCTGGTCTGCACAACACAGACCTTTGGCAGAGTCCTCTTTACCTCATGTACCAGGTTTGGTAGCCAAGCAGAGATACTCTTGGAGGGCCCAGGCATGCACGTTTCTCCCTGCAGGTACTTGTACACTCACAACTACAGCATTTCCCCGCTCACGGTCAGCACCTGCAAGCACTGCTGCGTGTGGCATGGCACCTGCCCTGCCTCCATCCTCCAGCGTTCTGTGTGGTGCCACCTGTGAGCTTGGCAGCAGCATAGAGCATCTCAGCATTTGGGAGGGAGACTGCTTGACGTGCAGATGCACTGACCACTCGTCACCATGCTGCAGGTCTTCCAGCAGATCAACAGGCCCGACCTCAGGCCCGGCTACCTCAATGACCTCACCATCCGTGACGACACTCCGCTGGGCAGCAACGAGGCCTGGGTCAGATACCTGCAGACGGGTGAGGCATCTCCTGCACTCCTGCACATGAAAGTGCCCGCGATCATGAGTGGTCTGTGTTGGTCTGCTCAATCTTGGGACCAGGACCATGCGCCTCACGGCACCACCTGGTTGTCACAGGCCGCCCCAATCTGACAGCTACCTGGAACGCCACCTTCCAAGCCAACAACTTTGATGTCATCATGTACCCAGGCTTTGCCCTCAGCATTCCGCCAGTGGACGCTGCAGGTGAGCTGTTGTGATCAGTCATGTTTGCTCAACATCTGGGGGACACACCTCTGTATGTGGCCCTCAACTATGGTGAATCGACACAAGCTGGCCCTCACTCAGCCCTGTCTGCTGCAGAACCCTATAATCAGCTTTCAAATGGTGAGTCGGCGGACGGCTGGACATGTGGAGGCTATGCGTTCTATGTGCAGTGCAATATCTGCATTGTAGCTCCCTGGAAGCATTCAATGCAATTGCTGGCTATTGCAGGCAGCGTTGTATCTGCCTATCCGCAGACCTTCTTCAATGAAGATGCTCAGGCGATCGTAACTGGTGAGTGCAAGCCTGCCAAGAAGCTTGGCCGCCTGCGGGTGTCCTCAGATGCAACCATCCCTTGCTGTGACGCCATCAGAGCACTTTTGCGCTGCCTTCCGCAGCACAGCATGGCGTGCACGGCCGCCGACACTGTCTTGCAGAAGTCGCCTGCACTGGTTTGTACCCCAAACCCTAAACCCTGAACCCGCAGTTGGCAGCCCCTGAAAACCCTCCAATGTGGCTGCCTGCAGCGTTGGCCTTCCCCATTGGCTTTGACAGCGAGGGCATCCCCGCCGGACTACAGTTTGCCGCTCTGCCCGGCCAGGACAGCCTGATTCTGTCGCTGGCACTTGCCATGGAGAAGCTGTTTGGGCCATTGGCCCCTCCTCCTGCTGTGGCTGGCTGTTCAGGCTGCACAGCAGCCACGAGAAGCATCTACCCCGTTGCCTTCAATGGGACAGGACAGCCCAATGCCACCGCAACCTGGTCATACTTTGGGCTGACTTTCAATGGCACCTGCAACAGCGCCTTCCTAACGAGCTACGGCCAAAACGGTGTGGAATGTCTGTTGGGATGCACACGATGTTATTCTGCATTGAGGGGCAGAGACATCTGCCTGTTGGCAGCACAGGCATGTCTAGCACCTATTTGCCTAGTTGCTGGTGGGTATGAGTTGCTGCATCATGCATGCAGCAGAGTTGTGGTTTGCCATCTGTTGGCAAACCTGAGGCGTCATCGCTTTCCTCTGCATTCCATTGACACCATGACTAGCCTGGTGCAGGTATCCTTGGCATGGGCACCAACCATACAGCCTCTTCACTCAGCGCCGCTGGCTGATTTGACTGCACCCCGCCCCAGGCTGCTAGCACAGGGCTACAGTGGGGCAAGCTGTCCAGTCCTCAGCTGTACATGGGCCTCCTCATCCAAAGACGGCCCGAGTGCTTGTTGTACAACTTTATCAATGTACAACTTGATCAATGTACCGCAGCACATCAAGGCCACCCCTGTTTCTCTGACTGCTCCTGCCAGGCTGCCCCGTACCTATCAGGTGTGACACATCCCCTCCATTACCATTCGCTCTGTTCTCTCATCCCCTAGCCTTGAGCTCGTGATACTTGCAGCAGCCAACAGCCCATCATATGCAATTTTGCACTCTCTGGGTGTACCTGTGTTTGAACTTCTGGGAATGGAGTTAGATGGTACTTGCCAATGACTTGCTGCCCACAAACTTGTCATCATACACGTTCATCCTGAATCACATCTGCTGGACGTAATGTTTGCGTCTCCACGTGATCGGCTCATGTAACATGTTACTGCTTCACCTCCCTTTAAAAAGGTTGGGCTGGTCTCCAATGGGATACCAGCCACTTCAAAAGTCTGCACACAAATCACAAAGAAATCAGGCAGCAAATGTCAGCAGAACAGGGGCCGGTGTTGGGCTGTAGCCACACAAGGGTTCAGACAGCTTTTGGTTCCTCTGCTGCATCGATGCAGAGAGGCAAGGTCTCACATGTGGCACAGTCCCTGGAGAGGAGCCATGAGAAAGCTCTTGATGGGCATCAAAGCACCGACACAAAGGACACACAGGACACAACAAAATCACCCCAGCATACTCAGCAAGCTCATGAGTTTGCTCCAGGCACCCTGGCAGACTGCATGCTTGCCAGCAGCTGCAGCCCTGGCAGGCTGTGTCCTTTGTGTCTGTGTGTCTCCCTCACAATGTGATGCGGAATAGCTTGGGAGGACTAACCTCTTCGAGTCTCCATATATGTGTTGACCAGGCCTTGTGACAGCACCTGAGCCCCTACCAGTGGCTCAAGGGGAAGGGGAGCCATGAAAGAGCTCCAAATGAGGCATCAAAGCACCGACACACGGAACACACAGGACACAACAACAACACCGCAGCGTACTCACCACAAGCTGCTGATTCTGCTCCAGGCACCCAGGCAGATTGCATGCTTGCCAGCAGCTGTGACCCTGGCAGACTGTGTCCTTTGTGTCTTTGTGTCTCAATGAGATTTGGAGATGTCTTGTGGGAGCTCGCACATGGAGGGCCTCACCCCAATCTGGGAAGGGCAGGATTGGCCAAAGCCACCTGGCTTCCCCCTTTTCACCAGGGCAGTATTGCTGCAGCATGTAATGACAGAAGGTATGTTGCCTTCCTGACCTTTGAGCATCTTGCTGGTCCTCCCTGGAGACAATGTTGTGTTGCAGCTGGAAAGGGACCTGCCTTTGAGTGAGCCTTCTTTAATTGATTGATTGATTGATTTAAAATTAAGTCCGTAGCCTCAATGCACGGGCATAGGACTATGATCATTTCATCCTACCAATGAACTTTGCTGAAGGTGTAGGGGTACAACAAGAAGCAGTACAGTCATATCAAGCAGGTCACTGTACTTGGCTGGTAAAGAGGGAGCCGGCGCTCATGGCAGGCCTTGGCACTGTGCTGGGCTTCATCACCACGTTGGACTGCTAGCTGAGGTTGCTGCCCGGAATGCAAACACCCTGGATCCTGTATGGTGCAGGGGGGGGCCCAGCCCCCCTGATTGCCGTGCCATGCCCTCTCAGCTCGTAGACTTCGCAGTCATGAGAGAGTTATGCTTGGGTATGACTGTGGCCAGCAGTCTTCCCCTCGCAGGGCACCAGGCTCCAAGGGCGGCACACCCCAAGCAACCACTAGCAGACCAACCTGCACACTTTATGCACACTTTTGGCACACATATGCCTTGACAAGCAATTGTGTGCAGGGCCCTGCACACTTAATGCCACACATGACAGCTTAGCTTGAGGGGCACCGAGACCCTGACTTCCTAACAGTGTTCTGTCAGCCACCCATGTATAGACTGGAAGCAGGCACTTGAGTTTTCGACTGCCTTTCTGACGAGCTTGCAGTCTGGATCGTGATCGAGGCTTGAGGTGAGACCTCCAGCCAGCATGTGCATGCTTCCAGCCTGCATGCCTATAGATGGCTTTACATGACTCCCGCCCTGATTAGTGATTCATGCCTGCAGACCCTTGGGCTGTCAGGCAGTGCTCATGCGTGACCCAGACTAAGGCGCAGGATACCACCTGCTGCTGCAGCCTTGCCAAGACACCATGGAGCGCGAGATTACATGCAACATCCTCGCTTTTGCAGCCCCTGACAGCATCACAATGGGCTACGCACAGTGCTGGGTCAACCTGGTGCAGGCCACACAACCTGGCCAAGAAAGCCAAGAGGCTGCGAGTCTCCTAATGCTGTTTGAACAGCACAGCTGCTGCCCACGCCTGTCCTTCCATGTGGGCGCAGCTGCATCACCCATACTGACTCAGGGCATCCTGGGCATGCCTTCTGTGAAGCTGGCTGCAAGGGTGCTGACTACATACAGGCACATGTACTGTAGCAAGCAGACTGAAGATGATCTAGACTTCAGATGGGATTGTTTCATCATTCAGCTGCTGATGGGGATGTTATCCGCTGCGCCAGGAGCCACCATGGCTGTGGTGAGTCTCAGTGGGCACACTTTCTGCACACTTGTTCCCCTGCAATGAGGCACACTAATTGGCTCATTTACGTATGTATAAAGTGTGCAGGGTTGGTCTGCTAGTAAACAGTCCAGCATGGGGACATTAGGGGAAGACAGTCATGTGATGAGACTAGCGCATTGATATGAAATTGGGGCTCTAATCATTTAAGCCGCGCAGGCCCTAATCAGGGCCTTGGCCTGCAATGCTGCACTTGAACCACTTCAAGCTGATGTTTCAGTCTAGTAACCTGTAATCGTTTGCTGAGTGCCACTCAGTCAAGTCTCCGAGATGCTTGCAAGGGGAGTAGTGACACAAGGTATGCAGACCAAGCCTGGTATCTAGGCAAGTCTGAGAGATCAGGCCTCAAGGGGCTTGCCCTGGTGGGAGGCCAGTGTGGATGTGGAGTGAATCTTAATTTCTGAATGATATATTGCACTTCTCAGAACATGACTTTCAGCAGAAAACAGTGATATCTTCATTTAAATGGCGGTAGAAATTGTCAATGCAAACCTCAGCAAATTATCAAAGATTTGCTCAGCCGCTCTCTTTACGCTTGCCAAGCAGCTTGGAATCACTGCTGTACCTGCTGCATAGCTGCTGCAGCGAGCTGACTGCAGTGGCGGAGATGCGCTCACGTTCCCATGCCAAAGCCCCAACAACAGCAGCCATGGTGCTTCCCAAGGTAGCCATGCGGTTCCTGACCTCAGCAGCAAGGTCATTCTGAAACCTTGAGAAGGCCGTGCTGCTGGCTCTTGCTTCCTTCTTGTTGCCATGCCACCTGCGGAGGTCTGAAGGCACCGCTGATATCTTGGAGAACGCCTCAAATGCTTCTGGAACTGTTTAGGATTCTGAGAGCTTCCAGACCTGCAGCTCAAAGGGGGAAGTGCAGTCTGACCAGTACACAGGCGCTGAAGCTGAAAGGCAATTGACTGCACACCTGCTTCTCGAACAAAAGGGAGTCCCTCTCGTTCAAGGCGCTCATTGCACTGAGGCCCTGAGGCGGCAGAGTAACGGCATAGCTGGCCTGTGAAGCCAGAGGCACCCATGGGATGTGGTTTGCTGATGCTGGGGGCTGAACACCGGAAAGAGGCACCTGAGGCAGCATCACCACCGGGGCAAGAGGCATAGGCATGGCCTCCTTTCCAGCCAGCATCTTGAAGAAGAAAGCCTGCGACATAGAACGGCAAAGGTTCAGAGCAATGCATGTTTGACTACACCACCTAGGGGCCGCAGCGCTCACCGTTGGGTTGGTGAACAACAGATTCCTGTCGCTGAGAACCACCTCAGCAGCAACATGTTTGTCCCATGTCTCCTGCCGCAGCTGCTTGCCTACAGCGCTGTGCAGAAGGCGACTGGCGGCTGGCGGGATGGTGCGGAGCCACTGGTCCCCATATGAATCAATTCTCAAGCTGGCATTCTGCTCAAACACTTGCCGCAGGTGGTCGATAGCTCTCAAGGGCGCCAGCAAAGGATGTGCAGGGTGGCATCGCATGCCAGCTTGGCGCAGGAGCACTGTCAAGCCTGGGATGATGCGGTCCAGCACGTCCTCCTCAGCCTGCAGAACACAGTCAGATCAGTCCCCCCCTCCCCCAATTTTGGTGATTTGCATGAGAAGCACTGGCACTGCAGTGACCTCACCTCAAACCCAGCCTGACCCAGACCATGATTCTCGTGCCAGTCCCGTCCCCAACCAGCCAGCCTATGGGCTGTGTCCGGGTCAAAGATGCAATACAGGGTCTGTGGTGTCAGACTCATGCCTGCAAAGCAGAACACTGGTCAGCTGGGGACAATCCTGTTCAGAGTGCACAGCATGGCCTGAGTTGCCCACCTTGCCACCATCTTGATCTCTGCTTTGTTAATGCCCATGCTCTTCGCCGCCTCCACACCATGCTTTTTGAATTTGTCGCTGACTTCCCCTCTTGTTGAGTACCCATCAAGCCTGCCACAGGGCACGCCTGCAATGTAACAAGCCACAGATGTCACCGACAGCCATGTCCAGATGCTGCAGCATTAACGCACTGGCTCACCAGCAAGTTCAAAAGCCTGCTGAAGGTGAACTTTGAGGGTCTCCCCACTCATGGGCTGGTTCCCCTGCATGCTGGGGGCGGCAACAATGAACCTGGCCAGATCCTCAAGTTTGATGCCCCTGTGGAAGATGGCGACAGCCAGGTTGGCAAGCGCTGCCTGAGGACAGATGCGATGGTGTCGGTACCTGTGGCAGAGGACTCCTAACAACTGAGAACACACTGCAGCACACTGCTCAACTGCGTCTGACAGCATGAATGCCGCATACCTGACGACACCAGGAATATCTACCTGCCCAGGCTTCACAGTCTTCCCCTGCATGCTACTAAAGAGGATTGCCACAGAGGGCACTGGGCCCACATTTTCCTGCATCCTCAGTGCCAGGCAGCTCCAGGGAAGCTTGCGCAGGTCATCAGAGCGGCCCAGTGTGGCTGGCATGAACGTCATTGCCATCCTCAGCAGATAGGTCCACTGCCATTGCTTCTGCTGGAGAGCTGCTTGCACTGACTGGCGAAGCTGCTCTGCACTCAGTGCGGCATCCACCTGCAGATGTAAGCAACAAGCTGGGGTCAGACACGCCATCATTCTGTTTGCACAAGACGCTCTGAACAGGCCGATACCCACCTGAGCTGCCACTTGCGCATTGAGGTTCTCAGCCTGCATCTCCCTGCCACGTGCACGGAGCAATTCCCTAACTGCCTGGATCTCCAGGGGTGCAGGTACATCTGAGATGATGCGGCCCTGCGAGTGCTGCTCTCTACGGACTTCCCTGAGGTGGCAGAGGTAATCACTGCATGCACCAGGTCAAAGGTTGGGAAGGGCAGGACATGAGCGCTGCTCAGACACAGCAGTGGAGGGGGCTCTCACCCCACGCTGCTGAACGAGTAGCGAGCACCATTCCGCTGCACTGCCTCATCCACAACCCACATCGAGAACTCAAGAATCTTGGCCTGAGACATGAGGTCGCCATCAGGGTATTGGTGCGCGTCCTGCTCACAGTATCTCTGCAGGACCACATGTGTGTCAGTGACATGGCCTTGAAAGCCTCAAGGGCGCCATAAGAACAGGAGTAAAGGCCATGCAGCGCCTACCCTCCAGAGCTTGGCAGCTGATTTTCCAGCCTGGACTGTGTTCTGTGGTCTAGCCGCACCATGACGGGCATTGATGAGCTGGGTGAGCCGTAGGATACGATCTTCCTCCTCAGGAGTGTCAGGCATGGCTGCTGCCAAGCGAACTGCTGCGTCTGGCATGGGTGCTCCATTCTGCTGGCCCAAAGTCTCTAGATTGTGCACACCAGGGGCAGAACCTGGCACTGGCTGGAGATCATCCACAACTCCAGACAAGTGTCTGCAGGCCTGATCAATGGCTGCTCCGAGGGAAGTGGGGCTGTCTGGGGAGCAGCTGCCATGTAGTTGCGCTATGTAGTCCCCAGCCAGCCCCAGACTGATGACATGGTTAATGTAGCTGCTGTACTCAGCAGATGGCACCTGGTAGTGCTGCATGAAGGTGTATCCAGAGCACTTTGGCGCGCTAGGGTTTTTGACCTAATGCTGAGGTCGGGTCCGAATCCATGTGACGCTGTCAAGCCTTGTTGCATCAGTTCGCTTGAACAAGCCAACTAAGAGATAGTTGGCGTACACTGAGGGAGGTGCACATCGACAATGTGCAGCACCATCCAGTGGCTCTGTCTACGTGTGACAAATCCCTGCTGGCCCATCTCATATGGCTGATTGTCCCTGCTGCACGCAACAGGCAACAGGTCACAGGACAGCAGTACTGTTGGCAAGAGACTTGCTGAAAAGCTCACCTTGCAGGGGTGAGGCTGCATGTTGTCAGTGGCTGCAATGGCACAGCCTGTTCTTGGGTGTCTTGCTTTACAGAGTCCAGCCTGATCCCAGGCTCAGCCCAGCATGCCTGCCTGTGCGCTTCGGTGTTGGACTCGGGGGGCGCGTCCCTCAGCAGCCCTCTAGGGATGGTGACAACAGCATGCAGGCATGTCCACGACCTTGAATCATGCCTCCATTCATCTACTGATGGGGTTTGCTGTCTGTCAGTCTGTTGTGACAGCGATGTCTTGGTGATGACAAGTGCTGACATGCCCTGATCAGGCAGCGCGTTTCCACTGGTAGCGGCAGATCACTCCCTGTAGAAATCCGTCATGTTGGCCTTGGTGCTGACCCTGGGCCTTAGCTTGCTGCACTGGGGCGTGCTGTCCGCTGTTGCGTCCATGGTTTCTCAAGCACAGCTGAATGCAGACAGACAGAGAGGCGTTTGGGTGAAGTGTAGGGGGCAGGCATGGATGCCTTGCCTTGTTACAGCCCCTGCACTCGGTCGAGAAAGTGCTGCGCTGCATCTATGCAGTCTACCATGACTGCAATCCAGCTGTTTACAACAGCAACCCTACAAAGATGGCACACCTCCCTACAGGCGCTGCTCGAAGTGGGAATCCACCTCGAGTCTCTTAAGGCTGCGATCAAGGTCCTGCGAGGCGAGGCGACGGCCAACAAGTTCTTAGAGGAGGATCTTCAGCTGCTCTGGGACAAGCGCTGCCGTGATCAGGACCTGAGGGTGGTGTCAAGGGATGGGTTGCGGCATATGGGGTTAGAGGAGATCCTGATCGATCACCTCAAGCCTGAGACTGAGGGTGAGCCTGGCTGCCTTCCAGTGCATTGCCGCTACTTACAGCTGATTGCTGGCAGGTGCTGCAAATGGCTGACCTGATGGCTGTGTAAGGCTTGACTCTGATGGCTGAGTCTTGCTTCCTGTGCTTTACTTGGTGAAGTCTTGCTGCCTTGATGCATATCGACGGCAGCAGCTCCTCAAGGCCGACTGCATATCGTTGATGTCCAACACTTGATGTGCAGATGATTCACGCGCACAGCCAGGCTTCTGTGTCAGGGTGTGCCTTGAGACTGCAGGGTTGCCTGAGGCTGCCCCATGTCCAGTGCCTGTCTCGTGTGAGCGGCCCATGCAAAGCCTGCCTGCCGTCATCTTGCCTTTGGCTGCACCATTCATGAAGCAACATGTCGCGCTGCTGGCCACTGCTGCTTATGCCTGCCATGTTGGTTTGATGAAGAGAGCCTGCTCTCTGTGTCTCCCAATGTGCAGATCTTAGCCAGGTCAGCCCTGACTTAATGCCTGCAGGTCTTGCAGGAACAGGGACCTCAGCGTTTTCCTTGGAAAAGGGTGGGTTCAGCTGTTGAGTCAGCATTGATTGGCATGCATCATCGTCTAAGGGGGGCAGCCTGCCCCAAGTGCGTCTGCCGAGCTGCTGCTGGCATTGCGCTAGCTGCCATGTTGGATAAGTTGTTCTCTGCTTTGAGCGCCAGGCGCATGCTGCAGATCTAAAGTCCCTCCTGGATGAGACAGACACCCTCGGCCTTTGGCAAAACCATCAAGCGCCAGAAAAATCTGCATGAGAGCGGCGACAGACTCAATTGTTGGCGCTCGCGCATGCGGCCACTCTTCCTTGCGCTGCTCTACTCCTTCTTTGGCACATTCAGCCAAGCATGCAGGAGGACTGCCCCTCTCTTTGAGCGCGACAAGCTTTTTGTGCTGGAGCTTTGCACGAAGGTGGGGTGCTGCTGAAGCAAACCTCCTGCAAATTTTTGAGTACATTGCTGCAACCACCAAGCCTGCCTGATCTCCCAAGCCCTGTATTACAGGCTGGAGCTGCATTAGCAGTGACCATGCCACACAGCAAGCAGATGCCAGCGATGTGCTGCACAGCCTGTGTTGACATGTCACAAGGCCACCATAGGACAGACGTTGTTGGCCGAACTCCTGGCATGGTGCCAACACTTCTGCTCCTGGTTTCGCAGATGCGGAAGTTTGCTGTCATCAACCGCGAGAGGGAGCAGAATTTTGGAAAGCTCATCCAGCAGTGGCTTGCAGGCATGCTGCCAGACATCCAGCTGCAACATCAGACACAAGGCGAAAGGGTTTTTGACATCCAGCTGTTTGTCAAGGTAGGTGATTCTGCCTCCTGCTGGACGGCACCTGTCAGGTGCCATTGCTCATGCTGCAGTTCCGTCTTGGGCACCTGAAGGGTGGGATGGCTACATTCAGGTGGAATATGTGTCCTTGTTGCAGGCTGCAGCGCTAGGGGGTCAGTGGCTGCAGGATCATGTCACCCTCGTCTACATAGAAGTGAAGCGAGAGGCAGGATCTGGTGGCGATGCCCAGCAGGAGGGCATGGTGTACTATGCAAAAGACTGCCAGAGCCTGGCAGTGGCAGGGACCAAGACCCTGCAGCCTGGATACTCCTCACTGTAAGCACAAGGGTGTCACTGCCATGTGCGTCTTGTTTGCAGGCGGTGCTGCAATCATTGTGCTTCTTGGCATCTGCTAGCTGTGGGGCTGGCAAATGTCTGGCCCAGCCTGTTATTGCTGTGCAGCAGTTGTACATTGAGCCCTGTGAGGCTGTTCCCTGGCTCCTAGGCAGACTAATCCCACAAGCAGGTGTGGTCCTGCTACAAGCCAGCTAAAGTGCTGACAACCACCCCCAACGCCTGATCTCCTTCTCCCTGCTCCCTGATGTAGGTTGTCGGCCCCACTGTACAGGCTTTTGGCTTGTGCCTGACTGGATCGGGCACCATTGTGTGCGAGCCACTGACAGCTGCCATGGAGATGTTGCTCATTCCACAACATGTACACCGCTTTGAGAAGCTTGTCAGCTTGTTTCGAGAGCTGCCTGTACTGGTGAGGGATGCCAGTGTCCTTTAAAGCCATGTAGCCTCCTTAGCTCCTGTGTATGCACTGCTTGTGGTGTGCAGTTGAGATTGGCACAGACCTAACTTTGCTGCTGAACAACAGCTTGATTTGTGGCAGCAGGGAGAGTCTAGCACTGAGCTTTCTGCTACCCAGCAGGTGGCTCAACTGCATGAGCACTATCGCACAATCGCTCAGCGTGACACCTCACCCAGGTTCCTGGGCATCAATGGTGCGCAGCTGCCCAGCCCCCTGTGGGACACAGAGAAGTGGGTGATGTGGAGCAGATTGGTGCTGGCAAGCTTGTCTTTTGGGCACACAGGCAGGACCCAGCAGGGGGCCAGCAGGTGCTGGTCAAATTCACCCAGCGATATGGCAAAGCCACACACGAGGCTTGGGCAAAAGCAGGACTGGTGCCGCCCCTGGTGGGTCGAGCCCATTCAGTTGCCAGGTGGCTGGCAGCTATTCCAGATGGAGTATCTCCCTCGAGTCCTTGAGGAGGAGGTGTCAGGCTGGGTCACCTTAAGCTATCTGCTGAGCCCGTCCAAGGCCACAAAGCACCTCGAGAAGCTGCTGCCGCCCCCAGGGGACCGGCAGCTGCTGATCAATAGGGCGCAGCAGCTGCTCAACGCAGCTCACAGCACACTGGTCAATGGCCGAAAGGCTGCTCATGGGGACGCTCGGCCAGACAACATCCTGGTCCTGATGCGCCAGGGGCAGATTGTGGAGCTCAAGCTGATTGATCTAGACTGGGCTGGCCTTGCTGGCAAAGATAAATACCCCACTCTGCTGAACACAGTGGCCATTCAGTGGTCGGACGGCGTAGCTGCGGGGCAGCCACTGGAGCAGGAACATGACATTGAGCTGCTCAACCTGCAGACTCATCCAGTAAGAGCCGCTGCCACCGTCAACTGGCGGCTCCTCACCACACAGCCAGTAGCAGTCAGTGAAGCAATGGAAAGACTGCACTGTGCCAGAGTGATCTGTCTGAACCATCCTGTTAAAGCTTCTGCATGGTGTATAAGAACACCTGTAAATGTTCCTGCCAAGGAATAAGACTTGAGTAGAGAAGTATTGCGCTTGTTACAGGGTGTCACATGGCCTGCAATAACATGACAGGTTGCAGGGTGTCACATAGCCTTGAAATTATGACAGGTTGCAGGGTGTTACATAGCCTGTGATATTATGACCTGATGGTCACGTCAACCATCAAAGTCGACATGCTTTTGGCTTTGGTAGTGCTTGCTATTGCAGCCACCCCATTGTCAGCCCTCATTCCAGGGGACTCTGCCCCAGGTGCAGTCTTCCCCCCAGACCAATCCAATGTGATCAGGATGTGAAACAGCATCAGCCGTCTGCAGGGCTGTGTCTGCAGACCCTCAGTGGCCGGTTTGAGGTCAATGCTTCCACCACAGATCAGCTTCCCCTCCTGATCTATGTCTATCAGGGAAATGATGCTTCTTCCAGGTATCTGGCACTCTCACACTCAGAGGGTCAACCATACCATACGCCTTGCCTGCATTCTGAGTGCATAAATAATGCAACAATTGGCAAATCGAGTCAGGAGGTTTGCTGCCTCTGCACCACTGCAGGTTCATGTGGCAGGATGCAGCAGGTGTTCAGCAGTTTATTTCAGCAACACCAGAGCGGGCTCACTACCTCATGCTCAGCTACTCAGGCAAATTGATTTGGCAAGGGATCGCAATACTCTCTGTATCAACGCACCATGCACAGCATCCTGTGGCAGCAAGCACTGCGCACAAACGTTGCCCCATGCGCCCCAGCAAAGACATTTGTTGCTGCACTCCCCGGAGAGAGCTGCATCATGGGACACATCCCAGCAAGCAACTGCCTGAGGACCTGACACAGCAGAGGCCTCCCCGGCCCTTGAAAGCATGAGCACCCCACATCTTGCCTGGCTGGCTCTGCAGATGATCCTGCGGGTGACGCTCACTACCTGCAGGAGCAGGTCCTGCACAACCTGCCCAAAACAGGGCAGGCTGCCACTGCACTGGATCGCATGCACTTTGCCATGGAGCCTGTCCCCCAGGGGTGGCTCTCAGAGCTGCTGGAGGCCTGGACCAGCCCCCGTAAGGTGGTGCACACAGCGGGTGAGACTTGCCCCAGAGGGGACATGCCGCTGTCCCAAGAGTGCGGGCTGCGTGAGTCCAAGGAGGAAGCAGCCTGGCTGTGCTGGTCGAGCATCATCTTCCCCTGCAGCAGACTTGAATACAACCCCCTCCAGTCTGAGCTGTGGGCTGTTGCAGCAGGGACAACAGGCTGAGGCTGTGCTGCAAGCAGTGAGGGCGTTTACTGGCTCAATGCTGCCATGCAGGCTGCAAGACCCTTCAGCACTGCATGGCATGTGTGAGAGGCTGCAGTGCCACTGACGACGCAAGGCTGCGGTGCATGCTGTGAGGATCTCTCAGGTCTCTATGACACAGCACGGCTGCTGTGCAGGTGTTGGCACTGGCAAGAACAGTCTTGGGGTGCCACACGACTGGCCTTGAGGGCTTGTATGCGCAGCCGCTGACTGACCATTTTTTGAGGCTGTCATGCAGGCAGTAGTAGCTTCAGCATCTGACTGTGCATATTGCCGAGTTCAAGCCTGCTGTGCTGTGGAACAGTCAAGGCTTTGAGTACCTGAATAGCGTCTCTGGGGAGCTGCTGCACGGCTGAT
This sequence comes from Asterochloris sp. CNOR1, assembly GCA_963969365.1. NCBI lineage: Eukaryota > Viridiplantae > Chlorophyta > Trebouxiophyceae > Trebouxiales > Trebouxiaceae > Asterochloris > Asterochloris sp. CNOR1. The sequence continues at coordinate 437,853 of OZ017760.1, forward strand.
TGCTTGTATAGCATTCACACGGTGCCAATCCTGGCCTGAGATGGGGGGCTAGCAGACCAAGGCTGCAGTCCAGAACACAATGTCATAAAGCTGTGACTGTCTGACCAACAGATGCAAAGCTGAGATGCAGGCAGCGAGGGCTTCGAACGCCTGGACAGCGTGTATGGCTGGTTGCCCTGGCCTGAAATGGTCTTCCAGGGCCCTATACCCCTTCAGCTCTTCAAGGAGCCCTGCCACAATTCTGCTGCTGCTGCTGCTGGGTGCTCCCCTGGGAGCCTGCCCTGCCATAGCGACGTGGCGGGCGTTGTTGCTCTGGTGCTGCTGGAGCAGCCAGCTTCCAAACTTGGCGTTGGAGATGGCTGCTCCTTTGCAGCCATGATCTCCAATGCTCAGGTACGCCCCTGTGTATAGGGGAGGCCGTTGCAGATATACTTATGTGTGCTGCTGATATGGGTCTCTACTGTGCACCATGGGGGACCAACCCCTGCCACTTTGACAACACATGCGCTCCTGCTAAGGTGCTGCTTGATGAGTCTTCCATGTGTGCGACTTCATGGTGACCTGTCTTGACACCGGCAGGAGGTGCTTTCAAAACTTGCAGTACAACTGCATTGAACATGTCAGCAGTCTCTGCCTTCTGACTCGTGGGGCCTGCGCCAGTGATCTCTGCAGCAGTGCCTGGTGGCCATGTCACCTTCATTGATTCATCTGTTTGCTGTCCTGCAGGATCGCGGTGCTGCGGCTGTCATCTTTGCAGCGGCGCCTGGGAGGGACATCGACTTGATCAACTGCACCTCACCTACCGAGTGCACGCTGCCCCTTACCATCCCAGCCACCATGATCACACACAAGGCTGGCCAGAGCCTGCAGGTGCGGCATGCAGGTTGTCTTTGCCTGTGGAGGTAGTGGCTGTGTCGTTGTGGCGCCATAATCACCTTGAGGCTGGCCATAGCCTCGGCTCCCTTTTTTGTTCTGCCTGTTGAACAGGCCAACTCAGTCACATACAAGGATGAAACACTGGTGATTGAGCACAGCGACGCACAAGGCTCTTAGGGCAGAGGCTGCAGTGGACTTTGAGTGGCAGGACAAAGGGGCCTTTAGTGCAGCTGCCTGCAAATACTTGTGCTTGGGCTTGGGAGGCAATGTTGAGGACAGCCTGGACTGCTTATGTCAAAGCTTGCATTGCAAATGTTTCCCCCAGCCACGGTCCCAAACTGTTGTCAGGGCCAAGGCATGGCCTTCATCAGGCATCGCTCATTCATTGCTAAGCCCAGCCTGCAGCGCACTTGGCAACTGCGCCCTCTGGCAGGGGTGGTTGCCTGTAGAGGTTTCCCTTGACAGAGCAGGCCTTTCTTGCTCGGCAGCAGGTGCGCAGCTTCATGACTGAGTCCCTACTGCTGTGCAGGCTGCCCTCCTGGCTCAGGGCCACCTCCAAGTGAGCTTTGAGGAGCAGCAAGTGCAAGGGTTCTATGCTGGCATCGATGAGAAGGGGCGGCTCTTTGAGATGGGCTGGACCAAGTGGCCTACGCTTATGCACCTGGCCTGGCAGGTGAGGGACACTTGACACTGCAGGTACGGTTTGTGCAGGCTGCATGCGTGAGACACACCGTCCAAGGCCATCGCCAAGCTCGGCCATGGGTACTGTGCATGTACAGTATGCTGAGTCATGGCGCCCTTTTGGCATGAACCGGACATAGATTGTGCACCTTGCCTGGCACGTGAGCTCTGAATGCTCTGACCTCCAATTGTGACAATGTTTTGTGTGCCCCGCAGGCTCAATGGCAAGAGTATCTGCACCACCTCTACCACAATCGTAGCAGGCCGGCGCTGGAGGTACCTGTCTTCACAAAACAGGTGTGCATGTGCGACTACCTCCAGTGTGTGCACAGCCAGAGCGGTGCTGCAGTGCACTGCAAGGGGCGCCGACTTGTTGTCGCGCCATTGGAGCCCACATCAGCAGGCACGCTTCAGAAATGCCGGTCCTCACAAAGGAAGATCGCGGGGTGCACGCTTGCTGGCAAAGGAAAGAAAGAGCCCTGAAGGTCCCTGGGGCCAGCCATTCCAGTCCCATCTGGCCATTGCACATCTGTCTGCAGTTTATCTTGTCAGACGGGCTTGTCGCGTACCACTGAAGGCCAGATTGGCAGGCGTGCCTAGAGAGGGTTTGGTTCTTTAGAGGGCATCTGCCTGTTCTGCTGTGCCTGCACACCTTGAATGGTTTGCTGCAGAGCTCAGACAGCACATGGGCTGGCTAAAGGTGGAACCCATGATCCGTTGGAGGCTCCCTGCTCTGCCGGCACAGCCATATAGTGCCTGCTGTCACATGCCCTGCGCCGCAGCCCGGGTGTGCTTCAGTCCTGGGATTCCACCATGACGCTGCTGCTCATGTACACTCTGGCGACACAGCTTCCCATGTAATCTGTGTGGACGGGTGCAGAACCTGAGCGGCCCTGGGCTGACAACAACACTGGAGCTCCCTGCGGTGCACACCATGCAGTCCCACAACATACTGGAGCTCGACTTTCAGCTGGGCTGTCCCGGAACTGTAGATGCTGACTGGTGAGCCCTGAGGAACATGTCCAGCATTGCAGGGTCATGGCGCTTGCAGGCACGCTCAGCAGGCTGCTGACGGGCAGCTGCAGCCAGGTGTATGCGCAGCTGGCGAGCTGCAGAGGCCTGCACAGCCACAACAGCTTCAAGGAGGCGGCTAGCCTTGCTTTCCTTGAGCAAGGGTAGTGCAAAGGTGTTCTGCATGCCTATTTGCCTCCTGAACTGTGCACGGGGCAGGACCACGGTTCCCTCTTGCAGAGCACCTTGCTTCCGTCATCTGGGTAAGCCCACTCAGGTCGACTCTTTCCGCAATGCAGCCCCGTGTGGGACCACGTGGTGCAGCTGTTTGTCTGCTGCAATGACAGCAGCCCAGCCTGCCAGCCCTGCCAGGGGACCCCTTGGGCAGCCACACCAGATGTGGCAGGAAGCCACAGCCTCTCTCAACAAAGCAATGGAGCCAGTGTGGGAGCTCCCCTGTGTGGGCCAGAGCTGGGGCGCTGGATCACACCCTTCAGGTCTGCAGACCTGCTGTGAGCACTTCTAGGTGGACTTCAACATTGCACTTTTTGCTGTGTCATCCCTTGAGCGCAGTCTTCCAGGTTGCGGCAGTCCCTGGTGCCGGGGAGGGTGCTCATGATCAAAACTGGTGCTGACTGTCTGCTCTGTGTCAGCATAGTTGTATAAAGCACACTTGCACTGAGATCCTGCATAGAGGACACCGCAGCTGCCACCTAACACAAGCTTGGCTCATTGTGGCAGGCGGCACATCAGGCATTTGTTGACTTTTGAGCACCGCTGCTGCCTCACACAAGCTTGGCAGTATGATCATCTTGAGCTGGATGATACTGTGCGTGACTGCTGCCTGGCCTGACAGTCATACGCGGTTGCTGACAGGGGCTTGCCACAATGCTCTGCCGCTGCGCAACGACTGCTGGGTAGGCAACTGCTTTGCACTGCTCGTGCACATTGAGGAACTTTTGGCCAGGCATACCAGGCAGCATTGTAACATTGGCACCTGACTGAGAAAAGCCACCTCAACGGCTGCAGGCCTCCTGCAGAGGCTGCCACCGCTGCCTCCTGACACGAGCTGGACTCCATGGCTTCAGGCGGCGCATCGGGCAGTGGCTGACAGACGTCACCCCACTGCTGCCCCTGCTGAGCAGCAGCAAGTGCACCTTCCACCTGCAGACTGTCTCATGGGCCCTCACCTGGCAGCCCTCCCTCACCCTGCGCTTCCGCAACAGCACACATGCTGCCGTGGCCGCTGAGGGGGGTGGTGACTCTCAGCTTGGCGGCGACCCAGTCAGCGATGCAGGCCTGGGGTTGAGGCCTGAGCCTGCCAACAGCACCCTGGGGGCTTCTGCACTACGCTCTGTGGCACAGAATGTGGCTGATGAGTGGGGCAAGGGCGGCTCCTCGGCCACAGCCCGGCGCCTGCAGAAAGCTGCCATCAGCAAGCTGCACCTGGAGCCTCCAGCCTCCTACACAGAGCCTGACAGCAAGGTGCCCCATGCACACAGCAGAAACACGTTGGTGGCCCTGTTCAAGGGGGGCACCTTCGACGCCTTCTACAATAGCCAGGGGAGGGAGGTGCAGCTGGATACCCCAAAGACCTACTCAGGCGCCCTCCTGGAGGCTGTCATCACAGGTCAGCTCCAGGTTACTCTAAGCTTGCCTCTTGCTGCCTGTCGCTGCTGAGCAGGAGCTTGTTTGATGTGCTGAGCCCAGCTGGCCCTGCTTTGTGGTCAGTGCCTTCTGACCTGGAGCCCTGGCCTGCTGTCTGCTTCATCCCTGTTGCTGCAGCACCTGCCAATGATATAAGGGGCATCATCTGCTGCCAGCCATCTCGATTGCACACCGTGCTGCAGGGCATGGCAGTGACGAGTTCCAGTGTGCCGAGTTTTGCCCGACTTCGCACCATTTCTTTGTGAATGGGGAAGAGTTCAAGCTGACTTTCAGCGAGGCAGGCACTCCATGGGGCTGTGCAAACCAGGCAAGCCCGGATGCAGTAGTGACACGTGTCAAGCAGATCTTTGCCTAGCCCAACCTCACTTGTGCTACTGACACTTCTTCCAGGTGCTGGCGGGCAGTGAGCCAAATGAGCACGGCACCTGGCAATATGGTCGCGGTGGCTGGTGAGCTGGCGTCCACTGATAAATTAAGCAACTTTGGCCAGAGCCAACTGCAGGGAGCCCCAAAGATTAATTTAAGAGGCTCTGGCGTGCCCTGTTTCAGCTTGGTCCTGATCAGCAGTGGGCCTGAAGGCGCAGGCTCTGCAGCATCACATTGATGTAGCGCCCAGCTGCTGTGCAGGTGCGACGGCCAGCAGGTGAACCCCTGGGTGGTGGACATCAGCCATTCAATTGCCTCTATTGGTGAAATGAACAACATCAGCTATGTGGGGCTCTTTGAGGGGCGCACACCAAACCCCTCTGCAGCACCTGGCTACGTGATGATGGAGGCCAGCTTGATCTGGTGTCACAGACATGATGCTGTTGCTGATAATAAGTCTATGTTGGGCCCCTGATGGCATGTCCTGCTGTAACATCCTGCCTTACTGGAGCAGGGTGCATCCAGAGATGTTCAGTGGGACTTGCAAGGCAAGAGCTGAGCGCGCGGTTTGCGCTTCAGGTGAAGTCGTGTCAGGTAGGCTTCGAAAGACCCCCTGCCCTGCATAAGTGCAAAAGGCCATGCTGCCCGCCACAAGGTGCTTCAATGCCAGATTGGCATTCTTGAGATCAAGACGGCTCCTGCGAGCCACAGGCTGGACAGGCACAGAGTGGAGACATAGGGGCCTCACATGCAGAGAGCAATTTGTTGTGGCAGCTCAGGCCACAGCCATTGCAGAGGAGGCACCACCTTCCGCCAATGGTGAGAGGCCCGCAGATATCTTGCATGGCTCAATCCTCTGCCGGCCCAGCCTGGTTCACTGCTGCAGGTGCTGCTGGGGCCCAGGCTGAACAGCAGGCAAGGCCACCCTCATACAGGGCATACATTGATTTCAGAGCCCTGAAGGCAGATCTGGATCGGCATGTGCGGAACTGCAGTGACCGGAACTCAGCAGGCGACCCCAAAGCAGTGGCACAGCTGTATGACGAGTGGCTGGCAGCGCAGTCAAAGGTTGAGCAGCTGAGGGAGGAGAGGAATGCAAATGCCCAGTCCATGAAGGTTCGCAGCAGAGACACTGTGATCACAGTGTTGCTAACTGTTAAGGGGTAGCACCCATGTCCAGACTTTCATCTCTTGGGAGGTGCAGAAGGTGCCATCAGCTGTGGATGGTGATGTGCTGACATGGCACCAGTCGTGCATTGACTCCGTTCTGCGGAGACTCATTTGGCCCGCAGGTGGCTGCCTTGGGCTGCTTCAGCTGGTCTGGGCATGCCCAACTGGGCAGCAGCAGTGGCAGAGCTTCAATTGGTCCCCTCCTGGCTGCCTCAGGCTGCTTCAGCTGTGCTGCATCTTCCTGGCTTTCAGATAGGCTCATTTGCAAACGGCTCTCTTTACAGCTCTGCCACCTGCCCAGCTAGCAGGTGCGGGGACGATTGCAGCAGAGTTGCCTGGTGGCAGATGGCCTTTTCAGCTGGGTGTGGTGAGAACGCTTGTCGTATCCCTGTTGGTCTGCATTTGCACGGGTGTGCAGCCAGGCAGGACCCTGACACATCAATGCAGAGTGGTATGCGTGCAGGTATGTGTTCATCGCTAGAGTGCACCTGCCTGGGGCCCTGCACGGGTCCTGCAGGGCAAAGGCTGCAGACTCCATGCTGCAGCGCCACTGCCATGCGCTGAGAGGGGATCTGTCATCTGCAGGGCGACAGCAAGCAGGTGCATCTGCCCTACATGCTCTGCTGGCAGTGAGCACTGGTCTCTGCAGGCTTAGGCATCGCATAATGTGGTCAGGCCAGTGCCATGTGCGTGCAGGAACTTGCCAGCCCTTGGTAATAGCACTCACTGACCCCTGCAGGGCAAACTGGAGCAGGAGCGCCGGCAGAAGTTGGTGGAGCAGGGGAGGCAGCTGAAGGAGGCCCTCGCCGCTGCAGAGGCAGAGGTCACTGCCGTCCAGGACCAGCTGCAGAGGGAGGGGCAGCGTCTGCCCAACCTTGCACACCCTGACGTGAGCAGGCTGCATCTGCTGGGGTGCTTGTGGTTGGCTATGGTTTGCAGGGCCAGCTGCTGAGCAGGATGCAGGCCATGCCTGCCCACCATGGCACACCCACAGCATGGCAAACCCTGATGACTTTGCAGCAAGACTGGCCTGCTTATTTCATGGCAGTGCGATTTGGCCTCATGCGGCCTGAAAGACCTGTGCCAGAACAAATTGTGGTGCCCAAGTGCTTCATGGCTTCCTTTGAAGCTACACAGTGGCAGACCATAGCTGTTTATGCAGGTTCCAGTTGGTGGAGAGGAGGCGGCCCGGGAGGTCAAGGTTGTGGGCTGCAAGCGGCAATTTGACTTTCTGATTAGGTGATGCTTTGACTGCCTCAGTATTTTCGAGAGGCCCTTGCAGCTTCAACACTGCACTCCAGTACCAGGACACTGCACTGGAAGCTGATTTTCTGCACCTGAGCAGCCTGCATAATGTCATCACCACATTGGTACTGTCAAGCCGCCGGGCTGTGGTGGAGGCAAAGGCAAGCTGCAGCCATCAGGGACCAGACGCAGCCACTTTAATGCTGTCAGATGTGGCTGCTGAGCAAACTCCCTGTGCTGTAACAGAGCAAGCTGGGGCAGACTGCGGTCGGCAGGTGGTCACACTAATCTTCCTGGAGCAGGCAGCTGCCCTGACTTGCTCATCTGATAGCTGCATCGTACGGGAACCCTGGAGCTTAGGGAAGTCCCTGGCAGAAAACCAAACCACACAACAACCCTTGCCCGTGTGTGCCAAAGAGCACTTGCTCTGTGCAGGGACCACCTAGACCTTGGCCAGGCCCTGGACTGCATTGACTTTGACAGAGCAGCCGAGGTGGCTGGCGGCAAGTTTGTCTTCCTCAAACGGGCAGCTGCTCTGCTGGAGGTGGCTCTGGTGAATTACGCTCTGCAGAAGGTGGTGGCGCAGGGTTTTGTGCCCATGATGACGCCAGACCTTGTGCGGGAGAGTGTGCTGGAGAAGTGTGGCTTCCAGCCGCGCGCAGAGAACACACAGGTGAGGGCTGAGACAGGTGCTGTTGTTTGGCAGGCAGGCCTGGTGTGAGCTAAAGGAAGTTCAATCAGCAGGGCCCTGGAAGTTGACCAATGAAGATCCAGGCAGGGCCCCATATGAAAACGACATAGCTGGGCCTGTCTCGGCGCACCGTGGCGTGCCCTTTTGCAGCTTCTGGGTTTGTGTTGTCTGCTGGCTGGGACTTCAAACAAGCATGTCCTGGCCACAGCACTTCGGACAAGCTGCTGCATTGCGAGTGCTTGGCAGTTTGGAGGCCGGCTTGTGCTGCTATTGACATGGAAGCAACAAGAGTGATTGAGCACAACCCCTGTCACGCACGGCAGAGGTGCCCTTCCTCACACCTGCTGATTGTGCAGCCATCAGGGTGCCGCATGGAGCTGCTTCCTGGACAGCCTGTCTGTGTACAGCGTGCAAGATTTCATGCTGCGCCTTACAGGCACTGCAGAGGTGCCCCTGGGAGCCATTCCTTGCATAGCATAGCTGCTGCCCTGCCAGATCACGGTATAGGCGACATGTTGCTATGCATCACGGGCTTAACTGTGGGCAAAGCTGCAGCCAAGTGAATTTATCCCCTGAAACAGCAGTGATGGCCCTGCAGGTGTACGGCGTGCGCGACTCCCTGCTGTGCCTGACAGGGACAGCAGAGGTGCCTCTAGGAGCCTACCACATGGACCAGATCCTGGGGCAGGCTCAGCTGCCCATCAAAATGGCTGCATTTGGGCACTGCTTCAGGACAGAAGCTGGTGCTGGAGGTGAGGCAATCAATTACCATAGTCCTGCCCCAAGCCCAATGGGTTGGTTGTCTGAAAGGCATTTGGAAGTGTCCACTTGCTTGGAGTGGCTCCAGGCGTCATGTGGGCTGCAACTTGCAGCATGTTATTCCAAGGGGTGGTGGCTGCAAGCTGCAGTGGGGCAAGGGATTGCAATGGGGACCTAGTTCTGCTGCTGCCCAAGCTCATTGAGGCTGAATTTAGACTGCGCGTCCAGGGGAGCTGGCACCTGGAAGGTCGTGCATGCAGCATCAGCTCAGGGCATTTGCCATCTAATCCCCATGATTAGGCTGCAGAGGATGCAGCCTGTAAGGCAGGGCATGGCTTTGCCTTGCAGGCATTTCCAGTGGAAATGTGTGTAATATCATGCCGTCTGAGGCTCGATGTGTCTTGCAGGTAGCGCCAGCAAGGGACTCTACCGCGTCCATCAGTTCAGCAAGGTTGAGATGTTTGTGCTGTGCACACCCCAGCAGAGTGAGGCGCTGCTCCAGGAGCTGTGCGACCTTGAAGAGGAGATGTTTGCAGAGCTGGGGCTGCACTTCAAGATTTTAGTGAGCTGCCTATGCAAGGTCCTTTTCCAGCAGTGGTCGGCCTATCTATATTTGTGCACGTAGCCTGCATGAAAGCTAACTGCAGCAAAGGCCCCTGCAGTGCATGCTGTAGGTTGTGGGCTGACTGGACAAGCATGATATGGCCTGCCTTGGCGGCGTGCTGCCCAGCTCTATCTGCAATGTAGCCAGTTGGCACTCGGGGCCGGCCCCAGCTGCCCGGCTTGCACACTGCTTCTGCCTTTTGCTGGTCTTGTATTTGTGAAGGTGAGCATCATGTGCTGCCATTGTGCTGTACATGTCATTTCAGTTTTGTCCTGGGTGACCCTTCACGGGGGTCTGGGACTGCTACTGCTACCTGCCTTAGGAGGGCACAGCCTATGCAGACACTTTGCGCTGCACACCGTGATCACACATTGAGATTGCGCTGTGCTATGCAGGACATGCCCACTGGCGACCTGGGCGCACCAGCACAGCGAAAGTACGACATTGAGGCCTGGATGCCTGGTATGGAGCGCTATGGCGAGATCTCGAGTGCCTCCAATTGCACAGACTACCAGAGTCGGCGCTTGAACATCCGCTATAGGTGAATAGCTGTGCAGTCACATCAGGATTGTCAGCCTTTGAGCCTGAGCTGTCAAGTGTGGTCTTGCTGTGGTGTTTGACTTTACTCCTGTGCTCCTGCAGACCTGTTGCCTCTGGTGAGGCAGGTGCCGCTTGCGACAAGCCCAAGCAGGGCACTGGCAAGCAGAAGCCAAAGAAGTTGCCAACAGAGTTCGTGCACACGCTGAATGCTACAGCATGTGCAGTGCCCCGCATGATAGTTGCCATTCTGGAGAACTTCCAGCAGGCTGATGGCACTGTAGACATTCCAGAAGCCCTGCGGCCTTATATGGGCGGTTTGGCCAAGATTGAGCCACCTTCCTCCCCCTGAGGCTTTCCTGTTGACGCTTTCCTTGACATTTGATCAATTTAATTGCTTCAGTCGCTTTCTTTCCCGCCCCTTTCCCTTTCTCGACAGACGCTCTCACAGGCATGGAAGTAGATGTGCTACAGACCCGTGCCAATCAACTGAGGCAGAGTCTGCGATGGAGCAAGGTGCCCTGAACTGCACAGGCCACTGTATACGCCCCTCCAGCGATCCAAAGGAGTCTACAGCTTGGCCCTGATTGTTTACAGGAGCTCACAAAGGAGGCATGCACAGTTCTGGACTCATATTGTGCCCAGGTAAATGTGCTGGACAACCTGTTGGCCCCTGTGGCCTCTAGGACGCTGGCACTCAGCCAGGCCCGGCAAAACATCAAGAAGGCACGGGAGAGGGCTGAGGAAGTGCTGGATCATCTGGACACCAGCCGCAAGGTGAGGGCTGGAGCTGCACCTTGGCTTGAGGGTCCTCGAAGGTCGTCACATAGGTAGAAGACTGAGCTCAGCAGCTGCGCAAGGCGTCGTCCTGCTGCATGGCGAGCTGGGGGCAGTAGTGTAGCAGTCTGCGTGATCAAAGACGGCTTGCTGCAAGCTTCTAAAGTGGGAAGTCAGCTGCAAGACGGCCAACCCCCGGGCTCCTGCTCCTGACAGGCACACACATGCACCACTGAGTGCCTCTCTCAGTGTCATTATATCTCAACTGGCAAGGATTGCGCTGGAGGCATGTCTTGATGCCCAGCAGATATCAGAAGAGCTGCAGTCCTGATGCGGAACACAGCATATTGCCCGCAGGTAGAGCCATGCATAATGCAAGGCCCCCAGGCAGACCTGCAAAGCTTCATGAAGGCTCTGGACCGCTTGGAGGCAGCCATCAGCTTCCTCCTGCAGCACAGGTCAGTCGCTGCGGGATGCAACGGCAGTGCTGTCACTGCAGTCTTGCCGGCAGCATCCAGGTTTTGAATTCCCCTACAAAGGATAATATGATCCAGCATATTGTGTAAAAGGCATCTTGAGCTGGCAAGACAATCCTCAGGGCTGTGTCTTATTGGCTACCCTGCATCCTCTCAGCCTGTAAAGCAACTGAGGCTCAGGATTGCCCTAGTTCATTATAGCATGGACATGTCAACTGATAAGCTGTGCCAAGATCATGCTGCATCAGGCTTCACCCTCATGCCATGTATGTGATAGGCTCCAGGAGGCGCTGAACCCCTGCCACCTGACTTTCTTGCACCCCAGTTGCCTCAATGCCCGTGCAGCAGTCTGGACACAGCGGCAAGTTCCTGCACTGCGCCACAGCGTCATGCCATCAAACTGTGCATGCACCCTCTTGGACCCTGTTTCTGTATATTTGCCCACAGACAGCAGAGAGAGACCTACATGAAACCCGCCACAGACGTGGGCAAGGTCGTGTACAGCTGTGCCAAGATTTATTACATTCCACAATTGTCTGATTCCCTGCAGCAGGCAAACATGGCACAGAAGCAGTGCTACCTGTGCATGCACCCTTGCAGTGTCTTTCTGTCTGTACAGGAGCCTGAACACAGCCGAGAGCGCCCTCAAGTCAGCAACAGACCTGCGCAAGGACGCCATGCAGCTCTGCCTGGAAGACTTCATGTCTGGGGTGCGCGACCAGAGCGCCCTACCTGCGCAGCTGTTCACCCCTGGGCAGTCCTATGGGGCTGAGATGCAGCTGGAATGGCGCTCGCCACAGGCAGCTGCAGGTAAAGGTCCCAGCCTGCGCTATCAGCCAGTGTGTAGCACTAGTCATGCCTTGTTTGCCAGTTGTTGCCCGTGCAATAGTGACGGCGCAGTGCTTCCCCCTGGGCAGCCCTACACGGCTGAGCTGCAACTGGAGAGGTGCTGGCCATAGGCGATTGCAGGGAAGCCAGGCCTGGAGCTTGTGTGCTGGTTGGCCGCCTCCTCCTGGCAGCGCCTGCAGGTCGGGGGGGGGGGGGGGGGGGGAGAGGCGAAGGGGGTGGGGCGAGGGGGGGCTCCTCAAAGTTGCAAAGGCTTGAGCCTGCAGGCACTTCCTGTATGCACAATAGAAGGGCACTTGCTGCCTGTAGACAGTGAGACGGCAAATGAGGGCGCCAGCATGGTTGGTGGGCCAGCCCCGGCTCCCGATAGGCAGCAGCGTCTGGAGGTGGTGCCTGCAGCCCAGCTGGTGCGCCTGCGCATGCTGGCAGAGGCCATGCTGCGCAGTGGGGACCATACCTGCTTCAAGGTGAGCTGTCTGCAACTGGCAATGTGCACAGCAGGTACCACACCTGCACACGCTGGCAGCGGCCATGTTGCGCAATAATGGCTGCTTGAGTCTAATACAGGCATGTCCAGAGTACCTGCAGTGCTTCGTGAAGCTCTCCACAGGACTGCCTGTGCCCTGCATGTGCAATGGACCCCAGTATGGAGACCTCCAACATTGTGCCAGGCTTTCTTGTGTCTGTCCTGACTGCAGTGATGCTGAGTGCTACTCAGCTGATCTGCTGCAGGCCATTGTTGAGGTTCATGCGAAGCTGGTTGAGCAGCTGCAAGGCGCCATGCGGTCAAGTTGCACCGGCAGGTGTTGGCCCAACCATTGAAATGCCGTGTGCCGCGAAGTCAGTGGAGAGGTGCTGTACAATTGTTTCTGCAGACTTTAATGAGGTGTCCCTGGGCTACTCCCTTCTTGCAGGCCATCTATGAAGAGCCAAGCTGAGACCATGTTGTTCTCACGGGCACCCTCAGCATGTACCTTGTGCTGCAGGCCTTCTGCGAGGTGCAGCGGGATCTGATTGAAAAGTGCCTGGCCCCCATGGGGGGCCAGAAGACGTTGGACGATGACTTTGCCAAGATGAGCTGGCCAGTTATGGAGGCCAAGATCAAGGGGTGGGTGGGGCGGCAGTGCTTGGGGAACTGATCCTGCTGCATCGCACAGTTTGGGCACCCAGACACAACATTGGTGGCATCACTCTTACGGGTAACCCATGGAGATTTCAGATAGCAGCTGCAGCTACATGCAGCACTGCAGCAGGGCGCCACAGGCTCGGCACTCAATCGTCACTTTTGCAGAACTCCTGACTGGCAGACCGCATGCTGTTCAGCTTCAGTCTCATGACTCCAGAGGTAAGGCACTGGCCGCATCCTCTGGCAACCAGCCTGTCAGTCAAGCAGTCTTTGTGCTGCTGTTGCATCATGGGCCCCTGGACATTGGCCTGGTGACAGAACCAACGGCAAGGCGTGTGCACACTGCATGTGGGCCCGCAGCCTTAAGCGCATCAGCACGCCAATGCATGCACTGCAGGCGCTGTGCCTGCTGGTGCTTGCCAGGCAGGCCTTGCGCTGTAGATGCCTGACTGGTGACGGCCTAGAGCAGAGCCCTGCACATGTACTTGCACCAGGCCGATCAGCAATGCGTTCCCACCCACTGTACAGGTGGATTCAGGCCCTCTGCCTACTGGTGCGAATAGTGATGGCCGAGAGTAAGCTGTGCTCTTGTGTGTTTGCCCCGCCCTGGAATGACCGGGCCTTCCAAGAGGTGGTCACCAAGGGCGTCAACACCTTAAGCGTGGCTGGCATGGCCATTGCCAAGGGGAAGAGGACACCTGAGAAGGTGAGCTGGCAGGAGAGCATGGCATGCCTGGCTGCTGTGCAACAGGGCAGTGCAAGACTGCTGCGTGCCCTGGGCGCAGCCAGCGCAGCCCAGGAATGAGAGCGCTAGTGGGGGTGAGCAGCAGGGCACTACATGCCGAGCTACCCGCCAGTGCTCTTCCTCCAGCTGAGTGCCAAAGATGGGCAGGCGTTCAGCGTGATCCTGCAGGTGTGGACATCAATCCGGCAGTTCTGCCGGGGGATACTTTGCATCAATGTGAGGGTGGCCCACCAATGATTGGCCTTGCTGTGCTGCAGGTGTATGGGCTGCTGGACATGCATGAGCACCTGGAGGTGGTCCTGCCACGGGTGTGCAGCTTGCTGGCAACGCCTGGCACGGACTCCCTGCTGCAGGTGGGAGCTCTTGTTTGCCCTCCCAGTAATCTTCCTCACTGGCCGCTTACATGAAAGCTGACGCATAGCCTTGGCAGCAGACAGTGCTTGACACAAAGCAGTGCATGACCTCAATTCGATACATAGTCTGTGTCAGCTCAAGATGGTTGAGTGCAGCAGCTTGACAGCATGCCGCCCAGATGCACTTAGCAACTTCTGATACATTGATGCCAAAAGCATGCCAGAAGCATCCTGGCAGCTGGCTCACCCGGTTCTGCCCTCCTGCAATCCAGATTGGCATGCCTGCAGGACCTGCTCCAGCTGAACGTGGCCATCCAGGTGGAGGTGCGAGACACCTTTGGCGAGTTTGAGAGCAGCATTGCGAGCGACGCCCTCAAGCATACCGGTGAGCTGTGTGCAGCAAAACTCCCTGTCGCAAGTGCTTGTGCTTCTGTTTGTAGAGTGCAGCATTGGATGTGCACTGCCAAGTACACAGAAGGGCACCTGCACCAACCAGTAACAGAGCATTGGGTGCAGCATGCTTATGTTCAGGCATTTGTCCCCAGAGCACTGGGCACTGCATGGGCTGCATATTGTGTGCAACCCACAGAGCCAATCCTGCAAAATGGGTGGCAAGGACCAGGAAGCTTGGTTCAGACACCTTCTGCCTTGCCTGCAGTGGTTGATGGGACAGTGCACCCTCTGTCAGCCTATACGCTGTCCTTTCTCAAGCGTATGTTCACCTTTGACAGCGCCCTGCGTGTCATCTTCAGCCAGGCTGTTCCCACGGCATCAACTACTCTGCAGGCCATGCGCAAGTGAGGCCTCTGTGACCTGCGCTTTGCCCTCTTCAAACGTGTAGGCTGTGCCCTTGGCATCACCTCCCATCCAGGCCATGCAACTGTCGGCTGCAGCTTGCAGCTGGCTGCCTCACCTGTTGAAGGCTGCTTTTAGCTTTCCAGCTGGGACGTCAGACATCAACAGTCCGGCCATTGCTGTTTTGCCGTGGACCCTGAGGCACCTGCATAGGCTGCAACCAACATAAGCCAGCTGCTCCTTGTAGCTTCTGTCCTAGCAGGCACCTTGTTGCTGTGGTGCACGTGCACCTTTGCTGTCAGCTCATGTGGGCTTGTCTGTGCAGGCGCAGTGCGCCGCAGTCTGCCGCACTGGCAATGAAGGATGCCACGCTGGTCCAGCACATGACCGCCACGCTGAAGCAGTTGCTGGAGGCGCTGCTGACCAATCTGGAGGCCAAAGTGAGCTGTGCAACCGTCATGCTTGTCTGACTGAAGTGGAGCGCTAGAGAACGCGAGCGATACCCTCAAAGCATAGGTTTGTTGCAGTGCCACATGGACTTCCTAGACACCGGGCCCAGGGCCTTGCTTATGTGGACCGCACCAGGGTGCTAAGGCTGGTGGGCTGGCTTTGCATTGGGTTCAACGTCAGGCAGGTTCTACCTAGGACATGACGCCTTCTTGAAGGGCCTCCAGTCTGGCTCTGAGTTGTGCGCAGCGCTGAAGGTCACCGTGAGAAGGTTGTCAAGTTTACTCATATGCTTGCCAGGACTGCAAAAGGACACCAGCTGAAGCCTGACAAACTCTGGCAGACCGCTCTGCAGGCGGTGCCGTATGTGCAAGTTCCAGCTCTGCTTTACATCATCATATCCTGAACACATGATCTGCTGCTGGACATGCAGGCAGTCACCACTGCACACCTCACCTTCAGTCTGAACAATTGTCACTACAGACAATCCATGCGCTGTTATGCAGGGTAAGAACTACAAGGATCGTGCGCTGGCCATGCTCTTCCTGATGAACAACCTGCATTATGTGGTGAAGGCGGTGGAGAGTAGCCCCGCGTTGTCCCTTGTGGGGCAGGACTGGGTGGAGGAGCACAAGGATCAGGTGGGTCCTCACTTGCAGAAGCAATTCAGAGATAGCAGGGACTGCACACAAGTGACAGCACAACCTGCAACCATTGCAGTGTGCCACTAGTCATGCTCACAGCATTTGCACATGCTTTGGTGTGCTGGCCTCTGCAAATCCTGAGATGCTCTGGAATTTGCAGATTGAGCGCTATGGGGAGCAGTACCAGGACCTGTCCTGGGGCCCCATCATTGGTCTCATCAAGGAGGATCAGGCTGCTGCTGGCAAGCAACACCACAACGTCAGCAAGGAGAAGGCAGTCATTAAGGAACGCTTCACAACCATCAACACCACGCTGCAGGCAAGAGCGGTCTGCATCGTCATGTGTCCTGCGGGTCTTCATCTGAGTCAGGTCCTGGCTGCATGTGGGACGCTATGTGACCCCCACCATTGCGCTGCAGTCAACACACCCTGCTGTGCCATGTGTGCTGCATGTTTGCATGCCGGCAAGCCTCGGCAGCACCTCGCTGTGTTTCTTACCCAGAGCAGTGCTCCTGTATGACAGACAAGAACATCCACATAGGTGCCTGCCCAGAGCTGCCCAGCCCATATGGCAGCGCAACCACCAGCCGCTGGCCTAATCAGACAACAAGGCACAGACTTGTGCCCTGGCAGGGCTTGAAGGACGCTGCCCGGAAACTTGCCTTTCGCTGAAACAGGGCAGCAAAGTAAACCATGTGCCTGCAGGGCCTGCATGAGCGTCAGAGCCAGTGGACTATCCCTGACCCTGTGCTGAGGTCCAACATGAAGGACGCGATTGCACAGGACTTCCTGCCACAATACAGGGTGAGCTCAGGCAATGCTGCGTATGCTGGACTGCCGCTGTGCGCTGTCCTGTGAGCAGAGCTGCAGATGCAGGGACGCCCAACGCCATGCATGGTTGACCTATCTACTGGTAGCCCCACCAGCCTGGGCAGGTACGCTTAAGGGCGACGCTGTGCTCTGACGAGAATTAGACAAACGGTCCCTGCAGGCCTTCCTGGAAAAGCACAAGGCCATGTCCTTCACTAGCAAGCCAGACAAGTACCGCCTGCCTGATGTGGCAACAGTGCAACAGATGCTCATGGTGAGTCAGCCAGCTTGCATGGGTGCAGGCAGCATGCAGCCGCCACTGTACTGACCAAGCTCCAGCAATGCAGCTCAGCAGCAGGCTGCACACCTGAGGACAGCCTTGTCAGTTTCAGCAGCAAACAGTTGTTACTTATCTCAAGAGTGCAGCTGCAATGCTCATCAGCATGTCCACCGTATGCAGTTCTGGGTGTTGTGTGCAGGAGGATTTTTTTGAGTTGAGAACGCCCACTGACATGCCGCATGGCTCAGCTGCCACCAGAGGGCCTGTTAGTAGCCACGTGCTGCCCAAGTCAGCACCAGTGCGCTAAATCAGAAGTAATCTTAGGAGTTCATTTAGCTGGCAGCATGAGCATAGTCAAATCACTGCCAAACAGCTTGCAAGTACTAATTTCATGCCGACACTGCTGATGTTCGAGTTTGGAAAACTGGTTTGCTGACATGACATGGTCCTGCTGACTTTTGCGCAGGTGGGCAGTTCCATATGATATCTCAGTTGAGTGGCATGCCTCCAGTGACACCAAGGATTGACCCTGAGATATAGCTTGAGTCCCGCTCGCATGCCAGGAACACTGCAGGTGGCCCATACTCTGCCGGTTGGCCTGGTCGTCCCGCTGGTGCCATGTCCTTTCCAAACTCACGAATCATCTCTTTGGGGAAAGACTCCACCACCTGAATGCACAGATGCTTGTGTTGCCTTGCTCAACCACAATTGGGAGGTCTAGCAACAGCAACAAGAAGAGCTCACCAATGGTGTCCACACTGGTCCAGGTGCAATAGCATTGACCCTGATACCCTTTGGCATCATTGCAGGAGCCAAAGCTTTGGTCATTGTGACAATGGAACCCTGCAGACAGGGGCACAGATTGGCTTTGCTGCTGCTTACGAAACTTTGACAAGCTTTGTCAACTTTTGCACCAACGTACCTTGGTGCTAGCATAGTCCATGATGCCGTACATGGGCTGGTAAGCCTGCACAGGAGGGCCGCTGTCAGCATTGTATGAAATATGTGCAATGGCACATGATGCTGAGTGGCAGCAAGATGCTAAGGCTGGCTTGGCAGCAAGAGGAGCAGCCAAGATGGAGCATGCCCAGCACAGCGGGCTGACCTGAATGGACGCGATATTGATGATTGCACCACCCTTCCCCATGTGCCTGGTTGCCTTCTGTGCCAGGCTGCACGGAGGAGGAGAGACTCTGAGAACTGCCGGAAACACCAGATGTGTGCATGATTGCACGCCGTTGGAGCACACAATCACTCCTCAGCCTGTCAACAGCTTACAGCAGGCCTGGTGCCAAAGATCAGCAGTGGCACAAAAGAGCAGTGTACAACAATGCAAAGGGGATGCAGGCAGGTGCGCCATTTCATCCCGCAGGCCACAACGAAGCAGCTGCACAGCCAGACCTGATCATGCCAATGATATTGGTCTTGAAGGTGCGCTCCAGCCGCTCACGAGAGATGTCAGCAAAGTCCTCCACCATTTCACCCTGCAAACACAGCAGTAGGCTGTGATGCATTGGAAAGGACACCACGCTACCAAGCGCTGTCCGGTTGCAGATTCCATTTGTGGGCACTGGCTTGGGCAGCTCCCCCTAAAGTTGGCAGCCACCACAACAGGCCAGGCAGGCACACTGCTCTCTGCTGTCCAAAGAGAGCACCACCCAGCCTGGCTGCAATGACAGAATGCTTGTGCAGCAACACTGACAATGTATGCAAGCTTGTCACTCTGTGCAAAGGTTCTGCACAAGCCAGGAGTCTCCTGTTGAGCAGCAGCAGACAGGCAGCTGGGCTGCTTAGTGTGTGGTGATTGCAAGGTGGCAGACACACAAGGACGACGCTTGCTTCCATGGCCATCTACCCTGTAGCCCCTCCATGCAGTCTGGTGCATCCTTGATGAGCAAGCTGGTGCTCTTTCGAACATACAATCACCATCAGGAGCGTGTTATCAACAGCGCGCAAGAGCAAAGGGTTTGTGTGGCAGGCCGCAGGGTCCCCAGGCATCTCAATGTGCCATGGTGGGAGCTGCCCAGCTGACTTGTGTCTCCCCAAAGTCTCAAACATCAGCTCCCAGACATGGCCTGTCTCACCTGGTAGCTGGCATTGTTGACGAGAATGTCGACACGGCCAAACTTCTTCACGGTTTCATCCACGACCTTTCTGCACTCCACACAGTCAGTGCTCAGAAGCCATGATGCTCCAAAGGGGCAGGGCGTGCACAAGGCTGCCGAGCAGTGCATGCAGTTGCAGACAGCCAGGTCAGGCTTGCAGAACATTGAGAGATTTTGGCTGCCTTCCGCACCAACAGCATCACCTGCCGCGCCCTTGTTCAATCTCTGCTGGCATCAATTCTCCTCTGTAAGGTCCCTCTGACACCAAATTGGTGCTGGGCAGCAGCCTCTCATGATGCACTGCATACTGTGCGCCAGCCTCCCCCTCCCTGATGCCCTTGGAGCTGAAGCTCACCCTTGTAGGGTAGATGCAACTGTTTGTGCAGCCCAAAGACCTGTGATGCATGTGCTCAGGCTTGCACCCTCTCCTTGAAGAGCTCACTTGCACTGCTCCTCCTCTGCAAGGTCTCCTGGCAGCAGGATGCACTGCACGCCCGCTTCCTCCACGGCCTTCTGGGCCTCCTTGGCATCCTCGTGCTCATTCCAGTAGGCAATGGCCACATGGGCTCCCTCACGAGCAAATGCCAGAGCAATGGCGCGGCCAATGCCGGAGTCGCCGCCAGTGACAAGTGCGACCTGCATGCAACCATGTCAGAGCTTGACTGCCTTGTTCTGCAGCCAGAGCAGCAGTTGTGCTGTTGCTGCCTGGCAGGTGTCAGTACCAGCACAGTACCAAACACTCATACAGCAGGTCACAGCTTGAACTGGATGCCCTCAGCTGGCGCAACTCCCCTGCCAAACGTCTGGCAGGGGCCACCTGTAGCAAGAGCCAGAGCCTGAATTGAGCTGCTCTACCCAGGCAATGGTACAGACCTGCATCCAGCATTGTTGGGAGGGCTGGTGAGTGCAATCCAGCACGATGACCCTCCTATGCAAGGCTGCTTCGTGTGACAATTTCAGCCTGAAGCAGAGGGGCTGCCATCAGGGCATGACCTGCAGCTGAACAGATGCTTGCATACTGACTGTCAGGTGGGGCCTGCAAGCAGCACACTGCTGCAAGCAGCTTGGCAGGCAGATGTCCTACTGCTTTGATACCTGAGCATCAGTGATAGTTTGAGATGGGCAGGGGCAGCTGCTGCTTCGACAAAATGAAATCAAAGCCCATCATGCCATTTGCTACTTGCTGCGCCTACACGCCCTTGCAGATGTCAGTCAAGGTTGAGAGCTCACCTTCTCCTTCAGCTTGCCAGAGCCCTTGTAACTGTCATAGCCATAGTCTGGGCGGGGTCCCATCTTGTGCTCATCGCCGGGAGCTGCAGCACAAAGGGCAGTCACTTCTCCTCTGATAGGGCTGCAGAGATATTGACTATGTAAGGGCAGTGGCCCCAGCTTGTGGCCATGTCCCACAGCTGCGACACATGGCAGGCAGACTCTCTGATCCAGCATTGCTCCAATCATCGATGGTCCAGAATCCAACTCATGCTGTATGCGCAATGATGCATGCACAAGGATGTATATGCATTGGGACGGGTGGGCTCTCTGATCGAAGCCCCACCTTTCTGCTCAGCATTCTCCTCTGGGTAAGGGAACTTTGGGTCAGAGACCTTCTGTGGATCAGCCATGGCTACAAGTCTGCTGAAAGGCTTTGCTCGCCTGGTCACTGCGGCCCTGCAGGCACTGGCAGTCACTGCTATGGCTTGAATGCATTAACACCGTACTGCTTCATGCATGCATTATGCAAAAGCATCGGATGCCCACTGGTTAGATGCTTTTGATCTGAAGCAGGACTGGCCGATGGAGCTGGTGCAAGGAGGCAAGATGGAAAGCCTTGTCTGATGGGAGCAGGTAGGCAGCTGCATGTTGCAAAGTTCTGCAGGGTCCAAGCTTGCCTGACGTGGCTTGAGCAACTCACCAAGCTCGTAAACGAACTCAGCTGGGCACTGATGAAAAGTCTAGCTAGAAGGGCAGAGTAAGCTTTGACCGTTTCATTGACTGCTTCGTGCTGTGCTGAAACCGCTCGTGCAACCTACAAAGAGAATCACTATAAAAGTGCACCGGCCATGGTTGTGCCAGATGAGGCCACCACATTCATTGCTGCAGATCAGTCTGAGCTGGATCTCACCAATAGCCATCTCTCCAGCCTGGAGGATGTCCCACTACCTGCCAGCCTCAGAGTGAGGCATTGCCTCTGCAGAGTTCTGCTGTCAGCACATCATGATCAAGCTCATCACCTCTGTGATGCTGTAGTTTCTTGACTTGACGGCCAACCGACTAAAGCAGATCGAGGAGAGGCTGCTGGTGCTGCCGTGTGAGTCCCTGCTGTTGCTGTCAGGCACAAATGCAGGCTTGTCTGACAGCAGCACCCAGCATATGACCCTCACCAAACTTTGAAGCTTCTGTTTGGGACCAGGACCAGTTGACTGCATAGGCAGCGCCCTGGCCAGCTCTCTGGCCAAGCAGCGCTGGCTGCTGGCAGGACTGGAACCCTTTCCCAAAGTGCGTGCAGGCCTGGAGACGCTGTCGCTGCGCCAGAACCTGCTGAAGGACGTGAGCCCTCTCAGCGAGCAGCTGCAGTCGGCCACTGGTGGGCTCAACACCTGCAGAGCCTGCACATCTGCTCCCGCTGCTGCATTCTGCAGTGTCTGGCCTTGGCACAGTTGGCTTGGCGAAGCAGCACCAGACAGCATGCCGCGTCCGAGAAGCAGGACTTGGCACTGAATACCAATTGACCAACACCGCAACCATGATGCCACAGCACCTGCTGCACCATCGGAGGCAAGCCCCACACCCACAACCAGGATCAAGGCAGCCTGCTCTGCCTTGCAGGCCTTCAGGAACTCGTTTTGCATGACAACCAGATACAGCAGGTGGGCTCTGCTGCAGACTCCCGCACCTCGTGGGGCTTGAGCTTACCTGCATAGATCCAGTGCATGGTGCCATGCAGTGACTGTGACGTCATAGTGCCAGCAATCCTCAGTGTTGCCCCGCACTGCCCTACACTCAGATGGTGTCCTGCAGTTGTGTGCTCTGTTGTGAGTCTGCCTTGCAAAGCTGTCCTGTGCCTGAAGTGCACCAAAGAGCGTGCCCTGCAGCTGCCCTCCCTGGCCGTCTTCAGCGCTTTGCAAAGGCTGGACGTATCCTTCAACCAGTTCAGGTCGCTGCAGCCTTGCACCAGCCTGCCAGGGGAAGCCCTGACGGAGCTGTATGCCGCCAGCAACAAGATCTCAAAAATTGAGGTGCGCCGTCATGGCTTCATGCCAGCAGCAGTCTGAGCCTTGGGGTGAGCACGCACTGATCAAGGGCTGCAACATGCCAAGGCTGCTTGTACCTGCAGCACCACCCCTGTGGAAGCGCCTCCATTGCTTGCCGACTGTGCTCTTCTTGGCCAAGAGGAGACAGGCACAGGTCTCCCCAGCATTGCCTGAGCTGCCAGCTGGGAATCCTTCTACTCTTTTTGCTGGCCCACTTCTGTGGGGTCACTCCTCACACTTCTGGATCGTGACTAGCCCCACTGCAACAAGCACCATGCACATCTGCAAGCTGCGTGCCAACATGGCTCTGTCTAGAGCTGCAGGGCCTGGACAGTCTGCACAAGCTGCAGCTGCTGGAGCTGGGGGACAATCGCCTGGCAACCATTGAAGGCCTGGGCGCGCTCAGGCAGCTGCAGGAGCTGTGGCTGGGGCGCAACAGGATAACCCACGTTTCTAACTTAGACGGGTGCGTCTCACACAGCTTCAAGGAACAGAAAGTCAATTGCGTTGGGCACCAGCATTCGTGGCATCAGCATTGGGCCTTGGGCAGCCAATTTTCCCGTGACTCTAAGGGCATGAGGTTGTTGTTGTTGCAACTGAGGCCCGCCAGCAGGAGGACCTGCTGTGCCCAGCAGCAAACCTGGTCAAGAGTGCTTGGTGACTTAGGTGCAGTGAGCCCTTTCCATATTGCCAGCTTGCGAGGCCTTTACCGGCATCCAAGCTCATGTCGATTTACTAGGGCTTTGCACATGCTGCCTTGTGCACCAGCAGCAGCAGATACGGCAGCAGTTTCAAAGCTACAGATCAGCAGGACAGGAAGAGTGAGGCAAATGGTGCAGCAGTCTGATCAGTACCAAGTCAGAATCTCGCTCGCAGAACAGCCAGCAACGTCCTGTGAAGCTGAATGTGCAGCCAGAGCTGACTAGCACGCGCAGGATTCACTGTGCAGGCTGACCTGGCCTGGGCCAGAGCAGTCAGCTGAGCAGCATGCTCTGCTCAACGGCAGTGTTACTGTCTGGCTGGTGCTGTGCATGCAGACCAGCCGGCACTGAACCACCTGGCGGACCAGCATGCATGGAGACTGAGCGTGGGGTCTCTGCTGTGCAGGCTGACCAAACTGCGCCGCCTCAGCCTGCAGAGCAACCGTCTGAGCAGCATGCGTGGGTTGGGGCAGTGCCTGCAGCTCCGAGAGCTGTACCTCTCTCACAATGGCATCCAGAAGCTGGAGGCAAGCTGTGGGCCTTTCTTGAAGGCTTCAGATGGCTGCGTACGCATGGGGAGGGCATGTTCAAGGGCTAAAAGAACTGCTTGCTCTGATGAGCTTGGGCCTGCAGTGCACAGTAGCATACAGAAGCTGGGGGTAAGCTGAGGGTATGTCTGACCACTGCGCTGGGTGGTGCTAGCACAAAGGCACCGCAGACTGGCTGAAGCTTGGAGGCAAGCAGGAGCTTCACGAGGGTTGTGCGCAGGTCTGGCACAGACAGCTGTGCCTTTGCCATGTTGGTGGCACACAACGCCCCTGCCAGCACTGCATGTTGTGAAACCTCAGCAGCAACAAAGGAGTGCTTGACTGGGCAGCTTGAGGCAGTTTCAAGGTTTGTGTGCAGGACCTGGAGCGGCTCAAGGAGCTGGAGATGTTGGATGTCTCCAGCAACCAGCTTAAACAGGTGGAGGGTTTGGATGCACTCACTAGCCTGAGAGACCTCTGGCTCAACGACAACCAGCTGCCAGATCTGGAGGCCATCAACTTGGCGTGGGAGGCATGTAGGAACACCCTGGTGTGCGTATACCTTGCAAACAATCCCGCAACCTCCAATAATCCCCTGTACAAACGCTCAGTCATGGCATGGCTGCCCAAGCTTGAACAGCTGGATGCTGATGTTGTTGCAAGGCGATAGCAGATGGCAGATGCATGCACAAGTCAAGATGAAGCAGAAAACTCGAAACTTGTTTGAAGCAGCATGAAATAATCTGATGAAATGGTCAGCGAGCTTCAGTCAGTTTTGGTCATTGGTGGTGGGCGCTGTTATGTCATCCACATTGGATTGTCGCTGCCACATGGCAGCGTACTTGCCGCCTTGTGCCAGCAGCTCACTGTGGCTGCCAAACTCTGCAACCTGGCCCTGCATAGTGTTGAATGAAGGAGGGAGTCAACAATGGCTCAGCTTGTCAGGTCTGCAGTACGCTAAGTTGTAACTGGACTTTGTCACAGACACTCACCTGCTCTAAGACCACAATCTGATCACACTGTGCTGCTGTGGAGAGGCGGTGTGCCACAAAGACAGCTGTTCGGCCATGAGCCAGCGTCTGGAGAGCTGCTAGAATCTGCTTTTCTGTCTTGCTGTCCAGCGCACTGGTGGCCTGGAGTCAGCATCCGGAGTGAGCTGGGGATTCAAAATGCCAGGTGAAGCTGTTGACGCACTGCCTCAAAGCAGCAAGCAGCTCTTACCTCGTCACACAGGAGGATTTTAGGACTCTGCAGCCAGGGGAGATTGCTCAGCATCACTGATGCTCCAGATCGCAAAGCCAGCAGCTTGAAAGATGCCAAGAAGCATACTCCTGATCATGTCTACAGCTCATTCCTGCTCAGGGACAGGATTGAGCCGCCCCTGCTCCCCCAAGTGACCTCATGCGCCGTGACAGCAGCACCCCACCTTCAGGAAAGCCCTTGCGAGGGCAACCCGCTGCTTCTCGCCGCCACTGAGCTTGAGGCCGCGCTCGCCCACAAGTGTGTCGTACCCGTCAGGCATTGCTGTGATGGTGTCATGGATGGAGGCCTCCCTGGCAGCCCTGCAGGTGTGCAGGGACACATCATGGATTCTGATGTATGCGCTGTGATGGTGTCGTAGGGGAAAGCCTCCCAGCAAGACAAGCACCTGAATGACAGAGGGGGACACCATGATGGCTCTGCAGTGGCTTCCAGGTTAGCTTGCCATCAGTGCCGATGCAGCATAGCAGTACGTGAGCCTGACTCAATAGATTGCTGGCAGCCAGTGTTGATGGACGCTGCAGCAAAGCAGCGTGGCTAGTCAACCCAAGTTCTTGTGCTCACAGCGACAGACACCTCAGACGGCAAGCTGCTCACGTGGTGGAAGACACTACTGTCATCTGAAGTCAGGTACAGTCGCCCTAAGGCAGGCCCCAGCAAACTGTGCAAAACTCACCTGAACACTTCCTCCTGTGACGCCCCCAGGCTGCCATACATGATGTTGTAGTAGATGGTCTCGTTGAAAAGCGGCACATCCTGCAACACAATGCATAGGCGTGCTTTTGGTTGGCTGTCAGCTGGCAAAGCAACAAGACCGCAGAGACGAGCAGTGCAACACTGACCATCAGCCAGACAGCACTGCAGCTTGTGGGCGTGCAATGCTGGCAGGCGTCTGTGCAGCCTGTTGGTACAGCATGCAGGTGCAGCATACTTGTCAGAAGTCAAGGCAAAGTGCTGACCTGCAGCAAGGCACATTGCCAGCACGCTGCTCACCTGGGGAACAGAGCCGACCCTGGACCGGAAGCTCTGCATGGTCAGCTCCTTAAGGTCATGCCCGCTGATGCGCACAGTGCCTGCGCTAGGGTCGTAAAACCTGAACAGCAGGCGCAGCAGCGTGCTCTTGCCTGAGCCGCTGGTGCCCACCACTGCGCAGCTGGTGCCGGCGGGAACTGTCAGAGACACGTCCTGCAGGCGGGCATGGCAGGCAGTGGCTGCCGGCAAGTGATGCACAGCTGTAGCCTGTTGACTGTTCCAGATTGGTGCTGCCCATCAATGCGGAGCTGATTGGGCGGGGACCATGAAAGATGTGTCCTGCAGGCCCAAACGGTGTAGCTCAGCCAGCAGCACCCGCTGTCTACATGCAGGCTT
This sequence comes from Asterochloris sp. CNOR1, assembly GCA_963969365.1. Taxonomy (NCBI): domain Eukaryota; kingdom Viridiplantae; phylum Chlorophyta; class Trebouxiophyceae; order Trebouxiales; family Trebouxiaceae; genus Asterochloris; species Asterochloris sp. CNOR1. The sequence continues at coordinate 463,972 of OZ017760.1, forward strand.
TTGCAGGCCCGCAGTTTGTGCCGGCAGGCACTAGGGACAGACACGTCCTGCATGCATAAACGGCATGAGTCAGCCGGCATTACCTGCTGGTCAAGGGCAGGCATCTTGTCATGCTGATGCCTACCACTGTACAGCTGATGCCAGCAGGGACCATGAGAGGTAATGTCCACCAGGCATGTATGGCAGGCGTTGGCTGCCCGCTGGATTGTTGGCAGTGGTGACCTGTAGGCATGCACTGCATACCAGCTGTCATCACAGGTCACCTGTAAGCAAATGGCGCAAGCACTGGCTGCATATCAGCAATAGTGCATATGATCAGGCCACATGCTCCGCTGGAGCTGAGCATACTTACACTCAAACCTACGAACCCATGGAGAACAATGCTGTGCAGGCACAGCACCACAAACACGAAGGTCTCAGCTGAAGGATGGACCGGTCATCTCTGTAGCTCAACCTGACAGGGCCGGTCTCAACTCAATGGCACAGGAAACAGGAGAATCACAGAAAGCCTGGCTCTATTGTCTCAGCACATGCTATGGTGTTGAGCAAGAAACACTTAACAGGGGTTGTGAGCCAGCAACTGCGCTGCACTCATCCTGTCCTTGCCTTCAAGAAGGGCTGGTCCTTTTTTGTTTCAATTGGGCTTGCATTTAGCTGATCTACCATGTAGCACGGGCCACAGCTCTGCAGATGCGGGGTCCTCACCTTCAAGATGGGCTGGTCGTCCCGATAGCTGAAGTAGACATGGTCCAGTTCCAGGTCATGCCCATTGGGGGAGTCGTCTGAGCTCAGAGCAATGGCGCTGGGGCTGTCCTGCAGAGAGGCGGCCGGCGCAGCATGTGCCCTGCTCAAAGCTGGCGTGAGTTGGGTACCCACAAGAAACACATGGTTGTGAGCAGGCAGGCAAACAGGGCGTACAGAGCTGCTCAAGCAACAAGCATGAGTTGTGTGGTCGTGGCTGACGAGGCAGCCAACTTGCTGCAGAGTTTGCTGGTCCCCACCGTGACTGAGGCCTGCTGTTTCAACGGGCCCCCTTGGGCAGCAGAGCACAGCATGCTGTGCACCACCCTACCTTGACTGCAGGCTGCTCCTTCAGCAGGTTGAACATCTGCCCCATGTCAATGAGAGACTGCTTGGTCTCTCGATAGACTGTGCCCAGGAAGTTGAGCGGCATGGACAGCTGCAGTGCGAGAGACACGGTCTCCCTTCTCAGACCTGACAGGCCTTGCAGGCCGGGGTGGTCGCTGAGGTAAGCAAGGCAGCAGCCTAGTCTCCTCAAAGCGCAGCCAGGCTGGGGATCACACAGGCAGCCATCCAGGACTGTGGCATGGGTAAGCCCGTCCTCACACACAACTGCTTCTAGATCTCGCCTGGAGGCTGAGACCCTGGGGTGTGCCAGGCGCAGGCCAGATGATGCATGACACATTTGCACACCTGGGCCCGACGCACAGGACCGGTCCATGCATGCAGGCATATTGCAGTGGGACAGTGCAGGGCTCTCCTACCAAACATGGCATCAGCCACTTCCGGCAGGGATTGGCAGGGGGAAGGCAAGGGGAATGGAAGAATACACTGCCATAGGGGGCACCGCAGAAGCAGGCAGGAGGCAGTCTGGGATGCCCACCTGAAAGAGCAGGCCGTTGACCATGACCAGGTCTCCCACCGTCAAGTTGCCCTGCTTGATGCCCTCTGCTGTCAGCCACATTGCTGCCGCAAGTGTGGCGCTGAAGATTATGTTCTGCCCCAGGTTGAGCGCCGACAGGCTCCACTGAGTTTTGAGGGCAGCCTGCTCCCAGTCTGCGCAGTGCAGCACCACACAAGTTGCTTAAACTCTTATCCAAGCACCTGAAGAGTGTTTCACCCGGTTGGGCAACCTGCGGAAAAGTTTGCAGCAGAAAAATGATGGCGATGTCCTGCTGGCAAGCTTATAGGTCAGTATCTAGACGTGCCTTGCACCTCCAAGTAAGTCTGTTCCTGTCTATGAACTAGTGGAAGGAATCAATGGCCGTTGCCGTCTGGAGTGGTAGCCTGCCAGCCTGGCAGTTGCTATCCCTCACATTGGCCACTGCCAGCAACACAGCTGCCGTGAAATATGGCAAAACATCTCTTACCTGCCAGGCACTCATCGTAGCGCCGCTGTTCGTGATCCTCATTGCCAAAGTACTTGACTGTCTCATAGTTGATGAGGGAGTCGATGCTGCGCGAGGAGGCGTCATTGTCTGCCTTGTTCATCTGTTGGCGGAACTTGGTGCGCCACTGCAGGCAGCAGGATGCTGTTCATGGCTTTCAGTCAGCGGTATGCTGGCTGCCTCCATTATCAGGCAGCATAAGTTGGCCTGGCATTGCAGCAGCAGGGCTCGTAGTTGCACCTCTGAACAGCAGCAGGGCTCGTAGTTGCACCTCTGAACAGCAGCAGGCAGGGATGCTTGACTGCTGGCGTATCATGGTTGCCGCTGGAGGCAGAAGAGTGATAGCCAGTCATGGCACAGGCAGTCTATGATGCAAGGTGTGAGTTCAGCATCAGCTCTGGCAGGGACTCCCTGACAGGTGCTGGGCATGATAGACGCTACCTTGCATGCAATGACAGCATGCCTCATGCTTACATGCGACGCCCTGCTGGACAGTGCCGTGCCTGTTTACAGGCACGACAGGCAGCAATGCAGGTGCACCCACAGGCAGACTGCAAGGTAAACAAGCTGGTGGGTTCAGGAGCCTGCAGGTACATCTGCCAGCCCAGCTCACCGAAGTAATTGCAAAGGTGAAGGCGGTGTAGGCTGTCAGAGTGGCTCCCGTCAGGATGGCAAAGGAGGGCCCACACTTGTAGGCCAGGATGCCTGCCACCAGTGTCACCTCCAGCAGGGTGGGCACGACGTTGAACACCTGCAGTGCACCACATGAGGACGTACATCTCACTGATACATTTCTTTGCCCTTAAGATCGCTGTCAGCAGGTTGGGCATGACACTGATCACCTGCAGGCAGTAGTCCATTCTGTCACTGCAACGACACAGTCTGGGCCCACAGTGGCATTGCAGCCACATCAAAGACCTGCAATGCACCACTTGAGCATCAAATTCTTACAGCCAGGATGCTTGCCAACAAGTCACCTCCAGCAGGGTGGGCACAGTCTCCAAAGGTGCACCAAAATAGCATGCAGAGCTCCAAAACATAACTCCTGCCATCAAGACCACCTTCAACAACCGCAGGGCAGGAGCGCACACAGTCTGGGGTCGCATCCAGCAGCATGAGAACTACAGTAAACCCCTGGGGCCTTGTGTCTCCCCTCAAAGCGGCAGAATGACCCGCAGAGCCCATGGACCACAAGGAAATATCTGCAGGCAGACTTACCAGTTGTCAGCAAGCACGATGGCTGAGCGTGCATATTCACCCAGGCCGTCACCTCAAGTTAAGTGGCTGCACTGGCCCTGAGTGTGAATTGCTATGGCCCCCCACATGTTGGATGGCCACAAGTCAGTTGGGTCACCATTGCAGTCAGATTGAAGTTGATGCCCTGTGTTCTCCAGCTTTGAATGGCAGCGAGTTCATTGGCACACCCTTGACTTCAGAATGGAGTTGTCTACCTCAACGTGAGTGGCAGCAATGTCACTGACTCCTCAAAGAATTCAGAACAGTGTGAGTCCACTCATAGTTGAATGGCAGCAAACATGTTGGCTCACCATTGAGTTCAGAATGAAATTGATACCCCGCGTCCCCCTGTCGACCATGCGGTTGAGGGCGCCCGTCTGCCTTGAGAGGTGAAAGCGCAGGTCCAGTGCGTGCAGGTGCGCAAACACCTGGTTTGCAACATCCCGAATGGTACCCTGCACCACCTGCAGCAGCCAGGGATACAAGTTGATGCAGCCAAAACTGTGGAGGGTATACAAAGATTGCATGGTTCTTGTGGCGCTCCGCACCACCTGCAGCAGCCAAGAAGGACCTGAAAGCAGTTTTCAGAGTAGTACCCTGGACCCCACATGCAGCAGCCAGGAGGCACCTGCTTAGCCACTTCCACCTGCCTTGCTCAGCACTCCCATGCTCAGTTGTGCACTGCATTACTTGCAGCAGAGCTGCATGTTGCTGAGGGGCCACACCTTGGCAGGGGAGATTCCAGGCCATGGTCCATGGACTCAGCTGCCAGGTCATGGCTCAGATAGTGGTGCGATATGTTGACAAGGCTCTGTAGCCCGACCAACACAAGAAACGCTTGTCCAAAGTTGACCTGTCCCACAGTGTAAGACACCCAGGGCTGACAATGGCAGGTGTAGCACAGCGCTGCAACTTTGCATTTTGTCAGAAGGGCTGACCGGAACAGGAAGTGCCGCGCTGCACAGTATCTCACGCATGTAGCCACAGCAGAGTGGCAGCGGGAGCACCCACAGGGGCATGTTCACACATCATGCAGGGGCTGACCTTGGCAAACACAAAATTGCGCGCCTCGTTGCACAGCGCGCTGCCAGCGCGGGCGGCCCCATACCCTAGCAGCAGTGTGGCTGGAAGGACCTCCCACAGGGGCATGTCTGCCGCAGTGGCCCCGGAGGGGTCGCCTGTCAGCCCATCGATGGCGTACTTGAACAGGAAGGGCACCTGCGGCAACATCAGGGATGTCCGGGGCAGGAGCCACAGGCAGACTTCAGCAGCCAGGACCCTGTGGCAGCTCCCACACATTGTGGGAGGTTGACTGGAGTCAAGAGCAGGCAGGGGCAGCAGGACCAAAGACAGAGATGCTTATTCACGACGATAACGGTCACTCAAAGCAGAGCAAGTCACACAGCAAGTATACTTGTCAGTCTGGCATTCAATGTGCAGCTTCACTCATGCTAGGCAGGGAGCTTTAGCAGGTGCAGTATCGCCAACATAGACCAGAGTGCCTGCCATGAGAGACAGGACACCTACCAAGACATTGAATGACTTTGAGGCAAGCAGCAGCGCCAGCGCTCCTGCCACCCGCCACCTGCAGGCCAGGCCAGAGACAGTGCAAGGTTGCCCGCATCACACTGGTGCAGGGATGCCTTGCTTGATTACCAGCAGAAATGTGCATGGCCAAGTGCTGGAGCCCTGCCACCAGCAGGCCAAACGTTGTGGAGCTCTGCGCCACCTTCCATGATGACAGAAGTGGTTTCTACAGAGCCCTACCCTGGTGAGCTGGAGCTGGACCAACGGCAGGCTCAGAGAAACGCTTGACACTCCTACTATCAAAGTCAAAGGAAGCCCAAGCTGCTGAGCCAGGGCCAGGCTGAAACTGTGCAGCTGACTTCGCCAAGGCCCAGCTGCGCACCTGTACTCTGGGTTGTCTGGTGAGAAGAGGTAGCTGCCAAGGTGCCTGATGATCTCTGCATCAGTCATGGGTGGGATGGCTCCTGCTGGTGGCTCGGCCTGTGGCAGGTGAACATTGAGATGCTCAACAACACAATGTCTGGACCTGGTAGAACAGTCACCTCTATCAGACTCACATGCAGGCTGCGAGCTCCATCTGGGCTGCAGCAGCTGGTGCAGCAGTCTGTGGCACAGGTCTGCCCGCATCACGCAGTCTGCCAGCTGCGTCTGTGCAGGAGCTGATGGTACAATGCAGAGCTCCCATCGTCAATGACACATGATGGCTTTTGGAGTACCTGAGCAACAGCTGCTCCATGCGACGCCGCAGCAGAGGCAGGTGTCGGTGGGTCTGGTGTTGGATTCTGGGGCAGGTCGTGGTCCTTCCCCTCCTGCTGCTGCTGATCATCATGTTCTGAGCGTCCGCGCTGGGGCTTGTCCTCCTGCACCAACTGGGCTTCTTAGGCTGCAGCAGCAAAATCTGTGAACTGGCGCTTGTCAACGGCAAGGAATGTCAGGCCTCCTGCAGCAGGGTGCACAAGCTCAAGGGCGCCGACACAGGTTGACGCGTCTGGAGACTGTCAGCCGCTGATGCCAGGTGCTGGGGCCATTGACAGAGCAATCTCTTGTAAACTGTACTCCTCTTCAAATAATGGTGCCGGCTTTGTGGGACACAGGCACATTGGGGGACAGCAGTGTGCGCTGCCTTTTGCCAGCTTTTGCTGCCTTTTGGCCACCCTGGCATCTTGTCCGGCATCGAGTCAACAGGCCTTAGAATATGGGTCGCGATCACAAGCAGCATGCTGGCGGCTTAGGGCAGCAGCTAGCCTCACCTCAGGAGGTTTAGGCAACTGAGAAGCCTTGGAAAACAGCAAGCGCTCCTTGTCACCTCCGCCGGCCTTGGTGCTGTGCCAACGAAAGTGCTCCTGCAGCAGGGACTGGCACATGGTCACATGTGGTCCATGTCTCTGGGAAGGATTGCAGCAACAAAGGCCTGCACACCTGTTGTGATCGCCAACCCGTGAATTGCTTCCTGCAAGGGCTTTGCGACGGCATCTGCCCTGCCATCAGCTGGCATATGTTGCCATTTGCTACATTTGCGGTGCTCCTGAGGCCTCTGCCCCTCTGCTGCTCTGGCGATGATGCATCACTGTCAGTCAAGGTGCAAGCTACATCCTGCAATCTGGTAAGCAAGGGGGCTGCCTGATCAGACTGTCTGCCATCTGCACTGAGTCTGCGCAGCAGGCCCAGCACATGCCGGTTCCCAGATGACATGTTCTTGCCGTCTGATCTTCAGGAGTGCAAGCTGTCCAGACAGGACAGCAGTGGTCCAAGCAGTATTGCCATCAGTGGAGGCACCATAGGTCAACATGCAAAAACCCAAAATACTCTTCACCACATTTTTATAGGCTTCCTTGAGGCTATTCATCGGACTGTTTATATTTATGATGCACAATGCACGTGACCACCGCTAAATGCCTTCAAGATGTGGGCCTATCGTCAGCCGGCCCTAGCAGAGGACAAGCCCTGAGGCGGCTCTCGCTGCTCTCAGATGCCATCAAGGCCCGCTTTTGGTGCTATTTGCAGACCAAAGTTTTCACATCACCCTTCTGGGTGTGGGCATCTCCCCTCTACACATTTGCAGCTGATACATCCTCAAAAAGACTGAGCTGCACTTGCTGAACTCTCATCACACAGGCACAGCCTCTGGGCAGCAAATGTAGCATCGCGCAGCAGCGATGCAGGAGCAGGGGATGATTGTGCTGCTGGCCAAGAGGTCACTGCATACACTGCTGCAGCACGGAGAAGTCTGGAGGCAACTGCGGCCAGCAAAGCTGGATGATTAGTGCTTGTCCCTGAAAGCACAGCAGCAGCAGGGCTTGGGGCTCCAGAGCACCGCCCTGCCCAAATCAGGCTGCCTGTGCAAAAGCAGGGCAAGGGGTGAATTTGTCAGGGGCTAGAAGGAAGCCTTGGGTAAGACGAGCTTTGAGAAGCGATGCACAGCAGATTCCATACTGCTTTAATATTGTGCACAAAAGAAAGCCTGCGAAAGGTTAACGTCAACAACACAGTCACACAAGCAGCAGAGACCCTGGCAGAGGACGGGAAGGCCTTGTGCACATATGTAGACTCGATCAGGCAACTCTTACTTGCGCCAAACCACTCTGCCTGAAAGCCATGCCCATCTGAGTGTAGATGCGCCTGCTCACATGAATGCCTGATGCGTGAGGTCCTCTTGTACATGCAGACCCCGCACAGCCTACACCCTGTCCAGCAATTCACCATCGAGCAACTCTGGCCACAGGCTTCTGGTGTCCTGCCAGCAGCTCAACAGACAAGCGCCTAGGCCAGGGTAACATGCTGCCACCTGCCGTTCCATGTCCCTCCATTGCACTGTCCACACCTCTGACTGAGGCGCTTCATGTTGTCTCATGTTACCACTGACTGAGCCTCTTCACATGCAACCCCTTGAGCTTCCTCTGCATGCAAATTAGGGTTTCATTGCGAGGTTTCAGATCTCACGACTGTTGTGAAGGTCATCACCCCTGTCACAGGACCTGGGCACAATAGTATTGCTGACCAAGAGTGGGTGCCATTGCTGCTATCAAAGTTCTAAGTGAGGTGGTACAGACCCTCTCAGACAGATATGCAACTGATCGTTGCCTGCTGGTGCGCTTGACCAGAAAGCTCAATAGCAATCTTGGCCCTGCAGGGCACAAGCAGAGCACGGGTAAATGTCTGATGGACACCAAGCCCTTGAGGAGGCTTGGCAGCATTACAACCACCCTTCACACCGCGGCAGCAGAGGGCCAGACCAATCAAGCCACCAGCCAGGATGGCAGGCATATTCCCAATGGAGGGATCCCTGTTACGTCTTAGATGGTGGTCAAAAGCGCACAGCTCCGTACGTAGAAGAGACTCAAGAACAATTGCGGGCAACAGTGAGGGTGTTACAGGCAGAACTGCATGCGACAGTGGACGTGTTGCAGGCAGAGCAGCAGGCGACACTGAAGGTGTTGCAGGCACAGATGCAAGCAACAGTGCAGGTGTTGCAGGCAGAATTGAATGATTACAGAGATCAGCTCAGCAATATGAGGCACCGTATTCATGAAATGCACAAGGTGTGCATGTATCTTATCCTGATCGTGTTTGTTGCAGTGGTTGCCCTGATTGTTTGCTTTTGAGAAGATTGCAAAGCATGCTGGTCTGATAAGTGGTCTTGACTGTGTCTGCTGAGACTGGTGCAGCACTTTCACAAACTTAAGCTTGAGCTGCAAGGGGGTGTCTGACCACCTCTCCTTAGTGTCTGCAACACTAATGTGATACATGCTGCAATATTAGCAGCCAATGCTGTACCTGCCAGCCTTCAAATATGATACTCATGAAATGTGTACCAGTAGAGGACGTGCTGTTCAATTTTGAATCAAGTACCTGGCAGCATTCAAGTAATTATTGAGTTCAGTTGATCAGCCCTTTCAATGGCTGTCAAAAACTTTGTGGGCAGAAGCCCATGCTAGCAGTATGCCTTCAAGAGGTAATGCAGCAGACTTCGAGAGGACAATCCAACTTCAGCGCCAGTCTGATGGTTGCACCTTTGCCCAGATCCATGTGGGTGCCTGGACTCTCCTCAATTGATATGGCAGCCATGCATTAGTCTGCCAGATGAAAGCAGCAATTCAAAGCTGTACATGGGAAGCAAAGCAGCTGCACACAAATGAAGCTTTCAGGAGGGTAACTCTCAAGCAGGGAAGCTGGCAAGCAAATTGAGCACTGACAGAAGTTGCTTACGGGAGATGGGCTGAGCTAGACAGCAATAGCAATGGTCAAAAACTGGCTCAGGAAACTGATGCCATGACCAGGTCTGTGAGATATGTGTATGGAAGTGCCTGGCGCTATGTGGAGCCTGGAAGCAGAGGAAGGCTCTGACACAGGACCAGCACTTACCGGCGCATTGCGCCCAACAGGCTGCTGTCTGCAGCCCGGCTCCTAGAATTAGGGCTCAGGGCAACCATTGCATGCTGACTGGCCATCAGCTCCTACAGCATGAGAGTGTTAGCTGAGCCGGCAGAAAAGACTAGTTCCACAGCTTTGGAAAGGGGCCAATCATGATTGTGTCTGTGCATTGCTCACAGTTGACGAAATCACAGTCTGCGCCAGCAGCCGCCCCACAGCATGGCGCATGCAAAGTCAGCATGCTGTGCATAGGGGCTGGAGGAACCACACCCTTAGCCAAGAACAGCCACATGCAATCAGTTGCCTTACAGTGTGAGGAGGCTGGTGTGCCACAGCACCACACAGTGTGAGGGCACCACACAGTGTGAGGAGGCACCACACAGTGTGAGGAGGCTGGTGTGCCATGTAAGCAGTCCTCTATCACTGCAGAGCTCGAGCACTGGTCTGCGGCATGGGTCATTCGCACAGACCTGCAGGCGGGATCGCTCCCTGTGGTACTCTGACGCCCTGAGCAGAGCAGTGCTGCTGTCATCCATGTTGCCCGGCCTCAAGCTCCAGGACTGCTTGGAGGCACTGCCAATGCTGCTGCGCTTGTTCCTGCAGCCAGACAGGGCAGGGCTGCAGAAGCATTACACAGCCCAGAAGGGGCTCTGCTGCATATGAGAGAGCGTAGACACATGGGCTGCGACACCAGCCCAGACACGACAATTGGGACACCGTAGGGTCGCTGCAGAGAGAAGAGCACAGGCGTCCATGTAATTCATGATTTCTAGGCACACGCCACTCACCTCTGCAGGTGAGGCCACTCAAAGTCTGTTGCCTTGGCAGACCAGGCGCCCTGCAGTGGTCCGCCATAGTCTGAGTCCAACTGTAGGGCGTCCTGTACAGCAGGGAAAGACTTTCATGACCGAAGAATTGGTATGCTCACGACTCAGGCCACAAGAATCCCTGTGCAGCACATCAAGGCAAAGGGGGTGCTCCAGGCTTCAGGCCGCGAGGCACCTTGTGCAGCAGAGACAGCATGTACAATGGGAGAGAAGGTGCCCTGATGGCATAGCCCATGAGGCATCCTGTACAGCAGAGAGACGCAGTCACGTCCTGAGAAAGCGTGCACAGGCTCATGCTGCAAGGTCTTGCCGTGCAGTCGAAAGGGGAGCCAGGCTTCAACAATCAAAGGAAGGCTAGACCATGAGATCTTGTACAAAATAGAGGCACTTGGCCAGCATTGCCATGAGTATCCTGTACTAATTTCTGGGTCAACGGGCCCACCTGGTGTTGGGTGGAGGGTGTGCTCAGCCCTGCCATGTAGTCCTGACCAAAGCGGTGACCCAGCAGCTGCAGCATGCCAGATGCTGGTTCTGCACGTGCCTCCTGGGAATCTGTGGCAATGTGCAGGGTCCTGTAGGGCGATTTGGCCCGAGGAGAGCGGCCAGCCAGTTCCCCCTGCGAGTCCTGCAGAGCATTTATGCTCAGCATCTAGTCACCAGTTGCCACCGGCATGTGCTTGCTGGCAATTTGCAGGGTCTGGTGGAGCACTTTGGCCCTACAGGAGTAGCAAAGTCCTGAAGAGGAGTGTTGCTGGAGAGTCGTCCACTGTCATTCCGATGTGCACCTCGGCAATGTTCAGGATCCTGTCAGGCACTTTGCCCCAAGATTCGCTGTCATTTGCTACATCTAATTGCACATTGGCACAAACTGATTGCTCAGAGAGCAGGCAACAGGGTTGCAGGGGGATACGCTGCACAGCAATGCTTTACTGCAGCTGAGGGTATCCAGCTTTTGGAGCTGATGGTGTTGATGCATGAGGCAGGGAAAGCAGCAGCACTACCTGATGGAGGGCCAGCCAGCTGGAGCTCTCTGGGACCTCCAGCTTGGGCAAAGGGGCGTGCTCACTGCGCTCCTCCAACAGGGAGGCGCCCCCCCACGCTGCCTGCAGCTTGTCTCTGTAATGGCCTGAACCTGTCGCTTGGTGCTGCACCACTGACCGCCACAGCGAGCGCTCAGGCTGCCCCAGGCCCTCTGCTGGGCTGCTGCGTGGCCACTGGCTGGCAGGCCTCCTGTCAATTGAGGACTGCCTGGGTGAAACCTTTCCCTGGCTCCTGCGGGTATGGCGGCTGGCTGCCGGGCTGGATCCCCCATTCTCAGAGTGCTCTGAGGCCCTAGGAGGGTGCCTGTGTACAGATGCAGGGGGTGGAAGGGTGGAGGATGCTGGCTGTCCTGTCTGGCTGAAGGAACCTGGGTAATGGCTGGGCTGAGCTGCGACCAAAGGGCTTGCCATGCTGTGTAACGGGCTGCCCTTATCCTGCCTGCATGTCATGATGTTCTTGCTGAGCTGGATCAGCATGTGCAGCCACGGCAAGGACTGCAGCCCAGTGATGGCGGGCTGGAGGTCTTCTGCACTGGCAAGCCAAAACCCGTCAAGTTGTGTAGCGTGTGCACCAATCAGGGCATGCCTCAAATGGTAGTACAGCCTGAGCTGTGCGTTCATATCAGTTGTGAGCACCTTTCCTGACTTGACATGGTGCTTGATGAGAAGCGAGGCATTCTGCATTGGCTCCAGCAGCTTGGCCCTGGAGCAGGCAGCTTGCGTGTCCAGCAGCAAGCAGACAGACAGTGTTCTCACCTGGCCTGGTGATCGATGAATGGGGAAGTGCTCTGCACTGGTGCCAGCAGCCTGGCCCTGGCGCCTCGGCCCCAGGCGCTCTGACTGGAGCTCTGGGACCGCCCAGGGCTGCGCACCGTCCTGGCAGTTACAAAGGAGGCGTCTGGGGTGCCACGCATGGAGGACTCCTGCTCCACGCGGCACATGTCGTCCTCAGCAAGATCCTGCCCATACCTGCAGGGGCAGCATGGCACGCTCACCACCTCTGAAACGCATTGGGTGACGTCATGCATGTCTTCCATTCATGGCGGCAAATGTCTTTGTCAACAAGGTCTTGCCCCCCTTTGCAGAAGCAGCATGACATGCTGACAGGTATCATATGGGACTCTGCGCAAAAGCACGGCGGATGCCAGCGCAACAAGCCCCTCAGAGCTGCCAGGCTGGTGGCTGTCATCAGGCAGTGGGTGTGGAGGGCAGCAAGTCAACCTGGAGGCAAGTGCTTGGGAGCCCCCAAGCAGCAGCTGACATCACAGTGCACACCAGCCTATGGACAAGTCACACTGTGCTCCTGCCTCTGGCGGCTCCTTGATCAGTGGAGGAAACCAATTGTAACCACCTGCAGCCTTCAGCAACCCGTGCATGCGCCCTTTCAGGCCATGCAGCACAATTGTAAAGGGTGATCTGGTAGGCAGTCTATGTACACATGCACCTGTCGCCGCCGGCCTCGCCTCTTGTGACCTGCGCTTCTTGGCCAATGCGCCTAGCCAGACTGTCCAAAAGAGCCCTGCAGGGCAGTCAGCCGCCGCATCAAGACACCTGGTGTCAACTGGATCTGCAGCTGCCTGCTGTGACAGCCTTCAGACAGCTGCTGCAGGTGATTGAGCAAGCCCTGGGGGCGAGAGGGACAAGAGAGGTGCACCCTGGACGGCAGACTGTAAGGGCACAGCGCATTGGTGCAGGGCTATAAAAAGAAGAGACGAAGAGGAAGAAGCCCACCTGGGGCTTGCAGCGCCGTCTTGGGACCCTGCCACGGAGCCTGCAGCATCAGCTGCCGCGCGTGCAGCGGCAGCCGCAGCGTCTGCCATGTGACTCAGCGCCAGTGCATCCTGTGAGGGCGTCTGCACCGCAGCAGTCCAGTGCTGCACCACAGCAGGGTCCAGGCCCTGCTTTGCTATGGGCCGCTCTGCAGCTCCTGGCAGCAGGGCAGCGTGACTGCTGCACCCAGACCCTCGATGCTGTGGATGCTGCGGGGTGGCAGCATCGGCACTCTGGCCGATACTGCAGGCACCTGGCATGTCCTCCGCTGACCCCCGCGTGCTACAGTGCAGCGTGTTTGCGGCCTCAGGCATGCAGACTGAGGCAAGATCGTCTGTCTGGCTGCCAGAGTTTCTCTGATGAGAGTGCGGCACAAATCCAGCGGCAGCAGCCTGGTTTGCTGCCTCCAGTCGTTGAGCTGTGCTGCTGCGAGGACTCCCCTGACTCGTTCTGATGCGCAGGCCCAGGTTTGGCAGTGAGGGTGCCTCCGCGCTGCCAGGATGCTGCTGCTGCTGCTGCTCAATTGAGCCAGTCTGCGTGCCAAAGTTCTTCAGCACTCCCTGCACATCGTCAATGGAGCGCGGCAGGTGCCCCGCCTGGACCTCAGCATCAGTGCAGGCTCCGAGCTGCCGGTCTGGGGCCGCCTGCTTCTGGGTATCTGGCTGAGCCAACCGGTCCTGATCAGCAGTCAGGGCCTGACTGCTATCAGGACCTTCAGCAGCAGAGGGTCCTGATTCCTCTGGATTGGCAGGCGGTCTGACAGCAGGCTGTTCAGGCCCTGCCTCCAGCACAGTCTGGCAGGCCACTGAGGCCATGTCAGGCCCTGCTTGCACTGAGATGCTGGACAGGCTAGCACCCTTCTCGGCAGGGCTCCGGCGGCCAGCACTCACCAGCGCCTGCCGCAACTCAGCCAGTGCAGCCTGCAGCCATCAAGTGGGCTGAGTAGGGCAGGCACTTGGCCGAGGGGCGGCCTTTATGCAAATCGATGTTTGCAGATCAACAACATGGTGGCACTGACTCTCAAGGCTTGGTGGCACAGCCACCTAACCACACTTAGCCTCCTGTCTGTAACTTGCTCAGACAGCAGCTTGGTGTACAGGCAACTGCCTCTTCATGTACACCAAGGATCTCCGGGCCTGCTGCATAGGCTGTCACTGCAACCACACAGGCAATCACTGTAAAACACACCTGTTTGGAGGCCTCAGCCTCTCGGCGCTCCGCGTCAACTCTAGCTGCTGCCTCTGCAGCTGCTGAGGTGGCCTCTAGCAGAGCCATAGCCATCTCTGAGTCCGCCTGCAAGCCAACACGGTAGTACAAGCACTGCAGGGCTGCAATCCAATGCACATCAGCCGCAGCTGGTGCAAGCTGGATTGTGTCTGCAGCAAAGCCCCAGCACCATTCCAATGGCACCCACTTACCTCCAACTGCAGCTGTTTCCAGTGCTGCGCTGCCTGTTCCTGGTGGTGCTCCAGCTGCCGCTGCAGGTCAGCAGCCCTGGCATTTGCCCCCTCCGTCTGCTCCTGAGCAGCGATTAACTGCCTCTGCAACTCGTCCAGGCGCTGTTGCAACTGCTGCTGCAGGCTGGCTGCCTCGACTTTAGCTGCGCATGCCTGGCGCTCACCTGCCTGCAGGCAGGACGGCAGCATGCTGTGTTTCTAGTCTGTCAGGCGCCAAGGCTTGAGAGACACATTGTGCTTGCAGGCGGAGTCAATGCCAATACTTTGGCTTGCTGACCGCTACATGCACTCAAGAAGAGCTCATGGGTAGTTTTGCTTGAAGCAATGATGAACAGCCCAGCAGTGAAGGCCAGCTCACCTTCATCTGGCTCTGCAACTCTGCAACTTGATTGCGGCAAGTGCCCAGGTCTGCCTGCAGCTGCGAGGACTGTGCGTTGCACGCCTGGAGCTGCCGTACTGCAACCTGCAGGCAGACAGGTTATGAGCAGCGATGCACTACCACTCTGACCACGCGCAGACCCTGCTGCAGGTGCTCCCAGACTGCCCCTCAGGTGGGTGGCAATTGTCAAAGCTGCACACCGACTGCACAGCACAACTCAAACTCTAGGAACCTGCAGATGGCAGTCTGCAGAAACCAGTGGGTGTACCTCATGGTCAGCTGTACAGCGCGAGTGGGCTTCCCGCAGCTGCCTGGCCTCCGCATGAGCACTCCTGACCTCATCCTCCAGCCTTCCTGCATCAGGCACTGCAGACACTCCGGAACTTCTGTACTGACGAGAGACAAAACAACATGCGGCAGTAAGGACCACAGAGATTGCCGCCATGCCTCCAATGTTCGAGAATGCGGTGCGAACATGTGATATCGAGACCACCAGGGCATACTTTTTGCAGACTGGCTCACAGTCAGGCAGCCCACTTGTGCTGCAGATAGGCAGGGCATGTATTTGTGGGCCGCCCGTGGGGGCTCTGAGAACCCTCTTCCTGGCTGAGCTGCAGCCACATTGCAGTACTGCGGAGCCATAGTCACATCATGGGTGTCCTGAGGGCCCTGCTTGCCAGTTCTGTATCAGGCAAGCAGAGCGTCGCACAATCTCATCAGCTTGGCTGACCTGACAGTGCTGCATCAAACCCAGTGCATACCAGCGCTCCTTCGTACTGGTGTGACCCTGCTACCATGCAGAAGATTGTGCAGCAATGGCTCACCTTGCTAAGAGATCCACCCGACAATTCCATGCAGCATCCATCCAGAGCACTATCATGCTGTGCTGCTGTTGTCAAAGCTTTGTGCAGCTGTGCCTCCTCTGTGCGCAACCCATGTGGCTAAAGCACAGATGTCCTAGCAGTAGAGCTCTGTGTGGTTTCGCCGCACCTGTCCGGGAGATCCACATGGCAGTGCTGTGCTGCAGGGCCTCCTCCTTCTGCTTCAGCGCAGCAGCAGCCTGCTGAGCTGCAGCCTCAGCGAGATTGTCTGGCTGCACACCTGCAGACAGTGCAACCCAGTTCTTCATGCACCTGGAGATGCCCTCAAAAGGAGGGCTGTGTGCCAAGCCTATCTCAGCAGGTCACCCTTGCAGCAAAGTGTGCCAGATCGATTATTCAATGAGGCACCTCCCCCTCTCGAAGGGGCAGACCCTGGTCAGATTTGCAATGGAATGCATGCACCTGGGTCCTAAGCCACAGCTCCAAGCGTTTCATCTAGACAAGGGTCTGTTGCTTGTACTAGATGGCCCCAGAGCGCCAGGGACTCACGTTGCTGGGCCAGGCGCTCATTGACCTCCTTCAGCCTCAGGATCTCCTGCCGAGCAGCCGCCAACAGGCTGTCCCTGCCAGGGGCCTGCCCCATCCGTGCCAACAGGGCACTGCTAACTACTCCCTCAGTCTGCACTGCCACAGAGGCGTTTGCCACTGCTGGCGCAGGTTGCTGTGTGACAGCTGACCGCTGAGCTTCTGGGGAATGGGGCCTGGTAGCAGCAGGTGTGTCCCAGGATTTGGCATGCCTGGCCGCTGCTAGTGTGGCCTCTTCAGCAGCAGAGGTGTGGTGTGCCTGCCTGCTGCTGGCATTGCTGACAGGATGCCGCTGACGGGAAGTCTGGTGGGTTGGGCTGGTACCAGACGAGCCAAAGGCACTGCCGCCGCTCGAGCTCTCAGCACTGCACAAAGACTCACCCCTTTGTGACTGGCAGAGCGGCAGGGACACAGCACGGCAATGGCCTGTTCAAGCCACAGGATCAGGAGGCATTCAATGGTGACTGTGAGACATGACTTGTTTGCCTCGTTTCAATAGGCGACCCAGGCAATGATGAACATCAGGCAGGCGACAAGGAGGCACACAGGCTCACCCTGAGCAGTCATCGCCGCTGAACCCCAGTGCTGCCTGCCAGTCCGGCTGAGACTGCCTGCACCGCCGCCGCTGCCTGGCCCCTGTGCGACGGCTGTGCTGGGCCGCCTCCAGCTGGGCTTCAAGCATCATGCCGCGGGACTTCTCTGCCTCCAGCTGCTGCCGTAGCTGCTGCACCTGCAGGCAGGCAGCGGCAAAGGCAGGCTTGAGAGCAGTTTGCTGAGCAGCACACCTGAGGTGCTGCTCCAATTAGCTACAACTTGAAGTGCTTGGGTGCCCACTTCAGATGTGACAGCCCTTGGCCTGGAAGCAGACCGTCAAGCTGATGATCGGCTGCCTTCAGGTGTGCTCATGGCTGCATTGAGGCAGCTGCCATTGTGAGTGACTCATGCAGCGGCACGGTGGCTGCACAGGCCGCGCTGCAAGGCTAGCAGGGCTGCCAAACGCCCTTGGTCGGCAGGGGCTGCAGTCTGTGCCAGCACAGCCCACTGTTGAGTCAACAAACAATGCAATCGCACATAAGATCCCACCTGATGCTGGCTGCCTGCCGCTGCCTGAGCCACCAGCTGGTCCGAATCCTTCAACTGGTCAAGTTGCTGCTGCAACCTTGCCACAGTGGTCCTCTCAGCCTGCAGACCAGCCAGTGCTCTGCTCAGCTTCCCTGCTGTGGCGTGGCCTGTGCAAAGGCAGCCCTGCTACTACCTCATAGAGCAGCCACAAGTGCGCAATTCCTTGACTTGGGCTGACTCAATGTCTGCAAAGCATGTGGTAAATGTTTTTCTCATGCGTCTTGCACACTCACAATTTGCGCCAGCTGCTGCCTTGCAGGAGGTTTGCAGACCACAGCCTGTCACAGGTCTGGCTTGCAGTGGCGCTGGCACACAAGCAGTTTGCCACAGCAGCTGACCTGCAGTGTGGCCTCCCACTGCTGGCGCTCCTGCTGGGCAGACTCGCGCGCCTGGTGCAGCTGGGCTTTGAGCGGGCTGCTGCTGGCAGACTGGCGCAAGGCAGGTTGCCTGCCCCTGTTTGGGCTGACGTTCTCCACGTCAGTAGCACCTGCAGATGGGCATGCCTGGCGCCTCAGCCTCCTGACTTGAGGACGCTGAACGCCGTCAAGCTCTGCAAACACAAGTCCCCCTGGACTGTCACAACTCCAAATGCGACCAGCCGCTGACCGCAGGGAGCTTGCTGATCCAGGAACATTGCAGGGACTGATGATGATGCACAAAAGCAGCCTGCAGCATGCCGCCCTGCTCTCTCACCAAGCATCCTGCTGCCTGCGCTGCCGGCAACTTGCCGCCCAGCTGTCTGGGGGCTGCCCGCCTGTGGATGGCTGCCAGCAGGTGACCTGGCTGCTGCGGGACCTGTGCTCTGCCTGAGCTGTTCAGTCTGTGCCTCTGCAGCCTCTCTGCGCTGGCGCTCCATGCGGAGCTGCCCCTGCAGCTCCTGCATGTGGGCCTGAGCCTGGGCCTGCACCGCTTGGAGCTCCTGGTCATACCTGCAGGCACAAGCAGACCGCTCATATTCCTGTAACTGTGCTGCAGCTTCGCGGTGCCAGGGGTCCAAGCGCAGCTGCCCTAAAGCTCTTGCATCTGTGGCTTGGCCTGGACCTGCGCTGCCTGAAGAGCAGACCAGCAGGTGAGAACAGTGAATCCAGCACATGTTGGCTTTAACGTCTGGCATGGGCGCTCACTGCCTGCAGCTCAGGGGCTGACCTGCAGGCACAGGCAGGCTACCAAGCGTCTGCTGAGCTGGCTGGGCACTTTATCGATGGCAGGGAAATCACGGCTGGTGTGTGCACCAGGAGCTGTAATTGCTATGTCTTGGGGGCTGACGTGGAGGGACGCCACCATGTTTTGGCTCAGCCAAACCCAGCCACAAGCTGTCCCAGCCATCCCATGCAGCTGACCAACAAGCAGCCCACGAGCAGGACTTGCCCATACGCAGACTGCACGCGTAGTGGGGCAAGATGACTAGCTGTGAGGGGCCAGGCGAACCACCCATGTCACATTCCAGCGCTTGTGCACTCCACGCCATGCTTGCAGGTTTCTGAAGGTGATGCTTGCCTGCGCGCCGTCTGCATGCCGTCCTGCGAGTCCAGCTCAGCAATGCGGGCCTCCTGCCAGTCCATGTGCAGCCGCGTGTCATGCAGCGTCGCCTCTGCCATCTCCCTGCAGAAAGCAAGGGGTGGGACGTGACTTGCCCCCAGCTGTCGGTAACGCTGCAAGGGGTCCAGCTGCAGTCCAGCTGCACATGATGATGTTGGCATTGCCATAGGCCAGTGCATCATTGATGGCACCTCAGAACCCTTGGAGGTGATGCTTTCAGAGTGAAGTGCAGCCAACCGTGCAGCCAGGACCTCCCCCGTAGCCTCTACGCTTCCATGTAGTACAGCAGTGCCGCGGTCACTGGCCTCATGGGCTCTGATTAGAGAGGTGTATGGTGAGATTTCTGCAGGGTGCCATCTGAGGCTGCAGCACACCGGGCAATCTCTGCTACCGCTGCAGCCCACTACTGTGTCTGGTGAACACTGCATGTCACGACCTAACAGTGGCAGCTGGCTTCACAATGCTGCTTTGCTTCACTGAGGTGCCTGCCAGCTGTGAGAGGCTGCGGCTCACTAGGCAGCCTACGCCTCTGCCGCAGCCCTCTGCTTCTCCAGGCATGACATGCAATTTGCTCAGCAGAACAGTGCAGCTGGCCTCATGATGCTATTGTGACTCAGCCCCCAACAGGTACTCATCAAGTGTGGTGTGAGGCTGCAGCTCACCAGGCAGTTCCCGTAGCGTCCCAGATACTTCTCCATTGGGCTACTTGCAGCAAGAAGGTATCCACCATGAAGAGGATAGCTCACCGGGCGGCCTCCGACTGTGCTGCAGCCCTCTGAGCCTCCTGAAGCTGCAGGCGCATCTGGGCAGCCTGCTGCTGCGCCTCGTGTGCATGGCGCGCTGAGGCATCTGCTTGCAGCATGGCATCAGCCACCGCCTTGGCGGTGTCTGACTTGCCCTGCTGAAGCTCTGCTCTTGCTGCGGCAGCTGCCTCCACCTGCAAAGAGTGGTGTGGATGTCAGAGGGTTGGGCGCCCCATGCAGCATGCTGGTTGCCTGCCAAGCCTGGTGACACCATACAGGCCGCTACTTTACCAAGCTTCTGGTCGAAGGCACGAGTTTCCTTGTGATCTTCACAGACAACTATGGCATCTAGAGCTCACTCATGTTGCTAGTGACGCACTGCCACCTCTTACACCCAATCAGTCAAGCTTGGCTAGAGGGATAATGACATGGTCAGTTCACAGCCCCTGTGCCGCTTTGCAGCCTACTTTTCTTTGCTGTGTTGCTGCATCTGAGCACTGTTGCCCCAGCGAAGGCAGTTGATGACATGCAGTTCTTCCAACACTCACGAGCCAGTGCTCAAAAGGAAAGTAGCGCTGCTGCCATACTCTGCTGCTCTTGCCGTTGCTGTGCTTCAGTGCTGTGCTGTGCAACACCCAGACCAAGCATGCAAATGGAGTTAGCCTGCATGGGACCACCATATACATTGCAGCTCACCTGCTCATTCAGCTTGTTTTCAAGATCAGCCACTTGTCTAGCGCGAGCCTTGCACAGCAGACGGCTCTGAGCCGCCTCCATGCTCAGGCGCTCCCTCTCTGCAGCTGCAGCCTGCAACATGGCTGATTGGTACATGGTTGTGATGCTTGCGTTTCAGAGCTGGCAGACATGGCAACACCACAGGGATGGGCACACAGTCTGAACCTTCAGAATCTCTAACAACCCTTGATTGCTGAGCCTCCCTCAAGCAGTTCAGGACCCAGATTGTCTGTCATTGCAGCATGATGAGGCACAGGCTTACTTGCAAGCCATGTAATTGCAACCATTGCTGCACACCTGCTGCTGGGCCTGCATCTGCTGCTGCAGCCTGGCTTGCTCAGCAATGGCCTGCTGCTGAGCGATGGCCGCGGCTGCAGCAGCTGCCGCCTGAGCTTTGGCCTGCTCCTGCAGCTGAGCAATCGTGCCGCCTCGGAGAGCATCCAGGTCACCGTGGTGCAGCTGCCCCTGGGGAAAAGGCAGAAATGTTCTCAATGCTGCCTCAGATGAGCAGAACAGGCAGGCAGGCAGCATGTGCAAAGGTGTGGATAATTGCAGTCAGAGGCGGCTGGAGACATACATGCAAACCACCATTCGTGATGGTTTCGAGCGAGGCAGACCCTGTATCTATACTGCAGCCATGTCCTGCTGCTGAGGCAGTTGAGGTGGCTCATGCACAAGCAGTCCTGAACAGGACTGTACCTGCAGTAGAGCCATGTCCTGTTGCTGCTGAGCCAGCATCTGCCCCCGCTCTGCAGCCTCAGACTGGGCTGCGTCCCTGGACCTCTGCAGCTCTGCCACCTGCAGGCAAGAGACACACATTCTGGCATCGCAGAAGTGTGTCGTGCAGCAACTTCAAGCAAGTCAGGCACAAGGTTTAGCAGGGAGACCCAGCATAGCCATGTGCAGGCATACCAAGCGGGTAGTGCAGCACAAGCCAAGCACAACATGCAGACAACAATGTCTGTGGGCGCCCTGTGAAGTCCCTAGTGTGTGGCCCACCTGCTGCTGCGTGTAGTCCAGAGTCTGCTGTGCCTGCTGCAGGGCAACTCGCAGCCCAGACACTGTCGCATGCAGCCTCCCATCCTCCATGCTGGGCAGCAGGGGCGCCAGGAGGTCCCCCCTGCTGCCAGCCGGCCTGGTTGGCAAGGAGGGCAACACGGCCTCAGGTGGCGTCACAGCAGCAGTTGCCAAGCTGCTGTGCCCGCCTGTGCCTCCTCCCTGGCTGGCTGCAGGCTGCCCCTGGCGCACTGGGCCTGTAACTGAGCCAGGGTTGGCTGCCGGCGTGTATGGGGAGGCAGGAAGCTCACCAGCCGCCAGACTGCCAGCAGGCCATGGCGCTGCCTGGCTGTCAATCGGGGTCTGAACTGCAGAGGTGGCCCTCAGTGAAGTGCTGGCAGCCTGCTGTCCTGAGCCAGCACCCCCCTGGGACCCTGACATGTGCTCAGCACTGATACTCCTGGCAGGTGCTTGCTGTGGATCGTGACTCCTGCCATTCTGCCAGACGCTGCTGGGGGGCTCCACGCTGTAGCTCCAGCCTGCTTGCCCCTGGGGGCCTGCCCTGTGCTGCTCCCGAGCGACCCTGGGATGCTGCTGCGGGCTCCTTGTGCTCTGGTGTTCAAAGTTCTGCTGCCACTCGCTGCCCCCGCTCTGATGCAGAGAACCCTGCTGATGGCTGCCCTGGGGCTGCTGAGCTTGCTGAGCCCAAGCAGGCCCAGGCAAGGTGAGTGCTCCCTGCTGCAATCCACTCTCCCTGCTCTGGTGCGGAGAGCCCTGCTGCTGACCGCCCAGGGACGGATCAGTGTACTGAGCTCCAGGCGTCCCAGCAGCCCCAAGCAGCGCCTGCGTGCTGACGGGCTGTGCAGCATTGGGCTGCCCAGAAGCTGTCAATGCAGTGGATGCCCCTGCATGAGGGCTCAGTGCCCACGCCGCAGGCTGCTCCCTGCCACGCTGCTGCAGGCCTGCCGAGGGCTCTCCCTGGGCAGGCTGGGGTGTCAGGGAGCGGCTCCTCACATACTGCCCTGAGTAGGAGCGCAGGCTGTCAGGCAGGATGTAGTGGTTGAGCTTGGGCGTCCCCCTGGTGCTGCATGGGGGGGCCACCTGATCTGGGCGGAACACCCAAGACACAGGGGACGGGGCTGCCCCTGCAGGGCACCCAGGGACATGTGTACAGCCAAGCTTGACTGCTGCCGCAAAACATGATGAAGGACTGCAAGCTGCTTTACAAATGGAAGCCACAGTGGCACATGCAGGAGCCTGAAAACGCATCACAACATGCTGCAGGATGCCTCCTATGATGCATGTCTCCCACCTGGCAATGATGCTGCAGCAGCAGAAACCGCTGAAGGAGGTGCCTGGCCAATCCCTGCAGCCAGTCAACACCAGGGCATCGTTGTGAAGGCCAGGGTGCCAAATCCTTTCCTGGACACTGTGGTGCTGCATGTTTGGCAAGCACTTTCTCACCTGGTGCTGGCAACTGCTGCAGTCTCCTGGCAAAGTCAGCAGCATCCTGGGGACTGTGGAGCGCTGCCTGACGGGCTGCAGCATCGAAGATGAACTCAACCCCCGACTCATTCATGCGGTGTTTATTCAGTGCCTCAGCTCCATGCGTAGACCTAGGGACTCAGAGATCACTGCGGTCAAACAGAACAAACTTTGACCCACCTGCTGCTGTGCAGGGCTGTTGTTGCTCTCAGCTTCAAAGGGTGTCAGCGTCGTGGAAGGGGCCACGAGCGTTGCAGCACTCTTCTGCGCCATCAAACTATGAGGCAGCAGCTTGACTTTTGCAGCCAGGGGACTCTGTTGCTGCTCTGCCCGCCTGCCACCTCTCATTGATCTGCTGCGTGCACATTCATGAGATATGTCAAGCTCTTTCTTGCCCCGTCCTTTCAAGATCCACGGTTGCTAGGACAGCACTGGCAAGCCATCCAGCTCAGGACATCAGCAGCCTGGATGCTGCGGCCAGCTTGTGAAAGCTGCAGGTACACTGCCAAAAGCTGCAGAGCTGTGAGCGACTGCCCTGGCCTGGATATGCAATGTTCAGGAGCTGCCTGCTGGCGTCTGGAGGGTTATGCAAGATGGTTATGCAACTGATCAGTGGCAAGTCAGATGGGTGTTTCAATTGTCTGCCTGCAGCGTGCACTTGCGGTCAGGCAAGCAGCCCTGAAACTCACAGCAGGTGTGTCTGGCCATTGAGTTTCCTCTGAAACACACATCTGTGCAGCCCCAGTGAGTTGCCTCTCTGCCTTCCCGTACCGTTGTTGCAGGCAGTCAAGTTGTCACAGTGGAGCAGCTGCAAATAGCTCTGCAGCCATTGCCTCAGCAGCCGAGAAGCATGCAGCAGCTGAAGGGGAAGTTGTGACGCATTGACACAACCTGCACAGATGCTCTTGCGTTGTTGCACGTTGTGGCTGGTCTGACATAGCCAATAGAACAGAGGATGCTGCGCGCCTGTCCACCAGGCTGGAATAACCCTCGCCATCAATGGGTAGCCACCACATGTCTCATATGGGGATTCCAAAGGCTTATTGCTCAGTGGGGGCTGTGTCCCAGCCACCTCCCCAAATGCAGATACCCTCCAGCATCTCCACTAACGCTGACAATCCTGAGCTTTCCCTGTGCCCAGTTGATTTCATGATCTTACAGTGAGGGCGTGTTCATAACACTTGAAAACATACTACAGGACATTGACTGCTGAGGAGGGGCTTTGTGACACCATTGGACATGACAGTCCCCCACTCTCATGGGGAGTAGACATCAATAACTGGCATGGGGCATTTCAGCACGTCAGTGATGTGGCAGTGTTAGCAAGCGAAGGGGGCCACTCAGAAACAAGAAAGATCAAAGCATAAGAGTTGCTATCAATGGAACAATAAAGCTGCAGTGAGGTGCTACCCCACAGTGATCTGGTTGGGACAGCTATAGCTGCGTTGGATTCACAGCTGACTTGTGACATGTACAAATCCCAACACCTACATCTAGGAAGTCGACGAAAAGGGGGTGTAGCCTTGCACATCTATGGTCAGCTGCTCAATGCTACCTGCAGAAACAACAGGCAGCAAGTTTATGGCTCCAGTCATGCTCAGGCAGCACCCAGCCCAATATTGTTGAGCCTCATCATAGGACAGCATCAGTCAAAGACCTGCTCTCACCAATAGCACCAGCGAGGCTGACACAGAAACAAATGACGTTGATGCCTTGCAACCAGAACCAAACTGGGGAGAACCTCTTGTAGTTATTCCTCTTGATGTGCCTGGATTCAAAGGTCACGCTGTCAGCAACTTGAATTAGGCCTGCGATCAGCAATGCAAGGGCCATATTGAGCAGTGGGGCCAAACTCACATGAGCACCGGGAAAAAGATGGTTAGAGGCCAGAACTGCAGGGTATGAGAGAGGGGAGCCCTGAGGTTGATGTTGCAATTGCAGGCTTTGCCAACGTGCTCTCAGGTACCCCAAAACACTTTGCCTGTTCTCAGACATGGCAATTGGAACACTTGGCTGCTGACTTTCCAGGCATGAATGCAGACTGCATGCAGCCAGCACTGTGACAGCCCTGAAGCTGCAGCATGATAGCCTACAGAGACACAGCAGCGTGGCTCACCCCGAGGGCACCCAGGAAACCAACAACATCGTTGAAAAATGGAATCAGTGCTGCAATACATGTGACCTGGAAAACAACAAAATCTCATGAGCAGAGGTCCAGCCAACGAGGCTCAAGCAGACAGACCTAGCTCTGCACACGCACCACATCTCAGATCTTAGCCTCATACAGCATGCAATGTAGCTTGTGCTCTCAGTCCATCAGGCCAGACACACCTGGCAATGATGCAGCATGCCTGAGCAGGCACATGTGTTGAGACAGCATCAACACAGCACAGAGCCAATGTGCAGGGCATGTGAGAGTGACATTGCACTCACCACGCAGACGTAGACTGTCCGCCAACAAAGTCTGAAGGCATTCAGGCGCATTATGCCCACCCCTGGGATTTTGACCGGCAGCTGCAGCATCAAGCATGGACTCTTGAATGTCAAGGCTGCCAGCGTGACTCAGATCAGCATCACACCATGCAGCACAAGACTAACTTAATGTTGGCGCCCAGCAGGATTGCTGAGGCCAGGCAGTGGCCCCAGAATTGCACCCAGGCACAGTGCTATGCAGCATGGGCAGTGGTGCCTTGCAGGCCAGTGCTCTTCAAGCTGCATAGCCTGAGCACCACCAATTCAAGTAAAACTGGCCATGGCCGATTTGCAAATAGGATCAGCAGGCCCCACGTAAGCAGGGCAGCCTGGTTCCAGAAGCTGGCAGAAGGGACACACATGCGCATGGCTGGAAGGAGAAGGGAGCCGCAGCTGTCAGCTGGTGACAAGAATTGACTTGACTGCTGTGCACTCACCTCCTTGTGCGTGAAGAAGTTTACGGGAACCTTACGGAGCAGATAACGCTCAACAGCCCCATACAAAGGTTGCGTCCAGACTTGGTAGGCTCCAATCAGGTGGATGGCAACAGCAATGTTGGCAAGCGCCACGACCCAGAAGGGGTGCTCAAAACCGCCCCCAGAAAGGATATTGCCGGGCGCTGCAAGACAGACAGACAGGCGCAGCATGAGGCGATGCTATGCCGCAATGTAAAGGCTTGACACAGGTGCAATGCTGTGTGTCAAGGAGGCAACTCAGACGGACAGGTGCAGCATGAGAGTTGCTACGGCAACCTGGAGAGGCAACCCCTCAAGAGCTACAAGACATGAGTGCATTGCTCTACAATGTTATGCTGCTCACAGGACATACAAGCGCTGCGTACACTGTATGTGAACCAAGGCACAGGAACGTATGCAGTGCATGACGTATGCCAAGCCGTGTCAACGGTCAGCCTTGCTGAAGAATTTAAGCGGGGCGATGACAGCTCATGAGGCATAGATGTCAGCAAGGCGCGGCCACGCCGTGGCTCACCTTCGTTGCCAAATCCAGCAAAGGCGACGGTGGCAATGCTCGCGTCTGCAGAGTAAAGTCTGCCATCACTAGTGAGATGTCTTAACGGATAGACTGAATACGCAATGCACTGAGCTGAGGATGAAGCGACAGGTAGTGCAACCATGCTTTTAGCTATTGCAAATGCTCTGCAAGCGCTGCCAAACAGGTGCTGGTCACGGAACCACATGACAGTATAATTGCAGACACAGTGCTGCACATAAAGTCAGCAAGGCAGAGCCTCACAGAACATGGTGGTCGCAGTGATACTGAAGCGAGAGGCTTTCTTCATCTGCTTGGCCTCGCTGTTGCCGGGCAGCGGCTTGATAGTGTCTTGGATCTCCACCTGCAGGCAGCAGGCACAGCTGTATGCGACTGCAGCCTTCCAGTCAGAAAGCTCAGTAAGTACCCAGACAGCGGAAGGGAGCCCTGCTGCGCAGCTGTGGCAAGCGAAAGGAAAGTCACAGGTTGAAGGGTGCTGTAGCTTCTATTTGATTGAGAAGCAGCCAGGCGGCACTTACTGCTGTGAGCACTAACAGCTCCCCCACTTCCACGCTTCACAGGAGCGCAAGCAAGACGAGCGGTGCAAGCACATTCGACTGATGAGCAACAGTGTAGGCGCCCCGCACTGCTGGCATGGATGCAGGGCAGCATGTGTGCGACGCAGCAGCATACATGCCCAGAGTCTGGGGCAGGGGAGCCACACCACAAGTAACGATCAGCAGCACCCACGCGCAGGCCAGGGCTCACCAAGATGAAACTGAAGCTGAATGCAAAAGCGATAGCTCCAAGTGCATTGAAAACCAGCCAAACTTTCCCGGCGTGTGTGGTGTCAACGCCTGCTTGAATGCCACCTGCTGTTCCCGTGGGGTGCGGCCCAAAGTGGCCTGCATGCAAGCATCAAGCATTGTGGCAGCAGGCAGCAGAAGGACAGCATCGCTGTACTGCTGTTTGCTGTGAGGTGCAGCCCAGGAGTGGCCTGCACACCAGCTCAAACCAGACAGCGGCAGCAGGAGGGGCAGCAGGTTCCCTGCGTGAACAGCAGGTCCTGGCATGGTCTGGGAAGCTTCTGTCGTTTGCTGGTTACAGTGCCAGATAAGGCGTGATGTGCTCAGAGAGCTGCACCAGAGGTGACTCCATGGCAGCAAGTGGGGAAGCAACTGCTGCACCACTGGAACAAGTCATGCAAACCAGGAATGTGACACCTGATTGGGCCTGCTTCACTCTGACATCTATTGCTTGTTTGAGCTGTGTTGGTGGACCCTCCCTGGCAGCAGAGCAGAGTGTGGTTCTCACCTGAAGCCTGGGTGATAGACAGCCCCAGTATGATGAATGAGTACAGGAAGCTCATGCATGCTGAAAGTATAGAAAGGACCCACCTGCAGCCAAGGCATGTGACATCAATATGTTATGGCTGCTGTAAGACTGCCAGCAAGCCCGGGCCTCTGAGCCTGACTGCCTCAGCAGGTAGCAGCCTCTAACACCAGAGACCAGGGTTGCCAGCACGCCAGACTGGCTGACAGGTGGTGCCTTCCCGCTGCCAGGTACAGCAATGCAAGCCCAGGTGCACTGGCGCTGCCTTGCTGGAGCAGGGCAAATAGCGCTCATGGTAATGCAGCACCAGGAACTCACAGGCGGTCCATGTCTGGCAGTTGAGAAAAAAGGATCTGGATGGCCCCAAAGATGATGAAATACTTGTTGTTGTTGGTCTGCAGCATGGCAGAGACAGAGGGCTGATTGCACCGCCACCTTCAACAGAGAGCATAGGTTGGGGCAATGGCAGGCTTTCAGCTGGCAGCGCTTGGCTTGCACGAGATGAACCCATAACCTCCGGCAAGCAGCCCAGGCAGCAGCAGTGCAACAGGACTCTTGAGTGTGCTGACAATATGGATGGTGGGCCGTGACCCCCAGCAGCAATCACGCACAGTGCCGGGGCAGTGCTCACCGTGCAAATGGTGGCCCCATCAGGTCCCTGAGCCTCCGCAAGCTGCCCAGGATTGTTATGGTAGCAGATCGTGTTCTTGGTGGCGGCCATACTTAGCCCAGCTGTGATGGTGTAGCCAATGGAGGTCCCAATAAAGTTTGAGTACTGCAGGCAGCACAATTTGGGTGATATACCCTCAGTGCAGTAGATGAAGTGACAATGTGCAGGGAGGGAGCGGCTGGCAAGGAGGCAAACAGAGTTGGCTGTGCACATGACGAGGTGGGCTGGATCCACCGTTGGCGGGATGTTGCATGCTACCAATGGATGCTTGAATGGACATGACTGAGCAGGACGCAGACGCGAGTCTGCAACTTGCTGACCTGGGCCAGTCCACACCAGAACATGTAGCGAGGGCCTGCAGGCAGGGGCAGGGCTGGTTTCAGCAGTGCAGCATGACCTCAGGAAATCGCGGCCAAACCTCAGCCACCAGAACCAGTCATCTCCACTGCATGCTGCAGCCGCAGGATGGCCCCATGCACCTTATCACCGCAGCCACCTGCCGCAGCCCCCTGCCATCCCCACCCTGCCAACCTCACAGCAGGCTGCAGCCTTCGACTTGTCACAATCTGCACAAGGTCTCTTGAGGGGCGCAGGCAGCAGATGTCACTGCAAAACACACCATGACACTCAAGCCAGCAACATCACAGCTCCCCAGCTGTCCCTATCAACACTGCCTCTGCACACTGCCTCTGCACACTACCTCTGTAGCAGCAGCACAGCAGAGTACAGCAAGACAGGTGACAACCCCAGAGCTCAAGGGCCGCACCAGCAGTGTACAGCACCTTCTTGAGGGCAGGCAACAGAAGCCATAGAAATCCCACTCACCAAGGATGGTCCTGACTGCATCCACATAGGTGTAGTTGCGCTGCCCCGTGTTGGGGTCAGGGTATCTGTAGCAGTCTGCCAGCATCATGGTGGTGTACCAGGTCACGGCGGCAAACAGAAACAGGATGAGGGGCGCTGCTGCCCAGCCAATCTGCAGGCAAACAAGCAGACTATTGCACTGCTCACCCCACACAAGCAAAGTGCACTCCACACAAGCATGCTGCTGCACGCTCCTGCGGACAGCTTATTCATCTGCAGGCACACCACTCCACGCCCTTGCACGTCTACCATGCACACCACTAAAGCATCTCAAAGCACAAAGCTGTCATTCAAGCAAGCCGCCAGCATGTCTGGAGACAGCTGTGCAGCAGATGCTGCAGGCAAGTAAAATCGGAGGCACTACCAGACAACGTGCAAGTGCTCTGTGGCCTGGCAACATGTTTGGCAGCTTTGTAGACAGAACTTCAGACAGCGGTCTGGGCCAGCCCAGCTGCCACCACTGCAGAGTCTCATGGGGTCCTGCTGCCCCAGATCAACAAGAGGGATGCCACGGAAGAGGCTGAGTGGACAGTGCTCACCTGCTGTGTATCAGCCTGAACACAGCGACTCGGGCAATGACTCACCTGTGCAAAGGACCAGGGCAGGGACAGAACCCCTGAGCCAATGACAGCCGTGATGATGTGCCCTGACGCTGTCTTCCAATTGCCTGCAGCAGCAAAGAGCAGTAAAGTTTGTGAGAGATGACCCAGGTAAGCAGTAGAGCAGCTGCAGCACAAACCAGAGGATCGCAAAGGCAGCACCAACACCTGCCCTGACATGCCCTTGGCAGCCCAGACACAACAGCTTGAAGCAGCAGCACAGGTGGCCTGCACCAAACGGTAGCCTTGCTGGACAGCTGGCATAACCCCCTTACAACTCCAGAGCTAGCGAAAGCTAGGGGCTGTGAACAGACATTGCTGCCGTCGTGTAAGTGCCAGCCTAGATGGCCTTGAGAGACAGCCACCACAAGCATCGTCCCGCAGACCACCAGCCCAGCCCTGCACAAAGCCAGATGGGCCCGGGAAAGCAGCAGCTGCGCCAAGTCCTAGCTAGATTGTTCTCAGCAAACAGACGGGGAGTTTCACTCAACCTCACTGCATCTCGCAGCAGTAAGGGCTTGAAAAGCAACAGGTGGCTGCATGCGCATGTCCTGGCCACCACCCTGGAGGTGCGCCTATCAGCAGCAGCCAGCGCACCAACCCCCAAGACTCATAAACGGCGACAGCCGCACCTGACCTGGCTGGGCCGCCACCCCGCAGCCGGCTACTGTCTGCATGTTGACAACACACCTGTCCTGGCTACCACCCCATCGTCATCCAGGGCAACTTTGTTCGTGTCCCCTTCAGCCACATAGAAGGCTGCCCGCCCATTCATGGCTTGGAAGGTGCCCCCACCCTCGACCTGCTTGAGCTTGACATCGCTGGCAGAGTCCCCAGATTGCTCGAGTGACGGCCTGCAGCAGCAGGCAGCGCTGGTCCAGCGACGGTTACACGATAAGGTGGTCAGCAAACGACTGACGGCACTGGCTGACCTGCCAGACAGCCCCAGCAGTAAGTTGCCCGGCAA
This sequence comes from Asterochloris sp. CNOR1, assembly GCA_963969365.1. NCBI lineage: Eukaryota > Viridiplantae > Chlorophyta > Trebouxiophyceae > Trebouxiales > Trebouxiaceae > Asterochloris > Asterochloris sp. CNOR1. The sequence goes on from OZ017760.1 coordinate 494,628, forward strand.
GTGTCAAACCCATGTAATACATGAAGTGTCACAGCATTCAGTGCTCAAAATGTTCAGTTCATCAGCACTGCGCAGATGGGAAGCAGGTGGCTGGCCTCGGCTGCTGCCCAGATAGTGAGGCCGGCATGTGATGCTGTGGCTCTACAGGCCAGGCAGGTCAAGGACACAGCAGCCAGTCACAATGTGCAGCCCCTCCGCCAGCAAGGCTGACATAAACTGTGACCGCCTTTAAAAGGCAACAGCTGACCAATTCCGTCATGCTGTCTGCTGTGCATACACAGCATGCACGTCAAGGCTTGCAGGCTGACATCAGATGAATATGCTGCCAGATGAAGCCAGCCCGCCTTGCTGGAAGGCAAAGGGCGATGCCGCCAACATAAAGCGGAGCCAATTAGAATCAGCAGTGTCAATCTGCGACTACTGCCGCGGCACAAATGGCTCATATGCTGGCACGCAGCCACTTTGCAACTGGCAGGTAAGGTCATTCATGAGCCTCTCTCCCCCAGGTGCACTCCCAGCTAATCTGGTTCAGAATCCTGCTGCAGTGGGAGCCTGTGCCGCCAGAACAGCTCTCACCTGGCACTCATTTTGGCCCCGGAGTGAGGGTCCTAATGTTGAAAAGGCTTGGCTGCGCGAGTGGCCTCCTTGCCGCTCCAGAAGAGATGGCTGCAAGCTGTCAGCAGCAACTGCGAGTTTGGGAGCGTTAGTCAGGCTAATGTGTGAAGAAGGAGAAGAAGTTGTCACATGGCAGCTTACTCATAGCCACTGAAAAGACAGGCCCTGTGCACCCAAAAACAAACAGCTTTGCTGGCGTGATCTCTTAGACGTAAGTTCAGTTCATAGCCTCCAGCATGCGGTCAGGAGAGTTGCATGTACAGAAGTTGCGCTTCGCTGCCTGCCAGCGAGGTAGTGCTCTTATGCAGGCGTGTGAGGGCGGCAATGATGCTGACCCAGGGACTGGAGGCACTGGCCCATATCCTCTTTGCAAGACCTGCAGTGCAGTGTGGCAGAGTGCTGCTGGAGGAGAGCCACAGCCTCGACACAAGCTGCCCAGATTGTGCAAGAGAAAAGCTCTGAGCAAGGCCTGCAATGCAGAGGTGAGGCTGCCGTGCAGCAGGCATAGCGCTTTGCTGATCCTGCTCAGTAAGCGTACCTTGCTGCAATCCCAATTCTGCTGGGCGGCCACCACGCGTCTGGCAGTTCCCTTTAGACCAGGTTGTGCGCCTGCCCTCTGCACTGTTTGTGCATACCAGCCCAGCACAAAGGTGTCAAAACTGCTGTGACTTCAACTGCCAGCCCGACCTGCTGCCCCTGCTGTAAGTGGCAACTTCGAGGCCGAGGCTCTGCAGCGCACACAGAAGTTGGCAACAGACAGCGTGCACCTGGTTGCTGAGCCATGTATCAGACCTTGAGAGGGTATCCAGCAGTGGGCTTGGTCAAGAGGGTGCCGGCCTACCAGAACCGCAACTGCTGCCGCCTCAGACGCAACGCAGATGGCTTGAGGCCCCAACCATGGTCATGCCTCTGCAGCCCCTGGGCACCCACCTGGAGGCTGTGGACAGCTGCCTCCAGGGTCCACCTTCCGCAATGTGCCAGAGGCTTGGAGGCGGTCTTGACTGAAAGCTTGGTCACTGCAGCCCTGTTCGGAGCACGGTGCACACCTGCAGCCTGTGGGCAGCTGCCTCCAGGTTGCCCTCTCCACGTCTGCCAGGCGAGACTTCAGCTGCCAGCATTCAGCAGCTATGGCGGCAGCCACCAGCACAATGGGGCGCACCACCAAACTCAAGCAGCCCTCAGCTGAAGACATACCCATTACAGCCCTGTTCAAAGCATGGTAACCACCGTCAGGCTCTTAAACAAGAGCCTCCTGGAACCACCCCGCGCAGATGAGTTGACAGCCTCCAGCATGAGCAAGTCTGCAAGCACTGGATGGCCCCAATGCTTTTGAAGGAGTGGCTGCATGAGACGAACTGTGTGCAGTCCCAAAGTGTGTACACTGCCCAGTGAAGGCCGATACTAAATCTGCAGCACTTCGCCATGCATGTCAGATGTGCCGGGTACATGCATCTGCACACTGCACAACGTGCCAGCCATGGGGTGCATGACTTGTGATGGCAGCGGGCACCAGCCGCGCTCACCTGTTGAGACATTGGCACTGCGCAGGCCAGGTACGACTGACTAGCCGCAGTCAGGGGGCCTGCGGAGTTGATACAGCTGCCTCCCAGCTGATCCAACCTGGCTCTCTGGGCCCTGGCATCCCTGAAGCCAAGCTCTTTGCTGTTGCTTGCCCACACCAGCCACTTGCCTGTATGAAATCCTTGACTGCAAGGCAAATGCTTGGCCAAGACAAGGTGAAAGAGGTCGGGTTTGCTGCAGACGCTTGCAGGGCTTCAGAGTGCAACGTCCTGAAGCCAGCACCCAATTAGTCTTTGCTGCAGTGCTGCTTTAGTGGCAACACAAACATCCCCTTTTGTGGTGTTGCTCAGCCTATCAGCTTGCAAAGGCCCAGAGCGCTCGAGGAGCAAGAAACGCCTTTCAAGTACTCACTGGGCAGCCATGAAAATCTGAGGACCAGCCGCCGGCTGCTCCAGCATTGAGCACAGTGGATTTGTCCTGAGAGGTTGGCAGTAAAATGTGGTTGTTGCAGCATGCTCCATGGCAGACTGCACTGCTGTGGCAGTGCCTGGATGGCTATGAGGAGCGCAGCAGGGAGCTTTGCCCAGCACTCCAATCCCCGCTGCTGCTGCTCCACAGTCTCTGGTGACGTCTAGTTGTCCGGCCACATCACTGCCACGCACATTGCTGGCTGCAATGCCTGGCTGCGGCTTACGATGATACAGCTGTATGGCTGACAGGACTTGAAAAGCGTCCTCAAGCCACACTGCCTGGCAAAGGCCCAGCGGCAGGCCCAAACGCACGTAGAAATTTCCACCCCAGCACGCCAGAGTTGATCAGGCTGCGTCCAGGTGCCTCCATGCTGGATTCTCACTCCTGAAGCTCATATATGGCGGCTTCAAAGCTGGGACGCCACACAAGCATCCCCAGAGGTGAAAGCGGAGCCCCCTAACTCCTGCTCTGCCAGTGCCATCATCCTCAGTCCGGCTCCCTGTGATTCCACTGAATCAACCCACCAAAATAGAAAGCCAATGGCTTCTATTTGCAGCCGGCCACGTAAATCATACTTTATCGAGCTCAAAACCTCTGTAGAAGGCCGCCATGGCCCACAGAACCGAACCCATGGGGCAGCTGCAGCTGCACGGCCCTGGCAAGCAGGCTGTTGCCAGTGGCGTCCGCCGAGCGGCCTGCAGGTGTGCCAAGCTGGCCGCATCGGCTGCCCCTGCATCGCACGGGGTTCACCGATGCTGCTGTGGCACATTATGCCAGTCATGAGACAGGGGTGTGGCGCGGCTGCATGCGCAGCAAGCACTGCTAACTCCATTATATGCCACATACGTGCTGCCATCAGCTGCTGCACTACGTCCCTGGCTGGTTTTCCAGCAGCTGTGCCTGCTGAATGATATTGGCGCACATCTGCGTGCTGCTCAGTGCAACAAGCTGGCAGCCAGGCATTGGCCCCAGCATGCAGTTTTTGCGGCAGCGTATGGAGGCCAGAGCTGGCACAGCTTTTCAAGGCAACAGCTGCAAGTCTCTGCTTGCAGGCGCAACAAGCGTCAGCAGTCGCGCAGGCAGGCCGCAGCAACACTGCAGGCGCGGGCGGAGCCTGTGTCAGCAGGGACACAGGCCATGGCTGAGGCAGGTGTCAGCACCATGCAGTCGTCAGCACAGGCAGGAGCCCCGCAGGCATCGCAAGCCCCCGTTCTGCGCGGCCATGAAGGTGCACTCACTTATCAGGCACCACACCGTCTTCAAACACCAGTCTGCGCATCAGATGATGCACTGGGTTCTCTAGTTGCAAGCCGGCTGTCTTGCAGCTCAAAGTCTGAACTGAGCTACCTGGTCTCTTGGCCCCCCTATGCAAGAGAGATTGCTTAAGACACATTGGCACTATGCAGGTCTGTGCCTTGCAGCCTGCACATAGCTTGCATCTCATTGCTCTGCTGAGCATGCCCTGCTGCAGTCCAAGGAGCAGCCATTCAGCCTGCACTAGCCGTAGCATTGCTACAGGCATCAAGGATGAAGTGATGAGTCTGACTGGGCATCGCATTTTCCCTCCCTTCTGCTGTGGTGGAGGACCACATCAGGCAGGCGTGCCTGCATCAGCAGCAGCACACCCTTAGGCTGTGCTCTCACAAGCTACTTTGCAGGTGATCAAAGTCTGTCCCTGCTGTATTGCAAGGGAGCAGGGCGTCATGCGGGCCCGCCTGTCGCACCACCAGCAAAAACTGCTGTAGGCTCACAAGTATTCCTTGGAGTCAGTGATCTGGCTCATCAACCCCTCCCCTGCCCTGACTGCAGTGGAGGAGCGCGCCATGCAGGCCTGCATACAGCACCACCAGCAGCACCCCCACGGGCTGCAGCTGCCCAATCGGTGGGGCGCCTCTGGGCTTGACGACGCTTTCAGCCGGTGCGGGATTGTGACAGAGGGGTACGCCAAGACCTTCTACTTGGGGACGCAGCTCATGACGCCAGAGAAGGCCCGCGCTGTGTGGGCTGTGTATGTCTGGTGCCGACGCACTGACGAGCTGGTGGACGGGCCAAACGCCTCGCGCATCACGCCTGCAGTGAGTCTTGGGGTGCTTGGCAGGGGGACTGCTGAGCGGCCTGTGGCTTGACCTATGGCTTGCCTAGCTGCCTGCTATGTCAGCAGTGTCTGAATGGCTCCTGGATGAGCTGGTCAATGGGGCCTTTTATTACTTTCAGCATGTCTGTCCCCCTGGGGCCGCTGTGCTGGACCTGAATAGACAGCAGCAAGCTGGTGCTCCTGATTGATGCTGTTGTGCACCTGCTGGTGGCAGGCATGGCTGCCAGCTGTAAGGGGTGGCAGATGGTGTGCCCATGCAACAGTGGCAGAGGGCGGCTGTCAACATCAGCCCGGTTAAGTGGCAATGGGGCCTGGGTCTGCAAGAGGGGCCTCAGCAGCTGTTTCTTGGCTGATGTCCCGAGCTCAGCTCGTCAACATCCCTCTTTGTTTGCGACTCTGGGCTGGTGGGGTGAGTGCCTGGTGGGCAGCTTTGAGGGTGACTTGAAGGTCTGTAGTGAGATGTCTGCTGCTGCTACCTGCAGGCTCTGGACCGATGGGAGGAACGTCTGGAAGGCATCTTTGAGGGGCGGCCCTATGACATCCTGGACGCAGCCCTTACCCACACAGTCTCTCAGGTGCAGACTGGTGGAGCTTGCTCAACTGGGGCTGGGATAAGCAGGCAGCTGCCTGCCTGATCTTACAGGGGTGCAAAGAGCTTAGTTAGGCTGCAACTCTGGCTGACAAAGGTGTCTTAGGTGGATGGGCTACCGCTGCATGAGCCGTGCCTGCCGTGTGCAGCAGCTACATGCAACATATTCGCACTGGGACGCAGCCTGCCTAGGTAGCTCACTGTGCATGCCAGACTCCATTGAGGTGTGCCTGGAGCTCACCAGTCATGCTCGCTGGCTGACATGCTGCAATGTTGCGTGAGGGCCTGCATGCTACGCAGGCGTGCAAGGCTGATTACCACTGGGTCACCTCTGCATGATGGTGCTGTTTCTGGGAGCTCACCTGCATGATGCCACTGAAACACAGGTCAGTTGCAACTTTATGCATGCCTGCAGTTCCCCGTCCACATTCAGCCCTTTCGCGACATGATTGACGGCATGCGCATGGATCTTGTGAAGGACCGCTACGAGACCTTTGACGAGCTGTACGAGTACTGCTACCGCGTGGCAGGCACTGTGGGACTGATGACCACGCCCATCATGGGCATCGACCCCGCCTACAAGGTGAGATCTGTGGGACTGCTGCTGCTGGGCAAAGGATGCTGAAAGCCAAGGCGATGTGGGCGGTTTGTGATGGGCCAGTACTTGGAGGGAATAGGAACAGCCTGGCGCACCCTGTATGGTGCATGCTATGCGCACATCTTAGCTGCGGTCAAGAATGGGGCTAGGATTGCAGCCTGGCCACCTTTCAGTTGTGCATACCCGCACAAAAGCAGCAACCAAGCAGTGTTGCTCTGCCCTCCGCATCTGCAGGATGGGTCCAGGGGTGTTTGTTTCATGGTGCGTGTGACCTGACCGTTAAAAGCAGGACCTGGGAGCCGTCCTCAACCTGTGTGCTCTCACAGGGCGACCTGGAGCCAGTGTACAAGGCAGCCTTGGGCCTGGGCACGGCCAACCAGCTGACCAACATTCTGCGCGACGTTGGAGAGGATGTGAACGAGCGCAACCGCGTCTACATCCCCCTTGATGAGCTGCGGGAGTTTGGCATTCCTGAGCAGGCGGTGAGGAGCTGGGCTGCTCACTTGGCAGCGTGCCGGCAAGGTTGATCTGAGGGTGCTGCGAGGTCAAGGACACCTGAAAAGCCACAGGAATGTGGCACTTCTCACCAGGCTTCAGCAGTCAGCAGTGTGATGTGTTGGCCTCTGTGATGCATCTGCGCAGTGAGTAGGCATGCTCATGTGCAGAGAGAGGTGTGTGATAGACCAGCCTAGCTGCCTTTCCCTGCATAAGCGTGGGCGTCTTTGCATAGTCGTTCATAAGCCAGGGCAACTGCCCAATGATGTCAAACATTTTGAAGGCACTCTTGGCACTGTGCAAGGACACACAGGGTGGATTGTTGGTGCTAGGGGACTTTTCTAGTATCAGTCCGTTTGGGTGCTAGCAGTCTTGTGGGGCAGGCAGGCCTAGGGTGGGGCAGGGAGCTGCATCACACTGCGCCTGCCTTGCCTGACAGCCTGAGGTGCTGCTGGTGGCATGGAATATGCTTGTGAACATCGCTTTTGTGCATGATCTGCAAGGGGCCTTGCAGCTTACTGCTCAACATGCGACCGGCGGCATACAGGCCCTTGCAGCCTGTGAGTCCTGTGCCCTTCACAAGCGTCTCCACTCCCTGTGCAGATGACAGCAGTCTGCCCCAGCAGCCGCACCCCTCTGCATTGTGGCAAGCAATCGTATTGCCATGGCTTGATGCAGAGCAGGGCCTGGTTTATGGGCTGCACAGAGCTGTCAAGCCAAAGCTTGCAGGAGGTGAGCTTGATGCTGGGCAGTGCATACTCAGCTGCTTGCTGCAGGTGGGTGATGGCAGCCTCATCTACCCCAGCGGGCAGGTGGACGAGCGGTGGCGGCATTTCATGGAGCGCCAAATAGAGAGGACACGAAAGTACTTTGCGCAGGCAGAGGCGGGGGTCGACTTCCTGGACAAGGATGCCCGATGGCCAGTCTGGTGCGTTGCCCTGTCAATCAGCCAACAGATTTGTGCTGTGGCCAGGAAGCAATGAAACATCATGTTCTCAGGTCTGTCAGGTCCGATGCATGATGTGCTGGCAGACATGTGCTGCAAAAGCCCAGGCAGGCATCCAGCAGGCTAGATGCACAGTCATAGTCAAGTGAGCGTCTGCGCTGCCTGAGGGCTGGTGAGCCCCACCACAAGCATGGCGCAAGCTTAGTGGCTGCTCGCTGCTCCCTGAGGAACCTCAGGGAGGGGGAGTATTTCGTCAGCCCACTGCTTGGTGGGTGTTTGTGCAGCTCAAGGCCCTCTGCATGTGGCTGACTGAGCTGCCAGTATTTGGCTGTTGGCTCCCACCTGCTAGGACCTGGTTTTTTGTGGTGCATCAAACAGCATCACCCAGTCTGCATCTCCTTGACATTCTGCAGACCTGCAGTGATCTTATGTGTGTGTCCAAACCCCCTGACAGAAGGCCTAAACCTCTAGATGTGTTGGCAGCATGCAGCAGGCACAACATCCAGCTGCCCCGCATCGCTGAGTGGAAGCTCCTGTCCCTTGCAGGTCTGCGCTGATCCTGTATCGTCAGATCCTGGACGGCATTGAGAAGAATGGGTACAACAACTTTTCCAAGAGGGCCTACGTGCCCAAGTGGAAGAAGCTGGCTTCCCTGCCTTTTGCTGCTGTTCGTGCTCAGATGGCCTCTAACCTCAAGGCCGCCAACCAGCCACAGGCGGCCGCCTCCCACTAGCTGCAAGGCAGTTTGACAGGGAACGACGGCCGCTCAAAGTGGGCACTCAAACTCAGCTCAGGCCAGAAGTTCCACAAAGACTGTGATTTGGATCAAATTTGGCTGCAGCTGCAGAGCCGCCAGCTGGCCAGCCTCTTGCTGTCAGTGGGCAGTGGCATTACCTTAGGCATTGAGTACACTTGTTCATGATCAAAAGACCATCATGGCAGTTCTAGGCCACGCACCCTGTTTGCAACTTGTAGCTTTAGCCCCAGTCCTGCCAGGGCATCCTTGGCTTCGCCTGTTATTCCTCACTGGTGTCTGCTGTGGCTGATGTGTCTGGCAGACGTCTTAGTTCTGTCTCAAATAGCGCCTGGCAATTGCTGGGTCTGTCCCCCTGCTCTGTTGCAATGAACTGCCAAATGAGCAGACATTCATTCAGCACTGTAATCTACCTCTCATTTGTCTGCACGCAGCTGTGGGCACAGGACATCTGCAAATCCCCCAATTCATTAGGTCATTAGATCTGCGTGGGAAGGCTGGGTACACTGCAACATGCTGTCAGCAACCAATCGGCATGTCATGCTGACATTCAGATGTCACGATCAGGCAAAGCTTGACATGCTGCGTCCGCAGCATCGGCGACAACAGAGCAGCCCCTGCATCTCTAGGCTCTGTACTCGAGGTAACCTGCAGGTCCTGGCTGCTGGCAGGCAGCATGGAGCAGCCGCATCCGCACCCCAACAAGGTGCGCACTGCTGGGCAGGCAGTCTGCTGCATGCCTGCTCCAGCTGCATTGACCCTGTGTTGCCGACGACTGCATGCTTTGACTTGCATGCCAGTGTCTCATGTCAACTGCATCGCTGGTGCAGGCACCGGACAACAGCCAGCAGCTGCAGCAGCTGATGCTGGCCCCTCTGCAGGCAGCAATGCTCCCCCTGCGGCCCCCAGGCATGCAGGCTCCGAGAGCACGCAGGCCGGCCTCAGGAGCCATCCTGTTGAAGGTCAGGCGTACTGGCAGCTGGCCCTTGCACTGACACACTGCACAGGAAGGCTGTTCAGCTTCAGACTAGACTCACGTTGCAGCATGGCAAGATGCCTTGCTGTTGGTACCCACCTGTTTGCTAGCAACTTTGTCATGAGCAGATGTTGTCAGGAGCATGCCAGGCTGTTGGAGGTCAGTGACCTTCATGGGCCAGATATGTAGCACGTGCAGGTGGTACTAGCAGGGTTCTTGAGCAGCATGCTTGTCCAAGAGGTGCCGCCTGAGACAACCCCTTAGCTGCCTGCCATTGTGCTCTGCCCCCCGCGAAGGCAGGGCCGCACACAAGTCTATGCTGCAGGTCTGGTTGCACTGCCACTCAGGTAAGCAGGGGCCTCTGAGCTGACATTTGAGTGCACTGCCTGCAGACCTGAAGTCACCAGGCGACAGAAACAGTCATGCGGAGACGTCATCACCTGACATTGAGAATGCGCTCAATCCTGAGGAAGGGATGACTGCAGGGCCCCAGGCCTCACAGCCTCGCAGGAGGCGGCAGGTGCGGTGCTGCTTGGCCTGAAACGCTGTCAACGCCAAGCATGAGTGGAAGCCTGAGGGCGTAAGAGTAGTGAGCCACAGGCATCACAGCCCTGCAGGGCGCAGCAGCTAATGCGCCACCTGTGGCACAGAGGTCTCACTACTGTGCATGCTTGTGTAGGGTTTAGGGTTTAGGGGAGGCATAGGGGTGCAGGGCCACAGGACTCGCGGCTTTGCAGGGCACAGCAGGTCAGGTGTTGCTCAGGGCAGAAGGCTTGCACTGCTGCGCATAGGCTTCTGTGGAGGCCTGAGGGGCCGGGATGGCCCTTTGCAGTTCTGCACGAGGCAGCAGGCGCCAGCTCTTGGATGGTCAGCATCAGCAGCAGCAGGAGCATGCCTCCATGCCTGGACACTTGTTTGTGCACCGCTGAGGCTGCCCCCTTGCAGCATCTCATTCCTGTTGCGCTGCCCGGAGCAGCAGCATCTCGGCCGATCCCTGCACCAGTTAGACCCTGAAACCTTGGAAGTCTAACACTTACCAACTAACAGTTAGCAACTGGCCCGCTCCTGCCTGCAGCTCTTCCAGCGGGCGCTCTCTGATGCATGGCTGCAGCAGAGGATATCATTGCTGACACCAAGCTGGCCCCCCTATGCCCTGTTAACTGCTGTAGCAGCAGAGTGTGCCCTCCACCAGTGGGTGCGCCTTCAGGCGCAGAGCTGACTGGCAGCGGCTTGTTCTGTGCCTGCAGCTGCAGCAGCAGAGCATGCCCTCCACCAGCGGGCGCTCCTTCATGGACTCGATAAACCAGAATCGGGGCCTCAAGACGGGGCTCACTGCCGGCCTCGTGCTCCTGGGCGGGACGCTGCTGTTCTCTATCGTGAGGGTGGTCATGAAATATAATGCCCCAGACGCCAAGAAAAAGCGCAACATCAACAAAAACCTGGTGAGGACAACTGATGACACCCGCTTTTTGGACAGACTGCTTTGCTTCCTGCTGTGGTGCCTGTGTGCCTGCTGCCTGCTGGATGAAGGAGCTGGTGTCATGATTGCCTGCGTCCAACTGCCTGTGTCCAGCACCTGTTACCCTTCAGGGCCTGCTGCAACCCATCTGATTGTGTTTGGCCTGTGCAGGGGTACAGCCTGCATGCTCTTTGACAGCAGCCAGCAATGCTGCTGCAGCACATGTCACTCTGGCTGACATTGCTTTCATGTTGGGGCTGCAGTTTGTGGTGGAGTCTCTGGCCAAGTATCTCCCCTCCAAGCGGCAGGAGCTCACCCCAAGTGAGGCACTGCACTGCTTGTTGTCATGCTGGAAGCTCTGCAGTGGCCTTGTCTTTGCCTACAGCCTGCAGTCTCTGTCGAAAGAGGCCTGGAGGCTTCCTTAGACAAGTTGAGCTCCACTCGTCAACTCATATGTTACTAATGGGCTCCCTGTCAGCTGCCATGACAGCCCCTAGCGTCACAAAACCTGCAGCCATATCGGCCGTCCTCTGGCTGCCTCCCGGGGTGACACCTGCTGTGTGCACAGGACATACTGCCCCGTCCCACTGTGCAAGTGATGCCCCATTTGGCGCAGATGCATGCAAGCCTGGATCCTGCTGCTGCCTGCATGGTCGAGCCCGCTCTCATATCGACTGCACTGCCTGCCAGACTCAGCATGCGCCCTGCCCAGCCGTGCAGGCTCCATGCAGGTGCTGCCCCTGCAGCTGCTGCCTTGCCCAGCCCGTATGGCTCACCACAAAAGAGCGAATTTCCTTTGCTGCCTATCATGCAGGTACGGTGCAGGGCATCATAGGGCGCACAGGCTTCAGCCCAACAGAGGCCTTCCGCAAGTACCTCTGGTTTGCGCTGCGGGAAAGGAAGTTTGACCAGGACGCAGTCGACGACCTAGTGCAGCTGAAGATATCGCTCAGGCTGCAGGACTCTGAGGTGGGGTGGGTGACCCAATGTTCAGGCAAAGCATGCAGGAATTTTCTGTATGTCCAGTCTGCATTGGATTGTGCTTGACATGTTTGCGGCAGAGAGCAGGCTGCTTGAGATGCATTTCATCCCCGGTGGTGCTGAAAAGCATGCTGCCTGCGGCTGCAAGACACGCACAGAAGTCTAATCTCAGGGGCACTGACGTGACGTTTGCAAGACAGCACACTGGCAAGAACTCTGAGGTATCAAGAGAGCAGGTAGAGCAAGAGTTAGCCCTGACAGCATGACCCCTATGCCATTCAGCTCTTGGCAATGGTGATTTTGTCCCCTGCAGGCGCTTGACACACTGCCAGGGCGGGCGTAGCGCATGTCCATACATAATGGCAGTTGGCAGTCATATTATACTGACTCTTGTAGGTGCACATGTGCAGGTCGCTGACGCGCTGAAGGAGAGGGCAGAACGCATCTACAAGCAGTACGGCAATGTGATGATGGACGTGGCAGGCATGAGCAAGGCAGGCATTGACAGGAAGGCTACCTGCAGGGGCCTGTTCTCCAAGCTATTGTATCTGGCAGGTGAGTTCTCGGGAACAGTGTTGCACTGGGCCAGTTGGGTACTGAATAGCGTGCTGTGTTGGCAAGGCTTCGTTATGCCTGTCCTGTTGCAACATGCTGGTGAGTGCCCCAGTAAGGGAGAGTCTCCAGATAAGCAGAACTGGTATTCACAGCAACTTGACGAATGCCATCTGCAGGGGCTGTTCTTCATGAGGCTGCAGTGTTTGGCACTTGGGCTACGCAGGACTGCTTGGGGCTCGAGCAGTTGTTTCATGAACATCCGCTGTGCCGGCAAGCCTGGGGGCGTGCAAGGAGGGGCACCGTTGCTGCAGCGTGCTGAATGATTGCTGACAGACTGCTGATGGTCAAATGAGCAAGGCTGGCTCTGGCAAATGGCCACTTGCAGGGTCCTGTCGTCTGAGTTGCTGCATCTGGCTGGTGGGCCTGAGATTCCTTCCATGCAGCAGGACTGCCCTGCTTTAGGGCTGTGTACTGCGCACATGGGGGACCATGCTCACGCACTTGCCCTGGTCAGCAGCAGGGGTGTTTCGGGGGCCGGCTGCGTGTGGCAGGTGGTCTTGCCTCAGGGAGCTGTGTGGGTGCCTGCAACTGGTAACTGTGACAGCTGCAGTGCAGCCTCACCATGCTGGCCTATGCCTGGAATGTTGTGCAGGCAAGTTCTTCAAGGCTTGTGCAGGCTGCACATTGCAGTGCTCACCAGATGGCGGCTGGCAGCGTGTCCAGGCCATTGTACCCTGGCAGGAATTCCTGCTCAGGCCTGGTTGCCTGTCTGCAGTAAGCATAAGCAAATCCCCTCCAAATTCTTGTTTTCTTCAGTTGTGCTGCTGAAAAAGGCTGGCTGCCTGCTTGCAGAGAGCGAAAGCCTGATCTCCCAGGACGCTGCTGGTGCCAAGGCAGATGTGGCTGGCGTCTTTGGAGCAACAGCAGAAGACTGCGATCAGCTGCGCATTGTCAGTCTGCAGGAGGTTGACTTTGACGAATTGGAAAAGCAGTTCAAGACCTTCGACAAGGAAAATGGACAGTGATGGTGCAAAGTGATGTCATCACTTATGGCATCCAGTCCTCGCCCTAGGCCGTTTGCCTGTGCTTCAGGCCCCCTTCCTTAGCCTTGACGTTTTGCGCTTGACCAAGCTGCTCAGTTTGAAGTTAATCCTGCCCAACTACAAGGACACACCATTTCTAGACTCGTATCTTACATGCATGAAGATTGCCAGCTGGCTTCACACTGCTCGAATTACAGAAAATTGTTGGGCTCAGAATGCCTGCTACATTGCCTGGCAAGATCTGGACTGGACTCCTGTGTAGTCCTTCAAAATGCTCAGGGTGGAAATGCATGATCAGCATGTGCTGAAAGGGAGTTTCCAACATAAAATGAGAGTGCAACGAGTCAGGGTGATCATTGCAACCCAGCTGCAGCTGAGGTAACTTTGCTGCAAGACTCAAGAGGGCTGGCACTGCACTTTACGGCTGCTGCCCTTGGATCAAAGGCTGTCTCTCATAATGCTTGCTTATCTGGGGAGACCCTCCCCTCTCCGGAGACCCTCTCTTTAGGGGCGGGGGAAGGTGGGGGGGCTCAATGCAAAAGGGAATGCAACAGTGAACACTGCCCTTATGGTCACTGCTCCTGTGCAGCTTCATGGCAGCACTGATGCCATTGCTGCTGCTGCTGAGCAGTTATGCCAAAACGGGGACTTCAGGTTTGACTGGGGAGCCGCATGAAAGCACTGCAAAATGGCTCGATGATTGCTGAAGACGTGGGGTCCTGCACTGCTCCTGCCTGCTGCTGCTGCACTTCACACCATCTGTCCTGGTGTTCCTACACGCCCTGTTTCCCCTAGTACCGTTGACATGTGTTGTTAAGAGAAGGGCTGCAGTCGTGAAACAGTGTTCGTCTCGTTGAATAACCAACATATCTGAGAAAGTTTGCCGGCTCAAGTGCTTGCTGGAAGGCACGAGGCCACCCAGACCTGGCCGACAAGCCATGCCATTGAGGGCACCTCACAATGTCCTTGACAAGCAAAGAGGCAGTCAAGAAGCAGCGCCAGCAGCTACAACCAGTTCCAGAGCCCATCGCCTCACCTGCATGGTTCAGTCCTCAGTGAGGTCTGGGGCTGGCAGGAAGCAGCAGCAGCGGCAGTAGCGCTTGAGGCAGCTGCCTATGGCCCCCCAGCACCTGCTGCACAGGTGCACTCTGGGAGTCCACTCTTGCTGCCTCTCCTGGCCCAGGTCAGAGGGTTCCTCTGCTGTGGGCAGGGCTGCCACAGGCTGGAATGGCGCCAGTGCTGGGTGGCTGCATTGCCACTGTGCCTGCACAGGGGCAGGCTCAAGACGGTCGTGCCAATCCCAGCCTCTACAGGTGGCTCCATGCCCTGCCAGCGCTGTAAGGTGGCACTGCCACTGTGCCAGCAGGCGAGCAGGTGGGCATGCTCATGATGTCCACGCAAAAGCCATTGCACGACTCGGCACGCGATGGTAGCAGGCCGGGCAGGCAGGACCCTTGACTCACCACAGGTGGGGTTTTCTGGTGGCCGCAAAGCTGAGCCGCTCATCCAAGTGCAGGCAGGGCAGGCAGGAACTGCGCTTGCCACAAGTGGGAGTGCACACTCCCTTTCAGCTTCGCCCGTTGGCGGCTGCATTGCTTGGCAGAGCGAGTGGGTGTCTCGCTGACGCCAGGCGGGGATGCAGGCTCCTTTCTGGCTGGGCCCCTGAGTTGCTGCAATGCTGATCTGAGCTGCTTGTCCGTGTGCAGGCAGGGCGACAAGGAGCTTGACTCACCACAGGTGGGGCTGCAAGCGCCACTCCGGCTGGCCCCTCTGCTGCTGTGATGCCGACTTGCTGGTTCTTGTGCAGGCGATTGTGCCTGCTGCGCTTGCACCTGGGCACGCTCATCCTCCACCCTCTGTGGGTCCACACAGGCCGTTGCTCGGGGTTCAGCTGCGGCAGCTGGGCTGCAGCCTTTGGGCACCTGCCACCTGCCACTGCTGTTCTCGCCCCTTCTGCTAGGTGGCCTGTCCAGACATCCCTGAGCTCAGGCTGCTGCTGCGGTGACACAGCAGCTGCTGGGGCCACGGCCGGTTGTGCGCCTCCCCAACTGCTGCCATATGCACCACCTGAGGGCTGCAGCCGTGCAGCAACTGCAGCACAGCCTGCGGCAGGCCGGGTGGCACCCCCACTGATGCCATCGGCAACGCCTGAGAGCTGCACGTCTGCCGCCAGTGTCAAGCCAGGCCCCTGCGGGCTGCCCTCAGCTGCTCCCAGGCACCCTGCCAGCGGCATGCCCAGCCCGCCCGCGCCTCCCTCACCTGCAGCTGCAAACCCTGAGGGGTGCCCACTCTTGAGAGGCGCTGCAGCTCCTGGAGGGCACAGGTGAGTTGCCAGAGGCACGCCCTGCTTGCACATGCTGCGGTCTGGCAGGCCAGGGCTGTGTACGCCAGAGCGCGGCTGCTCTGACGAGGGCTGTGCGCTGGACCCCGGAGCCCCGGCATCCGCCCAGGTCGACCCTCCGCAGGTCGGCAGTCAGGAAGCTGAGGCGGGAGCTGAGGCATGAGCCCCACCCAGAGACTGCGGTGCACACACACGCAGCTGGCCCTGGTGGCTTGCGGCCAGCCGAGGCGAGAACTGGCTGCTGCTGCTGTCCCTTGAGGCGCTGCCAGGTCCTGCCTCTGCAGCGTCAAACCCCAGCTGCTGCTGCAGCGGTGGCGGGGATGGCAGGAACCTGGGGCTGTCCAGAGAGGCACACTGACTACTCAGCCTCAGTCTCTCCAGGGAAGGGAACCTGGGCAGCAGCCTCTTGGAGACAGCTGCACCCTCACAGGCATCCTTCTCAGCCACCTGCAGGGCACCCAACGTGCTGTGATTGAACATCAATTGTACACCCTAAGAGAGAAGTGATGGCCTGCAGACCAGGCGTCAGCAAGCCTAACAGCATTGAGGGATGTATTGATGCATATGTTGTCCCTCTATCGTCCTTGATCAAAAACCAAGCAGAATGACAAGAGTGAGCAACCCGCGGTGCGAACAGCAGCAGAGGGCTCAAGCGCACGTGCTACTGCCTGCTGCGTGCCGACCAGACTTCCTGATGCAAAAGCAGCCTCAGCAGTTGCCTCTGACTCCCCTGCTGCCTCAAACCTCCAGACATCCCCTCACAGCAGCTGCTTTGCACCACTACGCTGCTTGCACACTGGAAGCCTTCAGTTCTGAGGCGCGCTGTACATTGCACACCTGTGCGGCCTCTGCATCTGACAGCAGCAGCTCCTGAAGGCCTGTCTCGTGCTGAGCTTGCCACATGCGCCACAAAATGGGTGGCAGGATGCCCGTCCTTGCCCGCATCAGAACGCCACAACTCTCAGTGCCGGGAGAGCCGCGCTCCTGCTGTGGTGGCTGCTGGGCGAAGGACCGCAGGGCAGGAACTCCGGAGTCTTTGCATTGCGTGACCTGCAGGGTCTGACAGGTGCTGTGAGACCTGGTGAGCATGGTGCCCCAGCGGGCCATCAATCCGCAGGGAGGCAGGGTGTTGATTGCCCAATCACGCATGCTGTTCCTGCACTTCGTACAGGGCGAGGCGCTGCAGTGTCATTGTACGGATGTGGACGCACTGAAGATGCAGGTATGTCACAGAGCATGCTGCCCACAGAGCAGTGGTCCTGCCCTGCTGGCTCCAGGCCAGGACCCTGCGGTGCGCAAGCTTGGCAACTTGCTTGACAGTGCACTTCAGGACTACTGTGTTTCGTTCGAGAGTGCTGTTGCTGGACTTGGGCTAGGGCTGCTTGCAGCATCCCCAGGCAGGGAGGGCCCAATGCAGCCCTGCACCTCCCAACACCCAGCTTGGACATGTTGCCCACATGAAGAGACAGCTTTGCACTCAATGTGATGTCATGACTGACCCGCTCCAGACTGGTGACCGGCCCCTCTGTCCCCTGAAGCGCCCGTAAGCTGAATTTCCCCTCCTGCTCTGCTGTCTGCATGGGCAGATCACCTCTGTCAGCAGCATGCTGGTGCAGGAGCTTGGCTGCCTGTTCCACGCCTGGCGCCAGAACAAAGATGACGACAAGCTGTCAGCATGCTGCTGCCCAGCAGACGTTTGCTACACAAGCGCTGAGGCAAGCAGCAGTGAGGCTCTGCGCGATCAAATCATGGTGTTGCTGCAAAGGAACTGTGCGAAGCCCAAAGCACAGCGTGGACGAGACCAAGTGTGCTGCTGTGCCTTGGGCTTCGCATATTTCCCTGAAGCTTGTCAAGCACTGCGGCAGTCGGCGAAGGTCACACCACAGGACCAAGTGTGCCGGCGTGCCTGCACCCACCTGGGCCCCAGAGCGGCAGTGCGGCAGCTGCCAGAAGTACTGCTGCAGGGCTGGCTGCTCCTGCTGGCAGGCTGGCCCGCCTGCCTGCATCGGTCCGCGCTCCTGTGAGTCCGGCTGCCAAAGCTCCTGCTGCCAAGCGGGCCGGCCTGCCTTGCACTGTGCACCCTGCATGACCAGAAAGAGCTGCAGGTCTGAGGCACTCTGCGGCCTGACCCCAGCCAGGAGACCCTTCCGCAACATGCTGTGAAGGGCTCTTGCTCTGCGAGCAACCACTGCTGAGGCGAGCAATGCCCTGGAAGGATCTTTGACAAGCCTGAATGCCTCTGCAGCAGTGGCGCTCCTGCATCCCTCCCTCTCTCAAAGAAGGTTGCTGCAACATAGTGCCTTCTTGTGCTTTGCAACATCCAGCTTTGTGGCAGTTGTCAGTGGCAGACTGTTGCTAAGCTTCTGCTCACCTGCATGGTCCTGTTCCTCGGCACTAGAGGCTGCCCTTCCCTCTGCCGCACTGTGGGCCACCTCATCCAAGCGAGCTCCCAGCCTCTCTGCCAGCAGCTCTGCAGAGAGCAAAGCTTTCTGAGCGCATTGGGGCCAAGGCGTCTTTATTGAAGCCGGCCAGGCATCTGGGTGACGTGCAAGGAGTGCAAGCCTGGCTGCTGTGGGCAGCAGCACCTGTGCTGAGCATGGCCATCTGGGTGACGTGCAGACCTCAGCCCTCAGGGCAGCAGCATTGCTGAAGCTGCCCAACCTTGCCGGTGCCAGCTGCACACTGGGCAGACATGACAGTCTGCACTGCTGCTGGAAGCACAGCCAGCCCACAAGCAAGCCGACTTGCCATGTGCAAGCAGGGCAGTCTTGCCTGCTGGAAGTGCTCAAGGTATGGGCATAAGGGAAACGTACTGCATGTGATGCTGTTGGCCGAGACACAGGCCCAGCAGCACCAGAGCTGAGCGCAAGCTGGGCAGTCTGCCAAGCAGCTGCCGTCAAGGCAGCGCCAGGCCACAAGCAGACCCTGCTCACCGTCTGCATGCTCAGGCTGAGAACCGCATGCATGCTGGGTAGGTGAACTGGCTGTCAGTGCTGCAAGGAGTTGCTGCAGGGTGGACATGGGCCCGTGCTGCATGCTGCCTGCGGGCGACTGCAGCAGGTCGCCTGGAGGCAGCAGAGATGCAGATCACTCTCCCTCTGCAGGCATAGCCACGCAGGCCTGTTCCAGCACATGCAGCAACACAGTCCAGGGCACTGCCCGAGTTGCTTGCTTGTGGATACCTGTTCGCACATCATGTCCAAGAGACAAGCTGGCATTTGCCTCTTCGCTGGCAGACCCTGCATGCAGGCAGTCTGCTGAATTTGCATCATGAGCCACTGCTGCGGTGCAGCTAAGCCTTGCAGCTTACTAACTACTGGCCGAGGGGCTTTTCTGCCTCGTCTTGAAAAACCCATGAGAGTCCCGTGTATTCGTTTGATTCAAAGCATGGGTCAGAACTGGGATTTGTCACTGACAGTGCAAGGAGCAACATATCAGATTGTGACAGATGTGATTTTATCCAGCTACTGTCAACTCCAGGATCGCACACATCAGAATATGACCTATCATTGTATGCCTCATTATATGCATCATTATATGCATCACATGCAGTGTATGAGCAACAAGCAATTGCAACAGCCTGAGGGAGAAATGAGTCCTGGTACTGCTTTGTGATGTAAAGAGCTCATCAGCTTGGCCACCCTTCAGAGTGAACAGGTGAATTCCAGAACAAACGGAAATTGCAAGCGTGCCAAGCATGTGGCTTGGTGAGGCCCAGGGCGCACAGTGCGTGCTCGCATGTCTGGCAATCCTTGGCTAGGACTGATAACCACCGCATGCAGACAATACATGCGCAGTCCTCAGCTTGAGTTGGATTCAAGGCTTGGCTTGCTTGATGTGCTGATAGGCTTGACAGTGCTGCATGGTTCCGTAAACTCTGGCAAGACAATCAGCCATGGATGGTGGCTATCTGCCATCTGCTGCATACAGGCAAGCTTGTCTGTCAATGCTGGCAGGCCTCCGCAACAGTCCCATGCTGCCTTGACCCAGCGCTGACTTTGGGCTTCCAAGTTGCTGCAGTTAATGGCGTGGCCAGAGCTGGTTCATGTGATATGCACAGCTGGCTGCACAAAGATGGGCTGCAGGCCTGAACTGCAGGAGGCTGGAGAGGCCCTACATGCTGCATGGCAGCACTGAGCTCTGGCAGGTTACCTTGCATGTCGTCATGTACTGCACTGCAGGCCGCCATGACAAAGCCCAACCAAGGTCTATCAGGGCAATACTGACAAGGTGCTCACAAGATTCGAGCCAGGTACCCGGGAGGCAGTCATGTGGCAGCAATCGGTCACGCCCAGCATCAGAGGCAGATTGGAGGAGCGCAATGACATCTGTGTGATGCAGTTCAGCACAAAGACGGCCCAGGGGGTCATCATTTTCTACATGACCGAAGCAGGTGGGCAGCAGTCATGGGCAAGCCTGCGCAGACATTGGCTCATGTGTGACATTAGTCGCTTTTGGAGAATGCTGGGAACAGGGTTAGTGCGTCTGGGGCCTATCACGACACGGGGCTGGGGGGTATGTGCGAGAAAGAGCTCAACATCTGGAACAGAGCTGTAGGGGCAGTGTGGGGTTGCTGCAGATGGCTGACCTGACTGCCATGGGTGGGTGATGCTATGTGACCTGTTCTGTAAGCTGCTCGCTGATCTGCTTAGCTGCACGGAATGGGTAGCCACCTCCTGGCACTGTCTGCCTGTTGTCAGGAAGCACCTGCTGAAATTGCTGCCGAGTTTGGCGCAAGCAAGCTCAAGCATCTTATCTGATGGTGCTCTCTGGGTCGGGAAGTGCCTGTGCTGTGCTGTTGCTCAACCATCTTGACTGATGGTGCTCTCTGGGTTGGGCAAGTGCCCATGCTGTGCTGTTGTGCCTTACCCCTGAGACATGTGCCACACCAGATGGCTCAATTGTCAGACCTTGGGCGGTGTCAACAGCTGAGCCTTAGAGGAGTTCATTGCAGGCTGTAGCTCAGCAATCTGCTGATGCAGCCTGCAGACAGTCAGAAGGGGTGAGGCTTGCTCTGCCTGCCAATGCCCTCACTTCCCTGCCTGCGCCACAGCGCCTGACAGCTCTGGGCTGCTGTGTCAGCTGCAGCCAAAGTGCACTCCCGCACTCGCTGTCTGCCACTCTAAGCTGCTCATGGGGTGACTGCCCATGACATTCCTTCTGCAGGCAAGCAGCTGCCTGACCACTGCCTGTCTCCTGCCTGCAGGCTGCGAGCCCCACATCCTCAGCCTGCACCCTATGCGCTGTGCCTCAAACAAAGCCTTCAGCAGGCCAGCAGCAGCCTCACTGCTGTGTGTCCCTTTCCTGCAGGCTCCGCTTCCTGCGTCACCATGTGGACAAGTGCAACATGACCCTCAACTCACACACGTAGGCGGCCCCGCTTCAGCCAAGCGCCCTGTGCACAGTGCCTGGCTCCTAGTGCTTGCCGAGAGTCTGCCGAGGCCAACAGGCCATGCATTCCTCAAGTGCAGCCCCTCTGCAAAGTTTGTGCCCCCCGAGCCCTGCAGCCTCAAAGACACCAGCCTGAGTCACCGTCAGAGATGGGGCTTTGCAGATCTTGTGCAGTGTTCCCTGGACATGACCTAGTGCACGCAGTCTTGTGGCGCTGTGTCAGCATGCCTTTGCCTGCAGAGGTGCTGTCCAGGACTGACTGGTCAAGCTTCCTGCTGACTGGCCTTACCCTATGCAGGCTTGTGGCAAATCATGAAGGCCAGGTGTGGATCGTCCCTGAGGAGGGCCCACCAATTGACCAGCAGGGTCAGCCCAAGTGGCCCCTCGGCTGGCCAGAGGGAGTGACAACGGAAATGGACATCCTTGACCTGCTGAGCATCCCCCGCAGACAGCCTCGGGAACGCAGCGCGCTCTGAGCAGCTGTGGTGGCCTGCCCACAGGCACCAGAAGCACCGCATGTCTGGGCGTGCGTGCATCAGCCTTGGATGCATCGCTTGACATGTGCTTCCTGATTGGACAAGATGCTGCCCAGATTTGAACGCCTAGCGCCAGCATCAGCCTGAGAGTTGTCCCTTTGCGCTCAGCTTGTCTAGTCAGCCTTGCCTGTTTTATGGTTGATGATGCAGTTGCATGCATGCCATATGGGCAGGCATGGACGCATCAAGACAGGATGCACTGCATATATAAATTTGCAGACACATTGCTGTGATTGGGGACTTGTCGCTCTGGCAGGGCCCCTCTGCAGATATTGCATGCAAATCTCGCTGTTCAGCAAGCTCAAGATCATCAGACACCTAAGGGGCTGATTTAATTGATTCAAGCACCGTAACATACTGCTTAAGATTGTTGCGGTGCTGCTTTACCTTATCTGAAGGTGAATCAGGCAGTGTGGGGACCTCCATCCCATGGGTCCAGGCATTGAAGGGTGACTGAGCTCCGCACCACCACATGAATAGCTGGGTTGGTACTGCTGTCAAGTTGCTCCAGGGTCTCAAGATGCCAGCTTTCAGGTCATGCTGCGAGGCGACCGTGCACTGGAACATTCGTCCACTCCCAGGATGTACAGCATCAATACCAGGGAAAGTGGTTGCGTTGGAACAGCATATGCATCCACCAGAGGTTACTGTGCTGCACCTCCCGCTATTCCAGGAAGAGTTGACGGCGGCTGCTTCACATCGCTGAATTGGAGTGGCAGGAGGTGCAGCACAGTACCCTCTTTGGCAGCGGCGCCAGGATCTGGTTTGCGTTGCCCTCCCCGTTCACGAGCCGGCAAAAGCTCTGTGCAATACAACGAACATTAGTGCTCATTCTTCTGCTTCGCTCACTTGCAAGACCTTACCCAGTGTTGAACTTGCCACCTTGCGAAAGTGTCGCATGCATGTGCAACTCCTTCATCTGCCCTCTTCAAGATCTGAGGCCCTGCAGAGCAACTTTTGCGTCCTTCAACAGGGAAGCATGCGACAATAGGCGCCACCTGCATATGTTGTGGCATCGCTTGCTTAAAAAGCAAGTGACTCACTGAGAGGCTGGTCGTCACTTGCAGACAGAAAAGCGCGCTGCTGCTCTCCAAACCTCCGCATCATCTGCTCTGCCAGCCTGCGGCAGATTTCATTGGACCTGAATGTGATGTCCCAGGTTGTGAAGTCGCCTGCACGACATTGATGGGCAGGGGTGTGTGATTGCACACCTTGCAGTAACAGGCTATTGACCACTAGACTGCAGTGCTCACCTGATATCCAGTTAAGAGCTGAGATCAAAAGTAACCTATGACTAGCACTGTCAGGGAACCCCACACTGTCGGGTGTGAAGCCCGAGACCAAGTCGTCCCACTTGAGATTGACCAGAGCTCTCTCAACATCAGCCACTGGGTCAGGCCTGAGGCGACAAGAACCTGCCGGGGGATGCCACCAAGACAACATGGAGGCGCTCCTGGACCTGCATGCAGCATCTGGTAGTGACCATCGTGGGCTTGCAGACTCGCCATGGCGAGCACGAGGGCGACATGACACAAGTGGGCACGTGCAATAATTTGCAGCTGCCAGCTCATGAGCACACTGCTCAGATGGGGGTGCAGTTTTGCCGCCACCTTCAAGATGTCAGTCGGGGTCCAAGGATCCATGCAGAGCGCGGTCTCAAAGACAATGCTCATTTGGCGCAGATAGCCTTTGAAGCGGTCAGGCTTGTAGGAGTGGGCCACAAGGCTCAACTTGAATTTGATCCTTTTGTTGGCCTTTGGCTTGGCACCGTCCACCAGGTAATATGAGCCACCCTCTTCAAGCAGCTGCAGCAAGGATCACATGCTGGCACCCACTGTAGGCTTACAATGCTTGAGGCTGTGGCTCACCCATTCTGCATGGTGCAATATGTGCCAGGTAACAGGAAGCCTACCGTGCTGGCTTGCTCAAAATTGATCATCCTGGCTCCACCTTTGCCATCAAACAAAGTATAAACCACATCATCCTCAAATTCATCATGCCACAGCACCTCCTCGCCAGCTTTGAGCAACCTGCAGCATTGCCCGGAGGGCGGGCTGGGCAGCAGCAGGGTGCAAGGCCAGCAGCAGGGTGCAAGTGGCCCCGGATACTAGCCTGCCCTGGGCAATGGCTCCACAGTGGAACCCAGGCAACACCTCACTGTATGCATCCCCTAAACACCATGAGCTGCCCTCACTCGATGAGGACCCACACCAACCACCAAGATTTGCCAATGTCTGCGTTGCCGCTGACCACAAAGCCCTTAGAGCTGCTGCTGGTGACGTGCTCCCAGAGTGCCTTGTAGACGTCGCCCACAAGCATGTCTCTTCTCCACTCCAAGACTGGAACAGGCACAGGAAGCCATCCTCATCTGGCCGCTCAGGGAAGTCAGGGGTTTTCGCTGCAAAGGTAGCCATCCCTGCAGAGATGTGCGGCCCTGCAGGCAGCGTTGTCCCGTCAGTCCTTCTGCTGTGGCGCGCATCAACCACCTCTAGCAGCCCACCAAAGATGGCGGCCCGTCACACCAGCCGGGCGGAGGCAGGTCTTGCAAAGACACAAGGCCCCACCACTTGAGAGCTAATCAGCCTTTTTAGGATGCTACACTGCGTCCTAAGTGCAGCAAAGCCACCAGCCTTTGAAAGGGTGCGTTGACCAGCAGGGCAGCATGGCAGTTCCGCAACCATTGTGCAGCTGTCAGGTCAGCTACAGGCAGCAGGCGCCAGCAGCCTCCTGCAAGCCGCAGTGGGCACCATGGTCCAGCTTCTGAGCACTGACTATCTGCACAGCAGGTGCTTGCAGGTCAGGGACACAAAAACTGTCACAGCTGTGCACCAGGTGAATCAACCCTGGCAGCACTGCAGCGCACTCTCGCATGATGTTGCTGCCCAACCGGCAGGCGGCCACTTGCCTGTGGGCACTGATGCACAAAGGCCCAGTCGGCAAGTGTAGTATGTACCAGAGGGCCACAGCTCCCAGGACAATGACAAGGCCACCCTGAACACCGCCCCACTCATGGCACCTGCTGCAAAGCATTGCCTGCAGCCTTGACTCAGTCACCCCTGCAGATGCTTGCTGGCCCATCAGGCTGTGTGTGCCCAGAAGGCAAAGCAGGTGGGCCTGAGAGCATTCAAACTCTCAAAAGCCCTGGCAGGAACCACAAGAGCGCCTCCTGTGGGGCATGCAGCCTGTCGCAGCACACCCTGCAGCCCTGGCAGACAAGCTCCCTCTCCCTAAGGGGAATCTATACCTAGCCCAACAAGTGGGCCACTGCCCTCAGCCCTGCCTCTGCTTGACATCTAAACAAGGGGAATCCAGCATGGGCGACCTCAGGTAAGCTCTGCAACAGAAACAGAAAGATGTACAGCCCAATTGACGCACCACCCACACCCCTGCCAAACCGTCAGCTGTGTGCTGCAGGCAAGCCCAGCCACACAGCGATCTAAAGGCCAGCTTTCTCACCCTCACCTGCTCCGGGATCCCCTGCAGCCTCGAAGGCTGGCTGCTTGGCAGCCGGTTCGGCTGTCTCTGTGCTGCCAGCCACATGCTTCCGCTTGCCTCCAGTCAACCGCTGGGGCTGTGCTGGCTGCTCACCGGCTGCCCCTGCTGCTGCTGCCGCTGCTGGCAGGTCGACCTCACCCTGCAGAAGGATAAACCTGACAGGCAGGGAAAGAACGAGGTGGACAGCAAGACTACCTCAGCCAGCACACTGCCACCCTCCATGCAGAGCGGGCAATTTCAGCAGCAGGTTCCTCGGGGTGTGACGTGGCAGGGACTGCAGCATGCTGTCTCAGAGGCAAAGCATGGCACACTGCCACTGCGAAGAGCATCAGAGCTTGAAAGACCGCCAAGCTGCGGGTGGCCCCACCTTGTTTGTGCTCTTCTTTGGAGGCGCCTCCAGCTGCAGCTGCCCCTCTGCGGGCCCTGTTGAAGTCCCACCTGTTCAACAGACCCTGCAGAGGAACAAGCATGACTATGCACAACAGCTGAGACCCCTCTTGCAATAACACCTTACCCCTGCTGCGATGGAGGCGGGCAACAGTGACTTGGCTTTGGTGTTGGAAATTGACAGGTCAGACCAAGGCAAGGCAGAGGAGAACAGTTCTACCTGAGGGCAAAGCTGTGCCTCCCTCGCTGCTGGACCTCCACCAGCTCACCACCCCGCAGGAGGCTCATGCTGTGGGTGCGCAGCAGAGCAAAGCCATCCAAGAAGAGCTGCAGCTCTTGGGGGCTGCCTTCCAGCTGGAAGTCATACCAGATCTGCACATGAGCGCGGAACCAGTTTGATGGACATGTCAGGTGGCTTGAGCATGGGTAAGATCAAGCATGCAGTCTCACCGCGCTGCTCAAGTCTGCAATGTCCTTGATCTGCCTGTCAATCAAGAACCTGCAGGCCAGAGGAACATTGTAGAGCCGTGAGTTTTGGGCATCAGGAGCTAGTGTGCGGTTGCTCCTCCCACCAGCTTCTTTGCAGGGAGTGCGCCTTTATGTTTTCGCTCAGTGCACTCTCACTGAGGTGCAGGCGACC
Organism: Asterochloris sp. CNOR1; assembly: GCA_963969365.1. Taxonomy (NCBI): domain Eukaryota; kingdom Viridiplantae; phylum Chlorophyta; class Trebouxiophyceae; order Trebouxiales; family Trebouxiaceae; genus Asterochloris; species Asterochloris sp. CNOR1. The sequence continues at coordinate 520,516 of OZ017760.1, forward strand.
CTGGCTGGCCTAGCCATGCGGACGCTAAGTGGCGGTGCAATGCTGGCTGATGACCTACTGACCTATGTGAAGGTGCTAGGCAAAGCAAAGTCTGCCATGGACCTTGAAGGTAAGTGATTGTCCGGTGTGGAGCCAAATAATGAGCTTAGGACTGCCCACTGCTGGCCAGAAGCCAGACATAACAAGATCAGCTGGTGCAAGCCAGACGGCAAGACATGTCCCACAGTGACCAGTGCAGCCAAGGGCAGCTGCTTCTTGCTACTGCAAGGCATGAGTGCTAAGCTGTGGATCTGATCTATCTGAGGCCATCACTATGCTGTCCTGTTCGCCATACACGCTCTCCTTCACTGCACCACACGGCTGGGAGCTTCTAGAACTGTAGGGCTCAAGAGTTGTCAGAGGCCTGACAGCTCAGACACTGTAGGCAGACTCACCCATACAACCCTCCATCTTGGGCCTGCGTGGGGCCAGGCGAATTCTGCACCCTAACAGCAGTTGAGCAAGGGGACAGCTTTAGCAAGTAAACACAGTTTTACCTTTTCAACTCAGGCAATGCCAATGCTTAGAAAGAAGCTTGCATGCTTTGAAGCGTAGAAACATATGGTGAATCATGGCACAGGAGCCGCTGAGGGGAGGCAGAGGTGTTTCAATCAAGAGATTTAGGGGACAACCTTCAGGATAGCAATGTGGTCTGCAGCAACGTGCTCAAATACTTGCTGCTCATCAGGTGTCACATAAGGGTAGCAGCTGCGCTCTCCTTGCTGTAGCTGAATCTTCAATACGCCTGCAGGCCAACAGTGCATGGACATGTTTTCTGCATGCTCATCAAGCGCAAAAATGCAGCCCTGCTGTCACTCACCATCGGTGAGAGCTGAACCCTCGGCCTCAGCAACAACAGCAGCGACCTGCCCTGCCGTGGCAGAGATATCTGCTGCCTTGTCAGGCCGCTGCCCATGCTTGCTGTTCAGGGTCGGGTAGGGCTTGTCGTGGAACAGCTGTCGCTGGTCGGGAGTCAGAGGAAGGTGGCGATTCAAGAATGCAAGCATGGAGCGTGTTATGAGATTGAGGCCCAGCACTGGCTCCATGTCGCCTGAGAATCCGATCTGCAGGGCAGCCAAGGACACAGTTCGTAAGCCTGCCAAGTTGCTGCTTATGAGCTGCACGAGCAACTGCAGCCTGAACCTGAGCCCGTTGCAGATGGCCAGCACCCTGCTCCAGCATCAAGCTGCACAGGCCATTACAAACAGCAGAACCATGATGCCCTTGTCCTCAAATGCCCATGGGACTGACCTTCTTGAGCAGCCAGCTGAAGCGCTTGGCAAACAAGGGCATCACATCTGTGAAAGAATCGTGGCTAGACCCTTTCAGCACCAGCAGCACTGCTCCTCCACCGCTGGAGCCGATACTGCCTGCCTCCTGACTGCTCCTGCATTGATAGGACCAGGACTGCAGCGCATGCAACTATCTGGAAGATGTGCCTGAAGGCAAGTGTGGGCCAGGGGGCGAGTGCGATCAGGCGTCAGACCACCTAATATGCTGGGCGGTTGACAAACCCCCACACTGCCACACAACCTGTAATTGCGGGGAATGTCATTGCAGCATGGCACCACCATGACAAGGCGCCCCTGGCGGCAGTGATGCAGACAAACCAATCCATGGCTCTCAAGGCGTCAACATGCACAGAGGCGACTGCTTGCAATTCCAACTGATGCAGCTCAGCCGCATCGTTGCATTTGTGCCAGTCAATTGCCAGAGTCTGCTCCTGGCATGAAGCTGCCACCGCTCTCACCCAAGCCGTAACCAGTGCAGCTCTGCAACGCAATGACCCCACTGCCCCATGCAGCGCAATCACCTGGACAATGCACCCACTGCGCACAGGCCATCTGTACAGTAACGGAGCACCTGTGCCTGGCAGCCTCCAGGATCTGGTCTTGGCGGGGCCCCCCACACTTGAGCTCCCCCTTCTCATTTGGAGTATTCCAGGTGTGGCTGCCCATGATCAGCAGAGGACTGGGAGTTCGCCACCTCATCAGGACATCCTGGTCCGCCAGCAGGGCGCCCCTACAGCCACAAGGTGCAGCTGTGGTGTTTCTGAACAGGCTGCTCAGGTTTGCCAGCAGTTTGTGTGCACACAGTTTGATGGACAGCCAGCAGGGGCAATCTTGCACATACTGCTTGCAGGGCGGCCCTGCAGGCAAGAATTGCAGCTTTGGCACTTTGCACTGGCTGCTTGGGTGGAAGCCAGAGAGGTGCCTGGCGTCAGGGTCACAGCTGCTGGGCCTGAGGCATAACCTCAAGCCAGCTCCAAACATGCACAGTGCTGCCACCCGATGAGGTGTCAGGGGATTGGGGCCTCAGCTGCAGGCCCACAAGCTTGGTCTGAATCTGGCTCCCAAACATGGACCATGAAAGCTGCAAGATGACTGAGACATGGGCGCCTGCCCGTGTTTGCATAGCAGAAGCCTCAGAATTGCAGGCTCAGGCACAGTCATGCAGGTACCTCAGGCAGCAGGCTGGTCCTGCCTCACTCTAAAGGTACTGCACCTGTGCAAAAGCCGTGCCGATGGCAAGCTTCTGTGCTCCACTTCCCAGGCGATGCACACCCAAGGCAGACACCAGCATAAGGCAGGCTCACCACCAGGGGTCCAGCGCGATGGTGCACTTGAACAGGGGCTCCTGTGCGCACAGAGCGCTGACGGTGGCACCCCCATAGGAGTGGCCTGCCAGAGCCACTGCAGTCATATCCAGGCGCCCTGCAGCATGGGTCAAACAGGTTCCTTGTTGAAAAGTCACATCTGGCCGGCTGGCCATGGGCTGCTGCCAGTTAAAAATACGACAGCAAGAAGCTTTGCATGGCACTACATGCTGGGAAATGCACAGATGTGTCCCGCAGCATGGGGGCAGCGTGCTTGTTTGACTATTGTGCCTGCCTGACCGGCCATTGTCTGCCTGCCATATGGTGGCGCAGCGTGAGCAAGTAGGTTTGTGTGGCACAGCATGCTAGCTGAGCAGAGCGGGGAAAAGATTGCCTCTCAGACACTTGTGCCTGGCTGGCTGGCCGTGATCTGCCTGCTTCAGCATGTTGGGACACTACATTGAGCTGCGGGCTGGGAAGAGCAATGATGGGGCGCAGAGCAGGATGTCATTTGGAATCTCAAACCTGCCAGCAGTCGGGCAACCAGGGAAGCTGCTCAGGCGTGGTGGCCTGGCTTGCCTTGTGAGGACCCGTGAAGCACATTTGGTATGCAGCAGCTGCACGTCAGAATGGCCTGACCTTTGAGGAGCTCTGCCGCTGAATGACGGCTGCTCAACTTCAGCCCGCGCACTGTCTCCCCAGCACTCATGCTGCTGAGAAGCTTGTGGGCTGTGAGCACCTCCCCCATGCGATACCTGCATGAGCAGAGCCAATTGCTTGCCAGTTGTGCTCTGCAGTCATGTCTGTGCAGTATGCCAGCAAGCTGGGGACGCATCATCCAGCTGCACTTCCAGCGCTTTTGGTACACAGAGGCCTGCCAACAGCCTTCTGAGGTCTTGAGGGTCGCAAGTTGGTCTGGGTACATGCAAACACCTACCTGGTCTGGGACATGCGCACCTCCTCTGTCCCCCAGCCCTCATAGAAGAGCCAGCCTGCGCCGTATGCCAGCTTTGTCGCGGCCGCTGTGCCATCAGCATGCTCCAGCATGCACACCACATAGCCCTGCAGGAAGCAGACGTGACGTGTAACCCTTCTGGGGCAAGCTCTGCCCCACAACCTGTGCCACTTGACACTGCAACATCTTGCTCAACGTGATATGATGCAGTGCTGCGAGCAGATTGCTGAGGGGTGCCTGAATTTCCAGAGCTGCTGTGCACAGCAAGCCATCCAAGGCTGTCTGAATGCTGAGCAGAAGCACCTGAGAAGTGAGCTCTGCACAGATGGCTGAGTAGGTCGTCCGTGTGCCGCCGATGCCGTGACTGAAGAAGACCACAGGGAAGGGAGGGGTGCCCTCAGCTACTGGCAGGTGCTGCACGCAAGCGTCACAACATTCGCACCAGGACGGTGTTGTATGCAGGCCATGGGCTGAGAGGTGCAGGTGGGACATTTGGGCCTACCCTGCTGGCAAGTGCTGCAGGTCAGCAGCAGGACAGTGACCAATTTGCCAGGGCCTGATCAAGGGCCGGACACTTCATGGACCTCACGCGCATCAGGATGCTGAAGACACCTGCCCTCACTCGACCATGCTGCAGGCAGACAACCATCTGGGCAAGAACACGAGCATGACAGGCTGCACAGCGCATCCTGCTAAGGGGAAGTGCATGACTGTGCAGGATGCGCCCAGAGGCTCCAGCGCCATGCTCCCAAGAGGACTGACCTTGAACGTGTTTATGGGCTGTGTTTTGCCAAACCCATAGATGATGGGGGCCAAGGCCTTCCTGGCAGCCCAGCCTTTGAACCCTTTTGCCCAGAAAAACAGAAATTGGGCAAAGCCTGCAGGAGCCGGGAGGCATGCCACTAAGATGATACACACATGACATCATGCAGCAGCCCTCCGCCAAGCGCTTGCCTGTTGCATAGTACCAGTGAGGCAGCCATGTCTGCCTCCTGGCCCTGAAGCACCCACTGCCTACAGAGTCCTTTGAAGCTGGGAAGAACAGGCGGGCCACTAGATGCTGCAGGCAGTGGAAGAATACAAGGGTGTCTCTGACTAGAATTGTACAGTCTACACTCAGCTATGGGAAGGGAGGCAGGCTCCATCAACCCACGTGTTGTGACGAGAGGTCCTTCCGCTTGATGGGACCTCCTGTGCTGGTGTATTCAAGATCAACCACGCTGGCTGCAAAGGGGCCGGTTGGGGCAGACATTACTTGCAGTCAAGGCCTTCTGCCTCTCCTTCTATTCAGCTGGCAAAAGCTGGGCTATCAAGCTCGCAGTGAGAACATAATATGTCAGAGTCGTACTGGACTGTGTCAGAGGTGAGACAGTCCTGCCTCCATCTGCATGGGTCCTGAGTGACCTGAATGCTACTGCTCCAGGGCAATGCTACCCGCACTGGCTACTCCTGCCGGTGAGCTGAGGCCCATGGGCTGTTGGCTGTGCATGCGCTTGCAAGCTTGAGAGGCCGCTCCATTCACTCTGTGAAGTGTCCTTGTCAGCGGCTCTCGTCACAAAACTCACTGATGCATGCATGTGAATTTGGGCTGTATGCAGTGCCCCTCCCTGAATGCAGCAGAGAGTGCCGCAATGTCATATTGAAAGGGGAGTCGGTGGTGGTGCGTGATGGTCGCAAGATGCGGTTCTTCTATCATGCTGATTGCTTCTCAGGTGGGTTGCGAGGACCTGCTCACTCAGGCAGCACCAGGATTCAATGTCCTGACAGTCTGTGTCTGGACCTGATGCTCGAGCTGCACCAGATGCACCCTGTTCATGGTATGGCTGTCATAGAGCACTCACTCCGGCAGGTTGTGTCTGAACCTGCATTGTCGTGGTCAGCTTAAGTTCACAGCCTGTCTTTGAGCCAGCTGCCCATGTTTCACGTGTGGGGCTTGGCCTTGAACAGCATTCCTGTCTCTGTAGGGGAGGCTGATCCCCGCACTCAGAAGAGCTCCAGCTTTCATGACCCCACTCTGCGCATCTCAGACAAAGCGCCGCCTGAGAAGGGGCGTGGCAAGTGGTCAACCTCAGAGGTGGGATGCCCCCCAAGATGGATGTGTCTGACACTGCCTGCTGGCTGCAGATCAGCCTGTGAGTAACCCCTCAGGAGCACACTGCTTGGGCTGCTTCAACTCCTACCCGCTCAAACCCCCCACCCCGGCTCCCCCTATCAGGTGGTCCAAAGGCTGGACGTCCATTGTGCAGGTGGGCTACAGAACAACAGTGTAGGGACAGGCACCCCTTACCATGACTGTACAGACAGCCTTGCAGGATGCGGCTGAGATTCTGTGGCACGCTTCAGCTTGCAGCCATGCAGCCAATGTGTGCCCGAAGTTGCTGGCATCAGGTCATAGAGCAGGTAGTCAGCACCTCAGTATGTGAAGTCCTCCTGCTAGCGCCTGGACAAGAATTTTTCAGTGCAATTCTCCTGACATGCTTGCACTGTGTCAGATGTAAGTACTGCTGTTCATGACCTCTGAGAGGACTGATAGTGAGATGGAGCCAAGGGAGCATGGCTTGGCACGGGACGCACAGCGTACAGCAACTATTGTAGTAACAACAGCATTCATGACCTGGCCTCTTGGTACAATCTGTACAGCAGCATGCTTATTAGTACAACTGAGTCAGCTCTGCGGGCAACATGAAACCCTTTCAAGCCCTGTAACATTTGCCGCTCTGCAGGAGTGCCGAAAGCAGGCCTAGAGCGGCATGACAGAGCTAGCAGTATCCGCATCGGCTGATGCACCCTCCAGATCGCGCGACCTTACTGAAGTAGACAAAGACGCCCTGCAGAGGGCTCAGGGCCTCTTTGATGAGGGTGTATCTCTGATCAGGGTGAGCAGATGCAATTCACAGGCCAACTGCAACATAGTGAAGTCGAATTGATACACAGCACAGTGCCTTGCTTTGAGGCCTGGGCTCGGAAGAGAAGACCCTGAGCTGACATCAACAGGCACAAGCTTGACTGAGACAGAGCCTTGTGCACATGGCCAACTGCTGTGCTGCAGTCCAATGACATTCCTGGGGCAGTGGAGCAGCTTGGCAGGGCGCTGCAGCTGAGGACAGAGGTCTGGGGAGGTAAACTCGCAACAGGGTCTGGAAGCAGTGCTCGCTGGATGTCATCAACCTGCTTTGTCTCGCCAACATCTCCACCAGTCTGGCCTCGCATTGCAACCCCCTGCAGAGGCAGCAAAGAGGCTGCCAGCTTGTGTCACTGCCAACCAGACCTGCTGACAACGGTCGCACCCAGTTAACTACATTCAGCCGTCTGCAGGCCTTCGACCTCCTGCAAGGTCCCTCTGCAAAATCAGCCTGGGATGCTGCGTGTTGTCCCAGCGCTGCTTAGGCTTGAACGATCCCACTGCTGCATACCTGCAGAGAGGCCCTGGGGTGCCACCTCAGCTTTCTCATATACAGCGCAGCCCTCTTCTGACGGCCTTGGTTTGGGCCTAGTGACTGACCTGCAGATGTCTCTGCCTGCAGAGACTGCCCTGGAGTGTGCTTCCAGCTTCTACAAGTATGGCGCCGCCCTCTTCTGGAAGGCTCAGGACGAGAGTGACATTTTGGGCAACCAGGTGCAGGCAGCTGCAGCCCGCAAGGACGCCGCTGCTCAGAGCCAGGCTGCCCAGCAGAGTGGAGAGGAGGAGGATTCTGAAGAGGACGAGGAAGAAGAGGAGGAGACTGATGGTGAGCTGGGAGAGCTGGCACATTGCAGGTGTTGCTGTGTTTGGCCTTTGTGCATGGAGCAAACACTGGTGGTGAGGCATCCAAAGAGCAGGCACTGGCGGTGAGCTGTCCAAAGGAGAACTTGCTGCCGCTGTGCCAGAGGAAGGGAACTAGCAGCAGTCGGCGTGCACTTGTTTGGTAAGTCAATCTTATGTGCCATGATGAGGAGGAAGAGGAGGGGAAGACAGAATATGAGTGCGTGGGCTGGGTTGGGCTGCAGCAGATGCTGCTACTTTGGTGGTCAAGGTGCCTGTCAGGAGCTGCCTGTGCAGCAGGTGCACAGCAGCTGACCATGGGTGTACTTGCCTGTGGCCCCATTGCCTGTCGCAGATCGTCGTAGACGGCAGGGGCAAGGCTCCTGTGTAGGCCTTCCTCACAGACCCACAGGGCAGCAGCTGACAGCAGCAATCCCAACGCATACAACAGCCAGAACAGGCATGCCTGCTGCAGGCTATGAGAGGGGAAGGCTTAATGGAAAGGGCAAGGCCCTTCTGAATGTCATCCACACAAACCGGGCAGCTGCTCACAGCGGCAACCTAACAAGCCCAAGGAGTACCCTGTTGCTGCAGGCAATGACAATGACAGCATGGACAAGATGACCACGGCAGATTTGCAGGTTCTGCCCAGCAAGTAGAGGTGCTGCTCGCCAGGTACTCGATGGCCAAGATCTGCCCACCTGCTGCAGGCGACGAGAAGGAAAACATCGATGAAAAGGGCAAGGCGCCCCTGAAGGTGATTCCCACTGACCAGGGTAGCGAGGATGAAGATGGGGCAGCGGACGCAGACGATGCCCAGCTGGCCTGGGAGATGATGGAAATGGCTCGCCGCATCTGGGAGATAGACGGCACCGAAAAGCACCTGCAGGAGCTGGCAGGTGAAGGTTTGGTTCACTCAGCTGGAATTGGGAGGGGGGCCCCAACCCTTCAGCTGTGACAGCTGTGCAGATGCAAGCCCACTGGCACTCAATAAGACCCCGCAGGGCAGGTGGAACCTGGCTTGGTCACGGCTGTGCGTTGCCTTCAGTTGAGCCTGGAATTGCCCAGGAGGCCATGGCGATGCCATGCTGCAGCTTGTTGTTTGACTGCACCAAGAAGCCACGGCAGGAGCAATCAGGTGGGCTTCTGACATGGCAGGTAAGCTCAGCTGGGAGGCAGCCTACCATGCTTGGGAGATTACTGGCGCTGCAAAGCACCTGCGGGAGCTGGCAGGGTGAGGGGGGGGTTGCCTTACCCAGGGTGTGACACATCCTTGGGACCGCCTGGACTAGACCATGCACATCCCAGGGCAAGTGGAAAGTTGATGTGGTTAGGGTTTCTCAAATGTGGTGTTTTATTATTGTTTGGGAGACCACCATCACCTGTAGACAGAGCATTGCAGATGGTGGAAGTGTCGTGCCGCATGTGGGAGGTTGATCGTACAAAAAATCTCTGGCAGGGACTGGCAGGTGTGGGCACTGGGTTGACCTACTCAAAGGGTAGGGCGACCGTCTGTCCTTGATCTGTGGGGATGGTGCAGGCTCAATGCTGATGGTGTTCCTCTATCAGTTGTGCCCAGCCCTGGTCGCAGATGCTGGCGCCAGACTGGCTTTGCTGCTTGACTGACGTGCAGCCCAAAACTGTCTTGGCAGATGGCTGAAGCTGCCCAGCATGGCTAAAGCCGTCCTCAAGAGGCAGACGCCCCTTGGGGGGTCTCAACATGACATCCCTGCAGGGTTGCTGGCCAAGAGGGTCAGCTGCCTGTCTGCCCTGGTGCAAACACGCAAGTTGAGCAGCTGTTCAAGGGTTGTTCTTCTCTGCTGCAGATGCTCATGCCATGCTGGCCTCCATGTGCCTGGAACAGGAAAATTTTGATCGCTCCCAGGGAGACTTCAAGGCCGCCCTGCAGCTGCTGGAGAGGTGCCCCCAGGCAAGTCCCTCCATGTCTTTCTCTGTTTCTATGTTAACCGTCACAGGAAGACTTCAAGGCTGCTGAAGCATTGCTGCCAGACACTCGTGACAGGGGCTTGTTTAGGGGCCTTTGGAACACCACAAACTGTGCCAAGTGCGGGCCACTGGTTGTCCTGGACCTCAGCAGCAGGAACAGGAGCACCTAGGGCAGTGACAAGCACGACATCTTGCTGGGCTGAGAGCATCCTTGCTGAGATTATTGAGTCAGCACTGCTCCACCCAACAAGGTCATCACTGAGCCGAGCGCGTGGGGCCAAACCCTGAACCCTAGACCCCGCCTGCAGGCCCAGGAGCGGCAGAAGGCTGAGCTGCACTTCAAGCTGGCCATGGCGCTGCAATTTGCCGAGAAGCCTGAGCAGGCCTTGAAGGAGATCAAGGTGGGCGCTTGTGCCTCTTGTGCCTGAGGTAGTTTCTTGCAGCTGCAGCTTTAGGTGCTTTTGCGGTGAGCTGCATGATGACATCAGCAGGCCACAGCACTGGCACACATGCCTAGGCGCTGGCAGTCTGGAGATTGTGGTGCAAGCTGCCTGGTTTGTCCTTCTGCACATCATCGCTGCCATCATCTGGGTGTGTGGCGGGCTGCAGGTGGCCATCCGCATCCTGGAGGGCCGCATCGACCGGGTCAGGCAGCAGCAGGAAGCGCCTGCAGAGGGGGCTGCACCTGGTGATCGGCTTGGCGCTGGGGCTCCTCCACTGCAGACGCCTGAGCAGGAGGTGAGTGCCTTTGGCTATGCAACAAAGCAGCAGCAGCATGCATGTGAGTGGGCCCAGGGTGCTGTCATCCTTAGGTGCAGGCGCCTGAGCAGGTGGGGGCCGGTGCCACTGCCACAGTCTCTGCACACATGCAGCAGGCACCTGCGTGCGCCTTCAGGTTCTGCAATTGCACCTGTTGCACTGAGACCCATGCACAGGGCTGTGCTCTGAGGGCTTTTGGCACATGCCTGAGCAGACGGCGGCCCGGGGAGGTGCAAGAGGGTGCGTTGACCCCAGGTGAGGCAGCAGCAGGGAGGCGCGTGCTCAGGCCCGGCTGGGTGGGAGCACTGTGTTGACAGGGGGTGTGTTGGGTGCCAGCATTGTCCCCAGGTGGTCTGTGTAGACACCACTGCTGAGCAGCAGCTGCGGAGCAGCAGCTGTCTGAACCAGAGGTCAAGGCCAGGAATGCATGAGACAACATTGCACACCACTGATGGCGCTGCCTGCCAGGTGATGCTCTGCAGCATGCAGCCTGCTGATGCAGAATGGGATATGGCCTGAACCCAGCAGCGCTAAGCCCCTGCAGGTGCTGAAATTGCAAGATGGCCTGTAGGCGCCCCACTGATGGAGGCAGGAGTTTGATGCTGGGGCCTGGTTTCTGTCTTTGGCTGTCTGCAAGCAAACTGCAGACACTCCCAAAAGGTGCCCTGATGTCAACAGCAACATTGAGGTGGAGGACAGTGGTTATTTGACTGTAGGTGAAGGACATGGAGGAGGTGCTGGAGGATCTACACGACAAGGTGGACGAACTGGAGGAGGAAGTCAAGACCAACGCGTCTACACGTGCATCCCTCAGGGTGGGTCAGCCGCCCACATGGTTTGCAGCTGCAGCTTTCGTATTGTTCTGTGACGTGTGATATGCCAGGACCATGCTGTTTCTCCCTCCCTGGCCCCTCACAGCCCACAGCCGCATTGCTGTGCCCTTTCAATCAGGCCCGCTTGCACCCAAATATACACAGGTTTCCCTGAGGCCTGGCTGCATGAGCCGGCAAGTCTCGCCAAGTTAGGGATGGTGACTGCATGCAGCAGCATCTGCTTGCCTGGGGTGCAGGCTTGGCATTGCCAAGCTTATGTGCCCCTTGCCTGCAGCAGAGCCCGTGACTGCCAAAGGAAAGTGCCAGTGCCACACCTGCTCAATCTCACCTCTAAGAGCATGCTCTGTCTACTGCATTGTTGTGGCGGCAGGCACCAAAGACAGATTTCTGTCTCCTGGCGGCAAGAGAGGCGCAACAGAGAGCATGCTCTGTCTGCTGCAGTGTTGTGGCTGCCAGCACAAGGCGGGCAGAGTCTCACGAGAGGCCCTGCATTCCTCAGAGGCAAATGGCCGAGTCAGCCTTGCACCCCTCTCTGCAGGCCACCTTTGCCCTGGTGACCAGCCAGATCACTGCCAGTCAGGGGCAGGCAGACTCCAGCAGCAGCCTGGGGCCAGGGCCCAGCAGCTCAGCAGATGTTGCCCCTGCTGCCCCTCAGGTTGTAGACCTGGGCGTGGTGGGGCGGGGTAAGCGGCGAGTCACTCCTGTGGCTGTGGGGGGTGCAGCCTCTGCTGCCCCAGTCAGTGCAGGTGGGCACCTCATGGCTGCAACATGCTCTGAACTCTGCCTGCAGGGGCCTGCTGGCCTCCTGTTCCTTCATCTGACTCTAGGCCTCTACATGCACCCATGCAAGCATTCATGCCCACCTACCAGACCCTGCAGCTGGTCCAACTCCTTGTCCTCTGCAGGCACAGCTGCAGGCCCCTCGCAGCCGCCACCTGCTGGCTCCAAGCGGAGCTTTGCGAACCTTATGGGTGGGGAGCAGCCACCAGCAGGCTTCCCAGCCGCGGCCCCTCTGAGTGGTACATCACAGAATGCCAATGGACCAGCAGCAAAGCGCACAATGGCAGACCTTATGGGTGGGGAGGCCGCCTTCTTGTCTGTCCCCAGCAGCAGCACCGCTGCAGGCGCAAGCAAAGCACCAGCAATACCAGCACCACAGGTAGCAGAGCCTACCTTGGCAGCTGACAGCAATGCTAAGCCTGTTGAGGCTGCACTGCCAGCCTTCCTGCAGCCTGCTGCCATCGCAAAGGTGTATGGCAGTGCATCAAACAACCGGGATTGCGTCTAAATGAGGGACCCCCGGTGTGAACGCTAAGAGTACGTGAAATGCATGCTTGAGCTGCTGTTTGGAGAGGTAGTTGATAAGCCATGTAAGCCAAGATCACCCCCTGGTCTTGGGGGACTGGGAAAAAGAAAAGCATGTGGCCCTACATGAAATTAAGATCAATGTGGAAATGCACGGCACAGGACCAACTCCAGCAGTGCAGACATTGAGAGACTCTCAATTCAAGAATGTACACGAGGCCAAGTGCTGAGTGTCAGTGGTAGCCAGTTGCAGACTCATGGTGCGAGTCTAAGGACTCCTGAGAATGGTTGGAGGCAGTGGGTTCTACTGAGGGGAAGGCAAAAGATATGTTGTGCATCAGGGCAGGCGATATCATGTAGGCAGGCCGAGGTGGTCTCTGGTACTGCGGCTCAGCTGGGGGGTGGGGGGACTGAGGGGCTACTGACTCCTGACTGCTGCGGCTACCTGGCACAGCTTGGTGCTCTGAGGCCATCGCAGCCTCTGCGGGCTGATCAGATTCGGCGACAGCAGGGGGCTCTGCACCAGCGGACGTGGCGTGTGACACCGGCACCTGTGACTCAGGTGCCTGCTCTGCCTCCTGGTCCCCCTGCGTGCTGTCGTGTGCAGGCAACGACATCGTGCGCCGGTGGCGGGTGAAGCTGTTGCTGCTGCTGCGGCGTTTCCCCGCAGGCGCTTGATCTGCCCCAGGCGTCTGGTGCTGGGACAGCTGCGCCCGCCAGATGGAGGCAAATGGGACGGCCCCCTGCCCGCCTGGCCCTGACCCGCCAGGCTCTGCCTCAGCAGCAGCAGCTGGCGGTGGGTCGCCAGGCGCTGCATCTGTGCCCTCCCCACCAGCAGCCACAGGGGAAGCCTCTGTCCCTGCCTCTGCCCCGGCTGCGGCCTCCTGCTGTGCAGAAGCCGCCTCAGTCAGGCCCTCCGTCAGTGGCTCCGAACCCTCCTGTATCGCGGCTGGCTGTCTGCCAGGGCCTTCGCGGATGCGCATGAGACGCTCGACCACCTCACGGGCTGTGGGACGCCTGTCGGGGTCCTCGTCCACGCAGTCGGACACAATGGTTGCCACTGACTGGGGGCACTCCTCAGGCACCCTGCAGAGTGACAGTGATGTGGGCCATATGAGGTGACACGGTCGCACATGACAGTGCCCACTGCCGGGGGGCACTGCGGGGTACCCGGACGCTGCAGGCATCAGCTGAGCGTTGTTTGAGGGCAGATGTCAAGTGAGACACAGTTGCTGCCATTGCCTGGGGGAGGTCCTGCAGCAGCAACAGATCTGTGAAGGGGCCTAGAACATGCATTTATGCGGAGGTGGCACCGCCTGCTCCCCCCGGGCCCTTGGCATGTACGGTCAGCATGAATCTCCGGAGACAGGAAAAGGGTCCTGCTCTGAGATAGAGAAGCGTGGTCAACAGAGACTCGGGCTGCTGATGCAGGGGTTGAGGGGCTGACGCTGCGTGCCTGATGGAAGCAGCCAGCACAAGCTGCAAGCCTGGCATGATACACACTGCCATAGCCACAGCACACCTGAGTGGCCTCAGCGCCCTGCTGCAGGGCGGCTCTCCTGTGCAGATCTCCCAGAGGACCTGCAGCAGCAAGCAGCTTGCTGAGTGGACAGCACGCAGAACACAGGGCAGCTGTTCGCCTGTGCGCAGGAGAGGACTATGCAGTGGATCAGTTGCTCACCACTCCATATGAGTAGATGTCCACCTTCTCTGTGCAGTTGGGCCGCCCAAGCAGCACCTGCAGCGCAGAGTGAAAGCGCTCAATCTCAAGCAACGCGGCACAGCCTCAGAAGAAGCATAAGAATCTGGTTGGAGAGGCGTGTTGATAGCAGGGCCACAGGACAATGCGCAGAGCTTGCAGGAGCACAAGCAAGTTGCCTCAGCGTGAGGCCTGGCAGCAGGAGCGCTCGATGCGTTAGCCCTGGCGACCACCTGCCGATGCGCAGTCAGTCGCTACTCCAAGCAAGCCGTGTGCAGGTAGGCCTTCGAGTGCCCACTTCCGGCCCATGTCCATAAAAACGGCACTTAAATTCATGCCACCGCTGCATGAAGCGTTTGGCATCCAAGGCAGCAGGCTGCTCACCTCTGGCGCACACCAAAAGAATGTCCCCACGGCAGCCATGGTCGACAAAAACTCGTGGTGCAGGATCTTGGCCAAGCCCACATCGGCAATCTTGGCTGTGTAGCCCCTAGCTAGAAGTACATTTGCGGATTTCTGCAGCCAGACATGCAGCTGATCAGCTGTAAGCTTGGGGAGACACCCTTGCCTTTGGCAGCAAGAAGAGCTTGCCAAGTGCATGCTTCAGGGGTTTGATGCCCTGGAGGCAACACAGCAGACACACAGCAGCCTGAAGCCTACAGCTGGCGTGTGCTTGACTCACCATATCAAAGTGTACAATCTTCCTGGAGTGCAGGAAGTGGAGGCCTGCAGCCAGCCCAGCAGCTTGATCAGCAGCTTGCTCACCAGCCAAAGAGGGATGCCATTGCATGGCTGCCCTCTGACGCAGTCATGAGGGGCAGGGGGGTCACCATTCTGACTGGCAAATGCTCTGCGCTGCCCACTGGTGGCGAACAGCACAGCAGCACAGACCATGCCTGACAGCCTCACTCACCTTTGGCTATGTCAATGGCTATGCGCCTCCCTAGCCCCAGCTGCCTCCCAGGCCCCTTGGGATTATGCCTGCACCAGGCAGGGCAGAGTCGGCGCCTGGTCCTTGTTTGAGCAGGCACTGCCGCCTTTTGTGGGGCTGCATGTACTTCTGGACAGGGCGATGCCTCTAGCAGCTCATGTGAGGGCAGCAAGCATGCTGGCCCGCAAGGTGGCCTTTCAGCAGAGACACCTGCCATCACCTCATATCACACCTCCACTGCTTGTGAGTCTGCCCCTCACACTTGCAGATCATGTGTTGGATATGACCCAACACCCTCTGAAAATCACTGTGAGCTGCTCTTGTCCCTGATCTCCCAGGCTGCACAACGCACAGCATCAGGCTGACCTGAACAGCTGCAACCCTGTGATGTGCAGTCCAGGGTCTGGAACAGGGCGTTACAACACCAGTCCACAACTTATTGCCTGCTCATGAAAGACCCGGCTTGGCATGGCAAACACTTTGTGCAGCGCTCACCTGTACCAGCTGAGCTTGCCCTCGCTCTCACAGGCCAGGGCCTGGAACAGATCTCCGCCCTCCAGGTACTCAGTCACCAGCAGGGTCTCAGTCGGCTGCAGGGCCAAGCACCCAAAATGGTCTTCTGCCTTGCGAGTTGGCTGTGGCAGGAAAGGATGAAAGAGGGCACAGGGCACTGCAAACTGCACTGCTGTATGCACGACCAGTGCTGTGGGTGGAGAAAGGTCAGATGACAAGCACTGCAAGGCTGTTGCACTGTACATGCTCCAGGCGATGGCAATCAGAGTGGCTCTGGCCACAGGGTGGATGCTGCCGTGTTCATAAATCATGCTGGGCAGCCACACAGCACAGCGAGGTATGTCAGGTGGCGACCACCCACCTGAATGCATGCCCCCACAAACTGTACAATGTTGCGGTCTCTGCACGCCTTCAGTACAGCAATTTCCTGCAGGGGCAAGCACCAAGCATGTCATGGAGCATGCCACAAACGCATGTGGGATGCGCCAGACAGCGTTGCCTCTCAGCTTGCAGCTTTACACATTGCACTGAGCCCTGCTTGCAGGCACCGTTGCAGGAAGGCCAGAAGCCTGCCAGCAAGGTGGGCAGCTCCAGCAGCAAAGCATGTAAAGCACAATGTGCAGCACCTGTCAGCAAGAGAGACCTCAGCAGAGCACACACAAGCCCCAGCCACAAGGTGGGCAGATCCCAAAAGAGTGCTGCTCAGCAGCAAAGCATGCAGATGGCCCCGCTGCAGGAACAGCAGCTTTCGCAAAGCAACTCTCAGCGGCAAAGCCTACAAACGGGCTGATTGCTTGGGCGAGCAGCTGTCAGCCAAGCACACCACAGCCAAGCACACACCTGCTTGATCAGCAGCTCTCGCTTCTGCATCTGTGCAGCTGATCGCTGGGAGCCCCCACTACCATGTATCTGGTCAGGCTGGCGGAACTTCTTGACTGCCACCACCTGCAGGCATGCCTGTTGCTGAGCATCTGCTCCATGCACAGCAGGTGTTTGCAGCAGATGATGTTGTGAGCATGCACGAAGCCGCAGGCAGTGCTGGCAAGCAGGATGAGGTTGACAATGCACTGCAGTCTGTTGCTTGGAAGCACTCTTGTCTGCATGCATGCTTGCCAATCAAGCCTGCTAAAGCACTCAACTTCACTAAACCCACCTGTACGCCTTGCAGCAGACCTTTATACACCTACAAGCAGATCAAACAAATCGTCAACAACAGGGTCAAGTGCCAAAGTGATCCGGCCATGGCGTGTGGTGGCACGTAAGGCAATTGCATTCACACCCACAGCAACTGTGCAGGAGGCAGACATGGAAGCCCGCTTGTGCGCAGTGGGCTCCATCTTCTCAAGGGTTCAGATGTTGGCTCACAAAGGCTGCTGCAGCCAGTGCACACAGTTGCAGCTGTCCCAGTCAGGACTCTAAAGCCTGACCAAACACTCCCACATGGAGGGCCGCTGCTACCTTTGGCACAGCTGCCTGGCTGCAAATATGTTGCTAGTCCATGCTGAGAGATGGCTCCTTAAAGACCTACCGTACTGAAAGCCCCCGTGCCCAGCAGCCATTGCCGGCCGTCAGGCCGTGTGCAGATGGTCAGGTCCTCTGGGCCAATCTCCCAATCGCTGCCGATGCGTGGCAGATCGTTCAGCCAGGTGGACTCCCCGATGCGCCGGGGGCTGTCGTCCCGACTGCTGTGCCTCTGCAAGTCGCCTCCCCCGCTGCTTGAGGGGGACAGGGTCCCTTGCGTCAAGCGGCTGTTGCGGGCGCTGCTCAAGCCGTCTCCGATGGCATACAGCTGGTCCCTGCAAGGGGAAGCATGGCACAGGTCAGCCTGAAGACAGGGCAGTCATGCCAGGCACAGCCCAAGAAGACAGGGGCATGGCGTTGGCTGGAGGGGGTAAGTGAAACAATGCGCTGAGCGCCTAAAAGGCCTGCAGGATGCCAGGGGCCAGCGGCCACTGTTCAGTCTACCTTATTCTCTTTGCCTAGGGGCTGGGCAAGATGGATGCACACCAGCCTGGCTAGGCTATCAGGAACCTCAGATGAGTATCTACCCATCATCACAAGTCAGACATGGACTCCTCCTCTTGAATTGTCAAGACTGTGTGCACAGACTAGGAGCCCCACTTGGCTCCCTCACCAACCTCCAGCTTGCCTGCGGGTCTGGAGACCGTGTGCTCCCGCTGCTTGAAGAGCTCACCACAACTCAACTCGCACCCTGCTGATTGAACTTGCCTGCGATTTTGTAGCGGGCCTCACCCAGGCGCTGCTTGGCTAGATGATCACACACTGCGAACCCTTCGCCATCCAGAAGGCTCTTGCCAGTCAGTGTACTGCTGTAAATTTGTCGATCAGCGGGGACTAGAGCAAGCCCGCCGCTCTGCAACAAATTAGGAGATTGGCCCACCTGGACCCCCACTTGGAGCTCTTGCCAGCCTCCAGGTCGCCTGCTGCCCCAAAGGGTGCCCCATCCCGCCGCTGCTTGGAGAGCTCCTCGATTTGACGCGCCACCCTCAGGCGCCGCGCCACCCGCCGGTAGGCCACGATACCAAAAGCTACGAGCCCCAGGAACACGAGCTGCACAGAAATTCATAACTCAGGCAAAATGCTGATGTGCCAGGACGACAATGGAAGGCAAGGGCTGCTCACAGTGACAGCTGTGCGGTGCAGTATGAGGCTTGATGAGACAAAGCAATGCTGTGCCCAGCGGTGCATACTGGAATGCAAACGGCGCACAGCTGGGCAGGGCAGGGCTGCACTGTTCTGCACAAGGCATAGCTGAGAGCTGCAGAGCAGACGATGCCCAGCAGGAATGGTGGGGCTGAGCTGCTGGCGCACCGGGAAGATGATCCCCAAAGTGTAGGTCTCCACCTTGCTGTTGCCGGCGCTGGAGGCTGCAGGTTGGTGGCACAGTCGGTGCTGTGCGGCCAACAGCGTCTGCAAACCCGAGTTGCACGTGCCAGGGCAAGGGTGTGCAGCCAATGGCATTTGCGACGCAGAGGTGCACGAGCCGGGGCAAGGGTGCAGAGGTGAATAATCAGCAGAGTGCTGACTTCTGCCATGCCATCGAGGAGTGTGCACAAGGCATGCAGCACTGTGCATTAGGCTCCTGGCCTTTGCCAGCAGGAGCAGGCACAACATCCTGTATCATTCAAAGTGTGCAGCTGGGCTTGCCTGGGACTGCAGGATAAGACTTGACCGCCGAGGGGCCAGGTGCTGGCGTGGCAGTGGCCTCAGCTGAAGGTGTCGCGACATATGAACTCACACCTGCAGGCATGACGCACTGCTTCGATATGGGGATCTCTCTGCCTCCGCCATGTGAGCACAAGATGGTCCCATCTACCAGCGACATGCTGCTGCCATGGAAAGCGGAGGCAGACGCAGGCAGGAGCAGGGCTCCAGAGGCGACTGTGGCTGTGTACAGGATATGAGAAGCAACAAGAGTCTGTGGCACGGCTGAAAGTTGTGCTCACCAAAGCCGGGTTGGAAGGCCAGCAGGTAGGCAGAGACCTGGGGCCCCAGCCTGCTGGTGCGCAGGGTGCTGGACAGGGTGCCGTTCACAATGACCTGAGTCAGTGCCAAGTGGACAGTGTCCACATAGGCCTGCACAATGGAGGCAAGCTTCATCACCTAATGAAGCCCAGATCGAAGATGAGATCCTGAATAGTGATCTTGGCATTGTGGACACAGCTGGACAGTGTGGAAGCCAGACAGCACAGCGAAGGTGAGGGCTGTTCAGACTGACAGCTAGAAGTCAGATGCTGCTGCAGTATGGCAAGATGCCTGATGTACACAGGCAATTCCATGCAGCACAGGTGCCTCCACAACAAAGAGCTCATTAAATGCAGGCACTAGGGTATCCAGGGAGCGCCAAGCAGGGGCCCTGGGCCAGGCACAGCCACAGTGTGTGGGGCAGCTACACAGACAGGCGGCAGGCAGGAACGTGATGAGACAGATCGTCTCAAGCCTGCAGCCGCAACGCCCGCCCCTGTTGCACTGAATACCAAAACACAGTGAATACTCTAAATGTATCTACGTGAGATTTCAGGAGGCAAAGTGCATGAGAGACACCACCAGGATCTCAAGGAAGGGCAGGCACCCATGATGCGGCTCACACTGCAGCGTTTTGCTGCTACCTCATATCAGTATGGACTGCCATTGGAGCGGCTACAAGAAGCCTCGCCTGGTGGCCAGTGTCCAGTTCATGCAAATGTCCAGCTTGGTCTGGTTGCCAGTGATCTTAAGCCACAAGCTCACCTGGTTGGCAGTGGCCACCACCACATGCAGAGTACCCTGAGTTGGTTGCCACTCTCCACCCCACCCCCATCCAAAACCCTGAAGTGGTTGCCGGTGTCCATCACATACAGAGAGAGCCCAGCTCCAGCCTCTCACCTGATTGCCAGTGTCCACCTCATACAGAAAGTTCAGGGTGGGCAGGCCCTCAGGTGGCTTTGGGGCGGTTTTGTTGTAGGCTGGCAGTGCATCCAGGGCCTCCTCCACGGCGCTCTCAAGGTTGGCGCTGCCCTTTGAGAGCACAGGGCCTGGCGCCTCCCAGGTCGCTGGGCTGGGCGGCGCCGGGAGCACTGCTGGAGGTGGCGCCACAGCTGCAGGGGTGTAGCCTGCAGGGGCCGCCCGCAGGCTGCGCCTGCTGGGCTGTTCGTGTGCAGTGCGTCTAAGGTACTGTGCAGCCTCCACTGTGCTGTCACTGGTGTGTCTGTGGGCACCAGGGCTTTCTGGAAGGCCCGGTTGCACCGGCTCCTGCAACTGGGCCTCCTGCAGCTGCCAGAGGCGCTGTGCAAGCGCAGCGCCCTCCCCAGTTGTGGGCATCTCCTGCCAGGCAGGGGGAGGCAGGTCAGGCTGTATGAAAGCAGGCAGCAGGGACGTCAAGTTCCCCAACCATGATCCAGTGTGACAGGCAGGCAGCACCGGAGTACGGTCAGAATGGCGCATCTCTACTGGATCCGTGACCGAGCCAGGCTGTGGATCAAGGTGTGACATTGGAGACAACACTGCCAATCCTGCCATTCCACTTCCAATGCCAGTGTAGGGACCCACCTCTAAAGCAGGTGCTAGCTTGGCCAGAGCGCCGTTCCAGTCAAGCAGCCTGGCCACAGCTGCTCTGTGTGCAGCAGCCAGGGTAGCTTCCCCAACGACACTACCCTCAGGAGGCTTCAGAGGCTGGACACGATCTTCCCAAGAAGTGCTGAGTAGATGGCGCCCAGAGCTGCTCTGCGTGGTGGTTGCCTCAGGCCCTCCCACAGGAGAATAGTCCAGCAGGTGCAGGTCGGTGCTGTTCACGTAGGGTATGAGAGTCTCAAGGGTGTAGCTGAGGAATTCGGCTGCCTGCAAGCAGGTCGCTGGCGAGTGATGACCTGTGCGCATGTGCATAGATGCAGTGGATCGACAGATTGCAGCAAGGCATGCGGCTCAGCCCATGAGCGGTGGAGGCATCCAAGATGTTGCTGAGTGGCAAAGTTTCTTTTGCGACTAGTGTGCTGCCTGAGCTGTCCTGGGGCGGTGCTGCAGGAGCAGGACCAGAACAGTCCCTCTCATGTGGACATACATGCAGCTCAACCGTTTCCCACGCCTGACCTGCTCTGCTGCGACATTGCCTCCACCGCCCGACAGCTGAATGATGAATACGAGGGTCCCATTCAGGATGTCTTGCTCTGTCAGAGCTGGCAGCAGGTCTTGCGAGACTGGCGCAGGCGCAATCTCTGGCAGAAGCAGGGAGGCAGTGCCCTCGGATGTAGTGGTGTTGTCGCTGCTGCTGTTGACGGGGGCTGCAGATCAGGAGGGGGCAGGGTGTCAAACAGCAGCGTGCACACAGCAGCAGGGCAGCCTCCAGCCAGAAAGCAGGGGGTCAGTGCCCTGGGATGCATGCAGGACCTTCACTGAGGCTGCAAGGCAGCAGAGGAATGGCATGTACCAGGGCGCATGCAATTGTTGTAGGTGCCCAGAACACTGTCCCTCCGCCAGGACGGACGGACAGTGCCCTGAACAAGTCCCTGTTGCGGCCGCTGCTCGCCACAATGCTGCTCTGCAGCATTGATGACCAGCAGCATACAGCCCTTGACCTCCAGCTTCTTTGCACCACATGTGTTCCAGCGCACGTACACCATTTGAGACAGTGCTGCCAGTCACAAAACAGCGCAATGTGGCTGGAGACAGCACATGTCACTGCTGTGGCATTGCAGCTTGCCAACGCACTTGGGAGGCCACCATGCATGCCATGTGAGTCAGCATTGCAGGCCCAAGACGCTGATAACGCTGCCTTAAAGCACGCCTGACCACTGTTTTCATGCAGAATTACAGACTGCGGACATGATGAAACCATCCTGGTGCCATGACGGACGGCACCATCTGGGTGCAACAGTACTTCAGGACACCTTGGCTGTATTTCTGAGGGCCAAGGCCCATGTGCCCTGCTGCAGGTCTTCTGTAAGTGCCAGGGTACCTTCTGCTTTCTCTCACCTGCTTGTGCAGCACCTGAAGTCACACAGAGCAGCAGAACAACTGCCTGGGAGATCTTCGTGATGCAGTCCCCCCTGCCCGTCATAGGAACCCAGCTGCCTCCAGCTAACTGCATGCTTTCTCCCACAGCGTTCGCTGCATGATCGTCCAGCTGCCCCGCCCACAAACCCGGGCAGCCCAACACGGCGGATCTCTGCTCGGTTGAGAATGAGCAAGAAGGCGAAAGGGAACTACAGAGTCTTGTTGCGCCAGCCTTTCCGGTCACTGCAACTATGACCAAATTGTCGCCACCCTGCCATTGTTGTGATGGCAGACAGTTGAGGCCACGTGATCAAGGTGCTGGCTTCCTTGGCTATGCAGGGCCTGCTTCCTTGCCCTCTGGCGTGTACATGAGATGTGTGGATCAGATGTGTTCAGAATAGCTTGATGTATGAGAGGTTCACGGAATGCATGCAGGCAAGTGGGCGTAACACATCACTTCTCCTGCTCGCTGAGGCACTGCAGGGCCAGCTTCTTCTCCTCCACGAGCTCTTCACCTACGGCGCACACAGCTTTGCCATCTGAGCTGCATGAATTGCAAAGCAATGCAATGCGCCAGCTGGCAAACACTGTCACTGTTGAGCAGGGCGCATCCAGCAGTGGTGCAGCAGACACATCACGGCAGTGTCTTCTGGCTTTTGGAGGCGTTGCTGCTGCAGCTCTTTGCATATAGACAGCTTGCAACTATAGCTGGCAAGGGTCAGGGAGAAGCCGCATTGGCACCTGTTGCCTTTATCTTCTGCGCAGAGAAGTCGTCGATGTTGAGGCCCTGCACAATCTCCCACTTCCCGCCGGAGCACTTGACCGGGAAAGAGAAGATGACGTCCTGCAGCAGACACAGAAACAGCTTGTCGCCGCTGTGCACAGGCATTGAGACACCAGCCAAATTTCAGCGCTGGCTGGGTGGGGCCTGCAGCAGACACAGCAGAATGAATTCTTAGATGTTTCGCAGCCCTATACTGCACTGCTGACAACACAATACTGAGAGCACTGTGAACCACTGGCTGCCTGCATTGCTCTTGCTGGCCCCTGGCACCAGGCAGGTACTTGCAGGCCAGACAACCAATTGCATTGTTGGTATGCTTACGGCTGGCCATAGACAGCCAGGAAAGATGCTGCATGCCGCGGGAGGAGGATGCACACCAAAGCAGGCAAAATTGAACATCACAGGGGAATTCTACCAGCAGCAGCGGCGCCACAGGCTCAGCAGTCGAGAAGCTGACCTTGGGGGTCCCATAGCTCCCGTCTGAGGGGACGCCCATGGACACCCACGTGTCCTTGGGGGTGCCCAGCACCCAGTCCCTAATGTGGTCGCAGGCGCTGCTGGCCGCCGACATTGCGCTGGATAGGTTGCGGGCCTGCAGCACAAGCCAGGGTTATTACACACTTACTTTGCAGCCAGCAGCCTTCACCTGCCATCATAGAGCTTTCCCAGCCTGTATGCAGGGCATGGCATCTGGGGCTGAGCCTGTTGTCCACCTCACACAGATGGCTTCCTTGCAGCCTCACTGTGTGCAAGAGGGCAGCTGTGGCAGTGATGTGACTGAACGGCTACCACGATGCGGGAAAAAGCTGGGACTGCCTTAATTATAGCTGTCCTCAGAGGTATGCTGCCTGAGTGAACACAGACAAACGTGACAAAAGGTAGGCTTGCCATGGTGAGGGCTCGGCATGTGCGCAGTGGCGGGCTGCAAAGCCAGCAACAAGAGCTACGGTGCCACCAAAAGTGCCAGCAACCCAAAGCCTCCCAATCCTTGATGCTGGCACACCCCTACGGGTGTTTGTGCATCAACCCACACCAGAACTACAGCAGCCTTGCCGGACGGCTGGCTGCTGCTTGGTGCCCTGGAAGCACGGCTTGCTTGGCCCCCTGCCACACAAGACATTTCTTAGTCACTGCAGATTCACCCTCTGTCACTGCAGGTTTCAATCACGCCTCCATGCAGGTGGTCGTCAACCGACCCCACACCACCATGACAGCAGTCACAGCCTGTGGCTGGACCCTGATGCCTGCCTCTGAAGATGCTTACCTCAAGTCTGCTGGGAGCTCAGTCCAAACCACCCCCAGTAGACACATTCAGGGACTTGCCTTGATGATGGCTGCCCCCCGCTGCTGCACAGTCTCGATGAATTCCCCCTGCAGGTACTTGTCATCCCCAATGGCCTCCTTGATGGACTTGCCCGCCGCAGTGCCATGCGTCACGTCGGGGTACTGCGTGCTGGAATGGTTGCCCCAGATGATGACATTCTTGACCTCGGTCACGGGGACGCCCGTCTTCAGGGCAACCTGCAGTTTGCAGGTAGAAAAACTTGCAGTGGAGTGACCTGTGGGCACAGTGCTTCGCTTGCTCAGGGACAACAGCAATGATACGCCCCACGCTGTATGTCGCCCCAGCCCTGAGAATGACGTGAAGGTATGTGCAGGTGCAGCCCTCATATATTAAGATGCCAGTCTTCAGAGTCCTTGCTGGCAGACAGGTACAGTCATATCTTTTTGTGGCCAGGGTGGCAAGCATGTAGGAGCACACACCTGACCGTCTGCCCTGTGCGCTGCTCAGAGCGGGACGAAATCACCTTCTAGCAGGCCTCATCCCCCATTCGGACCTTGCCGCAAGTCCAATGCAAGGCCAACACACCTGCACTGGTGCCCTGTTGTGGTCAATGCCAGTCATGCATAGTGGCAAGCCCCTTGCCCCTTATGTAAGCATGAGTGAGCAAGTGAGGTTCAAGGTCCACTGACCAACTTTACTTTGAGCTCATCTGCCCCAGCGCCCTGCAAATGTCCAAGCCAGTCAATCAAAGCAGCCGGCTGCAGCCACACAGCCAGGGATGCTGGGGGAGCGGGCTGACCGGGCTCAGCGTCTCTCTTACAGCGGCCCAGAGTCTCCCACTTGATGTATTGAACTATTTTTAAAAACAGGCTGTATGGTGGACTGACCTGCCCCAGCGCCCTGTTGTGGTCCAGACGGGTCATGCACGTGATGTTCTCGTCCTTGACCTTGGGCGCGTTCTCCTTCAGGATCAGGGCGTTGGTGTTGGCTGGATTGGCCACCACAAGCACCTGCAGCCGCACCAGGCTCATGTGACATGGTGGGCATGCCCTGCAGCAGTGTTGCCTGGACTCTGCGGGGCAGATCAGCTCCTGCCTGTTCTGGGATGGGAGGGTTAGCCAGTGCCCCTACCTGCAGCCAGCACCAGCAGTCAGCCAACAGTGATGTCGGCAAGTCTGATCAAGTGTTGGCTGGCCAGGTGGGCGGTGGTCAATGTGCCGCCATTTGGGGAGCCGCCCCATAACAGAACCCTTATCGACACTGGCTGCCAGCTCAAAGGACAGACCCCCCCAGATGGCAACCCACCTTGACGGTGGGCTTGGCATGCTTCTCCAGCGCCGTGGCCTGGCCCTTGTAGATGGCCACGTTCTTGGCCATCACGTCCTTGCGCTCCATGCCACCCTTGCGGGGGAAGCCGCCCACCATGACTGCCACATCGATGTCCTTGCAGGCAACCTCAGGGTCGGTGGTGGTCACCACGCCTGCAGCGCAGAGGCGCAGCATCAGCACATGGGTGAACAGCTGTGCATGTCTGCTGTTGCAGAGTGCAGGCCATCAAAAGGTCACAAGGCGTCTCTGCAGCAGGGAGGGCAAGTGGCAGGTGGATGACCCTGGGATCTGGGACACCTGCTGCTGCAAAGCAAAGGCCACCTCAAGGTTGCAAGTGGCCCCACGTGTGCTGCAGGGAGGCGTAGGCAATTCAGAGCAGGGGGCGGCCAAGAGTGCTGTTGATGGGGTGACCTGAAGCAGGGGCCTAGTGCTGAAACCACAACGGGGCTGCTTGCTGTTGCGGCCAGCATCGAAATCATGACGATGCGTGTGGCAGGTGATTGCAGGGTCAGTTGTGGCCCCCAGCACCATGTCGATGACAGGGGCTCTGACCAGGTGGGTACAACATGTCAACAATGGGAAGAATCTGATTCCACTAGGCTGTGAAAGCATCTGCAGCACAGCACAAGCCATGTTGTCACAGGTGCTGCCTGCAGACCTGCAGTGGGCAGGTAGGCTGATAGGCAGTAGTGTCGCCAGGTGTTGCATTCTAGGGCGGAGTGTTTGAGGCAACGGCCTTCCATCACATCTGCAGCGCTTGAGGGTATCAGGGCTATCTACAAGCGCAGCGTTGGCAGAAGGCTGGGTCTTTGAAACTGCCACAGGTCTGCAACCAGACACTGAGCACCAATGTTGATGAGACTGCAACACACCAGGTTTGCGACACCCCGCAGGGCTTGCCTTACAGCGGGGAGAGGATCACTCGATAAGCAGCCTGTTGACACACCCTTTTGGCTACACTATGCAAGTTTGGGAGGCAGGCAACATGTCCAGGGTACACAAGCCCAGCTCGCTCTGCAGCACGAGATAAGATAAATTGACGAGCCTCGAGGGCCCCCTCGTGAGCAGCAGATGAGTTTGCACCAAAGCAGGATTGCAGCAAACGGCCCCCAGGCTTACCTTGCAGCAGGGGAAAGGCTGAGTCGATGAGCTCCATCTTGACACCCTCCAGGCTCTGCTTGGCAGGCTCAATGTCCAGCAGGTGCAGGATGATGGGCTGGTCAGGGCCCAGCATGGCCCCACGGGCGACCTGGGGGCACAGCGCGTAGCCAATCTGGCCTGCACCATACAACATGGCTGCTCATAGGCGGGAGGCCAGGACCCTGTTTAGCAGTGATTGCCAGGGAAGGGCCCAAGGCTCCTTGGAGGCAGCATCTGGCCTACTGCACATGGAAATGCACTCTACAGCATGCTGTGGCACGCATGCAACTTTTTTGCAATCTGACCTGCAGCTCCGGTGATCAGGATTCTTTTCACGTCCTTGCCCATACTAGACTGGAAGTAAAATGAACGAGTTCCGATTGGGAGGATAGAGCAGCTTCTTGTTTCCGGGATAGCAAGACCGGCGAGAGCAAGACCTAAAATTCAAGCTGCGATCGTATCTGAGCGGGTTGCTGTGGCTGTCTACTGAAGTATAGCTGCTGCCAATCAAGTTGCAAACACCAGTGTCACATGATCTGACATAGCCAAGTTCTAGAGCACAGCAGCGGTCATTGAGAAGAGTGCCCCTGCTCCCCAGCAGACAGCACCTGAGAGGTCACGACGAGGGAGACCTGGCACAGCATCATCAAGGGGCTGCAAGCTGAGGTGGTGCTTGCATGGAAGCCTCAAGTCATGAAGGCAGTGCCTCCATGGGTGTCAAACCGCTGACTGTATGCTGAGCCTGGCTTCTTCCTCTTCGACTGGCATTCCTGCTGCAGAGTTCCACGGTGGGCCATACAAGACTGTTGAACAGGTGCAGGGCTCCTTGATGTGTAGTGGAGAGGCTGCCCAGACCAGGCTATCTTTCCTGGCACAGGAGCCTAGAGGTGCAGTGTGATGATGCATGCCGTCCTGCCGTTGCGCCAAGGAGTGCTGTGCGGGCCTGATGCTGATGTAGCTGGTTTGCAGGGGTGTTTCTCTCAGTGCAGGTCAACCTCACAGCATCTTGAAGTGTCCCTTCAAGAAGAGTGAGTTTCAATCTGTCTGCAATGACAGTGCTTGTATTGTTTCTGATGTTTCCAACGCCACTTCCTTTTCTGAGAGCTTCCTCTCTGCTGCACACGCGTCATTGCAGGACATGTCGCTTGCATTTGCTGACATCTCTGCAACGTCAGGGTCTGCCTCATGCCTAAGCCTGGTGGCAAGTGGTGTATCTACTTGGTCTGCCTGTGCACTTGTAGCAGGAGCTGGACTCCTAGCTGAGTACACAGCAAGAGCGCTCTGCATGCTGCAGGCAGACAGCACCTTGGCTACAAGCAAGGCTGGCGAGCACCCAGCTGGCCACAGTCTTGACTTGTGACTGTCCCTCGTGTCTGCAGGGCAGCCTGTTATGAGCATTCTGGAGGTCTACACGTGTTGCTGGGCTCAAGGCTGACACACATTGAGCTCGTGGCCATAGCAGCCTTCTGCAGGTATGCGAGTGAATCGACAAGCCATGGCTGCTTGACAAGGCCCATGCCCCCTTGTGCATGGAAGCAGTGTCTGGTGATAGTGCTGGCGAGGAGGGAGAGGGCACCTGGCCCCAGCAGGGCCAGCTGTTGCAGCAATCAGCTTTGTGGCATGTCATGTCCTGGTGGCTGCCAATGGCCAGGGGAGCTTTGTGCTACCCCCTCAAAGGTAACAGGGTTCAATTTTTGGTTGTGCTGTGCGGCGCCCTGTTGCTGCTCTCCCAGAGGTGCTGTCATGGTGTGGTAACAAGGACCTGATGCTGTGATGGACATCTGTGTCTGAGGCTCTCAGCCAGGCATGTTGGAGCAGCATTGGCAGCAGAATCCCTCCAGCGGGCACCCCTCGAGGCCACATATCCATCTGCCACTCTGCCATGGGGACACATGTGCATCATCTGCAGGCAATACATCAGTTGTGCCTGCATATTGTGCCTTCTGCGTGTGTCCTGTCCAACTTGGTGCCTCACCCTGCGTTTGACCTTAAACCAGATGTGTCAGCTACAGCTTCATGTGAGCCATAGGAAGTCCACATGCTTCCAGTGCTCATGGCTTTATGGCTGTGCTCTGCAGATACAATGTCTCATGTGTATTTCCAGCATCAAGCCAGTGGCAATCCGGTTGGGGTGCTGTCACCAGATGGGGAAAGGGTGCAGCTGGAACGTGTGGCCAAAAGGTTCCACCTGGCACCAGGCAGCCTGACGCTGAAGAGTAAGACATCTGAAGACTTCATAGAAGTATCGACCTCTGAAGCTTTGCGCCTGGACGTGTTGCGGGACCTTGTTGCTGGCAGGGGTTCCAAGGAGCAGCCCTTCGAGGTCGCTGGCCTGAAGCAGGTGAGGGGCAGGCAGTCAGGTCAGCTGATTGGCTGGTGGGGCGTGCAATGACCAGGCAGGACGCATCTAGCTGAGGGCAATGGGCTGCCTGCCACCTGGAGGGGAGCATGGGTTGGTAAGGCTGCAGATGTCGTCCTGCTTGAGGTGCAAGAGCAGGCAGTGTGTCCCGCGGGAGGTCTACATGCCGCCAGGTCTATGCATGCTCTGAACCTGCGGCCATAGGAGATGTGTCTGCAGGCGCTTTGCTAAGCCTGCTGAGCTCACCTGCAGCACACAGCTGACGGCTTGGCAGGGGTGCAGGCGGTGAGGCAGTTTGGCTGTCCATCGTCCTGTTTGTGTTGCAGAGCATGCCCTGAGGTCTGCACATGCTGGGTCCCCCTTGTTGGGCAATCACGCAAAGGCGGAGCTGAGGGCTGTGGCCCACAGGCTGGGCTAGGTACAGTTCCCCTGGGGAGTGCGAGCTTGTCTGCCAGGGCTGCAGGGTGTGCTACGGCAGGCTGCGTGCCCTACAGGAGGCGCTCCTGTGGTTCCTGCCAGGGCTTCCATGCTCTCATGCCCACCTGCTCTGCCTTCTGGGCACACACAGCCTGATGGGCCAGCGAGCATCTGCAGGGTTGATCGATGTGTCAAGGCAGCAGGTGCTGCTCTGCAGCAGGTGCCATGTGTGGGGTGTTGTTCAGGGTGGCCTTGTGATTGTCCTGGAAGCTGTAGCCCTCATATAAGCACTGCACTTGCCTGCTGGGCCTTTGTGCATCAGTGCCTGCCGTTTGGGCAGCAACATCAGGCGAGAGGGCGCCGCAGTGCTGCCAGGGTTGATTCACCTGGTGCGCAGCTTTGACGGTATTCATGTCCCTGACCTGCAAGCACCTGCTGTGCAGATAGTCAGTGCTCAGAAGCTGGTGCCCACTGCGGCTTGCAGGAGGCTGCTGGCGCCTGCTGCCTGTAGCTGACCTGACAGCTGCACAATGGTTGAGGAACTGCCATGCTGCCCTGCTGGTCAACGCACCCTTTCAAAGGCTGGTGGCTTTGCTGCACTTAGGACGCAGTGTAGCATCCTAAAAAGGCTGATCAGCTCTCAAGTGGTGGGGCCTTGTGTCTTTGCAAGACCTGCCTCCGCCCGGCTGGTGTGACGGGCCGCCATCTTTGGTGGGCTGCTAGAGGTGGTTGATGCGCGCCACAGCAGAAGGACTGATGGGACAACGCTGCCTGCAGGGCCGCACATCTCTGCAGGGATGGCTACCTTTGCAGCGAAAATCCCTGACTTCCCTGAGCGGCCAGATGAGGATGGCTTCCTGTGCTTTCCTGTGCCTGTTCCACTCTTGCAGGGGAGAACAGACATGCTCGTGCGCGATGTCTACAAGGCACTCTGGGAGCACGTCACCAGCAGCAGCTCTAAGGGCTTTGTGGTCAGCGGCAACGCAGGCATCGGCAAATCTTGGTGGCTGGTGTGGGTCCTCATCAAGTGAGGGCAGCACGTGGTGGTTAGGGGATGTATACAGTGAGGTGTTGCCTGGATTCCACTGTGCAGCCATTGCCCAGGGCAGGCTAGTATCCGGAGAGCCATCTGGCCTTGCACCCTGCTGCTGCCCAGCCCTCCCTCCGGACAATGCTGAGGTTGCTCAAAGCTGGCGAGGCGGTGCTGTGGCATGAGGAAATCGAGGATGATGTGGTTGATACTTTGTTTGACGGCAAAGGTGGAGCCAGGATGATCAAATCTGAGCAAGCCAGCACGGTAGGCTTCCTGTTACTTCTGTTACTTGGCACAGATTGCACCATGCAGAACGGGTGAGCCACAGCCTCAAGCATCGTGAGCCTACAGTGGGTGCCAGCATGTGTCCTTGCTGCAGCTGCTCGAAAAGGGTGACTCAAATTACCTGGTGGACGGTGCCAAGCCAAAGGCCAACAAAAGGATCAAAAACAAGTTGAACCTTGTGGCCCACTCCTACAAGCCTGACCGCTTCAAAGGCTATCTGCGCCAAATAAGCATTGTCTTCGAGGACGCCCTCTGCATGATCCTTGGAACCCGACTGACATCTTGAAGGTGGCGGCAAAACTGCACCCCCATCTGAGCACTGTGCTGGTGAGCAATTTGTTGCACGTGCCCACTTGTGTCATGTCGCCCTCATGCTTGCCATGGCGAGTCTGCAGGCCCACGATGGTCACCACCAGATGCTGCATGCAGGTCCAGGAGCGCCTCAATCTTCATGGTGGCATCCCCTGGCAGGTTTTTGTCGCCTCAGTCTCTGACCCAATGACTGATGTTGAGAGAGCTCTGGTCAATCTCAAGTGAGACGACTTGGTTTCAGGCTTCACACCCGACAGTGTGGGGTCCCCTGACAGTGCTAGCCATAGGCTACTGGGTGAGCACTACTATCTGGTGGTCAATAGCACTGCAGTCATGTAGCTGCAGAGTGTGCAATCACCCACCCCTGCCCATCAATGTTGTGCAGGTGACTTCACAACCTGGGACATCATGTTCAGGTCCAAACAAATATGCCGCAGGGTGGCAAAGTAGGCTATGCGGAGGTTTAGAGAGGAGCAGCGTGCGCTTCTGTCTGCAAGTGACGACCAGGGCCTCTCAGTGAGTGACTTGCTTTTCAAGCAAGCGAGGCCACAACATATGCAGGTGGCGCCTATTGTCGCATGCTGTTCTCCTAAAGGACGCCAAAGTTGCTTTGCAGGGCCTCAGATCTTTAAGAGGGCAGATGATGGAGTTGCACATGCACGCGACACTTCCGCAACATGCCAAGAGTAAAGTTAGGTGAGCTCTTGCAAGTGAGCGAAGCAGAAGAATGAGTACTGATATTCTTTACATTGCAGAGAGCTTTTGCCGGCTCGTGAACGGGGAGGGCACAGCAAACCAGGTCCTGGCACCGCTGCCAAAGAGGTTACTGCGCATCACCTCCCGCCACTGCACTTCAGCGATGTGAAGCAGCTGCCATCAACTGTTCCTGGAGTGGCGGGAGGTGCAGCACAGTAACCTCTGGTGGACGCATGTGCTGTTCCGATGCAGCGCACTTTCCCTGGCATTGATGCTGTACATCCTGGGAGTGGACGCATGTATGAGTGCACGGTCTCCTCGCAGCATGACCTGAAAGCTGGCATCTTTGAGACCCTGAAGCAACTTGGCAGCAGCACCAACCCAGCTACTGAAGTGGTGGTGCCGAGCTCAGGCACCTTCAATGCCTGGACCCATGGGATGAAGGTCCCCACACTGCCTGAATCAGCTTCATGTAAGGTAAAGCTGCACTGCAACAATATTAAGCAGTATCTGCTTCACATCTGTTGCTTGAATCAAATCCTTAGATGTATGATATCTTGAGTTCGCTGTAAAGCAAGATTTGCATGCAAGATCTGCAGAGGGGCCCTGCTAGAGCGACAAGCTCCCAATCGAAGCAACTGTGTCTGCATACATGAATATGCAGCGCAATCTGCCTTTCGGGGTACCTCCATGTGAGATGTCCCCACTGGACATGAACTCCACTGTCCTGTCCTCAGGATCCTTCGGGCTCCGAGTAGGCACCCAGTCCTAAGCTCATTGATATTAGATGGCAAAGGTTCATCAAGATGTCTTGTGGTGGGCATGAGAATCATGACTAGGCTCTGCCGCGGAGCAGGCCTTCAAGCGCTTCACGCTGTGTTGCAGGGCGTGACATGCCTACTACAGGTCGGGATTCCGAAGGAACGAGTGACTGTAAGGCCTTGTTGTGCGTCAGTTCGCTTGGAGAAGCCAAGCAACAGACTGTTTGGCGTGCACTGAGGGAGGTGCGCATCGGCAATGGTGCAGCACCATCCAGTGGCTCAGTCCTCAAGGGATTCTGCTGACCCATCTCACATGACTGATTGTCCTTGCTGCAGGCAGATCCTGGGGCGACAGGTCATAGGACACCAATTTTGCTAGCAAGAGACTTGCTGAAGAGCTCATCTTGCAGGGGTGAGGCTGCATGTCACTGGTGGCTGCAATGGCACAGCCCGCTGTTCTGTGTCTCGCTCTACTGACTTCAGCCTGATCTTAAAGCTCATTTCTGCATGGTTGCCCGTGAAGTGAGGCAGAGCAGATACAGCGAGGCCCTCTGTTATGGCTGCAGCGGAGCAGCCCGCAGGTTCAGCAAGGCCCTCTGTCATGGCTGCAACGGAGCAGCAGCAGGAGGTTAGAGCCGTGACATTGAGCCAAGCGTGCTTTCATGCCGATTGAGTGCTCTGCTGGCAGAAAGCCTGGTGCGCGTTAGACATGCTGTACACTGAAGCTATTGGCACTCAGCCATCTTCACGCCAGTGTGCTGCCAGCTCAGGTGCTGGAGGTGGCAACTGCTCCTGCTGAGCTGCGGGAGCTGCTGACACAGGGGGGTTTGGCAGCGGGGAAGCTCCGTGCCTTCACAGATGAGCATCTGGGCATTCTGTTGAGGAAGGGATTCTGCATGCCGGACACGCTTGCCACTGCAGATGAGGATATGCTTACAGAGCAACCTGCGCTCCCTCCCACCATCCGCCGGGCTCTTCTGTCCAAATTCAATCCAGACGCCCCCACTGCCAGCACCCCCAGCAAGAAGCCACGCGCAGGTTTTCAAGCATGCTTCTTGTTTTGCTCAACGTTGCACTGTGGGCATGAGGTTGCAGTGTACCCTTGCTGGGGTCCTTATACAGTTCTTGCATGCAAGAAGGTCGCCTGGGGCAGCCGTAAACTGCGCAGTTCACGGCATGCCTGTAAAGTGTGAATTGCTACATGCAGAACATAATCTTGAAGAGCTTATTGCAAAGCAGCTTCAGCAAGTCATGGAGAAGCTGTTTCCACGGCGCAAAGCAGCTTACGCAAGCATGCAATTGGAGGATGCCGATGGTGGGCAGGGCAGCTGCCTATCTCTGTCACTGAAATGCTGTGCAGGTAGTCCAATGCTATTCAGCAGCTGCTGTTGTCTGCTGCTTACCAGGCCAGCAAGTAACTAGATAGGCCTCCCATATGGTTTGCAAGCACATCGATCCACCTAAAGAACCCAGCATCCTTTGCGCCGCTGCAGAAGCCACACTGTGGGTGTCTGAGGTCAAGGATCGCAACGTTGTGCGGCAGTGTGTGGAGGTTAATGAGGTGCTGTCCCCTGAGCGCCCTCTGCTGGCTGACCTGCGGTACGTCCGCTTGCTGGCCTTGGCACACAAGGTGGAAGCCAGCAGCATCCTTAACATGAAGGAAGAGCGAATACGCAAGCAATGCGACCTGCAGCGCCCGTACCACCCCTTGCTGCTCACCATGCTGCAGGTAACACCACCTCACTGCTTGGCTTCGCATGTCAGCCTGGGCAACGAGCAAGCAAGCATGCACATGTGGTGACTGCGCTCCGAGCATCCCATGCCAGTACAGTCCATGAGATCACTGGCACATGCTCTGCAGGCGTCTGCATCTGGGCAGCCTGGGGTTGACTTTGCTGAGGAGGACCATGCCAAGGACGACCACGCCCAGCCAGATGTGCGCTGCCTTATCCAGGGGAGAGCGGCTGAGGCAGTGGAGGCAAAGCCCGGGGAACATCATGCCACAGCACCAGACTGGCAGGGCATTGACAACAACCGGGACGCCTTTGGGAAGGTGAGGCCGCAGCACTGAGATGGCTTCCAGTCCATGAGCAGTCTGCATGAGAGCAGCCACACTGTGGAGGGTTGGCATCAGCGTGCACGCTTGCTGGCATGTTTTGTGAACGCTGTGCGGGGCTGATGCAGATCTACAAGCTCATCCGCACTCATCTTCTGCCCCACAGTCAGCGCCGCAGGTTCCTTGGCATCCTTGTCAACCGAGTCGACGCCATCTAGTGTGCTGAGATGAGCTTTGGCGGCCCTGGCACGGTGCTGACGAGGTGCCATGTGGCCCCATGCATCCGTGAGAGGATGGCTACGCCAGACGGCATCCTCTGCCGGGGCCTGGACAGCATGCATGAGCGCATCGAAGACCAGGATCAAGCCACACTGGCCGATTCCCTGCTGGCGGTGGAGTACAAGCCCGCCCCTGGTGGGCGCCTGCTGGTGCGCTGCGTCGACACCCTGTGCCATCTGCACCAGATCTCCCCTGTCCCCTATGGCCTGCAGTACCACGACGGCCGCACCCTGCGTGATGTTTCGGCTGGTTCAGAGGTGGCAAGGGGGGCCAAACCCATGATGCTGGAGCTCCCAGACAGTGCCAACACCTTCAAGGTCAGCTGCCTGGCCTTGCTACCTCATAGTCCTGCTCATTCCTTGCCTGTCGCCGTGCAAGGGCATGGCCAACCTCCTGCAGGTGGCGCCTTTGGACCGCATCCATCAAGGTTCCGATATCCACATTTTGGTAGACAAGGTGAGGCGCACTGTTCAAGCCCTCTTCTCAACCTGCTCACTTCTGGCCTGCACCACTCCTGCGTGCCAGGGGGAGGGCATTCGTCGCATGGCGCGAGGTGGGTGGGGCAGCGTCGCTGGTGTGGAGGAGCTGGGCTTCATCGAGCTGGAGGGCCATGCCGAGCCCGTTGGGTTCCTGACAGACCCCCTGGAGGTGGCGGCAGCATGCACAGCGCTCCAGGAGGTGGGTTGGCTGCAGAGGGGGCACCGCGGCAAGGAGCCTGAAAGCAGGCGTGGCGCAGCTTTCGAGTGTTGCCTGACATTGGCAGCACGCTGAATCACTTCACACCCTGCTGCAGGCATGGCAGGGCATGCATGCCAGGGGCATCCTACACCGGGATGTCTGCTGGCAACTTTCTTAGGGTCGACTCACAGTTCAAGCTGAATGACTTCGATATCAGCACACGGTCCACCAGCTCTCCTGATGAGCTGAAAAGGCGCTGTGGCACACCAGCATTCATTCGCCATGGTGGGCACCGGACACCGCTTACTGCGAGGCCTATGATCGCCATGCGGCGTGCCTGACAATGGCAGCAGTGCTGAAGCTGTCTGGGACTAAAAGAGCAGCTGGCAGAGCTGTTGCAATGTGACATGGTGCCTGCTGCCTTCAAGGAGTTGGTGCAAAAGTGAACAGCTGCTCAACGCCTGACAGCCGATGAAACAAACAATGCCGTAAATGTGTGCAAAAAGAGTGCAAGATGTGCAGGCCCTGTTGAGCCAAGATGATGATTGATAATCGGCGGGGTGTCGCACGACCTGCAAAAAAATACAGACCTAAAACACAAGACCTAGAAGCCGAAAGCAGCCATTTTATGCTTGCTGAGCCAGAATGAACGTGCATACATCCGACCCCTGGTTAGGCTGGCAGGACCGATATGCCAAAATTCCATGGTTTGTTCTCAACGTTGCACCTCATGCTGTGCTGCAAACATGAGATTAGCAAGCTTGCTCGTAGCTGGCTGCCCCTAATCATCCCCATATAAACCTGAGCACAGCTTTGCTGCAGGGGTGTTCTGGCGGTGCAAGCTCTCGGCATTGTCCAGGCTGCATGGCTTGTGCTCTATAAACCACTCGCTGGAGAGTAAGCAGGCCCCTCTCCTGTATGTAGCCAATTCATGCCGTTCATCTCATGACACGATCATTGCATGTGCTCCTGACCTTCTGCCAATGCTGCTTGTGTGCCTGCCTGCAGTCGCCGGGGAGCCTGGAATACAAAAGCTGCTGCCATCACAGAGAGCAGCTTGGTATCCCCACAGGCCTTGCTCTGGTATAGGGCAGCCTCCTTTGCCTGGTGCCTGTTTGTGTGCGGGACGCAGCTTCTCAGGAAGGGCTGGACCCTAGCCATCTTCAAGTTCTACACAGTATGTGAGTGGTGCAAACGGAGGCCACCTGCTGATGTTTCAATTCGGCCCTGCTCACATCCAGCCTGGCTCTTGGCTTCAACAGCAAGCGCCCATGCACATCCTCTGTACAGCCGCACATCTTGCTGGTCTGGCCGCGAGTTTGACTGCCAGGTGCCCTTGCAGTGCATGCTGTGCCGTCTGCTGCCATTGCATGCTGGCCTGTGCATCGCATGCTGAGCAGTCCGCTGGCCTGGCAGCGTGTTGAACCCCTGACCTGAGCAGCAACGTCAGGTGGTCCAGGGACAGGCACCAAGCTGCCTACTGTTTTGTCTGCCCAGCCTGGCAGCATGCAAAAGGACGGGCAGTGTCCTTTGCTGCCAGTAAAGGAGCCCCAATCAGCCTGTGCAGCTGGCCAGGTCACAGCAGCCCTGTCATGGTCTTGTGTCAGCTTGCTGCTTGCCTGCAGTGTTGTGAGGGCAGCAAACACCGGCCTGACCCTCCTCATCTGTCAACTGCCAGAACAGTAGCACCCTCTCAGGGCATTCTCCGCCTTCTGTCTGAACAATAGCAGCGGCTTGAACCCCTGTCCTTGCTGTCTGCCAGGGAATTACTACCTCCTCATGGCATTCTTTGCCTGTGCCACGCTGGCCAGCCTGCTGGCTGTGAGGCAGCAACGAGCCGTCAAGGCGCTGGGCAAGCACCCTCGCAGCAATCACAGCTCCCCAGGCACTGTGAATGGCCTGGGATATGCCATCATCAGCATGTTTCACATCAATCTCACGACAGTATTCATAGTGGACGTCCTGACCTGGACTGTGCTGTGGCCCATGCTCAGCGCCAGCCCCAACACGTGAGCCTGCTTTGCTGTTTCTGGCTGTTGCTGGCTCTGCCTTTGATTGTTGAGTCTGGGCTTTTGGGCATGGGCCTCATGCGGGCTGAGCTGTGGCCCCTGCTCAGGGTCAATCCCGATTTGTGAGGGTGGTCCTTGGATTTGGGCCTGTGGTACGCTGTGTTCAGCGCTGGCTCAACACATGAGTTCAAGCCTAAGGCTGGGTGCAGAATTTATACATCGCATACTCAGGTGGACTGTGCTGTGGCATGTGCACAGCACCAGCCTTCAAGGGTGAGCTGGGGTGCCATGGTGCTGGATGTCAGCCTTTTGAAGATGTGAGCCTGAGGTTGCCGGTGCTGTCGCCCATGCTCAGCACCAGCCTGTCCTTGTAAGCTGGACATGCTACTGGGGTGGCTGGTGTGCATGCGGCCTCAGTCCAGGGGGTGCCCTGTCTGGTGGCATGCAGGGGTGCGCTGCTGTGCGCTCAGCTGGTGGCTCCCTGCCTGCAGGAAGAAGTTTGCTCAGATTGAGCTGTTCAACTTCTGGTCCTATAACCAGGTGAGGTACAATCATTGGGGAGGCAATAGTGGCCATGCTGGCTGCCTCAGCGCTGCCCCGCGCAAATGCCCAGCCATGCTTGCCCTGCTGGCTGGCTTCCTGTTTCAATGTCGCCACTTAAGGGTCCCTGTCTTCCCCCAGCGCTGCCAGTCGTAGTTTCACAGTCCACAATTGCCTGCTGAGCTGAGCACACATGGGGGTCCATGGCCAGATGCGGCTCTGCGCCTTGGGCTGCAGGCCCTGCATGGCAGCCATCCTCTGGCCGTCAAGCTTGCAGCCATCTTGCATGATACAGCTTTGTGCGCCTGATGCTCACTCCCGCTGCTCACCCCGGCCTTGTCCTCAATGCTGAGCGCGGGCAGCACTCAGTTTTGCCTGTCAAGCTCCCAGCTCTTTGCTGATGCTTGTCTCAGACGCTCATGCTCCCCTGCACTTGTGCAGCATGGCTTCAACGCCGCCCTCATCCTGGGGGAGGCTTTTTTGAACGCGCTGCCCATCTTTGCATACCTGATGGGCTACGTGGGGCTCTGGAGCAGCCTGTACGGCATCTGGGCACAGCTACACTACCTGAGGACCGGCCGCTTCCTCTACCCAGTGAGTTGCTGTGCCTTCCTGCTGTGGACAAGGGTGGCCCGATGTCTGAGGCATCTTGGATAGCAGCAACTCAGGCAGCGCAGGCACTGCTGGGCAGGCAGGCCAACCCTGGTAAACGGCTGGCTTGCTTCCTGGGCACAGCTATCTTTTTCATACACAGGGTGGTCCCTGCATCCATCAAGATTGTCCGCATGGCGCAAACAAATGTGCACTGACATGCCAGATGCAGTGCCACAAGACACTGCACCAGTCAGTGGGGCAGGAGGGGTGCAACCCCAGCAATATGATGTCTCCTACTGCGCTCTGGGACACATTGCAGCCTTTCATGAGTGCAATGGTGTGGTGGCTGAGCAGCGCTTTGGATGCACTGGCCAAGGAGGGCGGCTGATCTGAACATTGTCCACACGTGGCAGCTCAGCGTGTTTCTTGTGCAGAAAAGAAAGACTCAACGTGATGCTAGTGAACCAGAGCAGCTCAGCCAGATCGCTCAGCGTCCTGGGTCCCCACTGCTGCTGTGCCATGCATCAGCTTGTCTACTGTCTGCTTTCGTGGCGGCTCAGTCACCTTGGTGCAGATTGGACCAGCAGTACAACGCAGCCTGACGTCTGGCATTGCTGTTGTTCACGAGGCTGCTTCTTTGCACTGCTGCTGCACTGCATCGGGCGCTCACCTGACTGGCTGCAATTTGCTCACAGCTCAGGCTTATGCATGTGCATCGGGGTGGCTGCTCTGCCGTGTGGCTGCAAGACTTTGCTGGCAGCTTGGACGCACGGCTGCTGATGTCAGCTCTGCTGCTACACATATGCTGGTGGCTTTCCTCACTATACTGTGCTGCTGCTATGAGGCTTGTGGATTTCCTGTCTGCTGCACCGGGGTGGGCACAATGCTGTCAGCAGTGCCTTGATTGGTTTGTTACGATGTGAGCTATGGCTCCCTGTTGACGTTCTGTGCTGCTGCAGTTCCTCAGTGTGGAGCAGTGGTGGTCGCCACTGGCTTTCTTTGGCCTGTTTCTGGTTCACTGGATGTTCTTTGGGCTGGTCATTCTGTTGAGGGCGCTGAAGGCGCAGCTGCTGGAAAGGCTGCATAAAAACGCAACTTCTGCAGCCAGCTTCCACATGCAGACAAGATCCCAGGTGCGATCACCTGCCAAGTTGGCTTGACACTGTTGTGGCCCGCACATCAATTAATTTGCAGCGCTGCATTTCGTTTTATCATGTCTCATGGCCAATACTTTGGCAGCATATTTGATGTGAAGTTTTGCTCTGGCCCCATATTCAAGTGACTTGGCTTCACTAAGGGGAAGAAGGTGGGGGAAGCTCATAAGCCTTGAGTCACAGCCCCTAGATTTGACCTAGGGCGCTGTAAACAGTCTTCAGCACCGGCTTGCCCTTTCAAACCGATGGTCCTCTGCACGTCAAGCAGCTCAGCTTTCTCTGCACGGCTCCCGTACCTGTTGACCAACCTGCCTCCAGCGGTCAGAGATCTCAGCCATGGCTCGAATGTCGACCTTTTCTCTCTGCATTTTGTCAATCGCAGCGGCCGTCCATTCCCAGACCGATGACCTGACTGCAGTAGACCTCAATGCGGTGAGTTTATCCTGGGTCTGCGATACTGCAGCTGCCTCCTGTGCTCTGCCGCATGAAGGCAAAAGGGGCAGCCAAGGCCTGTGAGCACGTGTCCTATTCAGAATAGCATGTCCTTGCTTGTCTGGATCAGCCTAGATGCCTCCACCTTGCAGGCACCTGCTCCGTCCACAGAGTGCGAGGCCTACTGGGGCGGCCAGATGAGCCCAGAGCTCACTCAGGGGTGAGCATGCCCTGTACACCAAGTCTGCACCCTTTGAGAAGCGTCCCCTTTGAGACATCACGTCAGCATCCTGTCAGCACCTTGCTTTGCTAGCAGAGCACCATTTCAACAACTGCTCCCCACAATCGGATGTTGATGGTGCCCCAAAGTGGCTTGATAAGACCTCCTCTTTCAGCTTGACTCATCACCAGACTAAGCACCCTGCGGATAAAATTGAGCCTAGCCCTGCCTCCCGGCTGCGGCTGAGCACAGTTGTGCACAGCCTTCCTTGGCAAAACATTGCAAGGGACTCATCACCAGACTAAGCACCCTGCGGATAAGTTGAGCCTAGCCCTGCCTCCTGGCTGCACACCTGAGCACCTTGTGCACAGCCATCCTTGGCAAAGCCGCTTGCTGAGCATTACAATTGCAGATGCAGTCCAGTCAACTGAGGGCCAGTGTCCCTCTCTCGGCCACCCGCATCTGCATTGTTGCTGCCCAGCAAGCCAACGCCTGCTATGCAGTTCTTGCTTAGCTGGACCCTGCACTGGATGGTCCAGCACTGGTCCTACCCTTGCACAACTCAGGCAGCCAGACCCCAGTTCTCGTCCCTGCCTCCACGCCCTTTTCTGCTTTGACTCGCCCACCCCTCCCTGACCCATGGGCCGGCAAGTCAACCACCCTGTCATGACTAGCCATGGTCTGCTCTTATCTGATGAAGCCTTTCAGAAGCGTGCAGTCCCTACTACCTGGAGGAAGACCTATTCCGCCAGGACATCGCTGAGGGGCAGGCAGGTGTGCCCCTGGAACTGCGCATTACAGTCCTCGACACCTCCTGCACTCCCTTGGACGGAGTCTTTGTTGACATCTGGCACTGCAATGCCACTGGGGAGTACTCAGGGTGAGCCCCCAGCCTGGCCTCGACCTCATTGCCAATTCTGCCCCGGGTGCACCAAGGGCAACTCTTGACAGACGTCCTTTTGGTCAGCCAGATAACGGCACCCCAAGCAGTGTCTGCTGCCAGTGCTGAGCAAGGCGAGGCATTCCAGCTGCATGCTCTGCGTGTGAGCAGCAAGCAGGCGCCGGCGGCATGCTGCTGTCCCCCTTTCCCGTCCTCTGTCTCCTGACTGAGTGCATGTCTGTTGCAGGTTTTCGGGCGCTGCCACCGCTACCGGTGGAACAGCGGAGCGCCCCTCAGCAGCAGGTGGCGCCATGCCCTTCACCGCCCCAAACAGCGCAATGGGCGCAGGAGCAATGGGCGCAGGAGCAATGGGCGCCACTCCTCCGATGCCCAGCAGTTCCCAAGGTCTAGGTGTGTATGACCCTGCAATGTGCACTGCCTGCTCCTTTCGAGGGCCGTGAGCACCATTGTGCCTTGCTATCGTGCTGCCACGCCATCAGGTGCTTGCTGCCAGGGCTTGCCTGTGAAGGCTTTGCAATTCAGTCAGTGCTGCCAAGCTCGGCTGGCCTGGGAGCCCTGCCCCACGTGGGTGCACCAAACAGGGTGCATCCCTGTCCTAGACTGTGTGTGACTTAGGCCTGGGCCACAGGGAAAGCATGTTGGCCATGCTTGCTGAGTTCAACACCTGGCCCTAGCTGCCTCGTAGTAGCACATGTCTGTCGACCTGCAGGTGGCGGCGGCGTGTCCAGTAGCCAGACAGACAACCTCACCTTCCTGCGCGGCACAGTCATGTCTGATGAGGATGGCCTGGCAGTCATCAACACCATCGTCCCCGGCTGGTATTCAGGCCGTGCAGTACATGTGCACACCATGGTGAGAGCTGCACTGCCTCCCGGCAACTTGCATACGCCATGCACCCTTGTACATTCTGTGTTGGACCGCTGCTCAAAGACGGCCTGCAAGCTCCTGCAATATACTGCAGCACGCATTGTGTCTTGGAATGCTGTCTGACAGCACATGCTGTTTCAGTTATAGCTGTCCTCCTTGCTCCCCTTTCCTTGTTGGTCATTGGCTGTATTCGCTACATCTCCACCTGCTCATGGTGCTACACTCTGGGTTGGGCTGCAGATGCACATCCCCTACAACACCAGCTCCAACATCACAGTTGAATATGAGGTGAGCCTTGTGCTGCAGCATTGCAGGCAGCCCATGTATTGCTCTGCATGCGCTCAAGCTGCGTTGCATGTCCCTGGCAATATATAGCCCGCATGGCATTTTGGTGCTTGTGCTAGCCATCTCCCAGGCTGCCTGCAAAGTTGTCACCCGCATTTGGCATCCAGTGAGCACGCCAGACCTACTGTCCTTGTGACTGACCCCCTTGGCTGCTGAAGGACTCCCACGAGGTTCACACCGGGCAGTTCTTCTTTCCTGAGGCCGTCCTCTCCGACGTCGCAGCCCTTGAGCCATACATCCAGCACAACAGCACTGTGCGTGA
Organism: Asterochloris sp. CNOR1; assembly: GCA_963969365.1. Lineage (NCBI taxonomy): Eukaryota > Viridiplantae > Chlorophyta > Trebouxiophyceae > Trebouxiales > Trebouxiaceae > Asterochloris > Asterochloris sp. CNOR1. The sequence continues at coordinate 563,062 of OZ017760.1, forward strand.
AGCCAATTTCGAGGTGTGTGCTGGCTTGTTCACTTTGCCTTTGTCAAGCCGACATAAATCTTCTCTCCCTAGATCTAGACAAGGGTTGCTGCCATAGGGCATGCGCGCAGCTCATGTGAGCTGTTCAAACAGGAATTGCTCTCCTACAAAATGTGTCTGTACAGCTGTCCAGGTCCTGTTGTTGCGGCCCAAGTCACGGCGTTGCCCAGACACAATCAAAAGCACGGCAAGCTGTGCTGCTGCTGACCTCGTGCACAGAAGCATAGCTCGGCTTGCTAGCTGATGCAAACTTCCACTCTGCTGGTTAGAGCACCAAGTTCACCGCTCATGTGCCTCCCTGGACCGCCTCAGTTGCCCTGCAGGACAGCATCTATGGCGGTGACATTCGCCAGCTGCTTAGCTTGACTGAGGTTGTGCCAGGCAACATCTCTGCTGGTCTAGTGGGCGACATCATTGCAACCGTCAATCCTGGGGCAGCTTACACCATTGGCTTCAACACTGGCGGCTCTGCACAGGGTAGGTCCACAACCAGCGCAAGGCGTCGCAACTGGTCACTCACCTGCTGCTGACAACAAGGATGCTGCTGCCGAAATTGTGCCTTCCAAAGCATGGCCGACCTTGCTGTTGCAGCTGCTATGCCGTTGACCAAGGCTACCATGCATGATGCAAAGGCATCACCAAACCCATCAATGCCTCCTGTGCTGAGTTCATAGCCAAAGCTTGCACAGTCTTGCACAGCCATGCATGCATCAGAGCTGGTGGCCATCACAGCAAGGCATGTCCCCTGATGCAGGCGCTAATGCCCCTACTTCTGGCATTGCTGCCATGGGCAAGTAGGCCTGCTGACAGTACAGCAATGCCCTGGACTACCCCAAACCGCCATAAATTGCTGCAGCCCACTTGAGCCTCATCATTTCGTCATTTGAGTTGAGAGTAGTGAATGGTCGCAGAAGAGTTTGTCAATAGGCAGAGTGATGCTGTTGATGTCATGTTTGATTTTGAGTTTGAAATGGGTTACCCAGATTTCATGCACAACACCTTGAGCAGATCATGTTGCCAGGCTTTTCTGACATGCAGCATTTATCTATGGCCAATGTATGGCCCGCCCACCGCTACATATAGCAGCTGGGTAGACCACAATAGATGTCGGCGAACTTTGTTAATTCCAGAATGGCTGCAGTGAATTGGACTGTTGAACAGTCATGCTGGTGCATAACAACATAACGCGGAGCTTCGCTCACTTCTGAAGTCAGGAGTTCATGGCATCGTTACTGTGGTGGCGAGCGTTCCACACTGCCCGCTGCTGACGGGAATATAAAGCCAAGCTCCTCAAGAAAATTTCGACAATTCATTTCTATCATATGAGGGCTGCCAGCGGTGAGCTGATCAATATGAGTCCAACATTGGGGAAGTGACAGAGCAGATGCCATTAAGATGCCCACAAGATGCTTGCATGAAATGGCTGCCTGTGTCACTCTGGCACTGATTGAGCAGCAAGCTGACCAGATGCAGTGTTGCTGCAGGCATTGCCCTGGCGGCATTGCTGCTTGTGAGCCCCACATCAGCACATGATGCCCATCAGTCTCGGAAGCTGCAAAGCAGCACAGCAGGCACTGGAGGCCGCCAGACAGCATGCCACCTCTCATTGCAGCAGGGCGAGCAGAGGCAGGCAGGCTGTGAAGCTCTGGCGGCACCAAATGTTACCCTTGCAACAGACCTAATCACCAAATTTCTTGTGGTGGGCTGTGCACTGGCTTTTGCCAGTGATGACTCTGAAGAAACCTGCATTATGCATACAAGGGATCTGGTGGGCTGAGAAGGCAGGTGCTGCAGGTTACATCCACTTTCAGACCGCTGGGTCTCCTCAGCATTGGGGGCTTGTCTGTGGACCCATGTCGCATCCTGCCTGCCCATCCCCACAGGTCATGCCATCTGGGCTTTGTGCTGGTCCCTGTTGCGGCTTACACATCTCAGTCTGCCTGCAAAGTTTACACAGGCTGGCAGGGCGACCATCCGCATGCCGGGGACGTGGATTGCCAGAATTGCTGAGGCACAAGCATCTGGTGCAGTGCCCTGCACCTCCCACAGCATATGCCAGGGCAGCAATCATCTTCAGGCTGAGGTGCATAAATGCCAACTTTTGCAGGGCGCCCTTACATGGGCAACTGGGCGTAGCACGCAGCCAGACATGCAGACATGAGTGAGCTCTTTGCTGTGCATGCCTGCAGCTGGAGGATGTCGGTGCTGGAGTGCTGGGCTTACATGGACTGCATGCCTCGAGCATTGAGGCCTGGTGCTGTGCAGGCAGTGGACAGGGATCAGCAGCAGGCACCCCAGAACACAATCAGCAGCAGAGCGCACTCAGAAGCAACGGGCCATGCACATGCAAGTCGTTGCGCTGCAGGGTTGGCAACTTTGCCAACTCAAGCAGTCATGAGTAGTGGGCCACAGACAGGGCACTCAGCTGACAGCTGCACTGCAGGTGGGGGATTGGGGTCGCGACGGCGACATGAACCAGTCAGAGGTGGCAGACCTGATGACGAAGGTGGCCTCTGGCTTCCAGCCCAACTTCATCATCAGCTCAGGGGACAACTTCTATGAAAGTGAGCACAGACCACAGATGCTAGGGCACCAGGGCTTCAGGGGCGCCCAGCATCTCGGCAAAACTTGCATACTGGCAGGGTCTGCTGATGGGCTGGGCAGCTCACCAACAGAATGACTTCAGCTACCATTGGCTTGTGGGCTGTGTAGGCTGGCCACGTGGGGGCGTCCAAGCAGCCGCTGGGGCAGGTGTAAGGCTTGGAACTGACTGAACTGCCCCGCAGCTGCCCCTACATGTGTCAAGCAAGGGCTGGATGTCAGTTTGCCAGCTCCTGGCAGCTGCCCAGAGTTGAGAAATGGCCAGGTGATGCTCTTGAGATGGCAGCCAATGGTGCTCGCAGATTGCCATGCAGCAAATATGTCCTGCAGTCGGGCTCAGCCAACCACTGCTCCCAGCCAACCACTAATCCCTGGGTCCCAGGCTGGTGCCCTGCAGGACGGCCATGCGACAGCAGCTGTGGCATGTTTTGTGCAGCCCAACATGAGGCTGTCAGTCTTGCTGACATGAATCCACGCTCTGCAGGTGGGCTGTCCAGCACCAGCGACAAGATGTTCCAGACCAGCTTCACAGACATCTATACCGACAACACGCTACAGGTGCCCTGGTACCTGGTGCTGGGGTGAGTTCAGCAAGGTCAAACTTTTCGCATGCTTGCAGCCACCAGCAGGCATAGCATGACCACACGGTGCACGTGCCCTGATATGGCAGCTGGGGTGAGCGCACCCACTAGCCCAGAATGTTCACGCAGACAGCCACCTGCACCTAGAGCAGCATAGCATGACAATGCGAACAGGTTGCATGATTCAGAGGCGTCTGCTGCAGGTCTGCTTCCAATCTTAAGCTCCCAAAAATGTTGTTCATATTCGAGCAAGAGCACTGCAGCTTGTTGGCGACAAGGCATCTGCAGCGTGGCGCACAGAGCTGAAGCTAATCTGGGGGATGCCATAATGCGCAGAGCTCCCATGCGCCAGACATCTTTCGGGCTTGCTGCTGCGCACACAAGATGTCAGTTGGGTCAGCTGCAGATGGCACTGGTGGCCGGCACAAGTATCTGCTGCTAGAGAAGCCAGCAAACCGTCAACCAGCCAGTCACCACTGTGACTGCTCACACAGCTGGCTTGCCGCTGCAGCAACCATGACTACGGCGAAGTCAAGGATGGCTATGATGACCATTGCGCTGTCACTGACCGGCAGAACTGCGGCAACCACTGCTGCTGGAGCCCATTGCATCAAGTAGGTTGCCTCCGTTGCACAGCTGCTGGGCATGCTGCCAAGCAATGAGTGAAATGATATGCGCCACCGCCACACATCCAAAAGGTGCTTATGCCTGCCAGCCGGGGTGTCTCTCACCCATGAAAGATGTCTGCAAATGAGGGTTGGCACTTTGTGTCTGCCAAATTTGATATCTGCTGCCTGCAGCTGTCTGTGGAACTGACTGAGCGAGACTGGCGCTGGAACCTGCAGCGGCAATTCAGCATGACACTGGGCACCAAGGTTCGCCTCTGGCATGCATGGATGTGTCTGAGCTGTGCAGCAGGCTTGTGAGCAGTCTGGCAGGCATGGCCTGCAGTGTTGGCATTGCATTGTGCTCTGCTGTGTTGCAAGCATCGACCGGCAGTGCTGTTTTGGAAGCTGTGTGAAGTGACTTCAACTTGACAGGGTTCCCAAGCTGATGGGTAGTGCAGTGCCCTGCCACCCATTGCAGCAGGTTCCTATGCTGAGTTTGGTGAGAGCCAGGACACCTGCCATCTAAGCAAGATGCATTATGTATCATCTGTGCAGGACGCAGAAATTTTCTTTGTGGACACATCACCCTTCATTGAGAGGTACAGAGACAAGCCATGGGCTGACGCGCCAGGTGGGCAAATCCTTTTCATGTTGGAGTCGGGAAGTGTCTGCCTGTAAATTGCCTCAGCAGCAAGAATCCCACTGCTGCTGGCAAGCTGGTCAGTGCTTCCTGCAGCATGGTGCTGTCTGCAGCAGCCTGCTGTCCTGTCAAGGTTGTCTGGCCAAGCTTGCTGTCAGTGCCCCACTCCAGCCAGAGAGCAGGCAGCATCCTGCCTTGATGGGCATACAGCAGTGCATTGCTGCCAGGCGGGAGGGGTACTATTTAAAGCCAGGGCTGGCCACAGCTCCCAAGACCACCAGCAGCATCTTGCTGGTGGTCTTGGTGCCTTCTGGGCGGCCTTGCCCCAAGCTCACTTGGTTGGCGACCATGCATAACACTTCCGCTCCCCTGCAGAGTGCCGCTGCCAGGTCAGCGTCGGTGAATGTCAGCAAGTCTAGCCGCTGTGGCGGCCTGCTGTTGCAAGTCAAGGGACTGCTGGTCTGGCAGAGTCGACCCCCTCTGCCAGCAGTCTGTGTCACCTCACTCCCTGATCACTGCCTCTGCAGGGCGGCAGCACTGCTGGGAAACCTGGAGGCCTCTCCAGTCCGCAGGAGCCCCTGGCTGCTGCCGCTCGCATGCGCTGCTGCTTGACTGAGCTGACACACCTGCACGCTGACATCACCGATGTGCTCTGTAGGGGATCTGCTGTCTCTGTGCTATCCTCCTTCTCTGCTGCCGCTTGAACCTCCAACCTGCTGGATGCATCTGCAAGTGTGAGAGTCTACCCTGCTGCAGGTGGCCTGCTGTCCCAATCATGGGCCGCCCAGCTGGCAGAGCTGGAGACCAGTCTAGCCAAGTCTGATGCTGACTGGAAGATTGTGGTGGGGCATCATCCAGTCATCAGCAATGGCAAGCATGGCGGCACGGAGGAGCTGCAGCAGCACCTTCAACCCCTCCTGGAGGAGTATGGTGTGCAGGTGAGATGCAGCATCGCTCTAGGGTGCACACCTTGATAGGCTGGGCCCAGCACACTGGATGAAGCAGGCACAAGTCTGCACAGCACGCTCTGTACCAGTGCTGCAGCAGCGCAACGCACACCAAGAGCTGCCTGTTCTGGTGCAGTCTCTCGAGCTGCAGGTGGTCAGAAGATGCTTGGGGCTGCAGGTGCCACCAGCACCAATTGGTCTAGGTCTAGGCTGCCTGGCACGACCCCTAAACTGCTTGGACAATACTTGCTGAAGCACGATGCCCTGCAGGCTCACCCTTCTGCTGAGTGTGATGCATCCAGCCTGCTTGATGCTGCCACGGGTTGCCGTGGGCTGCACTGCGAGCCGAGCTGTGTGGTCATATCCCTGACCTTCCAGCATCCCCATCTGATGCCACTGCTGTACCCAACCTGGCGCTTGCCTCCGTTGGCACCCCTGCCGGCGGCCCCCTGAGCTGTTGGAGCCAGGCACTTGAGGGCCACACCCCAAAATTGCCCACAAGCGATGCTCTGCAGGGATGTGCAGCACCTGGGTGGACTCTCATCCACGCATGCGCACTGCTGTCACATCTGTGTTGCCCCCATGCAGGCCCAAATATGCGGCCACAACCACACCCCCCAGGCGCACTGCGAGCTCATGCATTCTGCTTCCAAAGTTGAGCAGATCCTGTCGCCCTGAAAGCCCACCTCTGCATGCACAAGCACAAGCACAGTCTTCGGCACCAGATGCACCTCCCGGCCACATGTCTGCAGCGCCATCAACATGGTGCTGGCTGTGTGCGATTCTGCAGGCCTACTTCTGCGGCCACGACCACAACCTACAACATTTGGACTCACGCAAAGTGGCCTACATAGTCAGCGGGGCAGGCAGCAAGATCCGGGCAGGCTGGGCAGGGGACCAGCAGCCTGCCAAGTTCCTGCACGACGGCTCAGGTCAGCCAGATCTCTGCTTGGGGCAGGAATCCTTGCCAGTGACCCCAGTGGCAACTCTGCACCACCCTGCATAGCTGCTGGGCGTTTCACCGACCAGATGGAGCTGACGAGTCCACAGGAGACTGGCAACCAGCCACATCTCTGCATGACGGCTCGGGTCAACTGACCTGCTGCGCTGGGCAATGGATGACAGTGGCCACACGAGTCACTCTGCACTCCTTTCTGCGAAGCTGCTGGGTTGCATGTAACTCTGACAGTCTGTAGGGAAATCCAGCTGGCTGGGGTTCCAGTGCTTGCCCAGCACTGCTGGCTTCGTAGCCCTGCTGCAATGGGCTTGGGCTGCGGGGGCTGTGCGCCACATGTGGCCTACTGAGCTGCTCCAGTGTGCTTTCTTGAGTCAGGCTGTTGCAGGCTGTTGTGACAAGTTTCTGCTGCTGCAGGCTTTGTTGCCGTAACGCTGTCAAGAGGCAAGATGGGCCTGGAATTTTATGGCATCCCCTCAGAGAAGCCACTGTACTCTGTAAATATCCCCCGTAGCTCCAGGCACGATTCCATGGTAGGGCTGCATCCGGCAAGGTGATGATGGGTGAACGCATCGTCACCACCCCTCATAGACGCCTGCTGTACTGTTACTGCCCCTGATCGTCAACACCTGCTGTACCAATTACTGGCCCCTGATCATTTTGCAATCATTGAGTTGAGTCCCCAGTTTCATTGATTTGACTCCTGAAAGTGTGTGTGTGTGAGTGCTTTGTACTTGAATGCGCATTCAAGAACATGCATGCATTAGCGCACAAGAAGTCAAGCTTGATTCAGCTTCATCTTGTCTTGATCAGTATGTGCCCAGTGCTGAGAGCGGCCGTGACGCACCAGTAGCTTTGTGCCAGAGCTTGCAGGAGCTATCAGACCAGAGTCAATGACAAGCATGGTGCAGCGTCCTGAAAGCAGGCATCAGAGGCAGGCTCTGCCATCAGTGGCAAGTTGGTGTTGGTCATCAGGGCTGCACTTGCTCCAATGGAGTGCATGACATCAGCCTTGTCAGCATGTACATCGTTGCCCTATTGGGAGGTCCAGATCAGCACCTGCTTCTCCATTCACCATGGCACATGAGCGCCTGCTAAGGCAGACACTTGACCCCGAGTCAGGCTGCATTGACCTGAGCTTCCAGCAGCTCATCAACAGGGACCCAGAAGAAGTGAGCTAGCTGGCTAAAACGCATTTGGGAGCGCTGTATCCACAGCCTGGCACCGACAGGAGTTCACAGATCTTTGCAGGTCATTGAGCTGGTCCAGCGGGAAGGAGTCAAGCACCTCGGCACCTTCAAAGTCAGGGTGAGCATGCATGTCCTGTACAGCAGTCAAGCCTGCTGGCAGCTCTTTGGCAGGTGGGCTCTTCACTGCCTACAGGCAGACTGCCCTTCAGTTGACTGCATGCAGCAATGTAGGCAGGTGGCTCATGCATAATGCCCTGCAGTCATGTTTGGTACATGCAGCGAACTTTGGAGGTGCCCAGATGGGCATCCTGCATGGGCCTGATTTCCTCCTAACACCAGTGCCACACAGCTTAAACAACCCCCTTTGCAAGACTTGGGCGCCTTGGCACTGCTGTCAGCATCACAAACCCTGTTCTGCAGCTAAATCTCTTACAAAGACGCTGCATGGGACGCCTGACCTGCAGGGCGCCACCATTCTGCAGCGGCTGCCACTGAAGCTGCACAGCATGAGCCACCCTGCTGCAGCACAGCGCTCTCTGCAGATTGCTGCAGTAGCATACCACTTGGTTTGCAAACTGCACTGTACACCTTAGTGAGAACAGAGTGCGGCAGTAGCATACTCAATTGCGCTGTACACACCTCAGGAGAGCACAGTGCAGCAGTAGCATAACACATTGCACTGTGTACACCTCAGTGAGACGGTTTGCCAGGATAGAGCTGCATTGATGCCTCCCGCTGCAGGATGCCACTGTTGCGCACCTGCTGGAGGACAATGCCATGCTGGTTTTTTGGGGTGAGGAGGCAGATGCGCAGCGCTGGGAGGAGCTGTGCCGTCGTGAGCTGGCCCAAGATGACAAGCCCTCTGTAGGTGTGTCACGCGCCGGGCTGGCATCAGCAAAATTGGTGCTGTGTGTGGGTGATGGTGCAGCGGCTGTAGCAGAGGATGATGGAAGCACAGCTGGAAGCTGTTGTGCCTTCACTGCATATGCCAGCTCTGGAGGCCCAACACAAGCTGGGGTGTTTCTGTTCTTGTCTTGCAGGCTGAGTGTGATGGGTCACTGCTGATGGCTTCTCCTTCTGTCTTGCTGCAGCAGCGGTCAATGCACATATTTGTAATGCCTGCCTGCAGGTCCAGCCTCAGCTGTTGCCTTGTGAGAGGCCACACGCTCTGGCTTTTGAACCCCGATGTGCATCCGCCTTGATTGAAGCGGGTGCTGCATGCCTACCCACAAAGAGCTTGGAGATGCTTGGCAGTCAGCAGACTGCCAGGGAGGCTGCAGCATGTCTGCCAGGCGGACCAGGCATGACAGCCTACAGGCTGCTGCTGCGCCCACTCTGGCAACCAAGCAGAATGCCACCGCAGCTCCATCGCTGTCTGCAGGCTGGAGCGCGCAGGTGGAGGTGGCATGCGACATGGTGACCACCCACAATGCAGCAGCGCCGGGGGATGAGGGCCTGATCAGGCCACTGCTGTGCCGTTTCCTGGCTGGCCTGCTCTCCCTGCAGGCAGGTCCTCTGCGCTGAGGGTTGGCAGCCTGAGACCGATCTGTTGTGGGACTGGCTGGCACGCTCTTCCTGCCGCCAACCCCCCTGCGTAACAGCAGCGGTCTGATGAGGACAACTGCCGTGGCGCTGTGTGGCTGGCATGCTTACCATGCAGGCAAGTCCCACCATCGAGGCTTGACAGTCTGTGACCGACCTGTTGTGGGGCTGTCTGGCCACCTCTGTGTTGGTGGCCGGCGGGCGTGCTGTCCCTGCAATTCAACCTCCTGCACAAGAGGATGAGGGTCTCGAGGTGCCATGATTGTCCTGGTGGAGGGTAGGCATGCTGCCTGCAGAGCCCTTGACTGCTTGTGAGGGCAGTCAGCAGCAGGCCCTGGAACGCCAAGCGCATGCAAGCGCAGGCTTTGCGATGCCAGCGCTGTACCTGCAAGACCGGCTCATCGATGTCTCAACCGCAGCTCCGTGCATGGCGCAGGGCACGCATGCTTTTGGTGCTGCCTACTGCACAGCAGTGGGAAACAGGGCTTGCATACTTTCAGTGGCCACCTTTGGCACTTCATCCTGCTCGTCAATGGGGGGAGCCACATTTGCAGTCCTCCACACGGGCTTCAGCTCACTTGCAGCCTGCCCTCCCTCACATTGCCTGCAGGTCTGGGGTCTGGAGGCTGTGGCCGCAACTGTGGACTTCAAGTGGCAGCGGTGGGCGCACAAGCTGGTCTGGGCGGAGCTGATGTGCTACCTCCTCTGGCTGTTGGGCTTCCAGATATTTGTGCTGCTATTCCAGGCAAGCACGTGATATGCATAAGCCGAAGTCAACATTTCCACATTGATCCTGCTGCTCCAGGCAAGCCTTGGAACCTGGACGCTCTTGGTGCAGGGCAGATCTCAATTGCCCCTCAAAGTCTGTCTGAGCCTGACACTGCCAAGACCTGTTAGCAGCTGACTGGCTCTCAAGCATGTGTGCTGCTGCGCCAGGCAGATGCCCTGGCATGGTTGTGCATGGATCTGCCTTACATCTTAGGGCAGCCACCCTCAGCCACACTGCAGGCGGCCGGCCATTTGTCAACTGATCGTCAGAGAAGGGCTGCCTGTCTCCCAGAGGTCCTGTCAACCCGGGTTTGAGTGAGAGAGCGCAGCACAGTCTGATGCAGATGGCCACCCAACCACTGAAGTGGATGTGCATATGGCAGGCACAGTGCGTTGCCTATTTTTCTTGCACATTGTGCATCAGGCTACGTGAACATCCTTGCCCCCCTGCAGGATGAGGGCACAGATGCCACTCTGCATGAGCTGGCCCATACCCGCATTGGCAAAGTTGCGCTCGCAGCACAGATGGCTTCTGTGCTGGGCATGCTGCCCTTTCTGTGGATTGAGGTAGCCACTGTGGCTGCCTATGGTCTCTCCATGTGGGCCCATGTCTTCAAGACCATCGACCTCCTGGCATACATCCTCCAGGTGAGGCAGTGCCATGCAGAGGTTGGAAGTGCTGGGCATGCTGGGGCCAGAAGCGAAACTGTGGGTGTGGCTCAGGTGGCTATGCTGCTGCAGATTCTGCCCTGTGAGAGCTGATCTGCCGGCAATCTGGCAGCCATAATCCATGTTGTGCATTACATGCAGTGAAGCCACTGAAGCATGCAGACTGTTGCAGGTGGTGATTGTGGTGTTGCACCAGGGCAGGCTGAGCCTGCACACTGAGTGGCTGTCCAGCATAATTGCCATACAGGTCTTGGTGCTATGGGTGAGCCTAGACTTTGCTGCTGCTCTAGAGGCAGCTGTGGCTGTGTTTGTGCATTGCTGCACATGCGCCGGCGCTCCTTTCATCTATCCCATACCAGTTGCCAACGCATCTGCTCACACACATGGAGGGCGACCGGGCTCCAGTGCGCAGGATGTAGTGACGAGAGAGCTCTGTCTTTCAGCGACTCACACGTCTTCTGGTCTGCCTGCAGATCAAGGTACTGTACTTCAGCAGGTGCGCATATGCTGCTGTCGCACAGTCAACCATTGCATGCCAAGATCTAGGGCTGCTCATGCCTTCGACCGGCTGTCAAGCCCGGCCTGCATGGAACTACTGATTCAGTGGCGGCTGTGTTCTGCAGGGTCCTGCAGCCCCACAGCAGCCCATTTGTGGAGACTGTGCGGGAGGTGATGCAGGTGGGATGTGAGTGGCAGAGCTGACCTGGTACCTGTGAGCTGTCAGTTGGCACATGGCCAGTCTGGAGGTGACGGCCTCCCTGCCTGCACCCAGGGCTTTGCACTCAGGGCCCCAGTGACAGTCTTTTGATGCAGCAATGCTGGCCATCCAGGCTGTGTGTTCGGCAACAGCCCCTTGTGACTCACGCCAGCTGACCACATGCAGCAGCACAAGCGACTGCCAGCTGCCACCCCCCTGTGCAGGAGGTGAAGTGGTTCCTTGCGCTGCTGATCATCGTGGGCTGGGGCTTTGCCTGCAGCTTCTACATCCTGTTCAGGCAGAACCAAAAGGCGGAGGTGAGGCTTGGACACCTGTGGTCAGCAGCGGTTACGTGCATGTGCCCTTTGAGGATCCAGGCATCACAAAGCCCTGCAGAGTCATATCTCTGGCAGGATCTACAATTTGGGGGATTCCTGCCCATGCCCATGCAGGAGTACAGCACAATAGGTCGCGCTGTTGTTCACAAATTTCAGGTGAGCATCCAATGAGAACCATGACTGTGGAGTCAGCCCTCTGACAGTGCTGCCTGTCGCCCAGCAGGGCCACAGAAATGCCCGACCTCAGCAGCGCCTGCTCTGTGGCATGCGTCAGCCTCTGTGCTGCGGCATTCAGCTTCTGGTGCAAAGGCAAGACCAGCTTCTGCAGTGGCACTCCCGTCAGCAGCACAGCTGTGACCCCATCGTGCAGATGCTGATTGGCGGTGCAGACATGGAGATTATCTGGAACAGGTGCTGTCTGCCTATCACTGGCTGTGCTGCTCTAGTGCGCTCCTGCTCTCTCAGAAAGCAGTGGCCTTCCTGATCTAGTAAACTGTTCTTAGATATGTATGCTGTGCCCTGCAGTCCCCACCCTGTCATGGGTCTGGTCTTCATGTGAGTCCTGCAACATCCTCCTGAGCTCAGCAAGCCTGTGATCAGGATGCCGCATTGCACCTCCCAACAGCTAGCGCAAGTGCGCACTGCTGTCAGCAGATGTGGCTACAAATCAGAGCTGAAGCACCAGTTGAAGGATGCCAGTGCTTGTTGCTGCAGGTTCCTCTACGTCTCTGTGTTGGGCGGCATTGGCTTGCCCTGCCTGATTGCTGTTATGAGCGAGGTCTGCAGCAGGTAACAATTCACAGCTGCATGCCGCTGCCTACTTGTTTGCCGCACCGTGGGTCAGAAGTTATTGCTGGCTCTTGAGCCCCTGGGTCTGCTGCATGGGTGGCTGCTGCCTGCACCACACTAAAGATCGAGGCCTGTTCGCATCCAGAGTAAGGGCCTCCTTATACTCACGTCTGACCCCTGGTGGGCCAGGGCCCTTGTAGGAACACAGTTCACAATCTGGTTTTGGTGGCGGGATGACATCCATCCTCACCACCACCTGGGAGTGCCAGTGCTAACATTGCTTTTGCAACCATATGCAGGGTGGCACCCAGGGGCAGGCCGCGCCTCGTGCACAGGTCATGGATGAACTGGAGCCTGTTCTGCCAGTGTGGCTTGTCAAACGACACCCTGACTGGTTCCCGCCCCACATCTTCATCTTGAAGGCAAGCTGCTGCAGGACTGCACTGTTGGGCATCAATGCCAGGCTATCTGCTTTGCTGTGTCTTACATTCGAGGGTTTCAGGTTGCTTTCCAGGCTGCTGGAGCAGAGGGCTGCCCTGAGTGCATGTATCTGCTTCTTCATACTCAACTCACCATGCCACCTGCTGCGGCTACAGTCTGGCGCCAGTAACACACCCTGTGCCCAGCTCTTCCAAAAATGCAACTGAAACCATGGGTTGCCAGTCCCTGCAGGTGGCGCCAGCGAGCACAAGCATCATGTTCATTCCAGAGGAGGTGCTTGAGAACAGGGAGGAATGGGGGGATCCCACAGAGCAACTGAGTGCAGCCCTGAGCAGCTTGAGGAAGGAGGTGCATGCTATTGCACAGGCAATCAAAGGACATCAGTCAGCAGGCCACCTTTCTGTGCCACCACCAGACAACAATCTGCTGCAGGACAGCTGAAGCTGCATCTGTCGACGAGAAGGCACCTTGAAGTGGCTCTGTGGGCTCCTTCTGTAGCCTTCAAATGAATGCGACTACAGGAATGCAGGCAGCAACGCATAGGATTGTGAAAAACGCTTCATGGGAGGGGTCAACGTTCTCGGCAAAATGTGCTGCAAAGTTGAGTTGCAATGGGACACACATGTCAGGGAGGCACAAGGACAAACTACTGGTGCTGAACTCCAAGACAGAGTGGGCGTGTGGGGGCAGGCTGACTTTGCTGAACACCTGCTGTCTGAGACTTTGATGTCATGCCTACTTTGAGACCAACATGCACTGCTGCATGCCGTACTAGGTCGAGGATGGACTGATGATGTTTAACAGGCTGCCTCCAAACACGATGGACAGTGCTACCATCATGATGATGCTCAGCACGACAGGCAGGATCCTGCAGCAAGAGGGAGGTGCTGGGCAGAGGGGAAAAAGGCCGGCCTGACAATGAGGCAGCGGGACTGCAGGTGGTGAGCAGAGGGCAGGCCGGCCTCATGGCATGGCAGGGACAGCCAGCAGCAAGGTCAGCAGGCAGCAGCATCTGCCATTGCCAGCCACGAAGTGTGACAGGGTCAGCAGCTGTGGGACAACAATGCCTCAGGACTATACCTGTCATCGTATTTGGCGTCCACCCGATTCCTGCAGTCGGCAAGCTGAGCTTGTCAGTCGTGATCAAGATTGCTGCTGCTGCATAGTGTGGCTGGGGCCTGGCTGGAGATTGCCCCGGTGCCTGAGAAGCCACCAGGTTGCAGGGTGCATGCCCATGCCAGGTCACTGCGTTCTGTTGCGCTGAGACCAGATGCTGAAGCTCATGCATCAGGGGGCACAGTGCTTGGCCGAGGGCCGAGACAGCATGCTGGAAGCATGTGCAGCTACCTAGTCGGCTCAAACTCATCCATCGTGTTGCCGCCATGTGACACTCTGCCTGGAATGGCAACTTCTGCTGCTGAAGACTAGGCGGCAGGCTTCATGTGCAACCGAAAGCTGGCCAGAAGCCTGCGTGTGCATGCTGCTGCAACTCACGCGAGCCAGCTCATTCGTTGCCTGAAGTTGAAGGTGGCATACACTGCCATGCCGATGGACACCGTCAGCATCACAAGGGCCACCGAGTGCACGAAGATGGCCCGCGCCTCGTACTCCTGCTGGCCGTACTTGTGCACGTGACCAGCTATGCCTGCAGCAGGGGTGCGTGACTGCTCAGAGCAGACTGCTGGCAGGTCTGCAGCAGGATCCGCGGTGCCTTGGGGGAGGGCGAGGAGCAGCACAGGCTGCAGCAGGCTGGAAGCAGGCGGGCTGCAGTATGGAGCACAGCAGCAGACTGTTGCAGCATGGCAGTAAGCGCTGGAGGCGTGACACAGCAGCAGCATGGCATTCCAAGCCACCAAGCGACAACGGCGCCTCACCTATCAGGGCTGCTGAGATGCTGCCCACTGTCACAGACATGTTCAACCAGTGCAGGAAGGTGCGTTCATTGGCTGCAGGTAAGAGGGAGACACAGGTTAAGCTGTTGCATGCCTAGCAGCAACGGCAGGGCCAGCTGCTGGGTGCAGGTGGAGGCAGAGATCAAGGCAGGCATTTAATGGCACCACACGCAGCCTGGACTCATGGTCAAGACATGGTCGAGACTGAGGCTGCATGTGGTGCAGCTGGCTGCGCTGCCTGCCAGATCACAAGCAACTTCCCGGCCATTGCTGCCGGCACCGGTACAATTGCACACTGCCACTCACCAAAGAAGGCCTGCAATGCAGCAGAGACAGGGATCATGACGCCAGCAGGTAGAGCTGTTCAGGCACCAACCAGCCTGGCAGTAAGGACACTGCTGGCAGGCAGACCGCAGCATGCCATTGTGGCAGTCAGAATTCACAAGCATGATGTGGGTGCAGCCACACCTTGGCATCAGTCCGCCTAAGGGTCGCCATGATGCCTGTGTGCTAGCGAAGCCACAGATCTGCAGGTACAAGGCTATGCGATGTCATGTCTCTGCAGTGGTAGCCTGCTGGCAGCACACTTGGTGTCACCCCCTGTTTCAGCAGGTGTCGTCAGAGGTCGTCATCACAGGTATGCCTCTTGCTTCTCCCTGCTACCTCCAGCAAGCTGTGGCATGACATACAGGCAGCAGCTCATGCTGCACGTCTGCATGCTCCAGCTGTAGAGGCATCAGCCAGGTTTCGATTGCAGTGCATCACATGGGGGGTTACCTGAATGGAGGGCTCAGTTCTGTTGAATGTGCTTTGCCGCCTCTGATTGTCCCAGAATGATGTCAACCCCTGTGAAGCACAGCCATCTGTGTCACTGGCTGCATGTGCTGACCATTGCATCACTGGTTTCAGATGGGGCAGATGTATGCAGGGATGCAGCAGCAGGAGAGTGACAGTGCCTGACTACACCTGCAGACACTGGGTTGTGCTGAACTCGATACGGCCAATGTCACAGAGTGCCTGCTATGTAAGATTCCCCTTCCAAACGTGCTGGGCTTGCGCACACAGTTGCAGTGAGATGTGGCAGTTTAACTCGGATGTGCAGAGTCCCGATTAAGATGCTCCTGCCTGCACAAGAAGCATCTTCCTTGTGGCAGAACCCTTGAGGGCTCGGTCATGCAGAGAGCCGAACTCATATCAGCAATAGCGAGAGGCAGGTGGGCAAGATCGAGCCCTCTCTGAACAGTGGCTCTTCAGCTTTGTTTAAAGAAGTGTTCAAGCACAGTCAGTGCCTGACCCAGCCGACTGTGGGAGGAAAGCTAGCATGGCGCCTGTGTAGGCCCCCAGCAAATCTACCCGATTTGTTGTGTGCTGCCAAATCCATTTGAGCAGGTGCAGTCACTATGACCCGCCATGCTATCAAACAAGCACCATTTGCCCATGGCCAAGCCAAAACAGATGCTGGCACTGTCTTGCAGTCACATCGCTCTTCAATATGTTTGTGCAGCATTGTGTGACCTGCACATGACAGCACGAATGCCTGCCTCACCAGGCTTGTGTGCTCTGCCTGCTGCAGGCCAGGATCAGGAGCGAATCAACATGAAGTTTGGGTGCGTGCTGCTATGCCTTGGTTGTGCCAGTCCTGTTCTGTAGCACTCGAGCATGGATCTGGCTCATTTGTGGCAGCTGGCATGGCCCACAAGTCGCCTGCAATGGAGAGGCACCCATGGGCTGCAGCAGCATTGAGCTTGCTCACCCACATACTGCTATGTCCATCGCCTGGCACTGTGGCCTGTGCGTCACTCAGCAACCAGTTGTCTGCTTGCAAAAGTCTGGGGCAGCCTCCCTTGCCATACTTGTCTGTTTGTGCTTCAGGCTGCTCCCTGCCTCTGCAGCAAGCACCTGACTGAGCTCACTGACAGCCTCTTGCCCTGTCAGCTAACCTTGGGTTTCATGCTGCAGTCTGCTCTCCGCCTCTGCAGAAACCCGCTGGCTAACAGACCTCGCTGGCAGGCTCCCAGGCCACATTGTCTGACTCTGCCTTGCGCTGCAACCTGCTCCCTGCCCCTGCAGCAAGTATTTGGACGACAATGCCCGGGATGACTGGAGCGACAAGTACATCGACTACAAGTCTCTGAAGGATCTGATCAAGGCGGCAGCAAATGAGCTCGAAGAGGGCAGCTCTGTGGCCTTCAGCCCGCGCATGACCTCCCTCTCTGTGCAGCGCAAGCCAGACCTCACCTCGGCGGATGAGCGCTTCAACATGCTGCTCGAAAAGGAGGTGTGCTGCAGCGCTGCACTTCTTCACCTGTTCAAGCAGGCGGGCAAGTGTTCAAGTGGTTCATTCAAGCTGCCTTGTCAAGCTGCACTGTGGGGCCTGGGATGCATCCCTCTCAGGCAGCAGGCCAGCGCTTTGTGTTCATGGGCACATATGGTCTTGGTGTCTGCACAAGCACGCTCAGAGGGCGACATGCAGAGGTCTGAGTAGGCACACCTGTGAGCCGTGTGAGAAGGCACTGCGTACAGTGCGGCTTGACGGTCAACGCTTATAAGCAGTCTATGCAGGGATGCCTGCAGCAGGGGCTGGGGCTGTTTCAAGCTGGCTGGCTTGCCGTGCCCTGCGGGTGAGGCAAACAGGCGAGCACACCCGCGATTACTCTAGAGCAGACGCCTGCAGGTCCAGGAGACGAGCAAGGCCTAAGACAGCGTTGTCGGCCCAAGTGCCTTCTGGTCCGTGCCTTGCAGGCTGCATTCACTGAATCAGAATGGCAGAGGCACCCTTGTGCCCTGCAGGCTGCAGACACTGCACCAGTGACAGGGGGACAGGTGTCTCCTTCACCAAATTCTGAGATGCTGCCTGCACGCTGCAGGTGAAGAAGGTTGGCAAGCACACAGCAGCAGTGCTGGACAAGATCCGCAAGGACATCAAGGATCTGCAGAGCAAAACGCGGGAGGACAAGAAGAAGGACAGGCAGACAGAGCTGCTGAATGTAAGTGCAGGGGAGAGGGGATCTCAGTGTGATGATTGCAGGGCAGAGGGGCATAAGGTGTCTGGCAAACGCAGGTCAGAGGCAGATGAGCTGGTTGCAACACG
Organism: Asterochloris sp. CNOR1; assembly: GCA_963969365.1. NCBI lineage: Eukaryota > Viridiplantae > Chlorophyta > Trebouxiophyceae > Trebouxiales > Trebouxiaceae > Asterochloris > Asterochloris sp. CNOR1. The sequence continues at coordinate 580,850 of OZ017760.1, forward strand.
GGCGAATGCAGCTGCAGATGGTACCGTGCATTCATGGCCTGCCAGCAGAGAGCCGACATTGATGGGTGAACACAGCATTGTAGGGAGGGGGGACACCGAATTCCATCAGATGCAGGGCGATCTGAGTCTCGCTGCGCTCTCTTCTGTGAGATGCTGCAGCCAGCACCTTGGGCTGAACAGGATCACGCAGTGCGCCCATGTGGGTCACATGTGCGCTAGGGGGGCAGAATCAGGGCACGTGGCTCTCGGCTCGCAAGCTGGCAGAATTGGCTGCCTGGATGGTGTTGGGGAACCCTGAGGTGCTGGCACTCCCCTGCGTGTGCAGTGCTGTTATTACTGCACGCCAGGGATCGGTGGCATAATGATCAAAGTTGCGCCTGCTTCAGTACATGGGCTCTCATGGCCTCAAACAATGTCAATGATTGGCACGTCCCTACAGCACCTCACCTTGTCTGCCATTGTCAGCATGAGTCACATGCCCATCTGAAGAGCTTTGACTAAACCATGAAGTTTAAGTTTTTGGTGCCAAAGTCCGGCAGCTGGTTATGGCCTGGCCCAGCTTGACTCAGAGCAGACTTTTCACAGCAGACTTTCACAGCAGAAGGGGCCCACCCTGTAGCATTGTACACAAGACATGATGCAGCTGAGCTCAGCATGTTGCATGACCCTCTGCACTGAGCTGACGAGCTGCGAGTGCAGGGCCAGATGTGAACCCTACATGCATGAACCACCATGCAGTTGCCCCAGCCCCCATTGCTGTGCAGATGGCCAAGCAGGCTACCGGAAGGGCAGGTCTCCTCTGCGCGCCAGTGTATCCCACAGCTCACAACAGTGGTACAATGCTGTGCAGGAGGCCAAGAAGATTGGCGACGAGTACCTCTCCCTGGAGAAGTATGTCAATCTCAACTACCTGGTAAGCATGCTGAAATAATCAAATTGCAGCATGGTCTTGGCTGTGAGCTGCACCTTTGGAGTCACGCCCCACGCCTCTTTTCAACCTACTGCACCCTCTGATGTCACCTGAAAGCTTCATCTAGCTGGTCACGACAAACTGTGGACCTGTTTCCTTCCCCACCCTGACTCCTGCTGCAGCGGTCTGAAGACCTGCCCCTCTGGGTCCATGCTTATGTGTACTGTTGTGGTGCCGTCTGCTGCCTGGCAAGTGTGGCCTGGCCAGCTGCATATCTGACCGGCAAATGACAGGTGCTTCTGGCCAGATGCAGTGTGGCAGCACAGGCACTGCAGAGCGGGCAATGTGTTGCTGAGCCCCTTGGCAATGTCATGCACCAGGTCCCACCAAGCGTCGTTGCCCCTCACCCACATGATGACGGCCCTTGCCTGCTGGGCGGCCATGCCCTGCCAGCAGAATGCGAGTGGTGCAAGCAAGCCACGTTATAGCTGACTTTGGCTTGTTGCAGATGACTTTAGCTGCCGCAAGGCACCCACAAGACCTGGCAGAAGTGATGCCAACAGTCCCTCTTCCCCACATTGGCTCTTGTGCTCTGCAGGGCACCCACAAGATCCTGAAGAAGCATGACAAGATGGTGCCCCACGCGCCCTGTCGCCAGTTCTGGATCAGCCATCTCCACAGCCAGTCCTGGGTGCAGGCGAGCCCCTGCCCTCAACCAGAACCCTGAACCCTACCCTGGACATGCTTTGCCTGCTGCCATTAAGTCGACAGCAGTCCCAGCCTCACGCATGCTCCTGCTGCGTCGGTTGCAGAATTTTAGCAGGGCATGGCCTGGCCTCTAGCAGGTCCTTCAGCTGCTGCCAAAAGAACAGCAGGGCAGGCCCTGCACATGGTTCCTGATCAAGACTCCTCGATGTTGAAGAGGCATGCACGGCCGCCAAGCCGTGCTGGCTGAGGCTGGGGCTGTCCTGCTTGTGGACATGCACTGCTGCTCATGTGCTAAACTATTGATCAGCTTCCAGACATGGGTTCAGCAACTGCCACCATTGCAGGGCGCCCGCAGCAGACTTACGGCTTGCCCATCCCTCCTCCACCTCAGGCGTACCTGCTGCAGGTTCCCAACATCACTATCATGGGTACCCTGCAGGTCTCACACAGCGGGCTTTGCACTTTGTGCAGAGCCCCTGCGGCATTCTGCTGACCCCTGCTGACACCACCTGTGACCAGCTGTGTATCCCAATCACTGTGCAGGGCTCCTACAGTGACCTGCTGGTGTACCTGTCCAACGTATACAGCGAGATCCGTGGGGACCAGGCCGGGCAGAAGAATGAGGACAGCGCCCAGGGCTTTGTGCGCAGCACGACAAAGTACTGGGTCCGCACCGACGACGCAACCCAAGTCAAGCACCACATCCTGCAGCACCTGCCGGTCTTCCAATATGCCACGGTGGGTGCACATGCCTGGACCTGCTTGTCAGGCACCACAGCCATGCATGCCACCACTGCAGGGGTCAGTCAAATGAGGAGGGGTGGCAGGAGATACCCGCCTCAGATCTCCTGAAATCATTCCGCAACCTGTTGCTGAGACTGTCACCGGCAGCCTTCATGCTGAGGATCAGTACGCAACTCTAGCGGGTGGTGCCTGCACAAGGAACGCCCAGCAGGGTGGCCCGCTCATCAGCAGCTCATCTTCTACATCCCCAGTCTTCAGCTCATTTTCCATTTCTTCGTGCTTGTCTCATGCATGTCTCATGTTGGGCGGCTGCAGGAGGAGGGGCAGCAGGACAGCCAGCTGATCAACAGCGTCTACCTGGACAACAGCAGCATGGAGCTGTATCACGGGCGCCTGGACAAGAAGCCAAACGCCATCGCGCTGCGCATCAGGTCAGGCTGCGCCCCAGGTTCCGAGGCGTTTGACTGCACTGCTTCCTGCACTGCTCCAGCCAGGGTGACCGGTCAGCAGGCCAGTCACCTGAGGAGAGTGAAATGCAGGTAGCACTGCAACCCTTCTTAGCCACATGGGGTATGGCGTGGCGGTTGTAATGGCACGCCTTCCTGCTTCAAGCCCCCATCATGACTCAAGACCTTAACCTGTCTGCCTGCCTGGGGCCCTTTGACGAGGGCGGCTGGCTGGACCTGCATGTCGTGGGCGCCCCAAAGCCATGTTTGTAGTCGTTCATCCATTTCATGTAGGCAAGACCCCAGCCCTGTTTGAGTGCATGGGGGTCTGCCCCCAAGACGCCTGGCTGTGGCTGGCAGCTGAAAGGAAAGGGCAGCATTCAGACAAGGGCAAAACATTGGTGGAGCGCAGGACCCGCAGCATGTGCTGAAGGTACCCCCGCAGTGCTCTCCTTGGAATTCCCTGCAGGCTCCATGGCCGCTCCAAGCCCACAGGCTAGGCCTAACACCTGCAGAATGGATTACGCCACGTCCACACCAACAGGATGCAGAGCTGCGCTTCCTGCAGGTGGTTCAGTTGCTGCGCACCCAGCAGCAAGGTTGCATCAGCTTAGGAACTGCCGCTTGAGCTTACCTCTGCATTGAAATCCACATCTGCCATGCCCGCAGATGGTATGGCAGCCCTGAGCCCACTGGAAAGGTCTTTGTGGAGCGAAAGACCCACCGTGAGAGCTGGAAGGGGGAGGAGTCGGTGAAGGAGCGCATCACGCTGACTGAGCCCCAGGTCATCCCCTTCCTGGAGGGGCGCTTCAAGATTGAGGATGTGCTCAAGGACCAGAAGGTAAACGGTGTCGTGGGTTGATGGCAGAGGTAAACATGATGGTTGAGAAGCATCATGGCAGGATGCCAACAAGCAGGACAGGTGCCCGCTTGTGATGTCGTCCATGGCAGAAGTCCATTGGCTGTCCCTTGTGCTCTGCACATGGGGTGGGTGCTTGCATGTGAAATTGTGTTTGGGACGCCTTTTCATGGGAAGCATGCAGCTTGCTTGCGCCTTTCTTGCGGGGGTGTTTGAGCTTGAAGACCTCTTGCTTTGAAGGCAAAACTCTAGACTTGCAGTAAGAGCAATGCACCTAGCAAGGAAATGCAGACATTGACTGCTGTCTGCACTGCAACATGGTGCCTTATAGGTCCAACAGGGCCGCCTGAAGCAATCCAACTGCCAACAGCAGACATGCCCGGCCTGCAGTTCAAGACCAAGGATGAGGAGTCCAAGTTCACCCAGCTGTTCTCAGAGATCCAGACCGTGGTGGAGAGCAAGCAGCTGCGCCCCATGGTCCGCACGCAGTACTACCGGACAGCCTTTCAGGCAAGCACTGGGCTCTTTGCAATGCTGTGTTGCCTGGTCAGGCATGACGGTGCGGGCTGACAGTTAGGGGATGGCATGGCATGCATGGACTGCCACGCACAGAAACGTGGAAGCCTGCTGGCAGAAGTGGGTACCAAGAGGAGGTCGGGGCCTGCATCTGGCAGCCTGTCTGCCTGCCAGCTGTTCTGCATCCTGTTACCTGGACGATTGGCTGCTTTGGAGCTCAGCAGCCAAAGTGCAAGGCTGCTTCAAAACTCTGATGGACAAGTGATGCTGTAATTTGGAGAACCCAGTGTTTCTCAACTCCCAAAGGCGATGCCCCTCGGAGGTCCCTGTTGCCATGGGTGCCAGGTGCAGTGGCTTTCTCAACATCTTGCTGTACCTACTCCCCTGCCATGCCCCTGACGCTGCTTGTGTGGCTGTCAGGTGCCCTGTGATGCTCTGCCAGCCAGTGGAGTGCAGGCCAGTGCGTCCAGTGCGTTGTTGACGCCTCTCCGACATGTACTACCCTCTGCCTGGTGCAGGTGCCCTTTGATGCCCGTGTGCGCATCAGCCTGGACACCAACCTAGCCATGATTCTGGAGAACCCTGGGGACACCCCTCTGGCACTGGCCCACAGGTGCGTCATCAGTGCTAATGTACCCAGCTGCCAACACACGGGCTGGGGACTGAGCATGCCATGCTGCATCAAACCCTTTCAAGCGGCCATCTTCAGGCCCCGGCCAGTGCCAATGGCATTCATCTGACCCACCTTTCGCCCCCGCTGCTTGGCCTGACCCAGCACGGGCAATCTGTGGCTTGGTCTGCTCCGTCTGTTCTGATGCGGCAGCTCAGCCCGGGTCATGCCCTGTGGTGCTTGTGGTGGTGGCGATGGAGACTTGTTGCAGCTTACTTCTTCATGCAGCCGCTTCTTCACCTCTATTGCACATTTTCTGGACCCATGCGCACCCTGTCCCAGCACGCTTTTCCCATACGCGCCTCTGAGTACACCTCTGCAGCTCAAGCTTAATCTCCATTGACAGCCTTTGCTGCCTGTGCACATCATCCCAGGACCAAACTGCCACTGTGCCCCGCTCTGCTACCATTCCCCTCCTTCAGATTGTCACTGAGTTGACCCCTCGCTGCGTGTACAGGTGGTACCGGAGCCCCACTGCCCCTGTGCCCCGCTCCGAGATCACGCGCTTCCCCCACGCCGTGTTGGAGGTGAAGCTGTCCCTGCCTGAAGGAGAGAATGCCCCTGACTGGGTAGCCGAACTCATTGAGTCTGGCTTCCTTACAGAGGTGAGAAATTGGTACTCAGTTTGCACCATTCTGTGCACGTGGCGTGAGCAGCTGGGTAGCTTCTCATTTCCTGATTTACATTGGGTGTAAACCCAAGAGTTTTGAGACCGCATGACGTCCATTAGGCATAGGGCAATAGCTGCCAGACTTCATCAGGTGGGAGGCTTGTGGTCGCAGTTGTATCTTTGTGGCTGCTGCGCTGTGGCTCTGCCTTCATCTGCTGGGGGCTTCGGCTGCTGTTGCTGCTGCTGCTGCTGCTGCTGCTGCTCTTGCAGCTATGACTGCTGAAACTCAGCACGTGCAGGAGAGTATCTAGTTATTCCCCACTCCAACACTGGACTGGATCCACCAACAGGCCAGATCAGTGATATGCCAGCACACCTGTGACACCCCTGTAGTTGGCTATAGCCTCTGTGCTTGTGCCTGCTCAATTAAGCAAGATCACCCACATTGCCACAAATGGGATCGGCTGCTCACCTTAAAAAACCCTTGCAGTCACCCAGAGCTTCTGCGCTGGTGCCTGCAGGCCCACGAGCTCATCCCTAGTGCCTGCCTGTAAGACCAACATCTCAACTGCAGGCCCCTGCGCTCAGCGAGAGCCCTGTGCTTGTGCCTGCAGGTGCACAAGTTCAGCAAGTTCATCCATGGGACAGCCACTTTGCTGCCCGACATGGTGCAAGCTGTGCCTTACTGGGTGGACGACGAGAGCGTGAGGCCCAGCATGCTTCAAAGCGCTGCGCGTGATGCACACCCTATTCCTGGGGCTGCACCGTGAGTCCCTTGGGATTGTGTGGGGTCCCTCGCATGGCCGTGCCCTGGCTTGCTGCATAGCCCAGCGCTTTATATGCGCACCCCATCCAAGCGGCTGCACTGTGCGTGTTGTGCCCTGCACTTCTGATGGTTTCCACTCCCAACATGGGTCAACACATGAGTGCACTGAAGGATTTGGCAGATGCGCCCATGCATGCAGAGCGCTGCAGGGGATGTGCACCCATTCCAGGGGGTTTGACCGTGAGTAATCTGTGCATAATCAGACGATGGTGGTGTGCAGGCACAGAGATGATGGGCACTGCTGCTTCATTGTGGGTCTGCATCGAGTACGCTTTAATTATCAGCCGAGGTGCTGCAAATATGTCAGCTCATGGTGGCTTAATCAGAAGCCCGTGACCATGTTGGGACTGTGCCGTCCACATCTTGGTGGTGCACGCGCAGCTGGGCCTCGCATCAGCATGGCCTGCTTGCCATGCAGCATTGGTGAAGCATGTGGTCTCAAGCAGAGCTGTGCTGTGGGGCCTCCTCAAAAGTGCCTGCCCCACTGTTTGCACCAATGGCCTGCACTGCACAGTCCACCACAAGCTTACTGGCCATGCAGTGCGGGCCAGTGCACGTCACGCCAGAGCTCCTGCGGGAACGTCTACTGTGCCCCCTCTGGAGCGATCCGCACCTCAATGTCACACGCCTGGTCTACACTGCCAGTCGTCCACCAGCTTGCTTTGCAGGCAGGACGTCACAGTGTGCATGTGGTGCTGTCCAGGCAGAGCCCAGGTGGAGAGCTCTGCTCTGGGCCTGTCCTGACACCTCATTGCCATTAGTCAGCAGAGTCAGCAAAGATGTCCCCTGCTGCCCTGCAGGCAACCCCTGAATGGTGGCACACCCCAACACCCGCAGCTGCAAGACAAGGTCAGAAGGAGAGTGGACCCAGAGGACGAGCTGACTCATCCCCTGCTGGGAGATGCCCCCACGCTGCAGCTGCTGCCGCCTCGAGACCAGGTCACAGGTGGGCACTGCCCCGACATGGTTGCAGTCTGTGGCCATGTGGAGCAGATCGTTGCAGGCACCATCAATGCATGCATACACACTGACACCCGTCCCTTGCTGCATCCTGTGCACACCTGGCGCTGGCATCCATAAGCAGAGGTTGCTACGATATCTGTGGAGTACCAGGCTCCTGCTTCCAGAAGCCGCAGGTGTTTGCTGGTGGACAGGCCCCTTGCATTCCTCGCCTGTTGCGGGTGCCGCCGTCTCAGGTGGCTCCAGCAGTGCCAGAATGCTGAGGCCATGGCTTTCACGTGTGCAGAGCAATTCAGCTTGTGGCGCCCTGTCAGCAGAGTGCCGGTACCATGCTCTTACATGCAGCTGTTCCTGCTGCAGGCATTGGCGGACGCAAGGCAGAGCGTAAGAAGGGACCCCTGGACTGGTGGTTTGAGAGGCGCCCAAAGCGCAAGGATGACCGCCCCATGGCCAGGTGGGTCTGCATGAGCTGGCAGGCAGGGGTTGGGTGGCCGTGACCAGCTTCACAAGCCCTTGAGGCAGACAAAGCTGCCCTCAGTCTGCGGCTGTGCTGTTATTGTGCTGGCGTCCTGCTGTGGCGCTGGCCTCAGACCTGGTGCTGACGGCTGCGGCACTGAGCCGAGCCCTGACCTCTTCCCCCTGCAGGACGACGCCCATGCGCATCGAGCCCAAGACATTCTTTGCCAACGAGCGCACCTTCCTGACCTGGCTGCACATGGCAGTCACAGTGGGCACCATCGCAGCTGCGCTGCTGGGCTTCAGTGGGACCGCTGGCCGTACTGAAAAGCACCCAAAGCGATCTGCAGTGAGTGTTGCTGCAAGCTTGCAGATTGCTGGCCTGCCATCGACATCAAGGGGGCGGTGTGGGCCCTGTGAAAAGGAGGAAGCAGCACCCTGGCCCTCAGCAGGTCAGGTGTTAAGCATCGGCAAAGCTGGTGGCCACAGGTTGGGTTACCCTACCTGACTTGGTGCATCCTGCTGCTCTGCAGCTATTCTGCAGCGCTGTGCAGGGTCATGCGCGGCAGCAAGGGAGAGCAGGCCTGTGTGTCAGCAGGTTGATGACTTCAAAGTAGGCCTGGTCATGGCCTGATCCAGCCTAAGGCTGTTTGGAGCCAGCCCCCCGCAGGACCTGCTGGTGTTTGCCAAGAAGCAAGGCCTGCTCCTGTGGATGCATGCCTCTTGAGTATGCAGTCTTGCGGTGTGGCAGCAGCCTGAGCCAGCCAATCCCATGTTCAATGCTGCTAAGAGGCCACCAGGCGTGGCTAAGGATGGCAGGGTACCGCCAGCTGCTGGGGCAGAGGGCACCAGGGATGGCTGAAGCATTACAATGTGGACGGCCTACAACAGTTGATGTGCATTGCAGCTGCTTTTTATGGAGAGGTGCACCAGGATGCAGCCCCCAGCAAGCCTGCTGCTTGTGCAATGCAACAAGGGCGGTCTACACAGCTCAGTGCACATTGCTGCTGTTTGCTGAGGATTTGCAGCAAAAGCTCTCTTTTCCAGGGGCCACCTGCAGGTGAAGGCCAGAGTGGACAGCCTGCACAATATGTTCTGCGCACATTGCTGCCGCTTGTGCGAGGGTGCAGCACGACCTCTGCCCTGAGAGGGTGCTGCCACAGGGGCATACATGCAGTGTGGCAAGCCTGCCCAGTCGGTGCACACTGCTGCAGCTGCCACTGCAGCTGACTGTCCCCTTCATTGTTGAGGGATGGACTGCAAAGCTGCCTCTTCCTGTAGTGCAGGCTGTAGCTCAATAGCAAGCTCCCACGGTGTATGTCCCTCCCACAGTTCCCTGGGGGGCGGCAGCACTTGTGCACATGTGCATCATAGCCAAAATTGAACTGCTAGGACGAGGCGTGCCAGCAGATAGTGTAGCAGAGAAGGGACGGGCAGAGCTGAGGCCCCAAGCCTACTGTTGCAGGGCCCAGAGCACACTGTGGAGATGATTGCGCTCATCCTGCTGCCTGTGGCCATCCTGATGTGCGCCTATGCACTGGTGGTCTTCATCTGGCGTGCCAAGGCAATCGGTCGCAAGCAGGCAAGTCTGTGCTGAGTGCCTCCCAAGTGGTTTGTGTGGGGCTGCTGAGAAGCGCAAGCTGCAGCCTGTGCACAGGTCAATCCCTGCAGCTCCATGGACCAGCTGGCAGCATGACTGCTCAGCATGGGCTGTCGACTTCTGCAAAGGCTGCTCCCATGCCATGCACAGCACTTAGGCTGTGGCAGCAATGCCTCACAATCTGCAGTGCACCTCCAGCTCTCTCTGCAATAATCATATGGGCTTCATCAGTTTCTGCCCATCCAAGATCCTCCTGAACCACCCCACCTGCTCGTGCAGATTGGCTACATCGATGACCCAAGGGGCCCCCTTGGACTCTCCGCGGTGGTCATCACGGCGCTAACAGCCATCTTGATTTTGTCCGTTGTAGACTTTGTGGAGACCATGAAGGCACAGTGAGAGCATTGCGCCTCCCTGGCCTGCAGTGGTGCAAAAATCGACAGGGAAACTGTCTGGGGAGAGGTGTCCTGGGATGGACCAGCGGCAGGCAGCGCTGGCATTTCAAACTGCTCCTAAATCTTGAGTCTGTAAGCCATATATTGGCTTGAACGCCAGGCTTGCTCCCCACGCTAAGAGCACTGTTTCTTCGTGACAATCTGCCTTTGTCTCCTTTGTTTGCCCACCACCCAGGGAATTGAAAATGAGAGTCATAAGATGTTGAAAGTAATAGTATAAATCAAGGCTCACTACTCCAGATGTTAGTCATACAAACCTAATCAACTGAGTTGGCCATCTCAACGATCGGTGACCTTCACACCGTACCTATCCCGCAGTTTGCTGCGGACAGGCAGAAATTTAAGAGAGCGGCTTGTTCTGTTGGCTTGGTCCCCCTTTGCAAGGCATGACCGTGAGCTGCAGGTAAGCCGGCTCTGCTCCTGGCTGCCCTTTGGCTGGTTGACCTGCAAGGACTGCCTGTAAGGCCTTGCTTGAATGGCTCTCCTCATGCAGGGCGGTGACCTGGCTCCTACTTTTACTGGTGCTTAGCACCCTATGCACAGCACATGGCCAGGCAGACCCTGTGCCCAGACATACAAGGGGCAGGCGTCACCTTAAAATCCCCCGTCTCTCCAAGCACTCACCTCAGGACGATCTGGGGAAGCCCCAGCCACAGCAAGCAGCAGAGGTTTCCAGCATTACTCAGGCTGACCAGGAAGAAGAGGAGAAGGAGCCTGAGAGGCCAAAGCGCGAGCGAGTTTTTGGTGCCACATAGGGGCATGTACAACACTGTTGGTTCCCCCAAACGTTTCCTTTTTTGTGCAAGACGTGAAAGGCAGCTCTCTCTATACTGGGAAGCAGTGCCTTGCTATCCTCATATTAGCTAGGCCCCTATAGTGGTTTATTGCCACTCTTTGCCCCTCAGTCGCCCGTATTGAGTTCATTCAACGTAATCAAGGACCCCCAGGCTGCCATATTGTGGCGAGCAATCCCCCCGATTATCTGAGATATGCCAACACTGTGTAAAGCCTATGTTGCATGAGGGTGGTGGGTGAACTTGCTGGTGGGCACTGGTTGGGCCACATTCTGTCAAATGAAAAGCACTGCTACACTATTTATGAATATGCCAGGAGGAGTTCATGCGTCGACTTCATGACAGTCAGCACATGCAGGTGGTGTCGTCAATTTGGCGTGCTGGCAGCGATGTGGAGCAGACAGTCAGAGTGGTGAGGCTCCAGCGTCAGACCACAGCTCATGCCATGCAGTTGTTCCCTCCCCAGCTGCCCACATCAGCTGCACTAGAGAAGCAGTGTCGTCAGTGCATGCTGTCAAATCTATGTGGAGCACTGGAGGACCATTGTGGACTCTGTCAGGCAAAAGGCACAATGTCAAAAGGGGTGGTGCGCTGTCAGAATGGGCCCGCTCAGCAGTCCCGCACTACTGCTGCCCCGCACTCAGTTGTCCATGTCGTCTTCCTGTTTGATGTGATTCTGTACCATCCCAGGGATGGCCGCCATCCGCTGCATCTCGGCCTGCAGGGTACACAGCAATACCCTGACGCAGCTGAAGCAGGGACCAGGCTGCAAGACGAGCAAGGGCATCCTATGGCAAGGCCCGCATCTTTCCTCGCAAGCCAAAATCAATCAAAGCTGGGCACCAAGTCCAGCCAGGTTAGCATCTCCTGCCAAGCGCTGCAGGGCTCAGCATTCCGTGTCCAAGGCGATTGATGCAAGCAGGCAGCAGTATCTCAGTCCCAAGGCACTGCTCAGAGATGGCGGAAGCCAGAGACAGGCAGACATCTCGGCCTCTGCCGCGTGCCATCTGGGCCAGGCTGACTCGGGTAATTGAAGCCCGGCAAACTGGCTGAGAAGTAGACAACAGGCAGGACTGGCAACCCATAGAGCTCAAGCTGCAGCTGCAGCCCCTGCTGCTGCCCAGATGAGACAGCAGGGGCCACTCTGCAAGATGATGCAGGGTCACGTTGCATATCAGCCTGCAGGGCGCCACGCCCCTGTGCTGCAGCTTAGCGAAGGACCAGCCTCACACAAAGACAGCTTGCCTCGGGATGCTCTGCAGCCCCACTTCGACAGCCCCCCATGCCAGTCCGGCAGTAACATGTGCAGTGCCAAAGCACATCATGCAGGAAAGCCTGCACAGCAGCAGGAAGCACACCCCAAACACTCACCGCCTGCTTCTGTGCAGTCTCCTCAGCAAACAGGTCTGCATTGTCCTGGCTGCTGAAGGATTTTGTTTGCACCAGGAAGTCTCGCAGCAGCCCCTTGAAGGCTGAGTACTCCTGAAGGTGTAACATGCCAGACACGCAGGCCTGCACAAGCATGAGACATCAGGGCTGGTCGTGCCATTTGTTGGCAAAGCGTGCAGTGTGGTGTAAAGTACACTGCTTGAGGCCTGCAGAACAAGACTGAATGCTTCATGCGCTTGCCAAAGGCGGCCTCAGATACTCAGAGCGGTGTGGTCTGCTGATCACACGCAAGCCTGCAGCAAGACAGGTGCACCAGTGAGACCCATGCAAGACAGGCTCGGATTCTTGCAGGGTGTGCAACATGCCCAATACGCCAGCCTGACTTGCAAAGAAGGAGCGTGCAGCATCCCTCGAAGTTTACCAAATGACACAAAAGGGCAACACTCTCAATATGGCAGCATCCACAAACCAGCAGAAGATGTACACCCTACACTGCACAGGTCTGCTTGAATGCTGGGCAGGGGGGTCAGATACCTGCACCCAGAAGAAGATCCGTACCAGGATACAGCCAACCCCACACTGGACACTGTACCCAGACCGCTGCCATGCTGCAGCCAAATAGGCAGCTACAGATGAGGTGCTCTGCCTGGAGGGCTTGCTTCTCCCCACATGAATTTGCTAGCTGCACAGTACTAAGCTTGACATTGCCTCAGCAGCCTCCACAGGACTCCACAGCTGATATGTTGAACAGAAAGCAATGGTCATCTAAGCCTGACAGCGGAACAAGCCTCCACTGTTGCTCCTTCCGCTCTACGCCCGACAGCTGCTTGAAGTCACACTTAGCCCCAGCTCACATGTGTTTGCTGCTGGCCAGCAGGCTTCTGAACAAATCATGCCTAGCAGCTGGCAAAAGGTCTTGCCAGGTAGGTTGCCCTCCTGATGGCACCAATGCAACCTTGACTTGCTCAGACGCCTGCCTCACATGTATCTGCTGCGGCCGCATGTTTGGGAAGCTGGTGGCCAGCAGGCTGCTGACAAACTCCTGCACAAAGGCTGCATTGGAGGGATAGGCGTTCATCCCCTTGGCCTCTGCATCCCACAGCGGCGCCTTGATCACTCCCGAGCTGACAATGGTGAAGAGATGGTGTAGGATGCGTGTGTGCAGCTTGAAGCCCGGCTTGTGAATGGAGTCTGCAGGCAGACAGGAAGTGCTTGTGAGTGCGCAGCTTGCAGCCGCCTCAGGCAGCTTATCTGCAGGTAGACTTAGGTGGTAGGGGGTCTGCAGCTGGAAGGCTGACTTCTGACTGGAGTCTGCAGGCAGGCAGAAAGTGCCAGTGAGTGTGAAGCTTGAACCTGGCTTATGCAGGCTGTGTGCCAGTAGACATGCATGAGCCTGGGTTCTGGATATGGACTGCAGGCTCATACACAGTCTGGGAAACAGGAGGCCACCTGCAAGGCCAATTGGTGCAGGGGCTGAGGAGTAAGTGGGCGTCGTGGGGTCCTGGGCTTGAGATCCTGCAACGCACAGGGGATGCACAGGGAGAGCTTAACCAGGGACTGTGCCCTGGGATATGCAGTATGTGTGCATGCAGCTTGACGAGCTGACTTGCGCCCTGAGGCTGCAGGCAGGCAGGCAGGAGGTGCCTAGCAAGGGAGTTTGTGGGCAGTCACAGGGTACATAGCGGGTGAGGTGCTGGGAGGGATCGGCTGAAGGGACTGAGAGGACGAAAATGCAGGCTGAGAAGCAGGCAACTGTTCAGGATGCCAATGAGCCTGCTGCAACTCTTGCAGGCTGTCTGTGGCAGCTCGGAAGCTGATTAAGCAATGTGCAATAGGTTTCAGATGTGAGCAGGGGTGCCTGACATGCTGTCTGTGCATGGCTGACACAGCCCACGAGCCAAGACTGTCAGGAAGCACTCTGTCTGAAAGCTCTCCAACTCTGCTGTGAGGCTGCAGGCACAGGCATGCAGCAGGCATTTTAGGGACATTGCTGGTAGCTACCGCCACAGCACTCCGTTGTGCCTCCAGCTGTACGCTTGACAGGTGTAGCAGGCAGGTAGCCACTCACCTGTCATGACCACAAAAGTCTCCCGCATGAGCTCAAGGTAGTACTGCTGATGGAATTGGGTGGCCACATTTGACTTCCTGAAGGATTCCAACATCTCCAGCAGCAGGTGCAGACCTGGAGAATTCAAGCGACGACTGAGACAGGACAATGCACCGCATCAGGTAAGTGATTCTGGACAGCACTCCCCTGCAGCTCATTGTAAGGGCCATGCATTGCTGACAGCAGAAGCAGCCCTGCGCGGAAGCACAGCGCACAGGAGACAACATGAGACAGGAAAGCGCAAACAACAGGCGAGAAGAAGTGGTGATTGTCTGGGAATGACACAGCATCATGCATCTCTAGCCGCTGGTGCAGACCAGCAGGCAGGCAGCGTCTTGAAGAAGGTATTGGTCCACATGGCAAGGCTGTAGCAGCAAATGCAGCCGCAAATGCAGCCTTTCAGGGAAGCCTGGGTGTTTCAGACAGAACAAATGCAATCATCAGGCAAGCAGGTCAGAAGCTTGTCTTGGCAGCAGCCCCTCACAGCTCAATGCTATAATGAGCATGCATCTTCAGCAGCAGGTTAGCCCTGAGACCACACAGCGGCTGCCAACAGAGCATGGACAAATGCGGTAGGCATGCTCCATGTCCAGCAGGGAGTGCTTGCATCAGCATGCATGTCTAGTAACAGGGGCAGCTCGCAGGCAGGCAGCTGGCGATATCAGGGGCATTTGCAGGGGCTTACAGCACACCACAGGAAACCCCCATTACGCTGTCCAATAACCCACTGCCCTTACAGAGGGTACTGGTCACACAGTGAATTCCTGCAAGGCCAGGTGGACAAGCAATAGCTCAGCACAGGCACACCAGCCCAAGACCACCCACACCGCCAACTCACCTCCCTGGGCACACAACCTCCCCAGTGAGACCACACAGGCTCACCCGTCTCTGCAATGTTGCAGTGAGACCACCACAGGCTCCTGGGTCTCTGCAATGTTGCACTGAAACCACCACTGGCTCAGCCGTCTCTGCAATGTTGCTGTGAGACCACCACTGGCTCACCAGTCTCTGCAATGTTGCAGTGAGACCACCACAGGCTCATGCGTCGCTGCAGTGTCGCAGTGAAGCCACCATAGGCTCACCAGGTTTCACAATGTCGCAGTAGAGCCACCACAGGCTCACCCGTCTCTGCAACTTTGCAGTGAGACCACCACAGGCTCACCTGTCTCTGCAATGTTGCAGTGAGACCACTACAGGCTCACCTGTCTCTGCAATGTTGCGCTCTGTGTGCCTGAAGGCCCAGATGATGGAGTTGATCACCAGCTGCAGCTGCTGCGGCGACAGGGTGTACAGCGTGTCAAAGCAGTTGTTGGTGATCGCCCTCAGCAGGTTGAAGAACTGCAGTCGGTGCTCTGGGAAGTCCTGCAGAGAGGAGTGCAGCTCAATGGCAGACCCTGGGCTGATATGGCCTGGGGCACTAAATTGCCTTTCAGTCAGTCAGCATGCTGCACAAAGTTGCTGTGTCACCAGCACAGCTATGCCATGCAGCTCTGTACTGTATGCGTCGAACAGAGCAGCCCCCATCTCAGCTGCCTTTGCTGCTGGCAATCTCAAAGGTCTTGAGACGCCTGCGCAAAGTGCTTCGTCCTGCTCTGGTCCCAACATCAGTGTGAAGATCTCTTTCAGAACATGCCTCCTGCCTGAACGTCATGCTTGAGCATGGACTACACCTTTGGCTGTCCCACCTTCAACTCCTACAAGCTGCTGACATGCCTACAGAGCTCCTGAGCTCAACACTCCACCGCAATCTAGGGTCAGCGCTGCAACCCCACTCACCTCAAAGTTCTTGGTGATCATGTCCAGCGTGACCTGGAAGACTGCCTCAAAGATACGCGGCACCTCCTTCTCCATCTTCCTGCCCAGCTTGTTGATGATGGCGGCAAACAGGCTGAGCACCTCCGCATCCCTGCAGCAGGCCGGGCTGGTGACGAGCACTCTCGGTAGGTGCAGACGCTGCAGCAATCAGGCTGAGCCCCACCGCACCCTGGCATCAGGCAGATAGACAGTGCAGGCACCAGGGCAGCCAGGACTGTGTTCACAGCAGTCAGGCCAGGGCAGCAAGCGTGTGCGGATGCTGAGCAAAGGTAGTAGAGGGATCATCTGCATCCCATCCTGCCCCACTGTATAGGGTGCAGCAACAAGCCTATGATCTTCAATAGGCACTCTCTTATAGCTTGGCACCTGCCTGGGGTCTCAGTCCACTCAGAGCAGCAGAGCCTTAGCTGCTGCTCCAGAGACAACAAGCCCACCTAGCATCTGGCACGTTGCGTGCGTAGTCGCCAAGAATGGGGTCCATCATTGCAGGCACCAGCTCATCTGCCACCTGGTTGAGGTGGGGCCCAACAGGCGGGTTGGAGGGCACGCCTGCCACGTACGTCTCGATCAGCTTCAGCGCAGTCTGCAGCAAGATGAGACAATCACGGAGGTGATCAGGGGCGGTCCACTTGAAGCCGCAGAGGGCGTCCCGCCTGCAATGTGCACCCCATTGGCTTCAGCACTGTGCGATGCACAAGGCAGGGTGAACAGCTTGAAGGGGGCAATAGACAACATACTGGGCACAGCGGCCACACCTGTCTGCATCAGCTTCAACACAAACTGCAGCAGGGAACCGCAGCGGAATGGGTCAGCTAAGCAAGAGACTCAATGCCTTTCAGCAGTGGCTCCAACTGAAGGGCGGCCACAGGTGCGCAGCAGGCATGTGAGACAAGGACGCCCATCTGCCTGGGCACTTGACCTTCATGCTGTGAGGGCCATATGCCAGAGCAACATGGCATGCAGAAGTCGACCCTGTGGCCGAAACCTGCAACACAGATGACAGGTACCAAATGCTTACCTTCTTTGCAGTGCGCATCATCTTCACCTCTGACTTCTTGGAGGCATGCGGGCCCCCGGTCGCGATCGACTGCGAGATCAGCTCTGAGTACATCCTGCAGATCAGCACACAGTCACACCATATCTGCAAGTTGCGCTTCCATGAGTGCGTGGGTGCCACTTGCAGCACACCAGTGCGACATGACATGCAGTGAGAGTCCAGCACAAGGGCCCTGAAGCTCTTACAAAGGACCTTTGACCCTGTGCAGCTGCTGTTTCTTCAGGAGCCATGTTGCCGACTGAATGGCTGCTGCAGAGTCGTTTGCGTCAATGTTCTTGGCATGTCGCAGCTCACTTGTAAACTGCCAGCATGTCTACGTAGATGCGCGAGAGCTGCACAATGAAGGGGACCCCGAGCGAGGAGCACACGGAGACGTTGGTCTGCAGAATGTTCTGCACATTCCGCATGATCTCTGGGCTTTTGAGGACATCTGGGTTTGCCTTGGCCGCGGCAATGGTTTCAAGCCACGTGCTGTTGGGAGGGTTCATCAGCCGCGTCTGCAGGGCGTACATGAGGTGTGGGCTGAGCCTTCCAGGGGTGGGAGCAGTGCCAGCGGCATATGAGCGAAGACTGCACAGCATGAGCTGTTGCCAGAGACCCCTGCAGGAACCACAACCAGAAGACAAGCCAGAGCACCCCAGGAGACTGCCACAAACGCAATACCAGGAGCCACCCCAACAAACAGATGAGAGGGTCAGGTCAGGCAAAGGACAATCAGGCTAAACTTTGAGAGCCACGCGCAGCCTCCCAAGGGCCTGAGGTCTCACCAGGTACTCATTCCGCTTTGGTTCTAGGTGCTCAGCGCCAACCATCAGGCCCACTGCCTCATAGAACATATGTATCTGGTGGCTCTCCAGGTGCTGAATGGTGGCCGTCAGCTGCTGAAGCAGCTCATGGATGAAAGCTTCGTGCTCACCCATCTGAATGAAGGAGCTCACAGCTAACGCATAAGTTTCACACACAGCCAAGCATCGGGCATGAATGCCGCCATCGACGGCAAGCTAAAAATTGGTAGTGTGACACATAGGCCACAAACTCTACAGAGATGCTTGCAGGCAGTGCACCATGTGGGTACCTGCGGCTCCCAGCCATCAAACTCCTGACAGAGCAAGCCAGCCTGACTTAAACAAGACTGCTGGACAGCATAAGACACATGCCATAGAGCCATGTCTGCAGGCTGCTCGCTGGCCAGGCAGGCGGTCTCTTGCAGTGCCATGCCAGGCAGCATGCAAATGGGACCAGCAACTGCTTGCAATGCCACTTGCACCAGTCTGAAGCGGGCACCAAGGCAGCTGTGACACAGCAGAATGCCGGCACTCACCTGCAATGTCACAAACTTGCGCTTACACTTGCCACAAATCTTCAGGAAGGTCTCACAAGCCATGTCCTGCACCCCTGGGTGAGTTTCGTGCATGAACTCAAACAGCTTGTTTACCACAGTCTTCAGGAACTTCCAGTGATTCCGCAGGAAGCGGGGATACTGGCCCACCACATACCTGCAGCATGCACAAAACAAAATCAGCCACTCCGCCTGTTCAGTGCAAATGCCTGCAGCTGTCCAGCGTGCTGCGTTTTGATGCCTGCAGGCAGCAAATGGCTGTCCACGGCTGCATGCGACCCCAAGCTTGCCAGCCCCCAGCTTGCCAATGCAGCATCAGCATGCCAAATAATGTGGAAAGCAAAGGTCACAGCTGTGTTCTCAAGCAGAACATGCAGCTGCAGCAACAGGCCAGCAGCATGATGAGGGGCGTTGGATGAATAGGTCAGGTGCAGCCTGACCCACACAGGGACACCTGGACATGCAGTGCCTGAGGTGCATCGCCGTGCACAGCCCAGTTGAATAGGCACATTAGCTGGTTGCAGGTTGGCGTGCTGCCCCAAGCTTCCTGCGTTTTTTCGCAGGATGTTGGCTGGCGTGTACACCTTGTTGCCCTCCAAGCGCACGGTGGACTGCCCAGGGTGGCAGACTGCATTGGCACAGCAGCACTGCATGCTATCTCATCCACTTTTGCAGCCCAACAGGGTGCGCAGCTCGGCACCCTGGCTCACATGATGTTGGCCGCAATGACCGCTTTGTTGTCCTTCCCCCTGGTGATCTCGCACAGGTTGAGGAGGTCCCTGATGACTGTCACAAGAAACCTATTCTCCTGATCCTCCGCCATGGCTCCACTGATGGAGCCAATGGCCCAGCATAGGGTATTGAGCCCTTGCCACGACCACTCTGCGCCA